>CM040125.1:82624663-83347328 GCA_022559845.1 Amorphophallus konjac
CTCCGATGGGTGCCTCTCTGCCGTTGGGAGGACGATACGTATTTGGCGACCTGCTCGCGTTACCTCCTTTGGGAGTTTCATCCTCTGTCCACTGTCTTGTTATCCCATCTGCGGTCATCATCGAGTCCTCTTACGGTGGCTGTGCTGCCCCTCGTGTTGTGCCTCCCTCTCCCCAGCCTTCCTCCAGTAGGCTCCCTTCGTCCGCTTCTCCTATCGGCCGTCCTGTTCTTGCCCCCTTGCTCAAGCGCCTCCTGTTTGGTCTCCGCCGGTCGCCCTACTTCGCTCAGGTTTTCCCCTCCTACCTCCAGCAGTTGGCTATGGCATTCCCCTGCCATCTACAGCTTCTGGCAGCCTTGCTCCTGCCCATGAGTATGCTGCTCCGGCCACGGTGTCAGTTCTTGGCGTTGGATCCTCGTCCAACCTGGTTAACACTCCTCTTGCTA
Source organism: Amorphophallus konjac (assembly GCA_022559845.1). Taxonomy (NCBI): domain Eukaryota; kingdom Viridiplantae; phylum Streptophyta; class Magnoliopsida; order Alismatales; family Araceae; genus Amorphophallus; species Amorphophallus konjac. The sequence continues at coordinate 82,625,107 of CM040125.1, forward strand.
TGCCCCTCCCTGATAGGACACCGCAAGTGATGGGGGCATCTCTCGCCCTTCACATTTTTCCACAGCTTTGATTGCTCGCCAGCATAGCTCCATTGTGTCCATCATATTTTTCTGAGTCGAGTCATGTAATTTTCATATTTTATTTGAGTCACGTCATTGTAATTTTCCTTTTATTTGAGTCATGTACCTAGGTTAATGAGTCATCTACCTAGGTTAAGTGTCATTAGATTTTTAGAATGGTTATTGGGCCCAAGTCTTTGGGCTAGGCCCAAGGGTGCCCCTACCCCCTTGGTCTTTGGTCATTGTAGTGAGAGTCAGGGACTTTTGTAGAAATGTGGGTTGCCTATATATAGGACCCCATTTCCTCCATTTGAGTTAATGAATCAATGAATGAAAATGGCCATTTGAGAGTTTAAATTACCTATTGGAGAGATTACATTAGTTGGGTGAGAAACCCTTGGGAGTGATTCCCACATATCCCCCCTCTCTCTCTACCTCTCTCTCTCTAATAAGTCATTTTCTCTCTCCTCCACTTTCTCTCTCTAAAACCTGCACCTCTTTCTCTCTCCTCCCCTCCCAACCACCTTTCTCTCTCTTCCCCCCTCCAATAACTCATCCCCAACTCCCCACCAACCCACCTTAACTCCACCCCAGCCCCAAGGGAGATTCCACCACTCCCCACTCCACCCTCCAACCACCCACTCCCCTTCCCCAAGCACCCTCTCATCTCCCAAGGGAGAATTCCCACTCCCCAAGCCCCCTTTTACCTTCCCCACACACCTCTTCCCATCCCCCAAGACCAAAATTTAATCCCACCCTTAAACCCATTTTCAAATACCCTTTCCCTCTCTCCCACCTTCCCAAATTCGTAGCTCCTCCTCCCACCACATGTTAGACCCCCTTCCAGACCCCCATTCTTCCCTTCCCCCACCTTGGAACACCCCCTCCTAGACCCCCTCACAGCCCGGGCTTTCCCCACACTCATCCACCCCCATTTCCCCTCCCATATACCCCATTCCCCCCGTCATCTTCAACCTACAGTTCCAGTTACAGATCTGTAGAAGAGTAGCAACTTGCAGAGGCGACCAAGGTTTCCTCCGAACATTTCTGAAGGATCAAGAGCATCGTTGGAAGTTTCTCCCAGTCCTCTTCGCAACGGCGGTGGTCCCATCCCGTTCTGAGTTCGTGATCACCCAGGGGAGTCATTCTTCCCCGACTGCACAAAGCCTCCCTGGTAGGAGACCAGATCCGGAGTGGAAGCCCGACTGCAACGGTCTTTATTGGAATCTGATCAAGAGTTCTTCTTCAAAAAGCTTCTACTACGAGTCCTCTTTCTTCTCCAAAAAGCAGAGCTCAATTTGGCGTCCACAACCAGGAGTTATCAATTTTCTCCCCCGGGTGCGCGGTTCTGCTTCCCCACAGTCTGCACCAACCTCTCATCAGAGTTCAGAGCCCACTGATCTTCTCCGACAACGTTTAGCTTCCCCGTCAGTTTTACTTCGAAGAGGACCCGTCAACGGTTCCAACAGCTCTGGCGGCACCTGATTCTGAGTTTGGGAGCGGTCATGGCATCCTCTTCTTCCTGCTGTTGGAAACCTGAAGCTGTCAGAACCGAGGGTCTGCCACCCTGTTCAAGCCCCTACCCCGACCAGCAGCGGTGCCCAAAGAAATCAAAAAAATTCAAGCATCATCCCGATCCAGCTACAAAAAATATCAAATTGGTCTCGTCATCGGAAAAATTCTGGAGTGGCCACAGCATCGTGATAACCATCAGTCAGTCCTGAAGCACAGACAGCAGATAGAACCGACGTCGGCTTCCTTGTTGATCTCTAGTTCGGTGTCACCCCTCCCCGCTTAGCCGGATGAAGGCCCCTCCCTGTGTGGAGGTAGTTTTGGATGTAATATCAGTTGACCCCCACCCCTAGATCCCCCCCCTTGCATGGGGTGTAGTGTTGTAACAATTTGAGCAGGTCAAGCTACCCTGACGCGGCGTGTGGGGAACCCACGCTTCCCCGCTCGCCCACGTCTCCGAGCAGGACCGGTTTCTTCAAACTGGTCAAGTAAGTGCTCCACTCCTAGCTCCATTTAGTGCTTGTTCTTTCTAATATTAGTTCATAAACTCCGCTGGCCGTGAGAGTGAGAGCCCGATCCTTGAGCTCCTTGCTTCAAGAGATCACTGTGGGGTGAGGAGTGTAACCCGTGCCTTGGCACCTCGTCGGCTCCCTTGAATTGGGCTTCCATTACCCTTGGGAATTAACCTAGGCCTTGCTGGCCCTCTACCAGCAAGGGCCCAGCCCTCACAACCTCTCCTTGGCATTTCCAAGCTACCCCGGGTCTTGGGTGAGCATCGGGTGAGCGGTCGCCATTATCGGTCCGTTTGAATTGCAAATTGTGCTTGTTCATTTTGGTCCAAGGGTGTGTCACATCAGAAAAATTACGGTGCTCTATTTTTACTGGCTTTTTCCCACCATCGTGTGATGGCGCACGTCCTCTTCTAACGTGTCCCGCCCACCCGTCAGTTGGCGTCCCCACCGCGTTCGTCGGCTCGCCTACACCACCTGGTGGCCCTAGGCCACTTGGCGCCACCCCTTTGCTCGCTCTCCCATCTGGTTCAGCTCCGGCCGCTGTTCCAGGGTTGAGCTTCTGCTCTGCACCCTCTTCTGGCCTGCCTGCCGTCGCTCTTGATCTTCAGCTACCCGCGTCTGGTGGGTCTCCTGCACTCCCCCTGGATGGGGCAGACGGCCCTTTACTCCTGGTAGCGGCGCCTTCGCCTCCAGCTCTGGTCGTCGGCTCCTCAACGTCTTCTATCGGTGCTACCGTCAGCCAACCCGCTCCTGCGTCTCATCCAACCTCTGGTTGCCACGTCCTTGCCCAACCGTGCATGCAATCGCTGGCAGGTATCCATGCATCGTCTCTCCCCTTCGTTGACCAGCTTCCATCGTTGACCCCTGGGGTTCATGCCCATGCTACCTAGCCTCTTTCCTCTACGGCGTTCGCTTCCACGTCCCCTGCCCTTGATGGGACGGCGGGCGAAAATGGTGCTCTATTTTCGCATTTTGCCAATCCCCTCCCTGCGGCAGCGTTCGTGGCCAACATCCCCCTTCAGCCTGCTCGTGGCCCGACTGCCATGGCGTCGGTTGGTAGTCGTGATGGGCCTTCGATGTCTGCTGGCACCTCTCTCAACCCTCCGCCTGCGGATGCTATGTCCTCAACCCCCCCTGGGCTGTTCACGAGAGAATGCCATCTCGTGGTCTTTCCTTTGCTCAGGCGGCTCTGCCTTCCTTCTCTGCCCCAGATCTTCCTCTTGCTGTCCACCCACCGGCCTTCACCGACTCTAGAGAGCTCGCAGCTTTTTTCAGTCTTGCTGAAATTCAGTCGTCTTGTAACCCCCTAAAGTTCACCATTATAGCTCGGACCCCTCGCCGCAGGCCTCCATTTCAAGATATTAGAAGCCACCTGCTACAACGCTTCTCCCTCCTCCATGACTTCCTCATCAGTGCAATCGACGGTCGTCACTTGCTCATCTGATTCCAAAATCACGATGACTTCCTTCATGTTCTTCTTAAAGAGAGCTTGTACATTCATGGCCGGCCATTCAGGTTCTTCCAATGGTCAATGGTTTTCTACCCAGATGCTGACTCGCCCTATGTCCCGGTCTGGCTGGAGCTGTCGGGCCTCTCGGCTAACTTCTTCTTCGATCCCTTGGTTTGCTCCATTGATGGAAGTGTTGGGCCCGTACTCAAGGTTGACCGGAACACTTCCTGTTTGATTCGAGCTCATGCGGCTAAGGTGTGTGTGCAGTTGGACGTCCCCAAACCACTCCCGGCTCGTGTCTGGGTTGGTGTTGGTGGCAGTGGGGATTGGCAGCCCATTATGTACCCCGACCATCCTCTCTTCTGTCTCACGTGCTGGCACCTTGGCCACCTATCAGACAAGTGCAAGGCCAAGGCCCTCCTGGCTGCACCGATGGCGAGGGCTGCGTCTGGTTAGCTACCATCGGGTCCTTCTGCTGCTGTGCGCACTCATCCTCTGCCTGCCCCTGCTTGGAGGCCGGTTCGCCCTGGGGGGCTGGCGGCCCCCCTGCCAGCTCCTCATGCCTCTGCACCTCAACTGCTTCAGCGTCCTCTCCTCTCTCAGGCACTGAGTCAGCCTGTTGACTCTTCTCTACCTCCCGCCCCAAGCTCAGACCCTTCAGTGCCTTTGGGGGCCCCTACACAGCCAACCGGTCTGGTTGGTGGCTTTGTTGGTGTTGATGCCCCTCCAGCTGCTTCCCTTCCGCAACATGCCATGGCCCCCGACTCGGTTGGTTTTGCTTCACCTGCTTTTGTTGATGCTTTCGATACTGTGGTGGAGCCTTGCTCTCTGGAGCACGAGGCTGCCAACCCTCCGGTTGGTGCTGTTCTACTCGAGGACCATGAGGTAGACTTTAGTTCCGTCATGCCCCCCCCACCTTGGCTCCAGGGGTCCCTCTGCCCGCTGACCCTTTTGGGCCCCCCATCTTTCTCTCTTGGGACCCCATCCCTCTGCCCTTCATCTTTCTTCTACCGCCCCCTCTACGGTGGTTGTCGCGTCGACCACGAGCCTATGTTTGTTCAAGAGGTTGACCTTTCTTGTCAAGGGGTAGGCCCTTCCTACTCGGCTGCGCCTGCCTCTCCGGCAGCAGTGCAGCCCCCAATCGCTACTTCGGTCACCACGGCTGTCCCTGCGGTGATCTCTACCACCCCCCCTACCCCCCCCCCCCCCGTGTGTGGCAATGTTGCTCCTGCTACACATGCCCTTCCCACACTGGATTCTACTCCTCTGCATGCCGTGCTCCTTGCCTCGTCTTCTGTGGTGGTGCCTTTGTCTGCTTTGCCTGCTGTCGACCTCCCTCTGGTTGTCCCCCTTGGTGCTGTGGGGCGCTGTTGACATCAAAATTTATAGTCAACTGAAACCACGGAATACTGAGAGTAGATGGCTAGTATGCTAATGGTCAAATCAAATATCAGGCTATAATGATGTTCCTCCGAGCTCCAACCATGATAAAAGGAGGGTCTATCACAGTTTATACCTTATCCGGCTAAAGCCTTGGCAAAGTTGATGCCTGGTGCGATCGTCATCTTGAACGATCTAGCCGATTAAACCAATTTTCAAAGTCAATGAGATTCCAAACAATCATTCGTCTGCTAGGAAAGACCTCCATAACATCATAGAAGAAGCAAGAGGACGAGTTTGATATCACCGGCCAGCAAAGATTTAAATGCATTATAACAAAGGATTGTAAATTGCTGCACTATAAGGGCTTGTTAAGTAAAGGCTGTATCGACCCATAAACCCATGATCTCCATATGGGATTGAAAGAGGCCCATTAACAACCAAGGCCGCGCCGACCTCCATGGTTGGACAATGTGCGCGCCGAGATGGCCTGGGCAAAGGTGCCCCGGGGAGAAGCCACGCCGATTGGTGAGAAAGCCCCCTTTATAAAACCCCTGCTTCGAAGAGAAAGAAGGAGTGCAGCACAGTGCGAAGGGAGAACAGATACAAAGAGACGAGAAGAGAGTCTGCTAAGAAGAGACAGAGAGTCTGCTGAGAGAAAAAAAAGCTAGAGGAAGTAAATGTTGTGAGAGGTACCATTGAAAAGAAAGATCATCCCCGCCGTCCCGTTCAAGGTGGGCGTCTGTCGGTCAAATGCCCTTTGGGGCTATATTCTCCCTTTCTCTTTGTTATTCCCTAGTCTAAAATTTCAGTCGATGTATTTTGTGTGTGCCATTTTCATCTGATGATTAAGCACAGATGCAATCCCATTGATCTTTAAGAGATGTCAGTCTATATGTAACCTTGCGGCTCTTATGCTGAATATGTATATGCATTCGACTGAATGAAATGAAGAAGTAGATTTTGGGATTTCTTTTCTCTCTCCCTATCTCCCTTGTCTGCAATTATGGATATGTGGCATCCCTGAATATAGCTCTGCTGCACAAAGCACACACATGCTGCAACTCGTGTGAATTCTCTGGGTATTCACTCTGTTGTTTCTCTAACCTCACATACATGATGAGGGCCCGAGACAGCCTATCCCGTGGCCTCTCACTCATGAAATGGTGAGTGATATAATCAAATCGCCATTTATATGTTCTAATGATTGATCAACTCCCAAAGGTTGTCCTAAGTGAAGCCTCTTGTTCCCTGGGATGATCTGCCTAAAACCAGTTAGCATCATTTTCTTTTTCTCTCTTCCAAAACCCTTGAATAAAGCCTCAAAGCCCCCAAATCCTCAAGTCTTCCCCATCGACGCCCCAATGAATCTCCCGGCGCAGTGCTCTCTCGGCGCTAGCCCTGCACCGATTGTCAAGCTCGTGGATAACCCTGAAGCTCTTCCCCGCGCCGGTTAGCCTTCGCGCTGATGCCCCTGCACTAGCGCCATCACGACGATACCACCTTCGCGTCGATACCACCTTCGCGCCGACCACCTCATTTTCCTGCGCCGGTTTGCCTTCTTGCCGACCCCCCCGGTTCATCTTCGCGCCGACTACACTCTGTGTTGAACTCATTGCCCCAGACTAAGCCTTGCTACCCTCTGAAATTCAACCGAGTTAACTGACATCTTAGCAGCTCCTTTTATCCCGAGACGCAGTCATGGTTCTTCATTCGAACTCATGGGAGTTAAATTAATGGGGTTTCACCCTTACATTCTGCTGATCAACTGTGATGCCTCTGCTAACCCCATTGGTCCACGAAGTTCTGCCACTGCAAGTTCTCCGATGGTCCCTTCCAGAGAATATCAATGAATACCATGACAAGTGGATAGTATCCCGTAGCATCTCGATCCTTTCGGGGATCTCGGGTTGAGAAATGTCCGTCTTTCTTTGGCTTCCATCTCGCACTCCGTGGATGGATGTACTATACTCCCCCGGGCATGATCCGAAATAAGGGGAGATGTTGTTCGAATGAATTCTGATCTTCGCTATGTTGAATCATCTCCAAACCCCTTGGGGTCTAAAGAGGTCCGCCTCTGCATGTCCTCCATTGACTCCCTTTTGGGAATAATAATATTAAATGCCGTGGTGGATGAATAATGTCTCGGTTTGGTCCCACCTTGTGATATTCGGGCATTGATATGCTCCGATCTTTTGCGATTCTGTCCCGGCTCTGCGTGGACAGTTTCCTATTCCCACTTGGCATGGTTCAAGATGGGGAGGATATGCTGCCGGATTTATTCCGTATACTTTTGTACAATGATGATCTTTTTTTTATCCAACACAAAGTCATCTAGCGGCCGAAGGGAGAGTGCACCCCCATTCCAGAGGAAGGGAATGTTCTCACTCCACCAAGCAAACCACTAAATGCTGATTTTATTACTTTTCTTTTTGTGTAGAAACTGTACAACTCAATAGAGACCGGAGAGACCAAGTCTCTAGTACAATGAAACTGAAAAAGGTCTATACAAAGAACCTACGAAAATTAGGAACAGAAGAGGCGTCCGCTAAAGCATAAGCTTTGGCTAAGATAGGCAGATCTTTAAAAGAATGAAACTCCTTGTTGTGGCCGATGAATATAGCATAATTAGCAAGGGCATCAGCAACCTGATTGATTTCTCTGTAGGTGTGAATAATGGGGCAGCCACACAAATGGAAGACTTCTTGAATTTCTGCCCACCATGGAAGGAGGGACCAAGGGGGATCTTTCTTATTGGATAGCAGATCAACCATAACCATAGAATCCGTATAAATGATTGATAAAGGAATAGAATGCAGATTGGCTAGGCGCAGGCCATCCAAAAGAGCTCTTCCTTCAGCAATCATATTTGTGCCATTACCATAAAAATAAGAGAAACTCAGCAAAACTTGACCATAGGGATTTCGGATGCAGCCACCACCTCCAGCCGGCCCTGGATTGCCTTTACAAGCCCCATCAATATTTAGAGAGTAGTTAACAGAAGGGGGATTCCATCTAATAATAACAATTGCCGGCCGTTTGATGTTAACATCAATACCAAATTCATGAATCAATTTCCAGTAATCATGACTAATGCCATGTCTGAAATGGGAATGCTGCACAATTTGTTTAATCTCCAAAAGAATGTTATCAGCCATCCTTAAAATATTGGAAGAGCCACCTTCATACCTGACCAAGCATCGATATTTCCAAGTCTCCCAAGATATCAAAATAACCACCAGAAGAGCTATAAAGCCTTTAGGAGAAGTAATATGAATTTCTGAAATGAATTGTTCTAGCCACAGGCGAAAATTTGATGAATCTGGTTTAGAATCAGCTAAGAGGGATCCAAACTTATTCCAAAGAAAAACAGCAGGATCACTTTTCAGGAATAAATGATCTTCATCTTCTTTATTTTTAGAGAATTGACAACAGGAGCAGCAAGATGCCATATGTACACCACTTGATTGCACTCTACTGTCAATTGGGACCGCCTGCTGTATGAGCTTCCAGCAGAATAAAGCAGCCCTCGGAGGAAATTTGGTGTTCAATAGCTTGCTGAAACCTGAGTTGCCCTGCTGTATTATTTGCCCCTTTATAAATCTGTAAGTAGATTTGATACTGAATTTTCCAGAATTAGATAAAGACCAGATGGGTATATCCCTGCCATTCTGTAAAATAATGTTCTGAAGGTCCCACCGGGTCTGTTGATCAGTAATCTGACTCCAAGCATTATGTTGAGCATCTGTTAATACAGCCCTTGCAGAGTAATCCTCAAAAGTAGATTGAAAAGGAGCCTGGGCAGATAAAGCTTTCTCTTTATACCAAGTATCTTTGAAGAAGTTAATAGATGAACCATCTTTAATGATCATCCGAAGACCAGTAAGAAGAATAGTTTTAGCTTTTACAAAATCTCTGGTTCTAATCCCAGCTGGATATGGAGAGGTGCAATCAGAAATATGGCAACCTTGCAAATATTTACACCTAACAAACCGAGCCCAAAGAGAATCACTGAACAGTGAAAGCCACAGGAGTTTAACTTGGCAGCAAATCTGAATATCAGCAATACTTCTAATACCCAGACCTCCACTAGCAATAGGATTACAAATTCTGTCCCATGATACCCAATGCTTCCTATGTTGAGTATCGACCCCTTGCCAAAAAAAGTTAGCACACAATTTGCCAATCTGTCTCTGTATGGTGCAAGGAATTGAAACAGCACTAGCTGAATATATTGCCAATGATGACAGCACAGAACGAATAAGGACAACTCTGCCAGCCTGAGATAAGAGTTTACTCTGCCATCCTGCTAGTCTGAAGTTAATTTTATCAAGGAGATATTTGAAATGAGTAACCTTGGTTTTTCCTTTGAACAAAGGAATACCCAAGTAAGTGATGGTGTTAGTCCTGTGCTGGTACCCAGAAAGTTGCTTTAATTTGTTAATAGATGAGACTGGCATTTTTTTGCCCACAATAAAATAGCTTTTAGAAGCGTTTATTCTCTGTCCAGAAGACATTTCATATCTTCCAAGAAAAGACAATAGCTGCTTAACTGAAGGAATGCTACCATTCAGAAAAATGATTGAGTCATCAGCATATAGAATGTGAGATAACAGGGGAGAACCTCGTGGCAAATGATAATAATTGCATTTTCCAGAAGAGAATAAGAAGCTCAGCCCTCTGCTCAAGACTTCCTCTGCTAAAATGAACAAGGCAGGGGCTAAAGGATCTCCTTGTCGGACCCCTCTAGATGATTTGAAATAGCCATGAATCTGTCCATTAAAAGATATAGAGAACCAACAATTCATCAAGAGTTGAGCAATGAGGGACACAAACCTGTTAGAAAAACTGAATTTTCTCATTGTATGAAGAATAAAATCCCATTCAATGCGGTCATAGGCTTTGGCCATGTCAAGTTTAATGAGCATATTGTGCCCTCTAACCGGTCTGTCTAACTCCATAAAAAGCTCCCTGGCCAGAAGGAAATTGTCTGTTATCAGTCTCCCACTGATAAACCCACTTTGCTCACTTGATATTATCATGGGGAGTATATGCCTCAGCCGATCACTCAATATTTTAGACACAATTTTATATGTAAAGTTGCATAAACTTATTGGCCTGAAATCTACAAATGAGGAAGGATTCTTGACTTTTGGGATCAGGCAAATAATATTGGAAGTGACTCCCTGCGGGAGACCCCACCCTTGAAAAAAGCTTTGAACAGCCTTAATCACATCCAAGCAAACAACATCCCAACAAAAGGTGAAAAATCCTCCTGTGAATCCATCTGGACCTGGAGAGTTGTTACCTGACAGGGAGAAGACTACTGTCTTAATCTCATCAGCAGAAGGGACTAAACATAATGAGGAATTCTGATCATCAGTAATTAGAGAAGGAATAACAGAGAATAAATTTTCTTCTAGGCTGTGTTCCTCAGAAGTAAGCAAAGACTTGAAGTAATCAACTGCCCCAGCAAGTAAGGAGGCTTGGTCATCCACCCAGGTATTATTCACCTTAAGTTTTTGAATGAAATTCCTCTGTTGTTTGATTTTAGTATAATGATGAAAAAATTGTGTATTTCTGTCTCCAGACTGCATCCACTGAACTCTGGATTTTTGATACCAAAAGATCTCCTCCCTAGCCAATATCATCTTCATGTCTGCATTTGCTTTATTGAGTGTGGCTCTGTTCTCAGCAGTGGGATTTTCATCATAACAAGCTTGAGCTCTTTCAACAGAATGAGTAATATCATCTTTGACCTTATGTATGTTGCCAAAAATATCTTTATTCCAGCTTTTAAGATGAAACTTTAGATTTTTCAATTTATTTTGAAGGGCATGAAAAGGATGAACATCAGGCTGAGTGACTTTATTCCACTGAACTTTGACAAAATCAAGAAATTCAGAATGGGTGTGCCACATATGTTGATAGATAAACCTCCCCAGGGTTAAACTGACAGAGCTTGTCGAAATCAAAAGGGGAGCATGATCAGAAGGGCCCCTGGATAAGTGTTTAACTGACAAACTAACTCCTTTTTCCAACCAAGAGGAGTTGTAGAGAATCCTATCCAGCCGAGCTCTGATGTGAGTGGAACCTAACTGATTATTTGACCAAGTGAAATTAGAGCCTGAATAACCAGCATCAACAAGACCAACAGCTGAAAGGAAACCTTGAAAATCAGACATAGCAACCACTGAGGGGAGATTACCTCCAATTTTCTCTTCAGGAGATAAGACACAATTGAAATCACCTCCTATTATCCATGGGATAGAGACCCCTTGACTAAAAGCCATTAAAGAGTCAAACATTTCTCTACGAAGATCACTACTACACGAAGCATATATAGCTGTAAACAACAAAAAAGTGGAGCCTTCTTCCTGAATGCCCACAGTCAGATACTAAGGATGCAGCTGCACAATTTGTAAATTTAAACTGGGATTGTAAAAAAGCCAGATTTTAGAAGAATCATCATTGTTGCCAATCACAGACTGCAATTTGATTTTTCTGGCTACTCCCTGGGCACGTTTAAAATTGATGCAAGGTTCAGATATTGCAGCCAAGTTAACATCATGAGCTCTAATTAGCTGAGCAAGACTCCGGACAGTGGCCTTATTGCCAATTCCTCTGACATTCCACACCAAAGCTGATTTAATCATTACTAAAAGAAGGGAAAGAGTGAGCAGCCAATACCTTGGCTTTGGCCCTTGTCAATCGGGCATCACTAAATAAGACTCCAGGCAGAACAAAATCAGAATTAGCTTTCAGGAATAAATTCTTTGAACAATCGCTGAGTTGATATACCATTTTGACATTCTCAGCAGCTGATAATTTTGAAACCACATCAGCATTGGCAGCCTTAAGAGTTATCTGATCCATAGCTGAATTTACAAGACTATGATCCGGATTAGTCCCCTGCATCTTTCCTGAAGTCTGATGGATTGAAGGCAGCTCCTCAGAATCTGAAATTTCCTCAATACAAGGGAGGAAGGCAGGATTTGAAATTATAGGAGCTTTGCAACATTCCCTAGGCTTAGAACCATTAATTTCATCTTCTTCCAAGGAACCAGAAGAAGTAGAGGGCAAAACATTGCGTGATCCTTCTATTCCAGAGGGGAGTCCATCAACTTTCTTAACTTGAATATTCACAGTCTCCGAATCTATATCCTCAGCAACCTGATTTAGGATTGAGAATCTATTTGCATCTGTAGCTGGAATATCTTCAATTATAACCTTCTTCGGCTTATAAGCTTGCCGTAAATTCCTTTGTTCTTCATGGATTTCTGTAATTTTCTTTTTACCTTTATTCTTTTTGCATTCCTTTTCGAATGACCAATTTTATGGCAAAATGAACATAACTGAGGAACTCTATGGTAGCTAATCGGCTGCCAGAATCCTCCATTGCCAATACCAATCCATATCCTTTCTCTCCTCTGTTTGTCTAGGTTAAGTTCTATACAGACCAAAGCCTCTGAGGTATTCGTCATCGCAGCTGTGGTTTCATGAATTCGAAGCACCTGGCCAATATTACCAGCTATAGAACGCAACATATCTTCATGGTAGAAATTTACAGGAAGCTCCGGAAAACCAATCCAGACAGGAATAATAGGCGGATCAGACTTAAAATCAAAATCCTGCTGCCATTTGAAGAATCTGAACATAAAACCTTTTATGAAAAAACTTTTCTGTAAAAGAACCCTCAAGTAGTCAGTCTCGTTTCCCAGACGAATTAATAGATGTCTAGGGTTTATACGACTGATGATCGGCTCGGCATTCAGATGAAGATGTTGAACTAAACAGGCCTTGACTTCAGGAATCGAAGGACGGCCATATGAACATTTAGCAATTATAGCATACTGGAGATGATCACAAGATACCTGAATGTCATCCTGCGAGAAAAACACAGCCGGTTCTCCCTGGTCTGTGAACGCTGGAAGTTTCACCGGAATGCGACGACGAGGATTTTGACGAGATTCCAGGAGAGACTGAGCGTAAGACTTCGAGGAAAATTAGAAGCATCTTCTGCTGAAGGTTCGATTCCAAATCCTGGGTGTTGTACCTCCCCCGCCGCACCCGCCATGGCCGGCGGGGAGGGAGCTCTGCAAGGCAAAAGGAAAAATGAAGCGGGAAACACTCAGAGCTTCTCTCACTAGAAACGAAGAGTAAATGAAGTCGCTAAATGATCATGTAGCACAGCAACTAGATTAATGCCATGGATTCTAGTCTATTCATATTCGTCTTTACAGAAGAATGATGTTTCATTTCCTTGCAATCATTTGCATTATGATTAAATAAATCCAATGTCCACTCCCTGTTTTCCCAATATATCAAATGGTGTGTGGCTGAAAGTCAGGTTATGCCCGACCGAAAGCCGTCACTATGCGTGATGGTGGTCCTCGAACCCGAGTTCTCCGCCTCGTACCAGGAATCAGGCTAATAAATTGCAATCGCATAATTGCATGTATACCTCTTTTATCCTACAGAAGAATAAGTACGACATTCATATTTTGTTCTACCCCTGGGATCCTTCTACTTTGGCGATTAATCAAGGGTTGTCCTTCTTTAGAAGGGCGTAATTAACGTCATGGCCTTTGTGGTATGATGGACTTCCGGTCCCGACCCGAATCTCACAATCAACTGATTAAGTCAGATCGAGCGCATAATAATTTTGTCACTTCGGTGACTGGCACGCCTAAATAATAAATAAATAAATAAATAAAATAAAATAAAAATAGATAGAAACGTGAATCTACAAAGCTGGCATGCCCGGTGGGACTAAAATGAACTAATAAATAATTAAAAAATAGAAATAAAATGTGTTCCACAAAGCTGGCACGCTCGGTGGGACCGAGTCTCCCTTCATCTTTTCACCAAAGTAGGAGGCCTGGCGGCCCCCCCCCCCGAAGTTTTGACTGTGTGCTGATCTTATTTGCAAGAATTCAAATGGAGACTGGACTGGTTTCTCTCAGGTTCAGGCAACAAGTCATCGACAACCATGTTCGTGATGGGTACCTGGCGGTGCCGACAGTGTTCGGGTCCATGCCACCGGTGGTGGGCTTCCCGAACTGCTTGGGGCATGTGTTCGTCGACTTGTTCCAGGTCAATGGTAAAGCTGAAAAGAATACTGCGGTAGAAGCCGCGAATGTACCAGCAAAGAAGAAGTCCCGGAAGACGGTTGCCTCATGCACCGTTGTTCCATGCTATGTCCATCATATGGATAGGAGGACCACTGTTCCTACTGCTGCTGGCGGGAGAAAGAAGCGTTACCAGAGAAGAAACCAGACTGCTGCACCCCGAGGACGTCTGTCAACTTCGGGGAAGTCCATGCTGGTCGGAGGAATGCAGGTGTACCTCAATGGTCGCCCGGCCGAGGCACTACCCGACCGCATCATTGGCCCCACCTATAACAAGTTCCAAGTGCTGGCCACCAGGAAGGCCAACGCAGAAAGAGAAGTGAAGAAGCCACATGCTCCTATGCCAAGGAAGTTCAAAAAAATATGGGTGCCTAAGAAAGCCCGGGGACCGGTACTAGCCCCTAAGAAAAAAGAAGCTATTACCATCCCCCCCAGGAGAGGGGGCAAGGAGGTTCAAATAGATGAGGAAGAAGTGGAGGTGGTCGCCCCAGTGGCTGCTCCGCCCATGAGGAGAGCCTGGGCCAAGCATGTAGATATATTCCGATACCCTCGGAAGATGTATCAAACTGCCCAAATGACAAGACTAGCTTATCAGTCGAAGACACAAGAGAGACTGATGCCTCAAGCAGATCCTCAGACGCATAGTCGAGAAGAAATGGGCAAAGTGGTCCAAGATTATTTCCACTGCCTGGGGAATTCATCCCTAGGGCAGTAAAGGCTGCTCCATGCCATGGAAGTCGAAGAAGAAGGAAAGAATGATGGAGAGGAACACATGCTAGGGGTCTCATGCACAGATTCCAATGAGCTTGAAGATGGCCGAAGGGCCGAATATTTAGAAGATATCATACAACAGGAAGAGAAGGAAAGAAGAGTATCTGTATTCGACTGATTGACCCTCCCTGGTCACGCTCGAAGAAGAGTTTGGAGGCAAAGAGGAAATTTGCAGATATTTGCCTGCAACATGACAGGAGTGATTGGCGGGTGTGATGCTCTGCCCGACCAATCTGAAGATATAATTAGACTAGCTCAAAGGCCCGGACCCATAACAAGGTGAGGCCAGGCAACAAAAGAAAAGCTTGCAACAATTGATGATTTGTTTGAGATCACTACCTTGACTGCAAATGTGGTGACTTCAGAAGAAGAAAATGTGCCACTAATGATCCCGACTGAAGGGACATCCAGTCAAATGACAGAAGAGATGCCTATGGCTACGACTCTGGACCCAGCTATCTTGAAGATGTTTAGAAGATACCAGCAAGAGATTGAATCTCTTAAAAGGTAACTGGATGAAAAAAATGAACAAACCCCTATCTCCAAGCATGCTGAACCAGCAAAGGAAATTTCCAGCTCGGCTGAGGTTGTGATACATGCCGTCTCCCACCAAGCAAGTCATGGGAAAGCTCCATGTCAGCCCTTCCCACAACAGCCGACAGTGCAGCCTTCGGCACCCCACCTGCAACCCTCCCCGCCAGGAGCACAGTCGGGTCTACACACAACTGCCATGACAACTCCCCTGACACAACAACAAACGCACTTCTACCCAGAGCCTATTGATCCTACTCTAGTAAATAAGCTGGTGGTCGAAAGGATGATAGAAATGAAGTTCTCCGAGAAGGCTGATGGTGATTTCGGAGCTTTTGATGTCTACCGGGTGCCGTACCCTCCACAATATGCTGCAAGGAGACTGCCCCCTGGCATCAGCAAGCCGCCAAAGTTTGAGAAATTCAATGGGCAAGGCTCCCCGAAAGAACATATTGCTTATTATACAACAGTCATGGGAGACTTGGCTGCTGATGAAGCTTATCTACTAAAATTCTTCGGCTCATCCCTTACGAGGTTGGCCTTTGAATGGTATTCTAACCTTTCGGCAGGGTCCGTGGCTGATTGGCTCGATATGCAGCAGAAATTCCGAGAGAGGTTCCATGTCACAGAAAGGGAAATTATAGTGGCAGAATTATACTCTACCAGATAGAGGCAGGATGAAATAGCCATGGATTACATTAAGAGATGGAGAAACCTGGCCATGAGATGTAGGCGACCTCCGCATCAAGAGGATGTTGTTCAAATATGCAAGCAAAACCTCAGGAGGGAAGTGCTTGAAAAGATGATTAGAACAGATATCAGGACGTTCGACCACTTGAACAATGTGGTGGCAGAGGTTGAAACCATCTTGTCTAAACGTCCTGCAACCAACGTTCCTGCTGTTCAGAAAGGGAAAGCTGTTGAACGGCGATCAGCGTCAACTGAAGCAAACAATGTTGATTTCAAGACCTTTGATCAGCAAATAGAAGAGGCCAAAGTAGCAGCTGCCCCTCCACCAGCAGGGGCGATGGAGAAGAAAGAAGGTGTCTCTTTGAGGAACAAAATGAAGAAATTATACTTGTTTCCCAAAGAAAAGACATGGTCATTATTTGACTGGGCGTACAAATACAACAAGATAACATTGCCTGAGCCAAAGAGACCCGCTGATGTGGCAAAGAAGGATGACCCCATGTTATGTCCATATCACCGAGCACTGGGACATGTCATTGAGAACTATTATGTCTTCAAGGATGTCATGGAAAGCATGATCAAGAAGGGTGAGTTACAAATGGGAGAACACCAAGTGGATCCTCCATGCCCCCATGAGCCCCCAATGATGAGGCAAGTTGTCAATATGATTTCCTTGTACCAGCAATTGCCTGAAGAGGCTACTGAAGTTTGCACACAACATACATATGAAGCGTGCTTTCTTACTCCAATCAAGGAACAAGTGGGATGGCAAACAGTGCCGGCCAAGACTAAAAGAAGGCCATCAGTCTCCGAAGCATCGGGTGCCTCTATTCGAGGTGTCACTCCAAAACAAGCCCTGGATCCAGTAAACCTTGTATGGCACACTACATAGGCACCGCCAGTTATCCGGATACCTACTTATAACCGGAGGAGACGGACTCCACCGCCCGTCCATGAGAAGATAAGTCTCGAGGTGAAGTGCTTGCAACAATACATTAACCAGCTTGATGAATATGAACAGCCCGAGCTAAAGCCAATATTGGTGAGAGACCATGTCCTCTGGAAATAGCTAGAGGAATTAACCATCAAAGAGCAACCAGAAAAGGAGCAAGAAGAAGCTGGAGCTGACCTCTTCTGGGGGCACAAGCCGGCTGAATCAAGACGCCGGAAGAAGAATAAACCAAGAAATAAGAAGAAAATAGTCATAGTGCAGTGTAATACTCTATCAGCACTATTCACCCTGCCAGGGGAAGAGGATGAAGGGGAGCCTTCTACTCTATCACTAGAAGCAAATCAAGCTGAGGCCTCAACCTCAATGCATGCTACCCGCTCTGGGAGAAAGTGGGGGAGTCTGCCTCCAACTAACCACAATATTATCTTCAGGGGTGAGCAACCCTACCAGATACCAGAGCCAGAAGTCCAGGGCTTTGAAATTCTTCCCCCGTCAGGCCTCTATGCAAAAGCAAAAGGGGGTGATGAAGCTCTATCATTTATTGAATTCTTGTATGTCCTAGAGGGCAAATGGCCAGCTCAGAATACTACTGCTGAAGATAAAAATCCCCTACAACCATCTGTCACGATGCTCAAAAAGAAAGATAAAGCAAGCATAGACCTTCCCTCAACACTAGAGATAACTTCGCCGACGGAGACTCCCCAACAGTCCCCTCAGAAGAAAGAAGCAAGAGAAGGGCAAGCCATGTCGCAAGCACCCCATGAGCCTCCAAGACCTCGCTGGGTGGAGGAGATGTGACTGTCTAACGTCAGAGTGGGAAGCCGAATTATGAAAATGCTGAAGAAGCTCCCCACAAGGTTTTCCATATGGGAAATCCTTTCCTTGAGCGAAGAAGCTCGCCAAGCCATTATTGATGCTCTGCAGTCACCAGCTCAGTATGAGGGACTCCTGACAGAGGTTAACTCTGGGCCAGCTGTTACATTCACAGAGGATGACATGTTAATTCCTGACCCCAATCATAATAGGCCTCTGTATATGAGGGGGTATCTCAACAGTCAGCCACTAAGTCGGATTCTGGTAGATCCGGGAGCTGCTGTAAACATCCTGCCTTATTGCATCTATCAAAAATACTACTTTGACCTACACCTCACCAAAGTGAAAGATATGAGGATCGTTGGCTTCAATCAGAAGTGCGAAACTCCGCTCGAAGTGGCAGAATTCAACCTTACATTGGGTGATTTCACCACCACAGTGCACTTCTATGTCATAAATTCTAATACCACATACAAAGCCTTACTGGGACGGCCCTGGCTGCATAGATACCAGATAGTGCCCTCCACATTGCACCACTGTATCAAGTACTACCACAATGGCAAAGAAGAAAGGGTGTTTGCAGACTTGCATCCCTTTGAAGTATACGAGTGTCACATGCTCGATGCACCGTTCTATACGGAGGTTTCCCAAGGAACAAAGATGAAAGAAGTTCCTGTAAACTAGAAGAAAGCAATGTCAAAATCAGACGACTGGTCCCCTTCACCACCTCCAAGCTACATGGAACAGCACGAGGTCTCACATGTCTCTCAAACTGGGGACTTTCCTCGAGCCGCACCACCAACCATCTATCCTGGGGAAGCTGATGATGATATGAAGGAAAAGTTCACGCACATCAAAATCCCACAGGGGATATTCAAACCCATTCCTAGTTTGGAATGCTAGATGGTACAACCATTAAAGACTATGGAGGTCCCTCGTTTCTGCGAGCCTCCTATAATATTCTACACCGGTGAGCCTACTGATTAAGATGATCAAGAATGTATGATCCCCGAAGAAGCAACAAACCGGATGGTGCCAATAGCGGGCCTATATTACACCATACAACGGGTCTCACAGATGTTCACCGGGATGCAGATGCCTTCATTACAATCCGCTGGCCAGAAGGAGGCATTCCAGAAGCTCTGGGACCCGCCCTGTAACAACAAAGAGTTGCTGAAAATCACCCATCACCCGGGGCTGGGTTACACCTTGCGAGAATATTATGAAGCAGAGGTGGATGTTATCTCTACCTTCTTCACCCATGAAGACCCTTTTGAGGTTGGTCGTGTTAAATACCCTCCAGGGGATGAAGGGATCCTATGTCACTTTACTATTGGTGGAAAACCCCTCAACAGTCAGAAAAATACAGAAGGACGAGAAGAAACAACACTATACCAATGTCAGGAGGAGTTGTTCCCAAAGGAGGACTTGTTCCAAGCTGAGGCCAAATTCGATGTGGAGCCACCCGATGAAGATCAGACCTCTGATGAGGCAAAGGAGCACCTGGAATTCGAGTGCGTCCTGGAGGAAGTTCAAGCTATGTAGCGACCGGCGGATCCAACAGAGGAGCTTATGCCTGCAGACTCTCGGGAGGAAGAAATCTGTGCATCGGGATCACAAGGAAGTATGCCAGGACTACAATGCCAAGCCGAACAAAACCTGACAGAGAGCCAAGTGGCTCAATAGTGTAGCAAAGAGAATAAGGAGCGGATCCCTATGGTTTTCGGAGACCAGCTTGAAGAAAATCAGCAAGCCATGATTAACTTCAAAGGCTCGCTATCAACTTACACTTCACCTGAAGAGCTCGAAGTCTTTGAGGCTGAAGAAAATTACATCAATGGGGGCTTCGTCAACTTGCAGGAGGCTCCACCTGAAGTTGAAGATGGTGGTCAAGCCACCATTGATGAATTAATAGAGGTGAACCTAGGAACCGAAGAGGAACCAAGATCGACCTTTCTCAGTGCCTGTGGATGCACTAAAATTCGCTTATTCAGGTGGTTCGTCTATTAAGTACGTGGGCGTGCCAGTCACCGAAGTGACAATTTGTTCGGGCTCCAAAGAGCCCATGGTGCGCTCGATTTGACTCGGTCAGACGATTGTGTGGTTCGTGTCGGGACAAAAACCCGCCGCGCCATAAAGGTCACGGCTTCATTTACATCCCCCATACGAGGGAACACCCTTGATTGATCGTCGAGAATCAGGGCCTCATGGCCATAAAGTTAATTGCACGAAAGGTCTATTAGGAAGCATCGAAATCCCCGTATGAGGGTAAGAAGAAAATATTCACGATCATGTCGGTCGTGTACTGACCATTTAATGTTCGGACGAATGTCCGGCTCGAGAAAATCACGGTTGTCGGGGGAAAATCGAAACGCATGTATGTCGAGGTACGACAAATTTATTGTTCAGAAGGGCGGAAAACGTTCGGATGAGCCTTGGTTGGAGTGGTCAAAAACCAGTAAATCTGTTGGCCCGGTGCAAGAGCAAGCTGCGACCATACTACGGTGGGCCCCCCGCGGTCGAAACAAGACTTGCATGAGCGTCATTAATATTTTCGGTGCCAAGGGGGCAACGAGGGAATATCCCTTGAATCGGCTGAAAAACCTTGTGTCTAGGGAAGCGGACGTTCGAAACGTGTCGGTCATTCGGGAGACCGTTTAATATTCAGACGGGTGTCCGGCTTGAGAATATCATAATCGTCGCAGGAGGACCTGGAACATATGCATGCCGTGATACGGCAAATACATTATTCCGAGATACTGAAAACATTCGGTTAAATCTCGATTAGTGTAGTAGGAAACTAGCGAATTTATTGGCCCGGTGCGAGATCGAGTCAGGACCATACCTGGGGCAACTCCCGCGGTCCAGACGGGGCTTGCATGGGCATCATTAATGTTCCCAGTGCCGGAGGGCAACGGGGAAGAGTCCCGGGACTAGATTCCAAAACCAAAATATGTTCGAAGGAAGCGAGTTATAGGCCGAGGGTGTGGGTCAAACAATGACCATAATCGGGACGGACCCGAGATCCAAGCGCAGCCTACAAAGGCCTTATTGATATTCCCGTGTATAGGGTCCAGGGATGACAGGAGCCATCTCGTTCTATTCAGATTTTTGTCGGTCACTTGCGGACCACTTGATATTCGGACAAGGGTCCATATCGAAGGTATGGCGTAGATAGAAACAACATCGTACAAATGTATGCCGAGTTCGCGGCAACTTCAATGAAAGAGCGGGGGGGATCCCATTAGGATGAATCCGATTCGACAGGCTATTGGCCCAGAGCAAAGCCGGGTTACGACCATGTCGGGATGGGAGCCGTCGGCCATATCGGTCATGTTCGGACACATGTCCGTAATAGAGACGCGGCAGAAATCGAGGTGAACCCGTTCAAATGTCTGCCGAACGTGCGGTAATTTTAGTAGTGGCTCGGAAGGGATCCTGCCCGAGGAACGAGTCCGGTTTAATCGGAATATCGGCCAGAGACTAGGTCGGGGCCTGGCCATGTCGGGATAGTTCCCAAGAATCGGGCTCGGCCTAAGAGGACGGCATTATTGTTCCTTCTGTGTCGGATCACGGAGAGAGATGGGGCTGCAATGTGGATTTTACCATTTTTTTATCTGGGATTTTTTTTACCTAATAATCTTGTGCTGTTTATTCCCCTTTCTGAATTTGTTTTTGGATGACTTTTATTATTATTATTATTATTATTATTATTATATATATTTTTACACATTTTTGTTTATTTATTATACATTCAGATTTATTTATTTATCATGATTTTTGTTATTTTCTTTTATTAGTATTATTATCATTATTATTATATATTTTTACATATTTTTTGGAATGAAGAGTGGGTCATTGGTGGGCTAAGAGGGGCGTACCGGCGAGGACAGGGAGAGCGTGCCGGAGAGGGGGGGCTGGAGGGTGTACCGGGTAGGTTAGAGGGTGCTAGAGAAGTGCCAAGAGAGTGTGCCGGGGAGGGAGTTGGCGGGCGTGCCGGGCTAACTCGAAGTATGTACACCGTCTGCTAGCACACGCGCAGTCTGTATATTGTCCATTTACTGCAACTCAAAGTCTGTACACTGGCTGCTAGCACACACGAAGTCTGTACGTCCCTCAGCCCAAAGTCTATACATTGGCTGGTCGCTGCGACACGAAGTCTGTACATCGGCTGGTTGCTGCATACAAAGTCTGTACATTCATCAGCTCAAAGTCTGTACATTGTCTATTTGCTGCAACTCAAAGTCTATACATTGGCTGGTTGCATGCACACTAAGTCTATACATTGGCCAGCTCAAAGTCTGTACATCATCCATTTGCTGCAGCTCAAAGTCTATACATTGGCCAGCTCAAAGTCTGTACATCGTCCATTGGCTGCAGCTCAAAGTCTATACATTGGCAGCTCAAAGTCTGTACGTTGTCCATTGGCTGCAGCTCAAAGTCTGTATGTTGTCCATTGGCTGCAGCTCAAAGTCTATACATTGTCCAGCTCAAAGTCTGTATGTTGTCCATTGGCTGCAGCTCAAAGTCTATACATTGTGCTCCACTTCGGGAAAGACCATTCCGCGTGAGACGGTGAGGAGGAGAGGGTGTGGGTGGGGAGGAGCGTGCCGCTGAAGGGCCAAGAAGGTGTGTCGTTGAAGGGCTGTTAGAGTGTGCCACTGGGGGGGTTGATAGGGTGTACCGGCGAAGGCTGGAACAGACGCGCCGAAGAGGCCCACTCCTCTGTTACTTATTTTTAAGGCTTTTATTTTCTTCTTTTCTTTGATTTCTGCGTAGTTTTATACAAATCTTTTCTCCTTCTTCTTGCAATCTGTTGTTGTTCTATTTATTTGTTGGTTTTGCTGTCTTTTGTTATGTATTTATTATACCATTTGTTTGTTGCGTCCTTTTGCCTTTTAATGTCTTGTTATTTTCTAACAAAAATTCGGCAGCATCTCCCCTTGACCCGAGCGTAAGGGAGATAAAGGGAACGCGCCCACAGGGAGTGGCGGAACCCATCAACTGGAGGTGGGCGCCCAAAGGCGGCAGCACCTTTAATGAATCCTCGGAAAACCCGAAAGCAGCGATGGATAAAGGGGGGGGGGAACCTCTGGAACTAATCAGGGGCGTGCCGGGCTAGGGAGGCCAAAGGGTGTGCTGGGCTGAGGGGCACAACGGTGTGCCGGGATAGCATGGTTAAGGGTGTGCCGGCTGGGTGGTTCAAGGTGTGTGTCAGCCAGAAGGAGTTGAGGCGTACCGGGCTGGCTGGTTCGAGGGTGCGTCGGGCTGAAAAAGCCAAGGGTGCACCGGCTGGGAAGGGCCAAGGGTGTGCCGGCCAAAAGGGGTTGAGGGGCATCGGTGAAGTAAAAGGGTTTACGGGCTGGGTTAAATCTAGGCCAAGTAGTGCGTTAGTTGGCTAAGGGAAAGGGATCAGGACTGTTTGGGGAAGCAATGGGCCTGAACAGGGGCAATGGGCTTGGGTTGTGTCTGGGAAGGGAGTGGATGCTGTCCAGAAGGGAAACCCGCCCTTGCTGAATCATGAGATCGATAGAAGAGGCTATCATCAGCCTAATATATATATTGGTGAATGCGAACGAGAGAATCCAAGAAGAACAGGGGAGAGAGAAAGAGAGCAAACCACGAAACACATAGCCGAGCAAAAGCTAGCCAACAACAAAAAAAATGGAAGAAGGGAAAAAAACATTCTTCTTTCATTCATAAAAAAGGGTGGCAGGGCCACGTTCGAGGCTATACAATGAGATGAGGAGAGGGAAGAAGCAGTAAAAACAGGGGAGAAAGGAGACTGAAGAGGGAACCGGGGGTCCAGGATGGGGCCAAGACCCTCGGGGACACTCCCTATTACATTCACGGACTCTCTCCCCCTCCCTTACTCTCCATTGCTTACTCTCTCTCTCTCTCTCTCTTCTGCTAGCTTCTTCTTCTTCCCGGAACTCCCTGGGCTTGCCGAGCTTGGGAGGATGGAATTCTCCTTCTTCCTCTTCTCACTTCTCCCCGTGTCTGAGTAGGACTCTCGGTCTATGTTTTTTTGTCTCCTTGTGTGTGTATCATTCAGTCTCTCTGCCCCCCTCTTTTTCGTCGGAGCGAGGGGTTCTTATACCCCTGGTCAGGCAGACGAATGCCGAGGACGGGAGTAGGTGGGGCGAGGACAGCCCAGCAAGGTGCAGGCATGGGCCTGCCATGCTTTCGCTGCGCGCCGAGGGCTACGAGCGTTGACCGGCGTGGATGGGCTGAACACTGTGCCGCTGGGGGCTGAGGAAGGCGTGCCGCTGGAGAGCCTCGCAGGTGTACCGCTGAAGGCCTTCACAAGTGTACTACTAGAAGACCCAAGAAGTGTGCCACTGAAGGCTTAAAATAGTGTGCCGTTGAAGGCTTGAAATAGTGTGCCATTGAAGGCCCGAAATAGTGTGCCGTTGAAGGCTTAAAATAGTGTGCCGTTGAAGGCCCGAAATAGTGTGCCATTGAAGGCTTAAAATAGTGTGCCGTTGAAGGCCTGAAATAGTGTGCCGTTGAAGGCTTGCAGGGTGTGCCATTGAAATGGCACAAGGGCGTGCCGCTGAAGGCCCAGGGGTGTACCGCTGAAGGGCCAAAAGGCTGTGCCGCTGAAGGGCCCAGGGGTGTACCGTTGGAGAGCCAAGGGCTGTGCCGTTGAAGGGCTAAAATGGGTAATTCTGAGCCCATTGTGAGCACGAGTTGTGGCCCATTTAATTTTCTTTGAGACCCATGGATTGTGGGGGCTCTTGGTGGTTGATTTCTCTTCACTGTCGTGACTCTGGAGACGGTTTCACGTCAGTGTGCATATTTGGGGAGTCCGGATGACCAGTCCCTCCGGGGCTTCTTCACTTGGTGCTGTTGTCGATGCTGGGCCGAGCAGGATATCTAGGTGTGCAATTTTTTGGTGTCCATAAATGCCCCCCACCCACGGGTAGCGCAGGTGAAGGATGAGCCGGGCAGTGCCTGCGGGTGTACTGGTCTCTTTTTCTCTTCGTCGGTGCCGCTGGGGTGTCGAGAGCCGACATGACTTGTTTGTCTCCTCTTTTCTTCGTCAGTGCCGATGGGGTGCCGGGAGCTGACCTGGTTTGTTGGTCTCTTTGTCTCTTCGTCAGCGTCGATGGGGCGTCGGGAGCTGACATGCTCTGTTGGTCTCTTTGTCTCTTCGTCAGTGCCGACGGGGTGTCGGGAACTGACATGCTTTGTTGGTCTTTTTGTCTCTTCGTCAGTGCCGACAGGGTGCCGGGAGCTGACCTGGCTTGTTGTCTGTTGGTCTCTTCGTCAGCGCCGATAGGGTGCCGGGAGCTGACATGATATGTTGGTCTCTTGGTCTCTTTGTCAGCGCCGACAGGGTGCCGGGAGCTGGCCTGGCTTGTTGGTCTCTTTGTCTCTTCGTAAGCGCCGACAGGGTGCCGAGAGCCGACCTGGTTTGTTGTCTCTTGGTCTCTTCGTCAGCGCCGACAGGGTGCCGGGAGCTGACATGATATGTTGGTCTCTTGGTCTCTTCGTCAGCGCCGACAGGGTGCCGGGAGCTGACCTAGTTTGTTGGTCTCTTTGTCTCTTCGTCAGTGCCGACAGGGTGCCGGGAGCTGACATGATATGTTGCTCTCTTTGTCTCTTCGTCAGCGCCGACAGGGTGCCGGGAGCTAACCTGGTTTGTTAGTCTCTTCTTGTCTTCATCAGTGCCAATAGGGTGTCGGGCGCTGACATAGTTTGTTTGTCTCTTTTTCTCTTCATCAGTGCCAACAGGGTGTCAGACGCTGACATGGTTTATTTGTCTCTTTTTCTTCTTCTTCTTTTTTAACCAAATTACGGGTGCAAGCGCCCTTTCGGGTTTTCGTCGGCACCAGCCCCCTCTTGCTTTTGCCCACGCGCCCTCTCAGGTTTTCGCGTGGCAGGGTACCCAATTTTGCCTATAGCACCCTTTCGGGTTTTCACCATAGCTGGGTTATTGCCATTTTTGCCTTTGTTCCCGTGTAGGGGCAAGTCCGGCGGGGCACCTCTATTTTAAGCCCTTTTCTCTCTTTTTTTTGACGAGTGGATAACATGTGATTGTTGGCTAGGGCCCAAAGCCTTGCGCCGAAAGACAGGGTTCATTCGTTGGCAAGGAGACAATGCCAACGCAACAGGGGATTTTCCGCCGATTCGGACGTAAGGTCCGTAATGGCAATATCGTATGGAGTGGGCGGCTAGGGCACGAAGCCTTGCGCCGGAACGGGACTTATTCGTTGGTAAGGGGCTAATGCCAGCACAAGGATAAAGATTCTGCCGGTTCGGGCGTAAGGACCACAATGGCGATTTGCATGAGAGAAGGTGGCTAGGGCACGAAGCCTTGTGCCGAAAGATAAGGTTTATTCGTTGGCAAGAAGATAATGCCAACGCAACAGATTTTTTTTCTTTCCTCTTCGGACGTAAGGTCCGTAATGGCAATATTGTGTAAGAGGGGGTGGCTAGGGCACGAAGCCTTGTGCCGGAAAAAGACTTATTTGTTGGCAAGGAACTAACGCCAACGCAGGGGTGGAGCCATCTTTGCCCGTGCGGCTGCCCATCGATACGTAGGGGCGTGCGGATGGGAGACATATGTATACACACATATATATATGTATATCATTATTATTATTACTTTCCCTTATTTCTGTTTCTTTCTCTCTCTTTTTTTCTCTTCTTCTCCTTTCTTATCTTCTTTTCTCTCTTTTTTTTCTTTTTTTTGTCGAAATTCCCCCCCTTCTCTTCCCCTTTTTTTTCTTTTTTTATTCTCTTCCTCTTTTACCGTCTTTCCTCTTTTACACATAAAGAGAGTACATCCCGCCAGAGCATGCCGCCGGGACACTTGAAAGGCGCGCTGGGGGAGAGCACAGGAGGGTGTGCCCTGTAAGGCACTCCGAAAGCGTGTCGCCGGGGGCACGTGGGAGCGTGCCGGATGGGGCATGTCATCGGTGTGCCGCTGGGGCGCCGGGAGTGTGCCGTTGGAGCGGCAGAAGGGCGTGCCGCTGGAGGCTTCACAATGGGTGTGCCGCTGAGGGCACTTAGTTGTGTGCCGCTGGAGGCCTTGCAGGCTACTACGCCGTTGGAGCACTTCAAGAGTGTTTCTTTTTCCTCTCTTCTTCTCTTCACCTTCTCTTCTCTTTTCTCCCCTTCTATATTCCCCTGCACGTAAACATGGGGTGAGAATTTATTTAGTGTCCACGAATCGGGAAAGCGGGTTACAAAAGCCTAAATTGGGGAGCGGGCAGGCTGCCAGAGCCAGAATCGGGAAAGCGGGCCATGGGGGCCGAGGTAAGCAGGCTACAAGAGCCAAAGTTGGGAAGCAGGCTATGGAAGCTGAATTGGGGAGGCAGGCCATAAAAGCCAAGGGTGTTGGGAAGCGGGCTGCAAGAGCCGAAATCATGGGAAGCGGGCCGCTGGAGCCAAATCGGGGAGTAGGCCACGAGAGCCGAAATTGGGAAGCAGGCCGCGAAGGCCAAAGGTAAGAAGGCTGCAAGAGCCAAGGTTACGGGAAGCGGGCCGTGGAGGCCGGATTGGGGAAGTAGGCTATAAAAGCCAAAGGGAAGCAGGCTGCAAGTGCCAAAGTTGGGAAGCAGGCTGCAAGAGCCGGAATTATGGGGAGCAGGCTACGGAAGCCAAATCAGGGAAGCAGGCTACAAGAGCCAAAATTGGGGTGCAAGATGTGAACGCCCAAATCGGGGAAGCAGACTATAGAAGCTGGAGTTGGGAGATTAACGAGCCGTGAGGGCAAGAGGTAGGCCATGGGGGCCAAGATTGGGCTCTACGAGCCAGAGCTGAGAAAGTAGGCTTCGCTAGCCGAAATTGAGTTTATTGTATACACATATTTTTATTATTTATTATTATTATTTTTTTATATTATAATTTTTTATTCAAGCATGCAAGCATTTATTAGCAGACATAACATGAATATAAATAAGGTAGCTCCCTCTATAGGTGATAGGATAGGGACATTGCCCAAAATTCGTAGACACGGTGTGGGCCACGAGGCACAATTGAGGGGTGGTGCACCCGTCAAGAGGATATCGCATGTCTTACATGCATAGCTTAAATTCACGCATTTCACCCGAGGTAATTCTCTGTAGCGTGGTAGTGCAAATGTGTGAACAAAGAGCCCTAACCATAGGGATATGCAGGTTTTCCTGGTGACACTGGAGGATCACTCTAGCGCCTACACATTAGTTCCAGGCTTTCGACTTTCGGTAGCTTCACACAGCCCCCATCTGTTTATTTTGGTAGCGGATTTCACCGTTCGGCGCGAGTCTCCTCATGTGTCTCAAGGGGGATTCCCAGCTACTAAGATTCATCCTTATTGTGATTCGCTTCACCATTTCGCGCGAATTTCCTCATTTGTTTCAGTGGGGATTCCCGGCTACTCGGATCTGCGTTTCTCTCTCTCTTCTTCTTTTTCTCTCTTTTTTTTCTCTCTCCTTTTATTTACAGTGGGGGTAGGCAACTTTTTCCTCACGATTACTTTTCACGGGAGTGCAGGAATTCAAGTCTCCGTAGAGTGCTAAGAAGAAATTCGGGCAATCCCTATAGTCGAAGGCTATTGAACACATTAAGTGCTAAGTGTGGGAGCATTGTCTCAGGTTTATTTTATGAGTTGGGCTTAGCGATTCAGCCATGACTCTTCCCCTTGACGCGTGCACCCGCCATAATCGGGTTCCCTTCGAGCGTGTGCCGTGACGCCCGTGCATCAGGAATCGGGGCAGCATTATTATTTAGCAAGGAAACACGGTCCTAGAAAATTCCAAAAAGGTGTATTACTCTATATTAAGCAAACATGCAAGCAGGGTAGCCAAGCAATTCTTATTTTTCTTTCTTTTCTTTTTTTTGCGTAAGAACATACTATCGTTACGTATATGTATATTGTATGTGCATATAGAATCAAAGCAGCAGCCAGGGTGCTGAGGAAGGAGACTGCGAAGGGCCGAAAGGACATTGGGGAAGCGGGCCATA
Organism: Amorphophallus konjac; assembly: GCA_022559845.1. Lineage (NCBI taxonomy): Eukaryota > Viridiplantae > Streptophyta > Magnoliopsida > Alismatales > Araceae > Amorphophallus > Amorphophallus konjac. Next base: position 82,653,865 of record CM040125.1, read on the forward strand.
CAAGCCGCAATTGATATTGGAAGTAGGCCACAATAGCCAGAAATCGAGGAGAGCGGGCTGCGAGAGCCAAATTATGGGAAGCAGGCTGCAGGAGCCGAAATTGGGAAGCGGGCTGCAGGAGCCGAAGTTACGGGAGCGGGCCGTGAAGGCCGAATTCTGGGAAGCAGGCCGTAAAGGTTGAATTCTGGGAAGCAGGCCGTAAAGGTCAAATTCTGGGAAGCAGGCTGCGAGAGCCAATGATATTGGGAAGTGGGTTACAAGAGCCGAAATTGGGGAAAGCAGGCTACGGAAGCCAAATCGGGGGAGCAGGCTACAAGAGCCAAAATTGGGCAGCAGGCTGCAGGAGCCAAAATTATGGGAAGCGGGCTGTGAAGGCCAAATTCTGGGGAGTAGGCCGTAAAGGCTGAAGATATTGGGAAGCGGGCCACAAGAGCTGAAATTGGGAAGCGGGCCGTGAAGGCCGAATTCCGGGAAGTAGGCCGTAAAGGCCGAATTCTGGGAAGCAGGCTGCAAGAGCCAAAGATATTAGGAAGCGGGCTGTAAGAGCCGAAATTATAGGAAGCAGGCTACGGAAGCCAAATCGGGGAAGCAGGCTACAAGAGCCAAAATTGGTAAGCGGGTTGCAGGAGCCGAAATTATGGGAAGCGGGCCGTGAAGGCCGAAATTGTGGAAAGCAGGCTACGGAAGCCAAATCGGGGGAGCAGGCTACAAGAGCCAAAATTGGGAAGCGGGCTGCAAGAGCCAAAATTATGGGAAGCGGGCCGTGAAGGCCAAATTCTGGGAAGCAGGCCGGAAAGGCCGAATTCTGGGAAGCAGGCTGTGAGAGCCAAAGATATTGGGAAGTGGGCTGTAAGAGCCAAAATTATGGAAAGCAGGCTACGGAAGCCAAATCGGGGGAGCAGGCTACAAGAGCCAAAATTGGGCAGCAGGCTATAAGAGCCAAAGGGAAGCAGGCTGCAAGAGCCAAAGTTGGGAAAGTGGGCCGTAAGAGCCAAAGGATACTGAAAAGTAGGCTAAAAAGCTAAGGGATATTGGGAGTGGGCTGACAAGCCGAGAGATGTTAGAAGTAGGCTATAAAGCCGAAAAGATATAGGAGAGCGCGGTGGGACGGGTGGATTAATCCTGATAGTGGGCCTTGGCCGGAATAACTGAGCCAAAGGGCGTCGGGTAGTAGGATACGAGAGCCGAGGAGAAGGGTTTGTGAAGCGACGGGTTCGGAGACCACGTCTGCCTCATGCCTCTCTCTCTCTCTCTCTCTTTTATGTGCGAAGAGGCGGGTACAAAGACCATGCCTACCTCATGTCTCCTTTTTTTCCTACTCTTCTTCTTTTGTGTGGGGAGGCAGGTGCGAAGACCATGTTCACCTCACGGCTGTTCTTTCTCTTCTTCTCTTCTTCTTTTATGGGAAGAGGCGGGCTCGGGGACCATGTCTGCCTCATGTGTATTCTTTCTTTTCTCCTCTTCTTTTGTGTGATTAGACGGGCTCGGGGACCACGTCTGCCTCATATGTATTCTTTCTTTTCTCCTCTTCTTTTGTGTTATTAGACGAGCTCGGGGACCATGTCTGCCTCATGTGTATTCTTTCTTTTCTCCTCTTCTTTTGTTTGATTAGACGGGCTCAGGGACCACGTCTGCCTCATGTGTCTTTTCTTCCTTTTCTTCTCTTCTTCATTTGCGTTGAGAGGCGGGTGCAAAGACCACGTGTGCCTCATGACTATTCTTTCTCTTCTTCTCTTCTTCCTTTGTAGAGAGGCAGGTGCAAAGACCATGTTTGCCTCATGTATGCTTTTATTTCTCTTCTCTTCTTCTTTTGTAGAGAGTCAGGTGCAAAGACCATGTTTGCCTCATGTCTCTTTTTTTTTCCTTCTCTTCTTTTGTGTGATGAGACGGGCTCGAGGACCACGTCTGCCTCATGGCTATCTTTTTCTTTATTCTGCTCTTCTTTTCTCATTGATGCTTCAATGCTGGAGTGTATTTCTCTTAATGTGCCCCCAGGTTGGGGTGTAGCTTCATTTGGTATGCATCCCCCCTGAGGGGGTGTGTTTTGCCTCTTCGCTTCTGTGCCCCCAGGCGGGGTGTATTTTTTTTGGCTTCTATGTCCCTAGACCAGGGTGTGTTTTTTTTTAATGCCCCCGAGGCGGGGTGTAGCTCTCTTCAAATGCCCCCATGGTGGGGTATACTATTCACGGCTTCTATGCCCCCAGGCGGGGTATGTTTCTTCTTCATATGCCCCTAGTACGGGGCGTAGCTCTCTTCAAATGCCCCCTGGCCGGGGTATACTCTTCATGGCTTCTATGCCCCCAGGCGGGGTATGTTTGTTCTTCATATGCCCCTGGTACGGGGCGTAGCTCTCTTCAAATGCCCCCAAGCCGGGGTATACTCTTCACGGCTTCTATGCCCCCAGGCGGGGTATGTTTCTTCTTCATATGCCCCTGATACGGGGCGTAGCTCTCTTCAAATGCCCCCGGGACGGGGGTGTGTCTTTTGCTTCTTATGCCCCCCTGAGGCCGGGGTGAATCGTTTGCTCCTTACGCCCCCCTGAGGTGGGGGTGTATTTCTTTACGGCTTCTGTGCCCCTGAAGCAGGGTATGTTGTTTCTTCAAATGCCACTTGGGCGAAGTATATCTTTCTTCTTATGCTCCCAGATCGGGATGTATGTCTCCTTGTTTATGTGCCCCAGGTCGGGGTAGATGCTTCTGCTTCTTATGCACCAAGGGCGGAGTGTATTTTTGTGCCCCCAGGCTGGGGTAGGTGCTTCTGCTTCTTATGCGCCAAGGGCGGAATGTATTTTTGTGCCCCCAGGCTGGGGTAGGTGCTTCTGCTTCTTATGCGCCAAGGGCGGAGTGTATTTTTGTGCCCCCAGGCTGGGGTAGGTGCTTCTGCTTCTTATGCGCCAAGGGCGGAGTGTGTCTCTTTCTGTGCCCCTAGGCTGGGGTACATTCTTCATGTTTCTCATACCCTTTTCGCAGGGTGTATTCTCTTGCTTCTCATGTCCCTGGATCGGGACGTATGTTTCTTCTTCTAACGCCCCTAGGTTGGGGTATATTCTTTCTTCATGTGCTCCCAGGTCAGGATGTATGCCTCTTTACTTCGGTGCCCCCGGGTGGAGGTGTACTCTGTCTCTTTGCTTCTGCGTCTCCCAGGCGGGATATGTTTCTTCTTCAAATGCCCATGAGCCGGCGCACATTCTTTATGGCTTCTATACCCCTTGGCGGGGTATATTTCTTCTTCAAATATCCCTAAGATGGGATGTATTCTTCTCTTTCTTATGCTCCCGAGGTGGGATGTATCTTCTTCAAATACCCCTAAGCCGGGGCATGTTTTTTATGGCTTCTATGCCCCCTGGCGGGGTATGTTTCTTCTTCAAATACCCCTAGGCTGGGGTGGACTTCTCTTTATATGCCCCTGAGTCGGGGCGCGCTTTTTATAGCTTCTAGGCCCTTGAGGCGAGGTATGCTTCTTCTTCAAATACCCCTAAGACGGGGGTGTGATTCCTGACTTCATATGCCCCTGACGTGGGGTATATCTTTTGTTTCTTATGCTCCCGAGTCGGGATGTAGTCTCTTGGCCTCATATGCTGCCGAGGCAAGGGGTATGTTGCTTCATGTGCCCCCGGGGGGAATGCATTTTGCCTCTACTGCCCTGTGGCGGGGCATATCTCTTGGCTTCTTACGCCCCCAAGGTGGGGTGTGTTTTCTTCTTGTGACCCCGGGGTGGGGTATATCTTTCGCTTCTTATGCCCCCCCCCCTTGAGGCGGGGTGAAGTCTTTGCTTCAAATGCCCCTAAATCGGGGTATAGTTTTGTCTCATATGCCCCTGGCGTAGGGGTGTATTTCTCTTCTTGTGCCCCTCAGTCGGGGTGTATCTTTGTTGCTTGTTGTGCCCCCAAAGGGAGGTGCCTTTCTCTTCATGTGCGCCAGGCACCGAGTGTATCTTTGCTTTTCTTTCTTTTTTTATATGCCCCCGAGGGGGGGATTCTTCTTCTTCTGCCCCAACACTTTGAGGAATGTTAGTTCTTGTGCCCCCGAAGTGGGGTGTATGCTTTTTCTTTAGACTCCCCTAAGGCGAGGTGTATTCTTTGTTGCTTCATGTACCCCCGAGTCGGGGTGGATTCTCTTCATGTGCCCCCATGGCGGGGTGTATTCTTTGTTGCTTCATGTACCCCTGAGTCGGGGTGGATTCTCTTCATGTGCCCCCATGGCGGGGTGTACTCTCTTTATGTGTCCCCAAGAGTGGGGTGTGGTTTGCTTCATGTGCGCCCTAGCAGGGTGTATCACTGCTTGCAATGTCCCCCGAGACGGGGTATCCTTCTTCTTCAAATATCCCTAAGACGGGGCGTATTCTTTATGGCTTCTATGCCCCCATAGCGGGGTGCGTTTCTTCTTCAAATACCCCTAAGATGGGGTGGACTCTTTTCTTCTTATACTCCCAAGGCAGGATGTAGCTTATTCAAATGCCCCTGAGCCGAGGCTTGTTCTATACGGCTTCTATGCCCCCATGTGTTAGGTTCGGTGCAGGTATTCAGAGGGGGGGTGAATGAATATAGCCTATAAAAACTTTCACCCAATATAAAATTTCGCTCAATTAGAATTTTGCTCACTCAACAGATTAAACACTTAGAACAAAATCTGATCAAATCATCTAATGAACCTGTGATCAAACACTTGGAGCGCCCCTATGCAAACATCTAGCGGAAGCAAACCATAAGCAATCAAACCACAATGCAAGAGGGGTTTTTAGGTGGTTCGGTCCTGCAGACCTACATCCACCCCACACTCAAACCGAGTGTGGCTTCCACTGACTCACAGCTTGAACAGCTGGGCATCACAGCTTGCCTTACAACCGCTGGGCAACACAGCTTGCCGTCCGAGGAATCCTCCTCGCCCCGCTGAGCAACACAGCTTGCTGTCCAGTGGAATCCTCCACTGCAAACCGCTGGGCAATACAGCTTAGCCGTCCAGAGGCAGCACCTCTGCAATCCGCTGACTAACAGCTTGAACAAAGATGTAAAATAGAAAATAGAAAATAGAACAAGATAACAATCAGAAAGCTGTAAGTAATGAAGCACAATGTGGCACTTAAAGAGCTGGATGGCCTGGATTTGATCCACGGTCCATCAGGACTAGATCTCCCTCGATCTCACTTTCTTTCTTCACTCTCTCTCTTTCTCTTTCTTCTCTACTGCACTTCTCTTCTTCTCTCGCTCTCTGTTCTCCTTTTCTCTCTTTCTCTTTTTCTTTTCTTCTGCTGGATCGTGGAAGCTCTCTCTTCTTTTTCCCTTTTTCTTCTCTCAGCTTCTGCTCTCTGCTTTTTCTTCTCTTCTTCTGCTCCCTGGCTTCAATCACGATCAGCCTCCATCTGAAGACGAAGGCTCCAATATATACCAGCAGTAGTAGGGAGATAGGGCGTGTGCTTCCCACGCCTTTCATCCAGAAGATTCCTCCTCGGATCACGTGCTTAGCACCCACCTCGGATCACGTGTCAGGTGCCAGCTTCAGGTCACGTGCCCATTCATCAATACACTCAGCAACTGGAATTAGATGGCGTCAACCAACTTGCTCCAAGGAGTTGACGCACCCTTCAGAGATCTTCAACCTATGAAACTCAAGTCTGCTGCGTTGACTCCATCAGTTTGCTGCGTTGACGCATTGATACGTTCCAGTGAACAAATAGCCTAGCCTTTTTAACTGTTGCAACAACGCTGCTCCACTGCTGCGTTAACGCGTAGGTGATCCAGTGATCAGGTCTTCAGCAGATAGATGTGCTGCGTTGACGCTCTCAGCATGCTGCGTTGATGCATGGAGCTGCAGCGTCGATGCTGCCAATGTACTCCAGAGGCTGCAATAAGGGATACTTGAACTGCTGCGTCCACGCTACTTGATCAATGCGTTGACGCACCAGAGTAATCCACAAGCTTCTTTCTTGATTGTTTGAACTACTACGTTCACGCCACTTGATCAAGGTGTTGACGCATTGGTATGTTCCGGCAGCGGAAATTGGATGGCTTCAGCCCTCTTGCTTTAAGGGGTTCATTAGCCTCTTCAGTCCCTGTCAGACAGATGAAACGAAGTCATCAGTTCTAAGTTTATGCATTGCATTGTATAGACTTTGCTGTGAAGGTGAGAGCAATGTAAAGTATGCACAACGCAGTGTATAGACTTAATGAATACAAAGGCTTCATAAGCCTTAGATGAAGGCAGGCGCTGTGTAGACTTCATGATGATCGGATGAAGGCAAGCGATGTATAGACTTCATGAACCACAGCTGAACACACGCGGTGTATAGACTTCATGAAGATTAGATGAACACATGCGGTGTATAGACTTGATGTGTTCACTGATGGATGTACACACTTGCCCGCTGTACAGACTTTCATGCTTATATGCAATGTAGAGACTTCAGACTACAGGAACGTGTGAACAACCAATGTGTAGACTCTTCAATCGACAGGTTTTGAAGCACAAAGGCAATGTACAGACTTTGCCTTAAAATGAATGTAAAGACTTAGAATCAAAGAGGCGATGTGTAGACTTTGAACCAGTGTACAGACTTGGAAGTTTGAGCCAATGAATAGGCTTGAGACGCTTAAGGCGATGTACAGACTTGTTGAGGCTCAAGCGGTGTACAGACTTCGAAGTTCCACTGTGGATGTACAGACTTGAAGATCTACTGTGGATGTACAGACTTCATGGAGCGAAGCGATGTGTAGACTTGAAGCTTCTGAAGCAATGTACAAACTTCAAAGATCACTGTGGATGTACAGACTTCATGGAGCGAAGCGATGTGTAGACTTGAAGCTCCTGAAGCAATGTACAAACTTCAAAGAAGTTGGCGACTCAATGTACAAACTTGAGGTTCAAAGCCAACGGCTGTACATACTTAGAATATTAAGACTGATGTACAGACTTCATGAGTTGACGCTGTACACACTTAGCGAGTTGACACTGTATACATATCCAATGAAGTGCGTTGATGCTGTAACATGAGCCAGTGAGATGCGTTGACGCTGTACACACTTAGCCTAGTCTATGGACATTGCCTTAGACTCTAAATGAAACGGACTTGAGCCAATGCAATGTATAGGCTTGAATGAGAGTCCAATGTATGGACATGCATGATGCACAATGACACAGTCCAGTGTATAGACTCTTAGCCATGAATAAATGTAATGTAGTCTGATGTGTAGACTTTGCAACCGACAGCCAATGTATAGACTTGGCCAATGCTGTCTAGCCTGTGCACAAAGTGAGACATGCAGAAACATGGCATCTGACAAAATGCAATTCAGATATATAAAGAACAAATGCCATCAATGCTAAACATCATCATTCATGTTGCTATCATCAAAATACAATATCAAATGCACTCAAATGCACTCACTATCTTGCTATCATCAAAACCAAATAGCATTGCTATCATCAAAGCAACATAACACATGCTTGTGCGTAAGAGGCACAACATTCTCCCCCTTTTTGATGATGGCAACACAATGTGACAGTGAGTCACACATAAGATTTTCTCCCCTTTGACATGATCAAAAAGAGAAAAATAGTAAAAATAAGAGTGCAAATTGCATTATGCATGCAAATTCCTCTAGAACATTCTCCCCCTGAATGTAGGACTCCCCTGAATTATTTATCCCCCTAAATAATAGCTCCCCCTTTGAGAAGGAATATGAACAGATAAACAAGGAAGAGAAGGTAGGAGGGTCACTTGACAACAGCTGAATCATAGGTTCAGAAAGGAAGCATGATTATAAACAACTGTTAAAGTATAAGAATCAGCAACATATAATTTTCAAAAATTCAGGTTTAACAGTGATAAATCTAGAGTAAAACACCTGGCCCCTGAAAAAGAGTTTATAGACTCCATTTATAGCAATGAATCTAGGGCACATGGTATTAATAGATAAGTCAGAATTAATACCCTTTTGTGATTAAACAAGGAAATTCAAGAGAGGCAACTTGAACATGTATTGATAAAAACAATTTTCACTCATTGACTTTTAATTTTTCGAAAGGTTACAGCAGTTTGATTTTCACTTTTGAATTTTTCAGAACCTGAACTAAGTAAATAGATCAGTGACATTTATGCTGCTGACATTAGGTGTACACCTTGATAAGAGGCAGGTACCCCCAGTTACTAGGCATAAACTACTAGACCTATTTCAGATCAAAACCCACACAAGATAGTCTTCACTTTTGACATTAAGGGTACACCTTGATTAGAGGCCAGTACCCTCAGTTACTTGGTGAGGACTCCCCCTATAGATTTGACCCTTTGAACAGAGATATTCTGAAGCACTTCATGACTATGAGTTATCTTGCTTCATTGGAGGAGATCACAATTTCTCAGTGTAATTCAGCCATTGCTCTGTCACTATGTTCAGTTCATTGCATTTATGATCTTATTTACTGCTGCCCTTATCTCTTTTAGAGTGATTCTTTGAAAAACAGTACACACTCTTATTCACCTTTTCTAGAAATTTCCAGATCAACAAATTAGACATTACAAAAATTTTTTCTAATCTTACCATGAGACAAAGATTAAGAGCTATAAAAGTTTTTCTTTTATCTCAGATTCTGAAGGCATACATTTGACTCTTCAATTTATAAAGGTTAAACCTTTAGTTCTTTTTAATTTGTGAGAGTGATTCTTATAAAAGAACAATTGAAATAATCACAACTCAATGTACTAAACCAGAAACAGAACTGTTGTTCAGTGAAGGTTAGGGAAATGATAGCAATAGGCATTGAGTTCCTGGAGCATCTGATGACAAAAGATATGAAAGAACTGTTGTCCTCCTGGTTTTAATGATGACCACCATGATATGACAGGGTGTATTATTATCTGACAATCTGGTATGTGGCAAGAATTGTTGTTGAACATTAATGCAGGCAATAGTCAGGGTCGACGCAGCCTTCAGCTCCTACAAGTTGAAGCACACTTCATCAAGACTGCGTCTACGCCTCAAGCAAGACAACGTCGACGCGTTTGCCTCCAGAAGATCTCTTCACACAGCGTCGACGCCACCAGTTATCAGCGTCGACGCAGCGGTTGCCTGAAGCCGTAAATCGAAGGAAGATCAGAAGCTGCCTTCACACTGCGTCTACGCATCCAGTTATCAGCGTCGACGCAGCGGCTGCCTGAAGCCGTAAATCGAAGGAAGATCAGAAGCTGCCTTCACACAGCGTCGACGCATCCAGATGCTGGCGTCGACGCACCCAGTCCCAGACAAGTGCTCGAGCAGAAGGACTGGATAAAGTGGGCCAGCCACGTCTGCAAGCGAAGTACTCTCTTCCTCCTTTAGTCCAGAAGCTTCTCCTCACGTGGGCAAATGATTGGGAATCTCGTAGGGCCCAATCCTGCGCGGGAAAAATAAAAGAGGAAATAGAGAAGTGGATCGAGATTGAAATGAGGAGGTGTATTTGAGAAAGATATAGAAGCACTCGTGCAGAGAGTAGAACAGTGAGTGAGGCATTTTTCTCTTCTGGAAAACTAAGAGCAAGGGGACATTCGAAGAAGGTCCAGGGCGAAGATTGCAGTACCAGCTCGTTCTCCTGGTGAAGAAGATCAGATGCTGAAGAACCACAGAAGCATCAGTCTGATCTAGTCTCAACTGAAGAGAAGATCCTACTCAGATCGTGCTGTTCATTCCTTCAGGCTACAATCTCTTCTGCTGCGCAAGAAGTCTGAAGATTCATTGACTAGCATCATCTGAGTTCATTCTTTACTCTGTATTTTTGTTTTTCTTATACATTGCGTTTTTCGAGTTACTGTTCCACTGGGATTTAGTGGACAGGTTTGCTCTGATCCAGAGTGTGTTCTGAGATCAGAGGGTAAACAGACTTCGTGTCTGCAAGCTGTTCGACAGCGGGTCTGTGACAGGGTGTTACTGTCATCTGTAGACTGGATCTGCAGGTCAGAGAAGAGTTCTTCTCTGGAGTGAGCATAAGCTGTAAAGCTCAGCGGTGATCCCCACCAGGTTGGTGAGGGGGTGGACGTAGGTCTCGGGACAGAGACCGAACCACCTTAAAACTCCTGTCTCTTGTGGTTTTTGCTTGTGGTTTGATTCCTTGCTCTCTGTCTCGGTTAGATCGTTTAAATACTGCTCTTGCCTTCTAGAAGTTCACGAAGTGAGGTTGTCTGTTCCATCTCAGTGTGTGCGATCGGTTTAGTTGGCTTAATAATTTTTAAGTGGTCAATCTATTCACCCCCTCCCCCTCTAGCTTGACGATCCTCTGCTCCCAACAAGTGGTATCAGAGCGCCAGGCTCTCTTGAACGGTTTAACAGCCTAGAGAGAAGTAATGGAGAGCAAAGGACTCATGCCAGAGGGTTATGCTGTGAATAGACCACCATTTTTCGATGGCAATAATTATTCCTATTGGAAGAATCGCATGCAAGTTTTTCTCAGGGCCCAGGACCATGAAGTATGGAAAGTAGTGAGCAAGGGGCCCTACATAATTGAAGGTGACGAAGAATTATGGGTGAAGGAGCAGGTAAGAAAGTCAACCGTCAACTGGCAGGCAATGAACATTATGCAATGCTCCCTGCATCCCAAGGAATTCTCGCGCGTCTCCTCATGTGCAAGTGCAAAAGAAATGTGGGATCGACTCGAGGTAATATACGAGGGTACCTCGGAGGTAAGGGAGACCAAGGCTAACATGCTAATCTCTGAATATGAGTCGTTCCACATGAAACCTGAAGAAAGTATTTCTGAGATGTATGCTCGTTTAACCTTGCTTGTCAATGGTCTCAAAGGTCTAGGGAAGGCCTATACAGATTATGAGCTGGTGAGAAAGATTCTTAGATCTTTGACATCCGTGTGGCACACAAAAGCCACAGTTGTCGAAGAATCTAGGAATCTTCCCAAGACCACTCCTGACGAGTTGATAGGTTCCCTTATGGCCTATGAGCTGAATTTGAAAAGATCTGATGAGGAAATAAAGAAGAAGAAACCCCTAGCTCTCAAAGCTGCTCCAAGCTGCAAGGAGAGCTCAGATGAGAATCTGACCTCTTCATCAGACAGTGATTCAGGTGAGATTGCTATGCTCACAAAGAAATTTTGAAAATTCTTACGAAGGGAAGGTAAAGCTGGTCGATTTAGAAGCTATCAAGGTAAAATGAATTCTAAATTTAAGTCTGACCAAACTAAGAAATCTGACAAAGTTGTGTGTTATCAATGCAGGAAACAGGGACATATCAAGTCAGAGTGTCCCGAAAATTCTAAGAAAGCTTACCCCAAGTTCAAAAATAAAAAGCCCAAGGCCATGATCAGTACATGGAGTGATGAAGAAGAAGAAGAAGAGGAGGATAGCACCTCAGAGGAAGAAAAAGAAGTGAAGCTATGCCTTATGGCCAGGGGAGAGGACTCTACTGAGGTAAATTCTCCATTTGATGAATTTACTTGTGATGACTGGGAAGAAGCTTTCAATGACCTTATGGATAAATATGATGTTGTGAAGAAAGAAAATAAAATGCTTAAAAAGAAGAAAAACCAGGGAAGTCAAGAAAATTTGTCAAATGAAAAGGTTAAAATGCTAGAGGATGAAATTGTTTGTCTGAAGAAAACTCTGAATGAAGAAAATGAATACAGATCTCAATTGATTGAATTGAAAAGAGAAAATGACTTCTTACTAAAAACACACGATGAACTGAAGTTAAGAATGCAAAAACTGGAAAAGGACACCAAAATCGCTGAAGAGAAATATCAAGCTGTAAATGGTGTCAACTTGAAACTTCAGGAAGATTTGAAGAAAGTTGAAAAAGAAAAATTGGACAAACAAACTTCCCTAGAGAAAATGACACAAGGCAAACATAATCTTGATGCTCTAATGGGAACAAAATGCAATGTCGGCAAAGAAGGACTTGGATATAATCCAAGCAAAAAGAAAGAAATTGGACTAAAACTGGTGACCTTCGTGTCAGAAGAAAAGAAAGCTGAGGAGAAACAGGTGGCTGAAGTAAAAAATGTTGAAAGAGACAAAGGGAAACAGTTTCAGAAAAATAAAGTGACAAAGGAGAAAGGAAAAGAGAAGATGAATGAATCTCCTAAGACAAAATTTGCAAAGAATGTAACCAGCTGCAAGCCTGTCATTTCATCACCATCTAAGGCCTCCAGCTCAAGACTCTTTCTTCACCAGAATTGCAGTAGAAAGACTGAAAATACCAGGTCTGGCAAGAGCCAGATGCGTCCACGCAAGGCCATTAATGTGTCAACGCAACCTTCATACAATCAGAGGCCTTCTGCATATAGGTCTAAGCACTCAACTCAGATGCGTCAACGCTACGGGCATGTGGCGTCGACTCGGGCCGAATTCCAAAGAGTCCATAAGAATAGGAACGACCACATGGGTCGACGCATGCAGGTAAATGCGTCTACGCACCCATACCACCATGGCCAATACTTCAATCAGTCTGGGTGGATGGGTCAACGCACACATCACAATGCGTCCACGCACCCTACTTTCTATCATGCTCATAGAGGCAACTATGGGTGGGTGAGTCCACGCATTCATTCAGGAAGGTCGACGCATCCCATGTATGCTTATCCGATAAGACAAACACATTCATCTAGGGCATTCAACTCACACTACCAAGAGGCTTATTGGAGCCAAAATAAACGATGGTTCAATAAAGCAGCTAAAACAACCTTAAAATCAAATCAGAAACCTGCTGCCTCCTCAACCAAAATCCATCAAAAACCTCAACAAATACAAATGTGGATTCCTAAGAACCTACTGAATTTCCTGAAGTCATCCAGTGATCCAACGGGACCCAAGTGTGTTTGGGTTCCAAAATCTCTTGTGTGATGATTCTTGCAGGAATGCCTTGCAGCCATGCACAACAGATGGTATCTTGACAGCGGCTGCTCAAGGCATATGACAGGGGACAAGGCCAAGTTTTGTCTCTTGGTTGAGAAGGATGGAGGATTTGTTACCTTTGGTGGAAACAATAAAGGTAAGATAGTTGGCAAAGGTAAAGTTGGCAAGAATCCTTCTACCTCAATTGATGATGTTCTTTTAGTAGAGGGTCTAGAGTATAACTTGCTCAGTATAAGTCAGCTGTGTGATAGGAATAATAAAGTAGTGTTTGATGCAAATACATGCACCATCTTAGAAGAAAAATCAGAAAAAGTTAAATTTGTTGGAAAAAGGATAAACAACATGTACATGGTAGATTTAGATGATCCTGCACATAATAATCTTTGCCTTGCTGTAAATAAAACTGAACTAGCTTGGTTGTGGCACCGTAGGCTAGGACATGCTAGCTATAGTGTATTGCATAAGTTAGCCAAACACAGCATGGTGAATGGCCTGCCTGATGCTTCATTCAAGAAAAATGACAAAATCTGTAATGCATGCACCCAAGGTAAACAGACTAGGAAGTCATTTAAGTCCAAGATAAAGAGTCAGTCCACTAAACCTTTTGAACTCATTCATTTGGACTTATTTGGACCCACTAGAACAGCAAGCATTAGTGGTAATAGATATGGATTTGTTCTAGTGGATGATTTTTCTAGATTTACCTGGGTATTCTTTCTAACTCATAAGAATGAGGCATTTGAGGAATTTCAGGCATTCTTTAAGAAAACACAGCAGGAGGGTAAGTTTGTCATTTCTTCCATTATATCAGATCATGGTGGAGAATTTGACAATTCTGAATTTGGAGATTTCTGCAGAGCAACAGGGCTAAATCACAGGTTTTCTTCCCCAAGAACACCTGAACAAAATGGAGTCGTGGAGAGAAGAAACCGAACCCTTGTGGAGATGGGCAGAACCATGCTGATTGAAGGGCAACTCCCAAGGAAGTATTGGGCAGAGGCTGTGAACACTGCATGCTACATTGTAAATCGGGCAATGGTAAGACCTCAGTCCAAAAAGACTCCATATGAAATGCTGAAAGGTAAGAAGCCCTCTGTTGCTCACTTTAAAGTTTTCGGTTCAAAATGCTTTGTTCAGAATAATGATAAACGGATCCTAGATAAGTTTGAACCCAAGAGTGAACCCGCCATATTCTTAGGATACTCCAGTCACTCTAGGGCATATAGGGTCCTAAATCTGAAAACTCAAACAGTTGAGGAATCACCTCACATCATTTTTGATGAGCTAATTGAAAATTCACAAGTTGAATCCTCATGCAGGAACGAGGGTGATGAAGACTTCCTTGACAAGCCTGAGGAGAAAGAAACATTGGAAGGAGATTCAAGACCAAAAGAAGAAGAGCCAGAGTCTAGTAATCAGGGTAATGCATGTATTGATGGAGGTAACCCTCTAATTAACATTAGGATGTTAAGGGATCACCCCTCAACTAGCATAATTGGAAACTTGCATGAACCTGTTAGAACACGCTCTCAAATTCAAGAAATGGATAACATGGCACTTGTGTCTCAAACTGAACCCAAAAATGTCATGGAAGCCTTAAAAGATTCCAACTGGATAAATGCCATGCATGAAGAACTCAACCAATTTACAAGAAATGAAGTGTGGCATCTAGTGAATAGACCCACGGATCAATCTGTAATAGGAACTAAATGGGTCTATAAAAATAAACAAAATGAAAATGGTGTTGTTGTAAGGAATAAGGCTAGACTAGTTGCACAGGGCTACAATCAAGAGTTCGGCATTGACTTCGAAGAGTCCTTTGCACCAGTAGCCAGATTAGAAGCCATTCGGTTGCTGCTTGCATATGCTGTAAGTCATGGAATAAAATTACAACAAATGGATGTAAAAAGTGCTTTCTTAAATGGAATAATAAAAGAAGAAGTATATGTGGAACAACCTCCTGGTTTTGAATGTGCAGAAAACCCTAACCACGTATACAGGTTAGACAAAGCACTGTATGGACTCAAGCAGGCACCTCGAGCCTGGTATGACCGGCTCAGCTCCTTCCTCACTGAAAAAGGATATTCAAGAGGTAAAGTGGACCAGACATTGTTTACAAAAGTAAGGAATTCAGATATCATTCTGGTTCAAATATATGTTGATGACATTGTCTTCGGTTCTACTAAACCCAGTTTGTGTAAGGAGTTTGCTAACTTAATGACTACAGAATTTGAAATGAGTCTCATGGGTGAACTTCAATTTTTTCTAGGTTTGCAGATCACCCAAAGCAAGGACGGATGCTTTATTAATCAAACAAAGTACATCAAGGAGCTATTGAAGAAGTATAAAATGGAAAATCTGAAGGCAATCAGCACTCCCATGTGCACAAACACATCCTTGGATGCAGATTTGAAAGGTACACAAGTTGATGCCAAGACCTATCGAGGTATGATAGGGTCACTGTTATACCTTACTGCATCCAGGCCTGATATTCAATTCTCTGTTTGCATGTGTGCACGTTTCCAAGCTGATCCTAGAGAATCCCACTTAAGTTCTGTAAAGCGTATCTTTAGATACCTTGCTGGAACTCAAGACCTAGGGATTTGGTATCCTGCATCCTGCTCCTTTGATTTGGTTTCATATTCGGATGCAGACTATGCTGGATGTAAATTGGACAGAAAAAGCACTAGTGGCTACTGCCAATTTTTGGGTGGGTGCTTGGTCTCCTGGGCTTCCAAGAAACAACACTCAGTGGCACTGTCCACTGCAGAGGCAGAATATGTCGCTGCAGGGAGCTGTGGCACTCAAGTGTTGTGGATCAAGCATCAGCTCCAAGATTACCAAACAGATCTTGGATGTGTCCCAATATTGTGTGATAACACAAGTGCTATAAACTTGGCCAAGAACCCCATCCAGCACTCTAGGACCAAGCATATTGAAATCAGACATCATTTCTTAAGAGATGAGGTCAGCAAAGGGTGTTTCAAGCTTATATTTGTAGAGTCTGAACTTCAATTAGCTGATATCTTTACCAAACCTCTCAATAATGAACGGTTTTCATTTCTTAGGAGAGAGCTTGGACTTTGCAATGTACATTCTGAAGCTTGAACTGATTGCATGATTCAAATATCTGAATGCTCCTTGATTGCCCTTATTCATGATCATTTGATGTCCTGCTATGGTCAAAATGTGTTTTGTTTAAATAATTCACACTTTTAGGGGGAGTATGAAATCTTGTGAGTTAAATTTGTTTTGTTCATTCAAAATAAAACCTCAGCATGCTCTCAAATTCATCTGTTTTTATTCTTTCAAATCATGCTTGAGTTAAGGGGGAGTTAGGTATAAATAATTCTCGGAATAAATGTGGAAGTCTGCAGATAAGATGTTTGATGCGGTAACGCACCCTCTAGGATGCGTCCACGCAGCGTTGGACTGCGTCTGATCATTGATAAACAGTCCGAGCAGAATGGATGAGTGCGTCGACGCTGCAGGTGCTCTGCGTTGACGCTATACAAGAAACAGAGTGTTGTTGTGGTGACTTTGTTCTCTCGTCTAACTCTCTTGGTCATCTTATCCACCCTTCTTGCTAGACTTGTTCTTCTTCAAGAATCTCCCTTGCACTCAATCTTGCTTATTTTCTACCTTATTCACCTTCTTAATCCCAAGATTTCTTGATGCACTCTCTTTCTATTCCAGAATAAGGGAATTGTCTCAAATGCTAGGGTGAAAAGTTAATGCCTTATATTCAGGGGGAGCTAAGGGGTTAATTTCTAATGAAAATAAGTTTTTTCTTAGAATAGCTTCACACTACTTAATGATATAAAATGTGTGTCCTTCATTGTTTGAACTAAACAGTACTTGAACCTAAAAGTGCTTGAATCTGGAATAAGAACTAAACATGTTAATACGACTTGGGTTCCTATCATCACTTTATCCCAATTTAATCAAAAGTAGAAGGATCTTTCAATGAATTGAAATTTAATTAGTATTGTTGCTAAAGTTTGTTCAGATCTAACAAGAGCTAAAAGATACAGTGCAACACACAATGTATCTGCAATACGCAGAGCAATGGTAGGCCTTCACTGAGAAACTGGCTCTATGCACCAAAGAAGTGCTAAAGGGCAAGTCATGAGGTGGACTACTATCTCTGTCCTTAAATGAAAATTATACATTTCAGAGCAATGGTGACTCTCAACCGAGAAACTACCTTCTTCACCCATGAAGTGTTGAAAGGCATGTCATGAGGTTGATCACTACCTCTGAATCTAGGCAAAATGATTAGCTATGCTGAATAACCAGGGACTCTGGTGCCTAATAAGCATGTGTACTTGTGTCACAAGGCTAGCTATATCTGACTGCTAATGGATGCAATAAATGAAATAAAATTTAAGACACATGTGTGTTGGTATGAAATCAAAAGGCTCAACAGATCTAATAAACTTATCCTCAATGCTCCTTAAATTTCTTTCTTCAAAGATTTTTCGAAATTGAACAACGTAGGATAAAGATATGTGAAGATCCATTGTATGAAGCTAGTTTAGTAATTCCTCCATTTTTGCACTCTTAATGTTCATTTCTGTGCCTCAAACTTCGTAGAATATCATTATTTTATGTCACTAAATGGTTCGAAGTTAATCTGAGTAAATTTAATTTTCATGGGAATTTGAACTGAAGCTATTAAAAATCCCAGAGTTTGAGTGTATTACCTTATGAACCCTGGTCTCTATCGATATTTCCCAACTTCTGTTCTTTAAGCTGCATCTTCTCTCTCTCAAAATCTTTGTCTGGCAGAGTGTATTTACACTATGGCGTCGATGCATTCTTGCTCTTAACGTCGACGCCTCTGTGCTTTTCCAATACACTTTTGTGAATAAGTGATCATAGCGTCGACGCATTGATTTCCTCGCGTCGACGCATCCACTCTATCTAGGTTCTTTCGGATATGACCTGGATCCGTTACCCGGTTACCCGATAACCGGATTGGGGGTTTCTCTTGTCACTCTTTTAAACCCTCAACCGAGGGAGCAGTCGGCTACTTTCCTCTCCTCCTTCTGATACACCTCTCGACTGTTCCTCTCCTCCTTCTGATACACCTCTCGACTGTTCTTCTTCTCCTCTATCCATGAAGATGGAGCTCGCCTACTCCAGGAAAGGAAAGAAGACTGCTGCGGAACCATCTTCGGCTCCTCCAGCTCCTGAGCTCGCTGCTGAAGCCCAAGTTCCTAAATCCCCTGCGGCGGCTCTTCCTCCTAAATCTTCTTCTTCGCAAAAACGCAAAGACAAGGGGAAGCGTCCACGCAGCCCCTCCCCTCCTTCCAAGAAGAAGAAGGTCCGATCGTCCTCCAAGCCTTCATCTCCTCAGAAGAAAGTCTTCTCCAAAAAATCCAAGTCTGGGGTTTCCGTATCCGCTCCTTCTTCTGGTACAGACGAACCCCTGAAGGTTTTAATTCCTCGATATATCCTTGAATCGGACGAAGCTTTTCTTGCTGTCTTCCCTGAGATTAGACCTACTTTGGAGTTTCAAGGTTGGTGGGGTTTTGCCACCAAGTACTCCGTCTATTATCCTACTCTAGTCAGGGAGTTTTACCGCAATCTTTGCCATCAACCCGAACGTGGAAGACTGACCAGCTCTGTTCAGGGTGTTAAGTTTGAACTTACTGCTAGTCTGCTCGCCAAAGTATGGAAGATTCCTATGAAGGGGGCCGAACTTCATTCATTTCCTTTGAATGAACATGAAGCATTTGCTGTTTTGACCGGCCAGCCAGAGGACCCTTCAGACATTAAGCAGACTCATTTGTCAAGCTTAAAAGCTAACCATTTTTCACCTCCTGTTCGTCTTCTGCACCATATATGCACTTCCATCTTTACCCCACAGAGCAGTGGACGTGAAAGGGTTACAATCATGCAGAGATTTTTACTATACTGCATGTTGAAAGAAATCAATGTGTCTTTGATTGATGTTATTATTCAGACAATGGGGACTTGCCTGGACAACTCTAGGACTCTACCCTACGCAGCACATCTCACAGCTTTGTTCAGAAAGGTTGGAATTCCGTTTGGCAATGAAAAGAAATGTGTAGTTCCTAGAGGCAATGTGTACTCCATGTCTTTTGTTCAGAATTTTATGGGTATAAAAATTGTAGATGGCAAGCCAGTCAGAGTGCTGCCAAGTCAACAATCTACTGTCAGGGCAGCTGCTCCTCCTCCTGAGCCCGAACCAGAGTCCGTCAGGATATCTCCTGAACCTGTTGCTTCTCCTCCACTTTGGGGAGGTCAGGAAAGAGATGTGGACATTGAGGTCCAAGGTGCAGACCAAGCTCCAGCCAGGTCACTTCCACCTTTTGTCACTCAGGATAGGCCAGCTCATACTGATGATAGTGAGCAGGTTTTTCCTTCGTATGTGGTGGAGTCTCCCGATGATGCTGATGAGGAAGAATTTCAGACTGAAGTACCCCCTTTTCAAGATGATGAGCCTGAATGGTATGACATTAGAGGGGAACCCAAGACTCAGTGGGAACAAGGTGAGTCCAGCTCACATTATCTTAATAGAGAACTTGGGTCCACTAGCCAACAGCCTCAGGATGATTATTTCCAGGCCCCTCCTGGTGCAACAGAAAAGGATTTACTGGTTCACCTCATCCGAATGATGCAGCATCAAGGGGACAAAATTAACTCTTTTATTCTGTATACTGACTTTCAGCTGGAACGACTGTATAAAAGAATTGTCTTATCTGAAATTTCTATAATGGTCTCTTGGAGAGACTATATGAAGGCCAAGCAGAAAACTGACAAAGCAATGAGGAAGGTCCTGCAGAGTGTTGCAAAGATTGTCAACAAGATTGCAGAGTTAGTTTCCAATATGCACACTACACAGATGTCTACTCTTCAGACCATGGCCAAGATGCAATCCCTGTGTTATGATATTCAAATTGCTATGGTTACTCTGCAGTCTCAAGTAACCTCGATTCCCACAGGTTTTCAAGCTGTTTTTGGCAAGCTGACTAGTCTTTCATCCTCCATGGAAACTATGTGCAGTTCACTTGAGTCGTTGACACGAGGATCTGACGATGTCCGCTCCGAGCTGGTAGGTCTTAAAAGCACTCTAATGTTTCAGTTGGGCGAGCTTTCTCAGGCAATTCAAGCTCTGCATGCCCAGCAGACCTTCTCATCTCATCGTCCTCCACCTCCACCGGGCCAGTCCTCTAGTCACTCGTCTAGGAGGCATTCTCAGTATTTCTCTAAGTAATTGACTCGATATTTTGTTCTAGTTACTTGACTTTTGGCCTCCCCTTCTTGCTGATGTCAAAGGGGGAGACTATCTTGTGAATGCACTTTGTTTTTTTTTATATCTAAATCTTGATCATGTGCGTAAGTGAATGGTGAATGAGTTGAATGTTGATACATGTGTTTGAATGTTATGGTTGTGCATGCCTCTGCTTAATTGGTTATTGAAGTGCATGATCATTAAAGTGCTAGAATTCAATCATGGTTGCCATCATCAAAAAGGGGGAGATTGTTGTCCTCCTGGTTTTGATGATGACCACCATGATATGACAGGGTGTATTATTATCTGACAATCTGGTATGTGGCAAGAATTGTTGTTGAACATTAATGCAGGCAATAGTCAGGGTCGACGCAGCCTTCAGCTCCTACAAGTTGAAGCACACTTCATCAAGACTGCGTCTACGCCTCAAGCAAGACAACGTCGACGCGTTTGCCTCCAGAAGATCTCTTCACACAGCGTCGACGCCACCAGTTATCAGCGTCGACGCAGCGGTTGCCTGAAGCCGTAAATCGAAGGAAGATCAGAAGCTGCCTTCACACTGCGTCTACGCATCCAGTTATCAGCGTCGACGCAGCGGCTGCCTGAAGCCGTAAATCGAAGGAAGATCAGAAGCTGCCTTCACACAGCGTCGACGCATCCAGATGCTGGCGTCGACGCACCCAGTCCCAGACAAGTGCTCGAGCAGAAGGACTGGATAAAGTGGGCCAGCCACGTCTGCAAGCGAAGTACTCTCTTCCTCCTTTAGTCCAGAAGCTTCTCCTCACGTGGGCAAATGATTGGGAATCTCGTAGGGCCCAATCCTGCGCAGGAAAAATAAAAGAGGAAATAGAGAAGTGGATCGAGATTGAAATGAGGAGGTGTATTTGAGAAAGATATAGAAGCACTCGTGCAGAGAGTAGAACAGCGAGTGAGGCATTTTTCTCTTCTGGAAAACTAAGAGCAAGGGGACATTCGAAGAAGGTCCAGGGCGAAGATTGCAGTACCAGCTCGTTCTCCTGGTGAAGAAGATCAGATGCTGAAGAACCACAGAAGCATCAGTCTGATCTAGTCTAACTGAAGAGAAGATCCTACTCAGATCGTGCTGTTCATTCCTTCAGGCTACAATCTCTTCTGCTGCGCAAGAAGTCTGAAGATTCATTGACTAGCATCATCTGAGTTCATTCTTTACTCTGTATTTTTGTTTTTCTTATACATTGCGTTTTTCGAGTTACTGTTCCACTGGGATTTAGTGGACAGGTTTGCTCTGATCCAGAGTGTGTTCTGAGATCAGAGGGTAAACAGACTTCGTGTCTGCAAGCTGTTCGACAGCGGGTCTGTGACAGGGTGTTACTGTCATCTGTAGACTGGATCTGCAGGTCAGAGAAGAGTTCTTCTCTGGAGTGAGCATAAGCTGTAAAGCTCAGCGGTGATCCCCACCAGGTTGGTGAGGGGGTGGACGTAGGTCTCGGGACAGAGACCGAACCACCCTAAAACTCATGTCTCTTGTGGTTTTTGCTTGTGGTTTGATTCCTTGCTCTCTGTCTCGGTTAGATCGTTTAAATACTGCTCTTGCCTTCTAGAAGTTCACGAAGTGAGGTTGTCTGTTCCATCTCAGTGTGTGCGATCGGTTTAGTTGGCTTAATAATTTTTAAGTGGTCAATCTATTCACCCCCTCCCCCTCTAGCTTGACGATCCTCTGCTCCCAACAAGAACTAGATGGGGACAGTGAGAAGTAGCAAGGATTCAATGATTTGAACATAAAAACTCTCAGCTCCCCCTGACATCATGATGCAAAGATTATGCTATGCACTAGGCTGTTCTACATGCAGACTATGCAATAATGAAACATGAGGCAATTATGCAATCAATTTAAGTTTATGCATCTAACAACAAGCATGCAATGTATTGACATAAAGTCTATATAGTGCATCAACTGTATACACTAAAGAAGCATTCAAATTCAGTTCAACATATAGCAAGCGCATCAGATATATGCAAAGTAAAACTCAATAGCTGAGTCTGGAAAGCAGACTGATCAGCTGGACAAGAAGAGATCATCACAAATCAATCAAGCAAAAACAACAATTTCCGATGATGAAGTTAAAGCAGACAAACAGCATTTTCAGATGATGAAATTTAAAACAAAGTTCAGAACTGACCTGATAGGTAGGATCTTGGGGTTTTCTGTTGAGTGCCTTGGATCATTAACCCCTTTATTCATCAGCTTCCAAGGCACACCTACAAGATAAGATCAAGTTGATCCTGTAGGAACCCAAGAAGTCTTGCGTCCTGAATTAACCCTAATAGGTGTTCTAAACATTTTCTTAGCAACATGATCATCAAATTTCATCAGATAGTAATTATTCATTGAATGACCAAACTTTCCACAGTATCTACATGATATAACCGATTTTCTGGTCCTATGGTGCATGTCAACAGCAGCATGAGACCTATGATCATAAGCATGAAATGTTCTGTTATATGCATGAAATTTTGACTTACCATTACCTGCCCACCAGCATTCAGAACCTCGGTGGCCAGATTTTTCACATTCAAAGCATACAGGTGTCTTTCCTTTAAGATCAGATTTATTTCTATCAGCATCATAATGATCAGGGAATTTTTTAGATTTAAAATTTAATCTATTTCTGTGTACAGGGAATTTAATAAATTCAGAGTTAGAATTCTTTCCCTGAGCATGCCAGCAATTTTCAACCATGTGGCCCAATTTTCCACAATGAAGGCATTGAATGTTCTTTTTATGAGATGCATGATTTTTAGCATGGAACAGTTTATCATGCATTCTAACAGTAGATAGATCATGTAATTTCATTTGTCTACAATCATGCATGAGATGACCTATTTTATGACAATAAAAACATTGATGCCTTTTGATGTGAGCAGAAGAAGGTTTCTTCACAGTAGGCTTCCTAGCATGAATTCTATCATACTTCAATTCATCCTTCTTCATCACAAAACAATCAGCCATCTCATGGCCAAACTTTCCACAGTAAAAGCATTTGACATTTTTGACACTAGATTTGTTGGCCTGAACTTTCTTAGCATGCTGATTGGAAGAAGAGCCTGAAGTGCTAGCTAACTCAGAGCTACGCACAAAGGTTGTGTGCTATCTTTTTCTTTCTTCCTGATTACTACCTCCATCAGAGACTTTCTTCTTAGAAACAGCCTTTAGATTTTCTTTATTTTTAAATGACTCAGATAGAGAATTGTTCAATTCAGTGATTTCATTTTTGAGAGAGGAAATGAGAATTTCAGAATCTGTGATCTTTTCATTAAGTAAGACATTAATGGCTTTGTAGGTATCAATCTCTTCTATTAATGCAGTCACTCTCTCACATTCATTTTCAACTGAATTCTTCCCTTTTTCAAGCATTAAGAGTCTATCAGACATGGCAGAATTTAGCAACCTTAATTCTTCATTTTCTTTTCTTATTTGTTCATTCTAAACTAGTTCATTAGTTAAGATTTGATCATTTCCTAATGAATTCAGCTTATCTTCTAGTTCAGAAATCTTGTCTGTGAGTTCCTGATTTTTATTTTCCAAAACAGAAATTTGTTCCTTACTCACATTCAGATTAGCTAAGCACATATCATGAGATGTTTTTAGTCTTTGATGGTTTTCACAGGGAACATTAGAGTTAATCTGTTCACATCTCTTTTTCAACCTTCTATTTTCAGATTTTAATTTCTTGGATACTTTGAACAAATCTTCATACATTACTATCAATTCATCAAAAGTGTATCCATCTGATTCGGAGCTTACCTGAGATGAGGTTTCCTCATCATCACTTCCCCGGTTGGCCATTAAGCATATGGACTTTTCTCCTTCTTCATCAATGTCCGAGGTGTTCCCTTTGAGTTTCGATAGTTCTGGACAATCATCCTTCGTGTGGCCAGCCTTCCTGCATTTGTAGCAAACATTAGTGTCAGCAATATTGGCAGGATTAGAATTATACCTTGTTTGTTTTTTGCCACCATCAAGCTTTCCTGCTCTTTTTCTCAGAAATTTCCTGAAATCACTGATCACCATTCCAATGTGGTCTCCATCAATTTCAGACCGCGACAGGCTGATTTTCTCGCCTGATGATCCACTGTGGCTAGATCTATTTGCTTTGCTGGAGCCAGCCTTCAACACGATTGGTTCCATTACAAATAATCTAAAGGCACAGAAAAACTGAAGCACCTAAACCAAATAAGCAAGACAAAGCACTAAGTCAGAGAATCAAAACAACGAACACAGAAAGCACACTCTGGAATGCACCAAGCAGAAATGCAGTAAACCAGATGGTCAACGTAAAGCACTAAGATAGTAAATCAAAATATGATTCCAAATGACCCACTCTGAAATGCACTAAACAGTTAGCAGGATCCTCTGCAGATTGTTAGATCTGTTAAGTCAGAGACTGCTCTGATACCAATTGTTAGGTTCGGTGCAAGTATTCAGAGGGGGGGTGAATGAATATAGCCTATAAAAACTTTCACCCAATATAAAATTTCGCTCAATTAGAATTTCGCTCACTCAATAGATTAAACACTTAGAACAAAATCTGATCAAATCATCTAATGAACCTGTGATCAAACACTTGGAGCACCCCTATGCAAACATCTAGCAGAAGCAAACCATAAGCAATCAAACCACAATGCAAGAGGGGTTTTTAGGTGGTTCGGTCCTGCAGACCTACTTCCACCCCACACTCAAATCGAGTGTGGCTTCCGCTGACTCACAGCTTGAACAGCTGGGCATCACAGCTTGCCTTACAACCGCTGGGCAACACAGCTTGCCGTCCGAGGAATCCTCCTAGCCCCGTTGAGCAACACAGCTTGCTGTCCAATGGAATCCTCCACTGCAAACCGCTGGGCAATACAGCTTAGGCGTCCAGAGGCAGCACCTCTGCAATCCGCTGACTAACAGCTTGAACAAAGATGTAAAATAGAAAATAGAAAATAGAACAAGACAGCAATCAGAAAGCTGTAAGCAATGAAGCACAATGTGGCTCTTAAAGAGCTGGATGGCCTGGATTTGATCCACGGTCCATCAGGAACAGATCTCCCTCGATCTCACTCTCTTTCTTCACTCTCTCTCTTTCTCTTTCTTCTCTACTGCACTTCTCTTCTTCTCTCGCTCTCTGTTCTCCTTTTCTCTCTTTCTCTTTTTCTTTTCTTCTGCTAGATCGTGGAAGCTCTCTCTTCTTTTTCCCTTTTTCTTCTCTCAGCTTCTGCTCTCTGCTTTTTCTTCTCTTCTTCTGCTCCCTGGCTTCAATCACGATCAGCCTCCATCTGAAGACGAAGGCTCCAATATATACCAGCAGTAGTAGGGAGATAGGGTGTGTGCTTCCCACGCCTTCCGTCCAGAAGATTCCTCCTCGGATCACGTGCTCAGCACCCACCTCAGATCACGTGTCAGGTGCCAACTTCAGGTCACGTGCCCATTCATCAGTACCCTCAACAACTGGAGTTAGATGGCGTCAACCCACTTGCTCCAAGGAGTTGATGCACCCTTCAGAGATCTTCAACCTATGAAACTCAAGTCTGCTACGTTGACTCCATCAGTTTGCTGCGTTGACGCATTGATACGTTCCAGTGAACAAACAGCCTAGCCTTTTTAACTGTTGCGTCGACGCTGCTCCACTGCTGCGTTGACGCGTAGGTGATCCAGTGATCAGGTCTTCAGCAGATAGATGTGCTGCGTTGACGCTCTCAGCATGTTGCGTTGACGCATGGAGCTGCAGCGTCGATGCTGTCAATGTACTCCAGAGGCTGCAATAAGGGATACTTGAACTGCTGCATCCACGCTACTTGATCAATGCGTTGACGCACCAGAGTAATCAACAAGCTTCTTTCTTGATTGTTTGAACTACTGCGTTCATGCCACTTGATCAAGGCGTTGACGCATTGGTGTGTTCTAGCAGTGGAAATTGGATGGCTTCAGCCCTCTTGCTTTAAGGGGTTCATTATCCTCTTCAGTCCCTGTCAGACAGATGAAACGAGTCATCAGTTCTAAGTTTATGCATTGCATTGTATAGACTTTGCTGTGAAGGCGAAAGCAATGTAAAGTATGCACAACGCAGTGTATAGACTTAATGAATACAAAGGCTTCATAAGCCTCAGATGAAGGCAGGCGCTGTGTAGACTTCATGATGATCGGATGAAGGCAAGCGATGTATAGACTTCATGAAACACAGCTGAACACACGCGGTGTATAGACTTCATGAAGATCAGATGAACACATGCGGTGTATAGACTTGATGTGTTCACTGATGGATGTACACACTTGCCCGCTGTACAGACTTTCATGCTTATATGCAATGTATAGACTTCAGACTACAGGAACGTGTGAACAACCAATGTGTAGACTCTTCAATCGACAGGTTTTGAAGCACAAAGGCAATGTACAGACTTTGCCTTAAAACGAATGTAAAGACTTAGAATCAAAGATGCGATGTGTAGACTTTGAACCAGTGTACAGACTTGGAAGCTTGAGACAATGAATAGACTTGAGACGCTTAAGGCGATGTACAGACTTGTTGAGGCTCAAGCGGTGTACAGACTTCGAAGTTCCACTGTGGATGTACAGACTTGAAGATCCACTGTGGATGTACAGACTTCATGGAGCGAAGCGATGTGTAGACTTGAAGCTTCTGAAGCAATGTACAGACTTCAAAGATCACTGTGGATGTACAGACTTAATGGAGCGAAGCGATGTGTAGACTTGAAGCTCCTGAAGCAATGTACAGACTTCAAAGAAGTTGGCGAGTCAATGTACAGACTTGAGATTCAAAGCCAACGGCTGTACAGACTTAGAATATTAAGACTGATGTACAGACTTCATGAGTTGACGTTGTACACACTTAGTGAGTTGACGCTGTATACACATCCAATGAAGTGCGTTGACGCTGTAACATAAGCCAGTGAGATGCGTTGACGCTGTACACACTTAGCCTAGTGTATGGACATTGCCTTAGACTCTAAATGAAACGGACTTTATCCAATGCAATGTATAGGCTTGAATGAGAGTCCAATGTATAGACTTGCATGATGCACAATGACACAGTCTAGTGTATAGACTCTTAGCCATGAATAAATGCAATGCAGTCTGATGTGTAGACTTTGCAACCGACAGCCAATGTATAGACTTGGCCAATGCTGTCTAGCCTATGCACAAAGTGAGACATGCAGAAACATGGCATCTGACAAAATGCAATTCAGATATATAAAGAACAAATGCCATCAATGCTAAACATCATCATTCATGTTGCTATCATCAAAATACAATATCAAATGCACTCAAATGCACTCACTGTCTTGCTATCATCAAAACCAAATAGCATTGCTATCATCAAAGCAACATAGCACATGCTTGTGCCTAAGAGGCACAACACCAGGCGAGGTATATTTCTTCTTCAAATACCCCTAGGCCGGGGTGTATCCTTGCTGCTTCTCATGCTCCTGAGGCGGGATGTGACTTCTTCAAATGCCCTTAAGCCGGGGCGTATTCTTCATGACTTCTATGCCCCCTGGCGGGGTATGTTTCTTCTTCAAATGCCCCTAAGCCAGGGTGTGTTCTTATACTTTTTGCGCCCCTTAGGGCGAGGTGCATTCCTCTCCATATGCCACTAGTATGGGGTGTGCTTTTGTTTCATATGCCCCCAGGCTGGGGTACGTTCCTTCTTCATATACCCCTAAACCAGGGTGAGTTTCTCTTTTTGTGTGTCCCCAGGCCGGGGTGAATTCTTTTCTTCATATGCCCCCATGGCGGGGTATGTCTTTTGCTTCAGGTGCCCCCATATCGGGGTGTATTTCTTCTTCAAATGCCCCTAAGCTGAGGTGCAACTCTATTTCCTCTTATGTCCCCAGGTCGGGGCAGATTCTTCTTCAAATGCCCCGAAGCCGGGGTGTAGCTTTTACTTTGTGTGCCCCTCAGTCGGGGCGGATTCTCTTCATGTGCCCCTGGGAATGGGGTGTATTTCTTTTTTTGCCTCCTATGCCCCCGTAGCAGGGTATATATCTTCTTCTCATCCCCCATGGCGGGGTATGTGCACGCTCTCTTTGGGAGTGGTGGCCGTGCTTAGCCTCATTGCTATAAAGCATTCCCCACAGCGGGTAACCATTCACCAAGCTACAATTGTGGCTCGCTGGGTCTTTTAACAACCACTCGAGGGCTGTTTTGTGCCGGATGGAGGCAGCAGGAAGGAGGAATGAGCGGGGTCATTGCACCGCGGACTCGGGACCTCCTAGAGTCAGGCGGGATACCAGGTTTCTTCTTGCTCTTTCAGTCGACGATGCTGGCCAACTTTTCTTCCTTTCTTCTTTATTTCTCCCTTTTTTGTGTGTAATTGACCAGGGTGGAGGTGCAGGAGAGCGCTCACCCCCTCAGGGAGGGGATGAGTGGTTTGCTCCACCGCATCAACCCGACAGTGGTAATCTTCGTTCAGCACGGGTCTCGACGGACGTGGCCGTACAACCCACTCCTGCCAATTCTTTCTCTTCTTTTTTTTGCTTCTTTCTTTTCTCTTTTTCTTCTTTTCTTCTTTTCTTCTTCTCTTCTCTTCTTCTTTTCTTCTTTTCCACTTTTCTTCTTTTCTTCTCTTTCTTCTTGAGGAAAAAAGGGGGGGTTTGATTTCCCCTCCCTTCTCTTCTCTTTCTCTTCTCTTTTTTTTTATAACAGCCCCCATGATTCCTGGAAGCTGCATATGCTTCGAAGCAGCGTCCTCGAGGCCACGAAGGTAGCTGCACCGAGTCTGGCTTTTCTCCCCATAGGACTGGCAAAGACAGCACCTGTCATTCATCAAAGCAGACAAACATCGTTAATTAGGAGGCCACGAGGCCCCAAATCCCGGCGAAGAGATGAAGGGTGTTTTAGGTCCCACCGGGCGTGCCAGACTTGTGGACGCACTAAAATTCGCTTATTCAGGTGGTTCATCTATTAAGTGCGTGGGCATGCCAGTCACCAAAGTGACAATTTGTTCGGGCTCCGAAGAGCCCATGGTGCGCTCGATCTGACTCTGTCAGATGATTGTGTGGTTCGGGTCGGGACAAAAACCCGCCGCGCCATAAAGGTCACGGCGTCATTTACATCCCCCATACGAGGGAACACCCTTGATTAATCATCGGGAATCAAGGCCTCATAGACAGAAAGTTAATTGCATGAAAGGTCTAATAGGAAGCATCGAAATCCCCGTATGAGGGTAAGAAGAAAACATTCGCGATCATGTCGGTCGTGTACTGACCATTTAATGTTCGGACGAATGTCCGGCTCGAGAAAATCACGGTTGTCGCGGGAAAACCGGAACACATGTATGTCAAGGTACGACAAATTTATTGTTCGGAAGGGCGGAAAACGTTCGGCTGAGCCTCGGTTGGAGCGGTCAAAAACCAGTAAATATGTTGGCCCGGTGCAAGAGCAAGCTGCGACCATACTGCGGTGGACCCCCCGCGGTCGAAACAAGACTTGCATGAGCGTCATTAATATTTTCGGTGCCAAGGGGGCAACGAGGGAATATCCCTTGAATCGGCTTAAAAGCCCTGTGTCTAGGGAAGCGGACGTTTGAAACGTGTCGGTCATTCGGGAGATCGTTTAATATTCGGACGAGTGTTCGGCTTGAGAATATCATAATCGTCGCAGGAGGACCTGGAACATATGCATGCCGTGATACGGCAAATACATTATTCCGAGATACTGAAAACATTCAGTTAAATCTCGGTTAGTGTAGCAGGAAACTAGCGAATTTATTGGCCCGGTGCGAGATCGATTCGGGACCATACCGGGGGCGCCTCCCGCCGTCCAGACGGGACTTGCATGGGCATCATTAATGTTCCCGGTGCCGGAGGGCAACAGGGAAGAGTCCCGGGACTAGATTCCAAAACCAAAACATGTTCGAAGGAAGCAAGCTATAGGCCGAGGGTGTGGGTCAGACAATGACCATAATCGGGACAGACCCGAGGTCCAAGCACAGCCCACAAAGGCCTTATTGATATTCCCGTGTATAGGGTCCAGAAATGATAGGAGCCATCTCGTTCTATTCAGATTTCTATCGGTCACTTGCAGACCACTTGATATTCGGACAAGGGTCCATATCGAAGGCACGACGTAGATAGAAACAACCCCGTACAAATGTATGCCGAGTTCGCGGCAACTTCAATGAAAGAGCGGGGGGGATCCCATTAGGATGAATCCGATTCGACAGGCTATTGGCCCAGAGCAAAGCCGGGTTACGACCATGTAGGGATGGGAGCCGTCGGCCATATCGGTCATGTTCGGACACAGGTCCGTAATAGAGACGCGGCAGAAATCGAGGTGAACCCGTTCAAATGTCTGCCGAACGTGCGGTAATTTTAGTAGTGACTCGGAAGGGATCCGGCCCGAGGAACGAGTCCGGTTTAATCGGAATATCAGCTCGAGACTAGGTCGGGGCCTGGCCATGTTGGGATAGTTCCCAAGACTCGGGCCCGGCCTGAGAGGGCGGCAATATTGTTCCTTCTGTGTCGGATCACGGAGAGAGATGGGGCTGCAATGTGGATTTTACCATTTTTTTATCTGGGATTTTTTTAGCATATAATCTTGTGCTGTTTATTCCCCTTTCTGCATTTATTTTTGGATGACTTTTATTATTATTATTATTATTATTATTATTATTATATATCTATTTTTTACACATTTTTATATATTTGTTATACATTCAGATTTATTTATTTATCATGCTTTTTGTTATTTTCTTTTATTAGTATTATTATCATTATTATTATATATTTTTACATATTTTTTGGAATGAAGAGTGGGTCGTTGGTGGGCTAAGCGGGGCGTACCGGCGAGGACAGGGAGAGCGTGCCGGAGAGGGGGGGTTGGAGGGTGTACCGGGTAGGTTAGAGGGTGCCGGAGAAGCGCCAAGAGAGTGTGCCGGGGAGGGAGTTGGCGGGCGTGCCGAGCTAACTCGAAGTATGTGCACCGTTTGCTAGCACACGCACAGTCTGTATATTGTCCATTTACTACAACTCAAAGTCTGTACACTGGCTCCTAGCACACACGAAGTCTGTACGTCCCTCAGCCCAAAGTCTATACATTGGCTGGTCGCTGCGACACGAAGTCTGTACATCGGCTGGTTGCTGCACACAAAGTCTGTACATTCATCAGCTCAAAGTCTGTACATTGTCTATTTGCTGCAACTCAAAGTCTATACATTGGCTGGTTGCATGCACACAAAGTCTATACATTGGCCAGCTCAAAGTCTATACATCGTCCATTTGCTACAGTTCAAAGTCTATACATTGGCCAGCTCAAAGTCTGTACATCGTCCATTTGCTGCAGCTCAAAGTCTATATATTGGCCAGCTCAAAGTCTATACATCGTCCATTTGCTGCAGCTCAAAGTCTATACATTGGCCAGCTCAAAGTCTGTACGTTGTCCATTGGCTGCAGCTCAATGTCTATAAATTGGCCAGCTCAAAGTCTGTACGTTGTCCATTGGCTGCAGCTCAATGTCTATAAATTGGCCAGCTCAAAGTTTGTACGTTGTCCATTGGCTGCAGCTCAAAGTCTATACATTGTGCTCCACTTCGGGAAAGGCCATTCCACGTGAGACGGTGATGAGGAGAGGGTGTGGGTGGGGAGGAGCGTGCCACTGAAGGGCCAAGAAGGTGTGTCGTTGAAGTGCTGTTAGAGTGTGCCACTGGGGGGGTTGATAGGGTGTACCGGCGAAGGCTGGAACAGACGAGCCGATGAAGGCCCACTCCTCTATTACTTATTTTTAAGGCTTTTCTTTTCCTCTTTTCTTTGATTTTTGCGTAGTTTTATACAAATCTTTTCTCCTTCTTCTTGCAATCTGTTGTTGATCTATTTATTTGTTGCTTTTGTTGTCTTTTGCTATGTATTTATTATCCCATTTGTTTGCTGCGTCCTTTTACCTTTTAACGTCTTGTTATTTTCTAACAAAAATTCGACAGCATCTCCCCTTGACCCGAGAGTAAGGGAGATAAAGGGAACGCGCCCACAGGGACTGGCGGAACCCGTCAACTGGAGGTGGGCGCCCAAAGGTGGCAACACCTTTAATGAATCCTCGGAAAACCCGAAAGTAGCGATGGATAAAGGGGGGGAAAACCTCTGGAACTAATCAGGGGCGTGTCGGGCTAGGGAGGCCAAAGGGTGTGCTGGGCTGAGGGGCACAACGGTGTGTCGGGCTAGCATGGTTAAGGGTGTGCCGGCTGGGTGGTTCAAGGTGTGTGTCGGCCAGAAGGAGTTGAGGCGTACCGGGCTAGCTGGTTCGAGGGTGCGTCGGGCTGAAGAAGCCAAGGGTGCACCGGCTGGGAAGGGCCAAGGGTGTGCCGGCCAAAAGGGGTTGAGAGGCATCGGTGAAGTAAAAGGGTTTACGGGCTGGGTTAAATCTAGGCCAAGTAGTGCGTTAGTTGGCTAAGGGAAAGGGATCAGGACTGTTTGGGGAAGCAATGGGCCTGAACAGGGGTAATGGGCTTGGGTTGTGTCTGGGAAGGGAGTGGATGCTGTCCAGAAGGGAAACCCGCCCTTGCTGAATCATGAGATCGATGGAAGAGGCAATCATCAGCCTAATATATATATTGGTGAATGCGAACGAGAGAATCCAAGAAGAACAGGGGAGAGAGAAAGAGAGCAAACCACAAAACACATAGCCGAGCAAAAGCTAGCCAACAACAAAAAAAAAGGGAAGAAGGGAAAAAACATTCTTCTTTCATTCATAAAAAAGGGTGGCAAGGCCACGTTCGAGGCTATACAATGAGATGAGGAGAGGGAAGAAGCAGTAAAAATAGGGGAGAAAGGAGACTGAAGAGGGAATCGGGGGTCCAGGATGGGGCCAAGACCCTCTGGGACACTCCCTATTACATTCGCGGACTCTCTCCCCCTCCCTTACTCTCCATTGCTTACTCTCTCTCTCTCTCTTCTGCTAGCTTCTTCTTCTTCCCGGAACTCCCTGGGCTTGCCGAGCTTGGGAGGATGGAATTCTCCTTCTTCCTCTTCTCTCTTCTCCCCGCGTCTGAGTAGGACTCTCGGTCTATGTTTTTTTGTCTCCCTGTGTGTGTATCCTTCCGTCTCTCCGCCCCCCTCTTTTTCGTCGGAGCGAGGGGTTCTTATACCCCTGGTCAAGCCGACGAATGCCGAGGATGGGAGTAGGTGGGGCGAGGACAGCCCAGCAAGGTGCAGGCATGGGCCTGCCATGCTTTCGCTGCGCGCCGAGGGCTACGAGCGTTGACCGGCGTGGATGGGCTTAACGCTGTGCCGCTGGGGGCTGAGGAAGGCGTGCCGCTAGAGAGCCTCGCAGGTGTGCCGCTGAAGGCCATCACAACTGTGCTGCTGGAAGACCCAAGAAGTGTGCCGCTGAAAGCTTAAAACAGTGTGCCGTTGAAGGCTTAAAATAGTGTGCTGTTGAAGGCCCGAAATAGTGTGCCGTTGAAGGCCCGAAATAGTGTGCCGTTGAAGGCTTAAAATAGTGTGCAGTTGAAGGCCTGAAATAGTGTGCCGTTGAAGGCTTGCAGGGTGTGACGTTGAAAGGGCACAAGGGCGTGCCGCTGAAGGCCCAGGGGTGTACCGCTGAAGGGCCAAAAGGCTGTGCTGCTGGAGGGCCCAGGGGTGTACCGCTCGAGGGCCAAGGGCTGTGCCGCTGAAGGGCTAAAATGGGCAGTTCTGAGCCCATTGTGAGCACGAGTTGTGGCCCATTTAATTTTCTTCGAGGACCATGGATTGTGGGGGCTCTTGGTTGTTGATTTCTCTTCACTGTCGTGACTCCGGAGATGGCTTCACGGCAGTGTGCATATTTGAGGAGTCCAGATGACCAGTCCCTCCGGGGCTTCTTCACTCGGTGCCGTTGTCGATGCTGGGCCGAGCAGGATATCTGGGTGTGCAATTTTTTGGTGTCCACAGTGCCCTACTGACACCAGAAGTGCAAGAATAGTATATACAGTTCTTAAAAGAGTTCAGGGATTTCTTTGCCTGGACATATGATGAAATGCCAAGGTTAAGTCCCGCTGTGGCACAACATCTGTTAGCAATTGACCCAAAGGCAGAACCAATAAAGCAGCCTCCCAGACGGATGCATCCTGAGCTGATTAATCAAATTAATAAAGAAGTCGACAAGCTCATTGATGTGGGGTTTGTCGAAGAAAATCAATATACAACATGGTTGGCAAACATAGTGCCCGTGAAAAAGAAAAATGGGCAGATAAGAATATGAGTCAACTTTTGGGACCTCAACAAAGCATGCCCGAAAGATGATTTTCATGTGCCAATCACCGAGGTGATGATAGACGCCACTACAGGCTATGAAGCTCTATCATTTATGGACAGATCATCCGGATACAATCAAATTTGGATTGCTGAGCAAGACAGGATCCATACTGCATTCCACACTCCAAAAGGAATATTTCACTATAAAAGGATGTCGTTCGACCTCAAGAATGCCGACGCTACATATCAAAGAGCCATGACGAAGATATTCGATGACCTACTCTTCAAAATAGTGGAGTGCTACATTGATGACCTGGTGGTGAAAACTAACAGAAAGAAGGACCATCTACAAGATTTGAGGGTGGTATTCCAAAGGTTGCGCCAATACGAGCTAAAAATGAACCCCATGAAATGCGCCTTTGGTGTGTCCAGCGGAAAATTCCTTGGATTCATTGTCCGACACAGAGGCATTGAGATTGATCCATCCAAGATTAAAGCTATTCAAGAGCTTCCTCCACCGAAAAATCTATCAGAACTGCGATCCTTGCAAGGCTGATTGGTGTATATTCGCTGATTTATTTCAAATCTGTCGGGTCGATGTCACCCTTTTCACAAGCTCATGATGAAAGATGTGCCATTCTTCTAAGATGACAAATGCCAAGCAGCTTTTGAGAAGTTGAATGAATACTTAGAGACCCCTCCGGTGTTGGGAGCGCCGATCAAAGGAAGACCTCTAATTCTTTATATAGCAGCCACTCATTGCTCCCTGGGGGCAATGCTAGCACAAGTGAATGAAGAAGGGAAATAGCAAGCCTTCTATTACCTTAGCAGAAGGCTAGTAAGGGCTAAAGAGAAGTACACTTTTCTAAGACCCTGAGTCTTTCGAATCTTTATCGGAGAGTTTCGGATCACTTTTGTGGGTCCTGAGTTGTGTTTTACGATCCGCGTGGGTTTTTCTCTCGTACAAGTTACGGAACCCCGTGGTGAGTTTATTATTCAGTTCATCGACTCTAGGACGCTAAAGTTGCGTTGCATTCTTTCCGAGGATCATTTAGACTATTTTTCCATATTTTTTTGAATTAGTGCATTTTCGGACCAAAAATTGGATTTTATGAAAATTAGAAAATTCTGAATTTTCTTTTCTTTTTATTTCTTTCTCTCCTTCCTCTCTCCTCATTCTCACGTCGCCTCTCTCTCTCCCGTTCTCTCTCCACTTTTGCCCTCTGCTCTGGCTGTAGATGGAGGAGGCTCGGTGATGCCGTAGAGATGCCATGGAGTTGACTTGGCACGTGATGGTATGGCGGATGGAGCGTGGCGTTGGCGCGATCCCTCGGTGGATTCCAACCTGACGTGATGGGCTTGTTTGATGGTTTTCGGCGTGGTTTAGTCGCTTCAGCGCACTAGAACTTCGGTGGAGATAGGGAGATGGACGCCCTACTCCTGTACTGCGTTCCCCCGTGATTTTGAGCTATACGGTGCGAGAACGAGCGGGTTTGGCTTCGATTTGGGTGAAGCATGCCATTGGAGGGTATGAGACGTGTTCGCCATTCTCGGTGACAGTTTCTAGCCTAATTAGTTTTATTTCAACCCCTGGCATGTTAGCATTCTATTCCCGCCAGTCTTGTTGCGATTGGGTGTCATTTGGGATCGGTAAAAGCCCGGGAACCCATGTGATTCCTTTTGGGTCGATTCGGTAGAATCACCCATTTCTTGTCATTTTGATGTCGTTTGGACCCCTTCCGATCTGTGGAAGGTTTATTTGGCGATTAGGGTTGTTTTTCCTTCGTTTAGAAGTGAACGGGGCATGGAACGGTCGAGATAGGCCAATCCTCTGTTTTACCCGCCGTAACGATTTAGCGGTCTTACCAAAGACCGTTTTTGGGCATTTAGCGGTCCTTTGGTGACCGTTTATTCTTTTCGAACAGTAAGTCGGTTCAGGTCTTTGCGGTCGTGCAATAGACCATTTCTTCTCATTCACGGTCAAGCGGATGACCGCTAATTTCTGTCAGCGGTCGTACGATAGACTGCTAACGGGATCGTGTATGTCGGTTTGGATTCCCGGTCGTGTGATAGGCTGCTAATCTGGCAGTGGCAGTCTGAAAGATGACCGCTAACGGTTGTTTAGATCGGATTTAATAGTGTTAAGTCGGTTGGGGTAGTAGCCCTAGCCTTGACCGCTATTTCTCCTTGGCGATCCTATGAGAGACCGCTAGGAGGTTTGACTATTTTATGTCGGTTTGGGGGTTGACAAGTTCTAGCGGTCATATGGACAACCGCTACCATCTCCTCACGGTCCTGCGATAGACCGCTTACCCCTATGGAATTGCAGTTTTGTCCGTTTGAATCTCTAAGTGAAGCGGCCATGTCCTGGACTGCTTAGCTCAGTGAGACGGCTTGTTTATAGACCGGTTATGTTGGTGCGGCTCTTTCTTGACCGCCCAATGTTTGTATTCTTTGTGTGAAGATAGCGGCTCATTAGCTGACTGCTTGTCTTATCTAGCGACCTGGCAGATGACCGTTTACTTCCCAAAGCTTGGTTTTCCTAATATTTGGCCTCCGATTGTCTTGGCTTTACCTTGTGGCTTGCCCGTAGTCCCGTGGATATCTTGGATGTCCTATGTGGGCAATGGCCATGTTGTGAGGTGGCCGAGGAGTGCCACTGTATTCTGTGGTGTTCCGTACTACCTTCAAAGTCATTATTGGTGTCTGGTCAACCCGGTGTGACCCAGTGGTTGACATATGACTTTGTGGATGTCTCGGTGATCCGGTATGGATCGAGACATGGTTTTGGATGCCTTGAGGTATCGTCTTACCTCGGTTTGCATGTCCACATGCTTTGAGGGTCTTGGTGATCCCTCAAGTCTGCGTGGTTTGTGTTGTGTGGAGGCATGGATCAGGTGATCCTATGTCGTTTCCTTTATTGGTGTTTTCTCGTGATTTGGCTTAGGATTAGACCGATTGGCGGCTTATTACCGCTATGTGCGACGATCTTGACCTTGAGTCTTGTGACTCAAGGATCGTTGTGCTGGTAGGTTTAGTTTTCTGTCCTGAGTCTGGTGGTAGTCTGGTATGCTACCCTATGTCTGGTGCTTTGTAGTACGTGCAATAGTGCATACTTAGCATGTCTGTACTTCAGCACTAGTGTTTTAGAGTCGTTGTGTCTAGTGAGCCTCCACTAGTCGTAGCCCGATGACACGTTCTAGTGTTGGCCCACTTAGGAGTGGTGGCAGGGCAGTTCCCGACAGATGGTTTGTAAGCTAGTTTTTGTGGGCTCCCTTGCCTTACAGTAGCGTCCTACTGGGGGAGAAAGCTAGCTAGAGGCCTGGCTCAAGGCATTGAGCTTGTGTGTGCACACGTGGTCAGGGGCGGTTGGACGAGCGCCGACGAGCGTGACCTTGACTAGTCACTCGTTATTATTGTTCCTTGTACTCGATTCTGTTACATGTCTCGCTGGCCACGATCCAGGCTTGTGTAGATACTTGTGGCGCAGTGTAAGACGTCAGTGGATGCATCTCGCTATTCTTCTAGTGAGGAGGTGCTCCTGTCACTTGACGCATAACTCTTGTGACTTGTGTTTCCTCGACCGGTTTCTGAGTAGCCTATGCATGACTTCACTCAAGGTCTAGTCTTATGTAGCGTACACGATAATCTAGTTGTGTATGTTCATGTCTTTAACTGCATAGGTCTTTTATGGAGCATTTACTAGTTTTGGTAGGCTTCAGCTATGGAGCTTTTACCAGTTTTGGTAGGCTTCAGTTATGGAGCTTGTATTTTGTCGACGGATCGGTGACGCCCGACTTTGTGAGATCGGGGTTCGCCTTTTTGTTGCCATTTAGAGTAGCTTAGAAAGTCGTGGTTTGGTCGGTGGCCGTGGTTCTGGTTAGTATGGCTTTACTCTTTCTTTCTGTTCATCCTCCTGCTTGCTCCTACCTTTTACAGCTTCAGTGTGTAGTTTAGTTACTGTTGTTGCTCCTGTTCTTCCTCCTTTTCTGTTTAGTGCTGTTTAGCGTGTTACTACGTTGTTTCCAGTGGGGATCCGCGTGACCCCTACTGAGCCTGTGACACGAGGCTCACCCCTATTTTTCAGGTGTGGTCGTTCTTCTTCCTCGTGGTTCATGACGCGGTGCGTCAGTTTGTTGTTGCCAGCGTTGCTAGCGTTCTCTGCTTCGGGCTTCCCCTGACTTTAGTGTACGTTTTCCTTTCTGTTGGACTGTACTTATCTTTAATTTAGACTGGACTCTGTTCATTTAAATTGTTAATTGAAAAGGTAATTTTATTTTTGCTACTTTAGCAAACCTGATCATTGAAATATTAATTGCTTACTGCTTTATCTGGGACTTCAATGTACTCCACACACACTCCTTTTATCCCTTCGGAGCTTTTCCGCTCTTGGGAGGCCTCGCAGGATCCAAGTGTTATCGGGTTTACCCGGTATCCGGACCCTAGGTCATCACAGGTGGTATCAGAGCTCTGTTGTGTGTAAGGTACATGGGAATTCAAGATATTACAGTATTCAGAGTCCTTAAGGTCCAATACAGCCAGCTGTCAGCATTAGCGTTGGCATCGGTTTTGCTATTGTTTGTCGCTTTGTTTCCGTTTGTGGTCTTGTGTGTGCTGTGTTGGCACTGTGCGAGATGGTTTCGCTCTCGTCAGGATGTGACGGAGTGCTTTTCTTTTGTTGTGGTGTCTATCTCGGTTATGCTGTACTTGGCAGATTCCACCGGCAGGCGTGAATCTGTGGTGCGGTGTTCGAGATGTTTATGTAATTTGTTCAGGTGGCTGGTGATTTTCTCGTTGGTGTGATGGCCGTGCACATTCATATGTTGCTTTGGTCGTCCTAGTCTGAGATTTGTTTAGCCCCTGAGGTGTTAAGCTTGTGTCGTGGTGGTCGATTAGATGCCTTGTTTGGAAGAATGCTCGGGTGAACCTAGGATTTTCCTTCCTGGTGAGCTACTGTTAGTCGAGCTTGATTATTCTCCTCTTGTTTGGTGGCGTCTTTTCGAGGTAAGCCTTGGAAGTGCTGTCTTGGTGAAGCTTTTGTCCTGTGTCTGCTTAAGTGTGGACTGTGTTAATTCTGAACCTGATTTGGTCTTGTTCGACGGTTGCTTGGATTTGGACCCAGATCTTATGTTTGGGGGCCGTTGTGCACCATGTCCGATGTGCCGTGTCTGGCAGCTGTTGTGTTGTGAACGTTCAGTTATCATCTCAGGACGTGAGGATAATCTGAGATTAGCGTTCTTTTGTACTTTGTGCTAGAGCTGGTGCTCTTCATGGTATGCACTTTGGCGACTTGTGATTAGTTGTTAGTAGGATCGGTACTCGAGGCTTGGTACGATGCAATTTCGTATGTTGCGATGGCGCCGAGTGTGTGTTGAGATGCGGATGCCGAGTTGTCTTTGATGCCTGTGTGCGTGTGTTGAGAGTGCAGTGGAAGCGTGTTGGCTGATAACCCACGGTTCAGGATCGTGAAGTTGGAAGATTATGATTGGCTGAGAAGTTGTTTCCTCAGCATATTTGACGTCTTGGCTATGTGTGCCTTGATGTTTGTTGGGTCCCGTGGTGCAGGAACACGGATCTAGAGGGGGGGGAATAGATCCTACTACTAAAAACTATGTCCAATTAAAACACAACTAGCACACAGCGGAATATAAAAGATTGAGTAGATTGATCTAAACAAGTTTAAACTAGATTCACTCAATTCTCACCGAGCTCACACGATTGCACAAACAGATAGGATAGTGAACATACAATCACAAGAAACAAACCAGAAGACACGGGGATTTTTAAGGTGGTTCGGGACCTCGACGGGCTCCCTACGTCCACCCCTCACCAAACCGGTGAGGCTTCACTACACGCTACAAAATGTAGCAACACGGGGACGAACCCCAACACACACACACTGCTTTCACAGCAATACACACACACGAGGCCTTGTCTCAAACTGCTGCCACAGCAGCACACACAGACACACACACACACACACACACACACACACACACACACACGTTGGGGAACACACCCCGAACAATATACCTTACACGGAGATACAACTCCGTCCACACACACGTAGGGCAATGCCTACACAAACACACGGGAGAAAACTCCCAACAACACACACGGATATACTCCGCACAAATCAACACACATAAGACCACACACACACTCGGAGACCCCTTTCTCCGAACACCCACACAAAATATTCTGTCAAATGTATATGTAACAATCACAAATATATGCTATGACCTTCCACACAAATTCTATAGATGTAAACTAGAAGAATGCATCAAGTATAAGGCTCCCCCTTCTTCAACAAAATCTGATCCTCCTTGCTCTTTAACAGATGATCATAATCTTGACATCATCTTCTTCCTTTTCTCTAGCCGCTTCTCTTATCCTTATTCCAATCTCCTCTCTTCACCTGAAAGAGTAGATAGACATAATGAGTTCAATCTTTAAGCTAATCTCAAACAAGAATATAGACATGAATGGTTTAGAGATTCCCCTCTTCATCTTCATCCTATACAGGGATCACATGAGCATTAGGATTGTTGAATCACACAATTCGCAGCTCATATATATGTATGCAAGAGAGAGTG
This sequence comes from Amorphophallus konjac, assembly GCA_022559845.1. Taxonomy (NCBI): domain Eukaryota; kingdom Viridiplantae; phylum Streptophyta; class Magnoliopsida; order Alismatales; family Araceae; genus Amorphophallus; species Amorphophallus konjac. The sequence goes on from CM040125.1 coordinate 82,694,755, forward strand.
GATATAAGATTTATAAAACCATCCTAAGATGTCTTAAAGCAGATATTCATGCTCTATCAACAACAACGATTTCGAGAAATCAGAATGAAGAAGATGTTGCAGTGATTAGAGCTCCCCCTTTCTCTCCTTTGAACATATTTGAATGCTTCTGAAGTATGAAACCCGTTCTTGACGAAGAATGATTGATTCTTGCGTGGATGATGCTTGTAGCATGAATTTCTTCGCAGCTTGTGGCAGAGGAATGGATGAGGACGTGAAACCTTGTTCTTCCCTTCATACACAAGCTCAAAATATGGTGGAAGAAGCCTTGGAGCTGCTACCTACGACCTGCACACACAAGGGTTAGAAGAAAATGATTTTCAGATCTAGCATCCTCTTCCTTAGGGTTTACAACCCAAGAGTTGTATATAAGTGTTTAGAATGGTCAAGGAACAGCTTGGAGACTAGATCCACGAATTAGGGAGACATATAGGGCATTAGGAATTGATTGGTAGGACTTTTGGGGCAAGAAAACGGCGGTCAAACATGGTGGCTGGGCGTCCAACCGGAAGGGGTCGACCCCAGGGTCGACCCTCGGGCACACCGAAGCCAAACAGAACCAAAAAATTGGTTCTGGGTTACATGGGTCGACCCCAGGGTCGACCCATTCAATGGGTCGACCCCAGGGGTCGACCCTTGCACTTCCAGACCCAAACAGAACCTGTTTTAAGGTTCTGGGTTACAGGGGTCGACCCCAGGGTCGACCCACGGGTCGACCCACGGGTCGACCCCTTTCAGCAGGTTTCAAAAAAAATAGCTTTGAGTGCTCCGGCGACAGGAATTAATTCTCCTAGCTCCGAAATCCGATCGAAGCAAGACCGGAGGCGTTGGAAAGAGGACTCGCAGAGCTACAACATATAATTTTTATGGGGAGATCCAACGGTGGGATTGAAAATGGTAAAGATTGTAAGAAAGTTTGAGTTTGAAAAATAACAAAAACCTCTATCAAACCAAAGGGAAACAATTGATTAAATGTTACTATAATCCCATGAAGATCAACCACGATTTTTCAACCTAAAAAACATGATAAAGCAAGATGTTAGTTGACAATTAAGATCTTTACATCAAGCATTAATACTATGACCAAGTTCACAGTAAATTGCTTTTCCAAGAGTGAATGATGAACGAGATATCCATTTAAATCCACATAACAACACTTACCTCATTGTTTTACCTGAATTCACATTTCTTGTTGATTGGTTGTATCATTCATACACATAGTCATGAAATTCAAAATCTCATTCTCCATTGACTGATGGTATGTGTGGAATTCAAAGAGTAAGGAGTCAAGCCACATAGAACAATATTGAGTCACATTCAATTTGATCATCATCCAAGCTTTCAAACCACAGATCATTACCTTGGGGGAAAGCAATGATATTTGCATCTCAATCATTCATTTAGCATTACCAAAGTACACATTCATGATATGAGGCTCAATATGACATGATGCTTAATAGGAGAGACTCAATATGACATGATGCTCAAAAAGACATTTATCCAAGTGTGTTTTTCAAAATAATCTCACCAAGTGTAGAGATAATGTATATGCAATTGTTTGTGCTAACCTCAAAGCACATATGCATCCACATGATGATAAGCCTTGTAGAATTACAATTCATCCACATGATGATAATCCTTTTAGAATTACAATGCATCCACATGATGATATCCCAATAGAGATAGTTTATGATAATTTCCACAACCAGTTCAAGTGAAGAGCATTCACGCACAAGGCTAAGCAACAAAGGCATTTTGTAATCATCAAAATTACATACACAACAATCTCCCCCATTTTGATGATGACAAAATATTATGCTATAATGCTCTCTCCCCCTTTGACATAATCAGAAATGGGGATCATGATGGGGAATCCAGAATGGCAAGAACCTTTGGACGACTGGAGTATGAAGAGAACCAATGAGCACAATATGCATGAACGAATTGCAGAACTGTGGGATACCAAATGTTGAAATGAACCTCTTATACCAATTGTCTGATACCAATTGTGGAAAGTGGAAATGCAAAGGTGCACGAGTTACAGCAATTGGAATGGTGTATGGCATGAACTATGATGAGCAAGCAAACAAGCACTCAAACACCCTTAGAAGGGTATGGACTCATGCACGTCCTGATGACTTAAGCAGAAAAGATCTCATGCAAAGCTCCCCCTTAGACATAGACACATTTGAAGACTGTTTTTGATATTCAAATTTTTGATTTTTAGTTTTGTTGTGAGATGCATGAAACATGATGTATGAAAATGATGAGACAAGACATGACATGCATACAATGTAATCAAGCAAATATCTATAGATACATGCAACATAATTCCTTCACAAGAAGTGATACCAATTGATATTCAGTGAGGGGATAGGTGTAAGAAAACTGCAAATGAGTCATTAAGTTCAGAATGCTCATGGTGACACCTAGAGGATTGTGCAGATAAATAGGAGAAGATGTACAGCAGGTCATTGCAATTAATCAAATTTTCAGAATACATATCAAATCAAATTACCATGTGCAAGTGAGTAACGTGAGAATGAAGTTTAGCCATATGGATAACTAGATTTTCAAGTAAACACAATAGCAAGTTCACAGACTACACTTCAATTTAGAGGACAGCGTATTGGAGGCTTCGCTCTACCTCAATCAAATATATCATCATAAATTTTCATACTGACAATCTGAATTTTTCTAAGAAGGATCAGGTTCAACATAATTCCTTTTTACGCGAGGAGACACATGGAGCTCATGCTAGAATCCCCGGTTACTCAGAATACTGAACCTTGTCACCTCATTTGAACAGAGATACTGTAGTCAACACTTTTCAGAAATGAACCACATCACGTCTCAGGTGACATGTGCCCAGTTTACTCAGTGAGACTTAGCATTGCTCTGCCTTTCACAACAATCATTTTTTGTATGTGGAGGCAGGCAGCTTTTTCCTCAACTGCCTCTTATCATCCATGCAGCAAGTTGAATTACTTTAGAGTGTTGAAATGAAATTCCTATATCCTTATGAACAACACTCAATTTCACATTAAAGTGTATGAAGTGTACGAATTTGATTTAACATGTATAGAGAAAATTTAACAAAGAACGGGATAGTGTAGCTCCCCCTATGTAAATGCAATAAGCATGAAATGCTCCCCCTTAGAGTTTGACATGAAGCACACTTGTTAAGACTCATATGCAACATTATTTAACAATGGAGTAAACGATCTTAGAAGTTTCAAGGAAGGGGTTGAATAGCATATAATAACATGCAAGCATACAATGAAGATATGCATATGCAATACAAAATGAGAAGATAGGCACTATATGCATGCTAGAAATGCCAGCTATGCAACAAGACACACAATGAGCTTCATCTTCCAAAAGCACTATGTGAATGATATGCAGAGAATGATATGCAAATATGCAATGTGATGCAAGATTTCAGATTTCACATGACACACTATATGCACCCAATGCAACTGATGCATGACACGTATTATCAATTGTTCAAATTTGAGGAGACAATTTTACTCTGAAAAGAGAATTCAGAATATTCATTCAAAGCATCAAAATCATCACATGTGAACTTTTCTTGAAGACAGTTGTGCTTGTATCAAGAGAGATGAGTGGTACAAAGGTAAAGACCATAGAACAATGATCAACTCCAGTCCTCAGAATGTTCAGCCACAGAACAACATCATCATGCTAATAGAATGGAAAATATCATTTTCAAAATTTTTAGCATGCAAAACTCCCCCAGAGTCAATGCATGATTTCAGAAAGTTCATTTAAGTTGGATGCCATATGCATAGATGATTCATGGTACCGGGCGGAGACATATTCTCACGCATGGTGATAGCTTTCAGACAGGCTTGACCTGTCCTTCCACATGTCACCATTTTATATACCATGTAATCATTGAAATGATGATCAGAAACAAATGTATGCACATTTGACATCCGGAGTTAAGCAAAAGGGCATTCAACGGCTACACTCTCATATATACTCTTCAGATGTTTCAATACCATTCAGCCAAATATTCATTTTCTCACCTTTACCTTTATTTACACTTTCAGATTCTTTGCTTTATTTCGCTTGTTGTCATCTTCATCAACAAGCTCCTTTCTTTCTATCCTGCAAGAATTAGGATGATATCAGCCAAAGGAGTTCCATTGAGATCCCAAATTCACATCTTATAGATAGCAGCATGTAAGGTTACCAAAAAGATGAAGAACCCCATGCCAAAACCCTTCCAAAACTCCTTAGGATAAGAAGAGAAACTCTAAGGGTAATGGGGTTAAAACTCAAACCAATCGGACCTCAAGATGGATATTTCAAAACCCAAAGTGTAGACCTATTCTAGATCTAGGCACATGATGATACATTCAATCGTTTGAATTCTTACCATGATTTCAAGGGTTGATGGTCATAATCAAACCTGCATTGTAAAGAGCTCAATTCATGTCAATAGTAAGCCAATGCATATGAAGAAACTAACTGCAAGACTTTTCATCACATATGACTCTCTCTCTCTCTCTCTCAACCTGTAATATTAGAGACTCAATTGCATGTCAATTTCAATTCAATACAAGTGAGAAGCCCAATTTCAGTGCTTTTCTTCCAAAAGACAATCTCTTCAAACAAATCAGTGTGAAATCAAGGACAAACCCATGTTTACCAAAGTATTACACCAAAGACTGGTCAAGTCGACTTAGGCCTCAACAAATGTCGACTTGAAGCACCTAAGACCACGGATTGGCCTTACGGCATTCCCCTATCAAAGTTCTCATATTGCAGACTTGAGTATCCAAGCTTCCTTAGATCTTTGGAATTTGGCAACACTTGAAGAAGAGCATTCCATGGCAATTCATTTTCTGTACTTGTGTCTTGACCATCCATCATCTTCCAAGCCTTCCACTTGGCCTCAAGACAATCCTGCAACAAGGTTCTCATTTGGTTGCTTTGGGTACCCAAACCTTCTTGGGTCCCGGATGATTAGTTGCACCTCTAGTGGGTGTCTTCCACAGTTTTTGGGCATACATATCATCAAAATACATTAAGGAGCAAACATTCATGGTATGCCCAAACTCACCACAATAATGACAACAACCAAGAAACTTCATAGAATTCTCATAAACATGACAATCAAATTTCTGTAATTTGGCATGAATGTTATCATTATTAGCATGGAAATTTTTCTTCTTCACAACAGGATGAGCATGAAGTTTTTGTGGGTTTGTAAAAGTATAATTGTTTTTGACTTTAAAATTCTTTCTTTCATTTGCTTGCCAACACTGTGACACATGGTGTCCTAGCTTTCCACATGTAAAATAACCACCCCTTTTTCTTTTGGAAACAAGTTCATTTTTGCATGCTTTCAAATCATCTGATTTCATCAAAAAGCACTCATGCATCATATGACCAAGTTCACCACAATAAAAACATGAGATTTTCTTTGTGGATGCATGTGTAAGTGCAACAAGATTTTTCATGGCATTCATCGTGACACCAACAACATTTTTAGCCTTTTGATGCAAGTTTTGTTTCTTTTTCAGACTTTCATTTGATTGCTTTGTTGTTTGAGGAACAGATCGATTTGGAGACCCATTTGATGTGCTGGCTATATTAGAACTATGGACAAATGATGTGTAGATTTTGTTTTCAAAGTTCTTTTTGTTCACAGGATTATAGCACAACCCCTCTTTTTGGAAATTCACCTTAGTCCCCAATATCTTGTTCAGATTTTCTTCCCCATTCACAAACTTACACAAAGAAGCATTCAGATCAAGAATTTCCTTTTCAAGTGATGAAATATGCAATTCATAGGAAATGATCTCATTTTCACAAGAAATGACTTTTTCATTCAATTGACCATTGATGGTTTGGTAGCTTTCCATCTTTTGTTCTAACACAAGCATCTTGTCAGATTCATCAACAATCACAGATTTCCCTTTTTCAAGTTTTTCAAGATTTTTCAATCTACTTTCAAGCAGGGAGATCTGAATTAGTATAGCACGGTTTTCCTTTTTGAGTTCTTCATTCTCATTTGCAAGTTTATCATTCATAATCAATTCATTGCAAATATCATGATCAATAGAGTTTGACTCCATTTTGTTTCTTAGATCTTTTTCAGTTTTCTCCAATTGATCAATTGTGTTTTTGAGGGTAACATTTTCATTTCTCAAACAAGCAATGGTTTCTTTGTGACATTCAACATCATGCTCTAAAAGTTCATTGAAGTTAACAAGCTCAGAACATTTGTCACAAGAACCATTTTCATGGACCAAGTTTTCAGATTTCTTTTTCAATTTTCTATTTTCTGACTTGACTTTCTTATATTGTTTTGCCAACTCATCATAAGCTTCAACAAGATCGTCAAGAGTAAATTCTTCAGAATCAGAATTTACCTCTTCTGCATTTTTGTCACTTTGTTGATCAGCATCATCGGCCATGAGACATTTTTGTCTTTCCTTTTCTTGAGCTTTGATCAACCGGTCCATAAGCTCCTTTGCCGTCCTACAAGAAAATACAAATGGATACTTGTTAGTATTCACGGAAGCTTTCAATAAACTTAAAGTAGTAACATTATCATGATGCATCATTTTATCCTGCTTAGACCACTTGGTCTCATCTAGAGGTAATGTGTGTGGACCATGACAAATCAATTTCCAAAGACTAGGATTAATAGAATTGATCACCACACACAATTTACCTAGCCATGAATTAAAATTCAAACCAGTGAAGATTGGCAAACAGTTCATTGATATATGTTCAGTAGAAAAATTCATGATTATGGAATGCACTGGGATCACTCTATAGATCGCAAGATCTAGGGACAATAGAGCCTTGCTCTGATACCAATTGTTGGGTCCCGTGGTGCAGGAACACGGATCTAGAGGGGGGGGAATAGATCCTACTACTAAAAACTATGTCCAATTAAAACACAACTAGCACACAGCGGAATATAAAAGATTGAGTAGATTGATCTAAACAGGTTTAAACTAGATTCACTCAATTCTCACCGAGCTCACACGATTGCACAAACAGATAGGATAGTGAACATACAATCACAAGAAATAAACCACAAGACACGGGGATTTTTAAGGTGGTTCGGGACCTCGACGGGCTCCCTACGTCCACCCCTCGCCAAACCGGTGAGGCTTCACTACACGCTACAAAATGTAGCAACACGGGGACGAACCCCAACACACACACACTGCTTTCGCAGCAATACACACACACGAGGCCTTGTCTCAAACTGCTGCCACAGTAGCACACACACACACACACACACACACACACACACACACACACACACACACACACACACACACACACACACACACACACACACACACACACACGTTGGGGAACACACCCCGAACAATATACCTTACACGGAGATACAACTCCGTCCACACACACGTAGGGCAATGCCTACACAAACACACGGGAGAAAACTCCCAACAACACACACGGATATACTCCGCATAAATCGACACATAAGACCACACACACACTCGGAGACCCCTTTCTCCGAACACCCACACAAAATATTCTGTCAAATGTATATGTAACAATCACAAATATATGCTATGACCTTCCACACAAATTCTATAGATGTAAACTAGAAGAATGCATCAAGTATAAGGCTCCCCCTTCTTCAACAAAATCTGATCCTCCTTGCTCTTTAACAGATGATCATAATCTTGACATCATCTTCTTCCTTTCCTCTAGCCGCTTCTCTTATCCTTATTCCAATCTCCTCTCTTCACCTGAAAGAGTAGATAGACATAATGAGTTAATCTTTAAGCTAATCTCAAACAAGAATATAGACATGAATGGTTTAGAGATTCCCCTCTTCATCTTCATCCTATACAGGGATCACATGAGCATTAGGATTGTTGAATCACACAATTCGCAGCTCATATATATGTATGCAAGAGAGAGTGGATATAAGATTTATAAAACCATCCTAAGATGTCTTAAAGCAGATATTCATGCTCTATCAACAACAACGATTTCAAGAAATCAGAATGAAGAAGATGTTGCAGTGATTAGAGCTCCCCCTTTCTCTCCTTTGAACATATTTGAATGCTTCTGAAGTATGAAACCCGTTCTTGACGAAGAATGATTGATTCTTGCGTGGATGATGCTTGTAGCATGAATTTCTTCGCAGCTTGTGGCAGAGGAATGGATGAGGACGTGAAACCTTGTTCTTCCCTTCATACACAAGCTCAAAACATGGTGGAAGAAGCCTTGGAGCTGCTACCTACGACCTGCACACACAAGGGTTAGAAGAAAATGATTTTCAGATCTAGCATCCTCTTCCTTAGGGTTTACAACCCAAGAGTTGTATATAAGTGTTTAGAATGGTCAAGGAACAGCTTGGAGACCAGATCCACGAATTAGGGAGACATATAGGGCATTAGGAATTGATTGGTAGGACTTTTGGGGCAAGAAAACGGCGGTCAAACATGGTGGCTGGGCGTCCAACCGGAAGGGGTCGACCCCAGGGTCGACCCTCGGGCACACCGAAGCCAAACAGAACCAAAAAATTGGTTCTGGGTTACATGGGTCGACCCCAGGGTCGACCCATTCAATGGGTCGACCCCAGGGGTCGACCCTTGCACTTCCAGACCCAAACAGAACCTGTTTTAAGGTTCTGGGTTACAGGGGTCGACCCACGGGTCGACCCACGGGTCGACCCCTTTCAGCAGGTTTCAAAAAAAACAGCTTTGAGTGCTCCGGCGATAGGAATTAATTCTCCTAGCTCCGAAATCCGATCGAAGCAAGACCGGAGGCGTTGGAAAGAGGACTCGCAGAGCTACAACATATAATTTTTATGGGGAGATCCAACAGTGGGATTGAAAATGGTAAAGATTGTAAGACAGTTTGAGTTTGAAAAATAACAAAAACCTCTATCAAACCAAAGATAAACAATTGATTAAATGTTACCATAATCCCATGAAGATCAACCACGATTTTTCAACCTAAAAAACATGATAAAGCAAGATGTTAGTTGACAATTAAGATCTTTACATCAAGCATTAATACTATGACCAAGTTCACAGTAAATTGCTTTTCCAAGAGTGAATGATGAACGAGATATCCATTTAAATCCACATAACAACACTTACCTCATTGTTTTACCTGAATTCACATTTCTTGTTGATTGGTTGTATCATTCATACACATAGTCATGAAATTCAAAATCTCATTCTCCATTGACTGATGGTATGTGTGGAATTCAAAGAGTAAGGAGTCAAGCCACATAGAACAATATTGAGTCACATTCAATTTGATCATCATCCAAGCTTTCAAACCACAGATCATTACCTTGGGGGAAAGCAATGATATTTGCATCTCAATCATTCATTTAGCATTACCAAAGTACACATTCATGATATGAGGCTCAATATGACATGATGCTTAATAGGAGAGACTCAATATGACATGATGCTCAAAAAGACATTTATCCAAGTGTGTTTTTCAAAACAATCTCACCAAGTGTAGAGATAATGTATATGCAATTGTTTGTGCTAACCTCAAAGCACATATGCATCCACATGATGATAAGCCTTGTAGAATTACAATTCATCCACATGATGATAATCCTTTTAGAATTACAATGCATCCACATGATGATATCCCAATAGAGATAGTTTATGATAATTTCCACAACCAGTTCAAGTGAAGAGCATTCACGCACAAGGCTAAGCAACAAAGGCATTTTGTAATCATCAAAATTACATACACAACAATGTTGTTGGTTGTTGTGCCATTACTGGAGGCATTATGGCTGTTGGCACTGGCATGTGTGAGGATTAGGGGGAATCTATCGGCATGTTTGCTGGTTGAGTATCCTTTCTTTCCTCTGTAACTTATCTTGGACGTCATGCTCTCGGGACGTGATCGTGGTCCTTGAGATGCGTTCCCCAAGATTGTCATTGATGTCGTTGTAGGTCCTTGTTGGTGAGCTATTCGTGGCATGTCTTGTACATGTTAGCCGTGTGTTCAGCTGTAATTATGCCTTGATGTGACCCAGCTTACAGTTGTGTCCCGTGGTTCTGTGTTCAGAACAGAGCCGAGATTCTGCAAGTGTTGTTGTTGTTGTTGTCGTTCGTCAGTGGTTGTGCTCAGCTTGGGAGGAGTTCCCTGTGAGTCTGATTTAGCATGGTGTGGACCTAGGTCTTGTTAGTTGGTTTTGTTGTACTCTTCTGTCATGGTAGAGTTGGCATGTAACTCGAATCAGATGTAATGTCTGAGTGAGGACTGACTTGATTGTACTCATGGTCCAGTGCTGTCGTTGGCATTCTGTGTGCCAAATCTATTATTCTTGCTACGGAAGCCGATCTTGTCGAGCTGTCAGTTGAGGACTATGTTTCCTTGTTTATTATGCGGGACGGACACGTGACCTAGGACTCTAGCTCGTGATCGCCTCTAAGCGAGGGAAGACGTGGGACCGTGCGCGGTTAAGAAACCGGCAGTCAGTCTCGGGTATCGACTTCTCCACGTTAACTCGGATTGAGTCACGGGACGGGTCGCACTCACTCTCTCGCAGCGGTGATAAAAATGATATAACGGGCTAATAACCTATCACATGCAGTGGCATATACGAATAAATATGAGTAAAGCAAATCTGAGTAAGAGAGCGAACACGATACCTCCACGCTCCGGGCGTGGGGAAGACGACCTCAGCCAGTTACGGTAACTCCCGGTACAATGGTAAAAACTTAATTACAACAGTGAATTTTATTGCCCACTCCAAGCAGGGAGGTAAAGGGCTACAAGTCGACAAGGGAGGACCGACCCTAGGTTGACGGGCAGCAATCTGGAGGTGCGTTCGGAGCGAACTCGGCCTGCTGGTTCGGCTCGGTCCTGCGTCGACTCGGTATTGCGCCGACTCGTTTCTGACTCGCTGGATGGCAAGGCACGTATTCCAAAGGAAGGTCACCTACCTGAGATCTTCGGAAGGCGTCGCTTGGCTGGAACGTTGGCAGGACATCCCTGGTCGACTCCTGGGAGTGGCGGCTCCTGAAGTTGACTTTTGATATTTTTTTCTGAATTTTTCCCGGACTAAAATTTCAGACCTGCATAGGGAACAGATCTGCACGCATCGGCTGCACGAATTAATTCTCTCAGATCTGAAATCAGATCGAGGCAAGACTAGTGGCGTTGGAAAGAGGTGTTGTGTCCCTGTGATTTTGATGATAGCAAACACTATAAGTCATCATCTGTTTGAGTCTGCATATAAATCTGTTTGAATCTGCATAGTCTGCATACTGTTTGAGTCTGCATATAAATCTGTTTGAATCTGCATAGTCTGCATATTGTTTGAGTCTGCATATAAATCTATTTGTGTATCATTACATCGAACAGGCTATGTGCATTGGTGCATTTCATAACTGCCATAAGTCAATGAATGTCTGCATTTCATAACCTTGTTTCTATGAATGTCTAGACTTAGACTCATGCATTTCATATCTGCTCAGGTTAAGTCTGTACAATGGGTGTTGTCTGCACAGCTAGTGTATCACTCTCTCTGCACTGTCTATACATCCTTAGACAGCCTGCCTGAAGCTTGATTGTTGAAGTCTAGAAGTGGGTCGACCCCCTTCCAAATGGGTCGACCCCCCAGATCTCTAAGTCTGTACAGAGTGCCTTGTTCATCTTTGTTCAAAGTCTATACATTCGTTTCCTTTCGCAAGTCTATACAGAGTCTGTATCTTCTAAGTCTATACATCCGTTGTCTTAATAAAGTCTGTACAGACTTTGCTCGTTCAAGTCTGTACACGGTTCAGTTGTTTTGGCAAGTCTACACATCATGAAGTCTATACATCCGATTGCCTTTGCATTGCTCAAGTCTATACAGCCCTTTCGTTGGCAAGTCTATACATCCTCCAGTTGTCTTGGCAAGTCCACACATTGAGAGTCTATACATTGTACAGCAGTGCATTCCTTGAAAGTAAGTCAGTACATTGGCGTTCGGCATCCAAGTCTATACATTGATTCACTGTTCATGCCTTCACCCAAAGTCTGTACAGCGAGCAGCGTGTCTGTGTCTCAAGCCATTCTCCAAGTCTGTACATTGCTTGCATCTTCAAAGTCTATACATCCACAGTTGAACCCTAAGTCTATACATCGCAAAGTCTGCACATTGTGCTTTGAAGCTCACCAAGTCTATACATTGATTCACAGCACACACGTTCAAAGCCTGAAGTCTGTACAGCCTTGGCAAATGCTCCTAAGTCTATACATCACAATGTCTGCACATCACTGTGTTCAAGCCTTTCAAGTCTATACACTGGTTCAGGGTCGCCAAGTCTATACATCGTGGCCTTCAAGTCTTCAGAGCTTGTACATTCTTTAAGGGCCAAGTGTATACAGTGTCTCGCTCACATCTTCAAGGGTGAAGTCTATACATTGGTTAGGCTTGTTCATGCTAGGCTTGTTCATGCATCATTCTTCTCAAAGTCTATACACTGGTGTCTCATGCATTCTAAAGTCCATACACTCCTCCTTGCATAGTCAAGTCTATACAGACTTAACGAAAGCATTCAAGTCTGTACTCTGGTGTCGTCGTCTGCATGGTCAAGTCTATACAGACTTAGCGAAAGCTTAGCTAGTCTGTACTTTGGTCTCTCAGGCATGTAAACACGAAGTCTATACACTTATTGTTTCATGTCTATATATTCGGTTGTTCCATGCATTCTCATCAAGTCTATACAGAGCTTGCCTCAAAGTCTGGACAGCGCTCACCTCAATGTCTATACAGCCTGTGTGTTGAACGAACACAAGTCTGTACATCGTCCATCGCTTCATGTGAAGTCTGTACAATGTCTTAGTCTTCTACACATGAAGTCTATACATTGCTGTTGCATTCACGCCATGTCCATACACTGCATTTGTGCATTGATCACAGCAAGTCTGTACATAGAGTTCTCATGCATGTAAACATCAAGTCTATACACTCCCGTGTTGCATGTCTATACATTCAATTACTTCATGCATCACACAGAAGTCTGCACATCCCTTTCTGATAAGTCCATACATCATTTGTCAAGTGTGTACATTGAGGTCGCTTGAAGGGCTTCAAGTCTATACACTCTCACGTTGTACATACTTGCTTATTTGCTGCTTCGAAAGTCTATACACTGCATTATATATGCATATTACAGCATGTGGTAAGAAGTCTATACACTCGTCTTGCCACACACGATCAACTCTGTATAGCCATCCATGCTTGCCTTGCTTGCTGAATGAAGTCTGAACATTGCCTTAAGCTAATACTGTCTTGGACTGAATAACTGACAGGATTGTTGGACGAGGTTAATGTGTCTGAGCACGTGACTCGAGGTGGGCACCTGGCACGTGATCCAAGGAGCTGAGATGCTGACACGTGGTAGCATCACTTGGGCGGGAGAAGTGGAACGCACACGCCCTAAGCTGCTGCTATATATATAAAAGATGTCTTCCTCAGAAGGTGACTGATAAGAATAGAAGAGGGCTGATCGAGACTGTGAGTGAAGAAGAAGAAGTGAGAGCAGAGAGTGATAGAAGAAGAAAATAGAAGCAGAAAGAGTAGCAGAAAGAAAGAAGAGAGCTCGAGAAGGAAAGAGGAAGAGAGATCGTACTGTGAGATTGTGAGAGAGCAGAAGAAGAAAAAGAAAGAGAAATAGAGATGGAGAGCTCGTGAAGAAGAAGAGAAGTCTTGCTGTCTTCACTGGACCTTGGATCAGATCCAACCCAGTTTGCTCCTGCGAGAGCTTTTGTGCATTTCATTTTTCCAGCTTTCTGTTGCTGCGTTTTTATTTTTCCTTTTAACTATTCACTAGTTGTTCTTCCGATCCTCTAGTGTGAGGTCGGGTTCCCTCCGGTTTGGAGGAAGAGAGACTTGCGTCTCTGGTTGCCTTTGACTGGGTGTCATTGGTTGTTTCCCTCCGACTGGGAGGAAGGGAGGTCTGAGACCTCTAGGTTGCAAGTGGCTGGGAGTCACTTGTGGGTTCCCTCCGGTTTGGAGGAAGGGAGGATTGGTCCTCCGGTTCTTATCTTGTGTGTTGCAAGTCCAGGTATTCCCTCCTGGTCTGGAAGAAGAGAGACTGTGTGTCACTGGTTTCCAAGTGGCTGGGAGTCACTTGGGGTGTCCCTCCGATTAGGAGGAAGAGGGGAGGTTGTTCCCCTGGTCAAGTTGTGTGGCAGCAACTTGTTTGCAGACAGAGTCTGCTTTCTAGCTGATTGCTAGTGGAAGCCTCACTCCGGTTGGGAGTGAGGGGTGGACGTAGGTCTGTGGACCGAACCACCTAAAAAATCCCTTGTGCAGTGGTTTGTTTGATTGCTTTCTTCCGCTAGATGCTTGCTAGGACTGTGATCTGATTGATTATTCATGTTCTAGAGTTTAATTGGGTTTGCATCTTTTATGTTTGAGCAATTGTCCACTGATCTTGTGCTAATCATTTCATACGAATTTTAAATTGGTCAAAACTCTTTAAAAGATCCATTCACCCCTCCTCTGGATCTGTGTTTATCTATCGCACCTAACTATCAAGAGGACTCCCAGATCTACAACATATATTTTTTTTAACGCGATCCAACGAAAGGATGAGAATTGGAAGGCTCTGCAAGACTATTATTTTTCTGTGGATCAGTTTATAGAGACTCAAGACAGAAGGAGATCTGCCTGAAACTGACCTTTGACCGAGGGGCTACTTGATTTTCCAAGGGCTGACAAAATTATGGGAGGTAGGGGAGAACGTGAGGAACACTAAGGAATTTTTGTGGATGTTTTGGAAATTTCTAAGGGGGTGAGAAAAATACGAAAAGGTGACACTATCCTGTGGATCTGCAGAATGATAGATTATAGGGGGGAAACAAGAAATATGGGGAAAATACTAAACGATGTGCAAATGACACAAAAATTGAACTGGAGGTTAAGGGAGACAGGTAGAACAAGACCTCAAAGTTTGGGCTCGATCAGATAACAAGAGCCTAAGGTAAAATTCCGGAGATGAGGTTCTGTCCTAATTTGGACAGAATTCCGGCGTTGATGGTTGCGACGCGACGGCGGTGCGATGGCAGCGGCGGCGGCGGCAGAAATAGAACTCAGAGGATGAGAGGGGGAGGTAGAAAGGGTCTCACACCCTGGAATGCTGGAGGAAGAAGAAGAACAGCAGGGAGAGAGGGGAGAGGGGCGCACCCTCCTTGGAGCTTCCAACCAATTTCACAAAATTTTCACTTCATTAATTCTTACAAAACACTATACATGGGTTTATATAGAAGGGGAGGAAGGGGAGGGGGTTGGAATTTCATGGGAGAGAGGGGAGGGGTAGCATTTTCTTCCCCCATGTGGTCAATTGGCCTAAAAAAAGAAAATATAAAATGTCAGTTTTGTCACGCCCCGACTCTATATTGTCGAGATATTGTCCGCTTTGGCATAGTTTTGTCCCTTTCTAAGGGTGATCAGCTCCAGAATAGTGGACTTCCCGAGAGGTCACCCATCCCAGTACTACTCCCCATTAAGTACGCTTAACTTCGGAGTTCTTTTTCAAGAACGGAGCCGATACTTCAAAAGGCGTCTCGGTGATATAGAGTACAACTTAGCTATATTTGAGGGTGTTACAATCTACCCCTCTTATATAGGCGACGTCCTCGTCGCTCGGCCCATATAGCACACAATCATGCAATCAAACCCCAAGACAGGTAGGACTCTAGAGGTGGCCCCTACAGGCTCAAGAGGTGGCTCCCACTATGTAGCACTTTGTTCCATTGTGGGTTCAAGAGGTGGATCCCATAGCGTAGCACTTTACCCTGCATGGCACTTAGTTCCCCCACTTCCGGCCGCGGTATGGCTCTGATACCATTTTGTCATGCCCCGTACTCTATATCGTCGAGGTATTGTCCGCTTTGGCCTACCGACCTCACGGTTTTATCCCTTTCTAACAGTGATCGGCTCCAGAATGGAGGACTTCCCGAGAGGTCACCCATCCCAGTACTACTCCCCATTAAGTACGCTTAACTTCGGAGTTCTTTTTCAAGAACGGAGCCGATACTTCAAAAGGCGTCTCGGTGATATAGAGTACAACTTAGCTATATTTGAGGGTGTTACAATTTTAGTGGGGGGGCACCCCCTTGACTTAAGGGGAGGCATCTTGGACATTTTGTAACACTTGTCCCCCTTTGAATGTCAAACCATCTAGAAGCCCACCTAGGACTTTGACCAGCCCCACATAGGTCCCTAGGGCTTAGGTGGACCAATGGGAAAGAGTGTGGGGGCCCCTTGCGGGTCCTACTAGACTTTTGCATAAAAACCCAAAGAATCCTAGGGAATGACAAGTTGGCTTATAAAGTCTTACAATTGCACATATGCTTTCCCAAGGATATAAAAGCAAACTAAAGGACACAAATGTAAATTAAAAATGTTAGTGCTCTGGCTCTGATGTCCCCATCAATTATCCCCGGGTGGGAAGAACTCGACCCCATCGAGTAAGGGGTGCGGCTGCTCGAGTAGCTCTGGCGGATGCGTCACCAAACCTGGAAGCGCGGAGTACACTCCACTCCAAGTAATCGACACCTGCTCATCCCATATAGATTCGATATGTACACGCTGCTGGGGAGGAGGCTAGAGGTGGACACTCCGGGGTGGGGTCACTCTCAAATGAAGGGAGATGGCTCAAAGGCTCACTAGGAATCACCGCTTGTCCCTTATGTGACTAGATCCGATATGTGAAGTACAACCGATCCCAAAGTCCGACATGTCTCATACTCGAAAGGGACTAACAACGCGAGCGTATAAAACCGACTCGACTCAACGTATGCACAGACACACGATAGACAAATGAAACAAAGACTCACAAAGACCCTAAACAAACCTAATGTTTGTCCGACCTACGCATAGGCGATGGTGGACCAGGACACCCGAACATATGCCATGCATGCATGTTATGCAACCGGCAGTTGGTGGCATGGGGAACACCTGAACGTCCAAGTATGACCCAGTCATGCATGGACGCCCCTTTAGATTTGGGAGACTTGAGAGGGCTAGGTGAACCGGGTGTAGAAGAGCCGGGTGTGGGTGTATCAAGATTGGGCTTGGTGGGTGTAGATGACCCAGCCCGTGGGGTAGGGGTGTGATAGTGGACTCCCTCGAAGAAGTGAAGTATATATGGTGGGTCAAGGGGCCCACTAAGGAATGGGTCAAAGGGATCAAAGAAAGTATGACCCTTTGTGGTGGGTTCCCACAAGTCACGGTCCCATGTATGGAGGTCTTGAAGGTGTAGATGGTCACCTTTATGCAGTGTGGTAGGTGGGACTGTGATCATATGTAGGAAGTATGATTCCTCCCTCGGGAAAAAGGGTATGAAGTCGGGCTCGGCCAGCATGGGGAGGAATAAGAAAATCTCCATGGTGACACAACCCATGGTGCACACGGAGGTAATGGACCCTATGGCCGGATGGGTGAAGCTACGACTAGTGGGTTCGTCGAAGCCTCGGGCCAATAAGTGTGTCAACTTCCATTGCCAACCTAAACCCAAAATAAGGCCACCCAATGAATCAACATGGTGACTAGACCGAAATGTCGTGTGGTAGGAGTTGACGGGCACTAGAGGTAAGGTGGGGTCCATGGATGGGTAAGGAGGTGGGACCAAGCCATCCTTGAGCCAGCTAAGAAGTGGCTCGGCTATGAAAAGCGTACCCGTTAGAAACACGGGTGGCTCGGGATGAGGTGGCTCCAAATAAGATGGTTCCGAAGGATCGGAAGTAGAGGGTGGCAATGGAGCACTCACGGGTGAAGGAGCACGTGTCCTTTCTATCCTATCCAACCAATCCGAAAACATTTTCCTAAATTCATCAAAGGTGCAGGTTGGAGTAGGGGCCTCGGGGTGGACTCGTTCTTCGTCGCTCGGCCCGGGTGTCGACTTAGGCTCGGCTATAAGTGGGGCTTCCACTTGGTTGGAGGTACTTGGGTGGGATGGGGCGGAGGTGCCAAGGGGAGGTTGGTTGGAGGCGACTAGGCAGGCCACTTGATTGGGAGTACTTTGGTGGGCTTGGATGGAGGTGAAGGGGCGGGGTTGGTTGGAGGTGTGAACCACTTGATTGTGGGTGAGTTGGTGGGGTTGGCTAGTGGTATGACCCCCGTGGTTGGAGGTAGGTGGGTGGGGAACGTAGACCCTCCTAAGTGCTCTCTTCATGTCCCACCATGACTCAATGGGACTTAGCCTCCTATCTTCCCGGAAGTATTTGATGTCCCTCCATGTTTTGGCGGCTTCATAAAATAGTCACCTTTTGGCAAAGTCCACTTGCATGGGACCGGACATAATGTAACACTCAAAGTAGTCATCCATAACGGCTTCCCACTCTAGGTAGTCACACGGGTCTTCGGATCCATAGAAGTCCCGGGCTACGGGTCTACAGGGGTGGTCCGGGTGGTTCTCCCATCTTAGATAGTATCACCACCATGGATAAGATCCGGGCGTTTGGTAATCCATGGGACACGGGGAAGCTATTGGGTGGACATGCCGATAGTTGGTGACAAACACTAGACACGACCCTTAACTAATGCAATGTTGGAATGCACTAACTAATGCACACTAAGGACCCTAGACTTAAACCAAGATCCGGTACGTTGGCGGAGTTACAGGATCCGGAGATCCTCTCGCGCAAGTGTGTGGTCTTCCCGATAGGCGTAGCCTAACGTTCGGACAACACCTTTTAATATACCGAATAAAGGTATGCGATGCAACCTTGGACTGACTTAGACAACGACTCTTTTTTTGTTTGGAGTTTTGCAAATGACTACCCTAGACTCAACTGGCGCTCTGATACCAAATTGATGCGGGTTGGACACGCGACCTGGGACTCTAGCTCGTGATCGCTCCTAAGCGAGGGAGGACGTGGGACCGTGCGTGGTTGAGAAACCGGCAGTGAGTCTCGGGTATCGGCTTTTCCGCGTTAACTCGGATTGAGTCACGGGACGGGTCGCACTCACTCTCTCACTGTGGTGATAAAAATGATATAATTGGCTAATAACCTATCACATGCAGCGGCATATACGAATAAATACGAGTAAAGCAAAGTCGAGTAAGAGAGCGAACACGATACCTCCACGCTCCGGGCGTGGGGAAGACGACCCCGGCCAGTTACGGTAACTCCCGGTACAATGATAAAAACTTAATTACAATAGTGAATTTTATTGCCCACTCTACGCAGGGAGGTAAAGGGCTACAAGTGGGCCCGGGACGACCGACCCTGGGTTAACGGGCATCAATCTGGAGGTGCGTTCGGAGCGAACTCGGCCTGCTGGTCCGACTCGATCCTGCGCCGACTCAGTACTGCACCGACTCGGTTCTGACTCGCTGGACAGCAAAGCGCGGATTCCAAAGGAACGTCACCTTCCTAAGATCTTCGGAAGGCGCCGCTTGGCTGGAATGTTGGCAGGACGTCCCTGGTCGACTCCTGGGAGTGGCGGCTCCTGAAGTTGATTTTTGATTTTTTTTCTGAATTTTTCCCGGACTGAAATTTCGGACCTGCACAGGGAACAGATCTGCACGCATCGGCTGCACGAATTATTTCTCTCAGATCTGAAATCAGATCGAGGCAAGACTGGTGGCGTTGGAAAGAGGACTCCCATATCTACAACATATTTTTTTTTAACGTGATCCAACGAAAGGATGAGATTTGGAAGGCTCTGCAAGGCTATTATTTTTCTGTGGATCAATTTATAGAGACTCAAGACAGAAGGAGATCTGCCTGAAACTGACCTTTGACCGAGGGGCTAATTGATTTTTCCAGGGGCTGACAAAATTATGGGAGGTAGGGGAGAATGTGAGGAACACTAAGGAATTTTTGTGGATGTTTTGGATATTTCTAAGGGGGTGAGAAAAATACGAAAAGGTGACACTATCCTGTGGATCTGCAGAATGACAGATTACAGGGGGGAAACAAGAAATATGGGGAAAATACTAAACGATGTCCAAATGACACAAAAATTGAACTGGAGGTTAAGGGAGACAGGTAGACCAAGCCCTCAAAGTTTGGGCTCGATCAGACAACAAGAACCTAAGATAAAATTTCAGAGATGAGGTTCTGTCCTGATTTGGACAGAATTCCGACGTTGATGGCGGCGACGCGACGGCGGTGCGATGGCGACGGCGGCGCGACGGCGGTGCGATGGCGGCGGCGACAGAAATATAACTCAGAGGATGAGAGGGGGAGGTATAAATAGTCTCACACCCTGGAATGCTAGAGGAAGAAGAAGAACAGCAGGGAGAGAGGGGAGAGGGGCGCACCCTCCTTGGAGCTTCCAACCAATTTCACAAAATTTTCACTTCATTAATTCTTACAAAACACTATATATGGGTTTATATAGAAGGGGAGGAAGGGGGAGGGGGTTGGAATTTCGTGGGAGAGAGGGGAGGGGTAGCATTTTCTTCCCCCATGTGATCAATTGGCCTAAAAAAAAAAAATACAAAATGTCATTTTAGTGGGGGGCACCCCCTTGACTTAAGGGGAGGCATCTTGGACATTTTGTAACACTTGTCCCCCTTTGAATGTCAAACCATCTAGAAGCCCACCTAGGACTTTGACCAGCCCCACATAGGTCCCTAGGGCTTAGGTGGACCAATGGGAAAGAGTGTGGGGGCCCCTTGCTGGTCCTACTGGACTTTTGTACAAAAACCCAAAGAATCCTAGGGAATGACAAGTTGGCATATAAAGCCTTACAATTGCACATATACCTTCCCAAGGATATAAAAGCAAACTAAAAGACACAAATGTAAATTAAAAATGTTAGTGCTCTGGCTCTGATGTCCCCATCAGTTTAAGCTGATGCTTGTTGTGTTTTTCGAATGTTTTGTCGGTAGTTGTTTTCATGGCATGAGTCGTGTCTCTTTTCCCTGTGAGATGGAAGCGATGTTGTCTTGTTTTGGAGGCGTCGAACTTGTGTTCACTTGGGTGTCATGCTCTTTCTATGGATCGATTTGTCTTGAGATCCAGAGCGTGTACCTGTGATTGTGGTCGGACAGTGTTCCTCTGGATTGTGTTTTTCGTGATTTGTGTTGTCGTGTTCTAGGTGTTGGTGTTGGCTGGAGCTTGGTGATCATTGCCAGTGTTTGGGTTTGTTCTTCCCTGCTTCTTCTTGCTAGTTCCTTTAATTTTGAGGATGAAATTCTTGTAAGGAGGGGAGATTGTAAGACCCTGAGTCTTTCGGATCTTTATCGGAGAGTTTCGGATCGCTTTTGTGGGTCATGAGTTGTGTTTTACGATCCGCGTGAGTTTTTCTCTCGTATAAGTTACGGAACCCTATGGTGAGTTTATTATTCAATTCATCAACTCGAGGACGCTACAATTGCGTTGCATTCTTTCTGAGGATCGTTTAGACTATTTTATCATATTTTTCTGAATTAGTGCATTTTCAGACCAAAAATCAGATTTTAAAAAAATTAGAAAATTCCTAATTTCCTTTTCTTTTTATTTCTTTCTCTCCTTCCTCTCTCCTCATTCTCACGTCACCTCCCTCTCTCCCATTCTCTCTCTTCTTTCCCCCTCTGCTCCGACTGTAGACGGAGGAGGCCCGGGGATGCCGTACAGATGCCGTGGAGTTGCCTTGGTGCGTGATGGTATGACGGGTGGAGCGTGGCATTGGCGCGATCCCTAGGTGGATTCAACGCCGACGTGACAGGCTCGTTTGATGGTTTTCGGCGTGGTTTAGTCGCTTTGACACACTAGAACTTCGGTCGAGGTAGGGAGATGGACGCCCTACTCCTGTACTATGTTCCCCCGTGATTTCGAGCTATATGGTGTGAGAACGAGCGGGTTTGGCTATGGTTTGGGTGAAGCATGCCTTGAGGGTGTGAGACGTCTTCGCCATTCTCGGCGGCGGTTTCTAGCCTAATTAGTTTTATTTCAATCCCTGGCATGTTAGCATTCTATTCCCGCTAGTCTTGTTGCGATTGGGTGTCATTTGGGACCGGTAGAAGCCTGCGAACCCATGTGACTCGTTTTTGGTCGATTCGGTAGAATCGCCCGTTTCTTGTCGTTTTGATGTTGTTTGGGCTCCTTCCGATCTGTGGAAGGTTTATTTGGTGATTAGGGTTGTTTCCCCTTTGTTTAGAAGCGAACGGGGAGTAGAACGGCCGAGATCGGCCAATCCTCTGTTTTACCCGCCATAATGATTTAGCGGTCTTACCAGAGACCATTTTTGCGCATTTAGTGGTCCTTTGGTGACCGTTTATGCTTTTTGAACAGTATGTCGATTCAGGTCTTTACGATCGTGCGATAGACCGTTTCTTCTCGTTCGCGGTCAAGCGGATGACCGCTAATTTCTGTCAGCGGTCGTATGATAGATCGCTAACGGGATCGCATATATCGGTTCGGATTCGCGGACGTGCGATAGACCGCTAATATGGCAGTGGCAGTCTGAAAGACGACCGCTAACGGTTGTTTAGATCAGATTTAATAGTGTTAAGTCGGTTGGGGTAGTAGTCCTAGCCTTGACCGCTATTTCTCCTTGGCGATCCTATGAGAGACCGCTAAAAGGTTTGACTGTTTTATGTCAGTTTGGGGGTTGACCGATTCTAGCGGTCATATGGACAACCGCTACCGTCTCCTCGCGGTCCTGCGATAGACCGCTTACCCCTATGGAATTGCAGTTTTGTCCGTTCGAATCTCTAAGTGAAGCGGTCATGTCCTGGACTGCTTAGCTCAGTGAGATGACCTGTTTATAGACCGGTTATGTTGGTGCGGCTCTTTCTTGACCGCCCAGTGTTTGTATTCTCTGTGTGAAGATAGCGGCTCATTAGCTGACTGCTTGGCTTACCTAGCGACCTGGCAGATGACTGTTTACTTCCCAGAGCTTGGTTTTCCTAATATTTGGCCTCCGATTGTCTTGGCTTTACCTTGTGGCTTGCCCGTAGTCCCATGGATATCTTGGATGTCCTATGAGGGAAATGACCATGTTGCGAGGTGGCCGAGGAGTGCCATTGTATTCCGTGGTGTTCCGTACTACCTTCAGAGTCATTATTGGTGTCTGGTCAACCCGGTGTGACCCAGTGGCTGACATATGACTTTGCGGATGTCTCGGTGATCCGGTATGGATAGAGACATGGTTTTGGACACCTTAAGGTATCATCTTAGCTCGGTTTTTGTGTCCATGTGCTTTGAGGGTCTTGGTGATCCCTCAGGTCTCTGTGGTTTGTGTTGTGCGGAGGCATGGATCAGGTGATCCTATGTCGTTTCCTTTATCGGTGTTTTCTCGTGATTTGGCTTAGGATTAGACCGATTGGCGGCTTATTACCGCTATGTGCGATGATCTTGACCCTGAGTCTTGTGACTCAAGGATCGTTATGTTGGCAGGTTTAGTTGTCTGTCCTGAGTCTGGTGGCAGTCTAGTATGCTACCCTGTGTCTGGTGCTTCGTAGTACGGGCGACAGTGCATGCTTAGCCTGTCTGTACTTTAGCACTAGTGTTTTAGAGTCGTTGTGTCTAGTGAGCCTCCACTAGTCGTAGCCCGACGACACGTTCCAATGTTGGCCCACCTAGGAGTGGTGGCGGGGTAGTTCCCGACAGACGGTTTGTAAGCTAGTTTCCGTGGGCTCCCTTGCCTTATAGTAGCGTCCTACTGGGGGAGAAAGCTTGCTAGAGGCCTGGCTCAAGGCATTGAGCTTGTGTGTGCACATGTGGTCAGGGGCGGTTGGACGAGCGTCGACGGACGTAACCTTGACTAGTCACTCGTTACTGTTGTTCCTTGTACTCAGTTCTATTACATGTCTTGCTGGGCGCGATCCAGGCTTGTGTAGATACTTGTGGCGCAGTGTAAAATGTCAGTGGATGCATCTGGCTGTTCTTCTAGTGAGGAGGTGCTCCTGTCACTTGACGCATAACTCTTGTGACTTGTGTTTCCATGACCGGTTTCTGAGTAGCCTGTGCGTGGCTTCACTCGAGGTTTAGTCTTATGTAGCGTACACAATGATCTAGTTGTGTATGTTCGTGCCTTTGACTGCATAGGTCTTTTATGGGCTTTTACCAGTTTTGGTAGGCTTAAACTATGGAGCTTTTACCAGTTTTGCTAGGCTTCAGCAATGGAGCTTGTATTTTATCGACGGATCGGTGACGCCCGACTTTGTGAGATCGGGGTTCGCCTTTCTGTTGTCGTTTGGAGTAGCTTAGGGAGCCATGGTTTGGTCGGCGGCCGTGGTTCTGGTTAGTACGGCTTTACTCTTTCTTTCTGTTCTTCCTCCTGCTTGCTCCTACTTTTTACAGCTTTACTGTGTAGTTTAGTTACTGATGTTGCTCATGTTCTTTTTGCTTTTCTGTTTAGCGATGTTTAGCGTGTTACTGCGTTGTTTCCAGTGGGGATCCGCGTGACCCCTACTGAGCCAGTGACATGAGGCTCACCCTTGCTTTTCAGGTGTGGTCGTTCTTCTTCCTCGTGGTTTGTGACGTGGTGCGTCAGTTTGTTGTTGCCAGCGTTGCCAGCGTTCTCTGCGTCGGGCTTCCCCCGACTTCAGTGTACGTTTTCCTTTCTGTTGGACTGTACTTATCTTTAATTTGGACTGGACTCTATTCATTTAAATTATTAATTAAAAAAGTAATTTTATTTCTACTACTTTAGCAAACCTGATCATTGAAATATTAATTGCTTACTGCTTTATCTGGGACTTCAATGTACTCCACACACACTCCTTTCATCCCTTCGGAGCTTTTCCACTCTTGGGAGGCCTCGCAGGATCCAAGTGTTATCGGGTTTACCCGGTATCCGGACCCTGGGTCATCACAACTTTTATAGAAAAGGCTTGTCTGGGACTGGTCTTCGCTGTCAAGAAGCTCCGACACTACATGATGTCTCACGAAATCAAGTTAATATCTGGAGCAGACCCGCTCAAGTACATATTGTCCCAACCAGCACTCAAAGGTCGACTCGGCAAATGGGCCGTGATCCTGATGGAATTTGATATTTCATATATACTCCAGAGAGCCATAAAAGGTCATGCCATAGCTGACTTATTTTCAGCACATCCTGCACCAGAAAATACTTTATTAGGAACTGCACTTCCTGATGATGAAACACTAGAGGCATGTCAGGCTCAGCCTGTTATGTGGCAGCTCTACTTTGATGGGGCATCAAGAGCCGAAACTACATTAACTGGACAAGTCAAAGTCCGAGCAGGAGCCGGTAGTGTCCTGAAGTCACCGGAAGGGGAAGTGGTATACACTCCGTGCTCGATAAACAAGCCATGCACCAATAATGAAGCTGAGTATGAAGCTCTGATAATCGATCTACAAATCGCTCTCAGCATGGGAATTCAGATGCTCCAAGTGTTTGGTGACTCAATGCTGATAATAAAACAGATGCAAGGGGAGTTTGAGGTGCGGAAGCCAGAGCAAAACCCTTACTGTCAAAAGGCACTGCGCCTTATGGCGAACTTCCATCATATTAAGCTCAATCATGTGGGCCGAGGGCATAATGCTCAAGTTGATGCTTTGGCAAAATTGGCCAGTTCGCTAGCAGTCTCACCAGATGAAACACTCAACATTGTTGTGATAAATCGACGGCACATTCCTAGTATGCTGGAATCATGTCCAGAGGAATGTGAGGCTAACATAGCCGAAGAAACACAGGAGCCCGATTGGAGACAACATCTGATACAATGGTTCCTCCACCAACAGCTACCCAAAGGCAGAGAAGAAAGAATGAAGCTTATTAGGACCAAAGACTCCAATGAATTCTGAAGCGGGACACTATTCCGAATCATGGCGGATGCCCGCAAAAAGATTCTACTCCGCTGCCTATCCATAAAGGAGGCCTGGCAACTGATGAAAGAAATACATGCCGGAACAGCCGGGGCACACCAAGCTGGACCGAAGATGAAGATTGAAATCAAGAAAGTGGGCTATTACTGACCTACCATGTTTGAAGATTGCTATCAATTCAAAAAATCATGTCAGAAATGCCTGGAACATGCTACTGTGCCCATGAGGCCCCCTGTACCCCTACATCCAACAATTCCCAGTTGGCCTTTCGCTCAGTGGGGAACCGATGTGGTTGGACCTCTTCCAACTTCCTCAGTCGGACACAAGTATATCTTGGCTATAACAGATTATTTCTCCAGATGGGCAGAGGCTATAGCACTCAAAGAAGTGACTGGTGAGCTAGTCGCTAGATTCATCAAGCAAAATGTTATTTTCCGGTTCGGTATTCCTAGTCGAATAATTTCTGACAATGCAAGCCACTTCAAGAATCAAAAAATATATCGACTCATCGAGAAGTATAAAATTGATTGGAGAACCTCCACCCCTTATAACCCGCAGGCAAACGGGTTGGCTGAAGCATTTAACAAAACCCTATGCACGCTCCTTGCCAAGATCGTTAGTTCCCACAAAAGGGATTGGGGAGAGAAGATGTATGAAGCGTTATGGGTATATCATACTGTTTACAAGACTCCTACGAGTTGCTCACTCTTCTCCTTAGCATATGGCTCTGAGGTTGTGATCCCCGTGGAGCTAGAACTACCGTCACTAAGGGTTGCCATTCAATATGGTTCAGCCCGCGATGAGCAAACAAATGCTGAAAGAAGACTAGAAGAATTGGCTGAGCTGGAGGGAAAGCGCCTTCAGGCACAGAAGAATATCCAGATACATCAAGCTCGCATGGCGAATGCCTTCAACAAGCTCGTCAAAGGGTGAGAATTCAAGAAAGGTGACCTGGTCATGATCAAGAAGAAAGAGGTCATGGCTTCCAACCCAAAGGGCAAGCTTGTTGCTAATTGGTTGGGTTCATATGTGGTCCAAAGTGTCTACGAGGGCGGAGCCTATGTGGTCGTCAACCATCAGGGGGAAGTTCAGTTCCCGCCACTCAACGGGAAACATCTGAAGCACTATCATGCCGTACCACTGCCCTTTGAGGGAGTGGCGAATGACTGAACAACATTCTTAGCAAAAAGCTGATGATAATGGGAGTTCCAGAAAGAATGATGACAATGATAAGGATGGGTACTCCTTTGCTACTTACCGACATCAATTTAGACCTTCTGTCTGGGCAGATGATGAAACCTTATTCTCCTTTATGTTGGTGTTTACCCCACATCAACGATAGGCACTTATACATTTTCAGCGAACGGCTTCGGGCCTAAGCTGCTGCATGTTGACGTCAATCCAGACCTTCCGTCTGGGTAGATGATGAAACCTTATTCTCCTTTCCATTGGTGTTTACCCCACATCAACGATAACACTTATACATTTTCGACGAACGGCTTCGGGCCTCAGCCGCTGCATGCGGACATCAATCCAAATCCTCCGTCAGGATAGATGATGAAACCTTATTCTCTTTGCGTTTGTGTTTACCCCATATCAATGATAACACTTATACATTTTCGGTGAATGGCTTCGGGCCTAAGCTACTGCATGCTGACATCAATCCAGACCCTCTGTGAGGATGAATGATGAAACCTCATTCCCCTTTGTGTTGGTGTTTACCCCACGTCAACGATAAAACTTATACATTTTCGGTGAACGGCTTCGGGCCTAAGCCGCTGCATGCTGACATCAATCCAGACATTCCGTCCGGGTAGATGATGAAACATCATTCTCCTTTGCGTTGGTGTTTACCCCACATCAACGATAGGCACTTATACATTTTTGGTGAACGGCTTCGGGCCTAAGCCCCTGCATGCTGACATCAATCCAGACCTTCCATCTGGGTAGATGATGAAACCTCATTCTCCTTTGCGTTGGTATTTACCCCACATCAACGATAGGCACTTATATATTTTCGGCGAACGGCTTCGGGCCTAAGCCGCTGCATGCTGACGTCAATCTAGACCTTCCGTCTAGGTAGATGATGAAACCTTATTCTCCTTTGCATTGGTGTTTACCCCACATCAACGATAGGCACTTATACATTTTCGGTGAACGGCTTCAGGCCTAAGCCGCTGCGTGCTGACGTCAATCCAGACCTTCTTTCCGGGTAGATGATGAAACCTTACTCTCCTTTGCATTGGTGTTTACCCCACATCAATGATAACACTTATACTTTTTCGGCGAACGGCTTCGGGCCTAAGCCACTGCATGCTGACATCAATCTAGACCTTCTGTCCCGGTAGATGATGAAACCTCATTCTCCTTTGCGTTGGTGTTTACCCCACATTAACGATAGGCACTTATACATTTTCGACGAACGGCTTTGGGCCTAAGCCGCTGCATGCTGACATCAATCCAGACCTTCCGTCCGAGTACATGATGAAACCTCATTCTCCTTTGCGTTGGTGTTTACCCCACATCAACGATAGGTACTTATACATTTTCAGCGAACGGCTTCGGGCCTAAGCTGCTGCATGCTGACGTCAATCCAGACCTTCCGTCCAGGTAGATGATGAAACCTTATTCTCTTTTGCATTGGTGTTTACCCCACATCAACGATAGGCACTTATACATTTTCGGCGAATGGCTTCGGGCCTAAGCCGTTGCATGCTGATGTCAATCCAGACCTTCCGTCCGGGTAGATGATGAAACCTCATTCTCCTTTGCGTTGGTGTTTACCCCACATCAACGATCGGCACTTATACATTTTTGGCGAACGGCTTCGGGCCAAAGCCCCTACATGCTGACATCAATCCAGACCTTCCGTCCGGGTAGATGATGAAACCTCATCCTCCTTTGCGTTGGTGTTTACCCCACATCAACGATAGGCACTTATACATTTTCGGTGAACGGCTTCGGGC
This sequence comes from Amorphophallus konjac, assembly GCA_022559845.1. Classification (NCBI taxonomy): domain Eukaryota; kingdom Viridiplantae; phylum Streptophyta; class Magnoliopsida; order Alismatales; family Araceae; genus Amorphophallus; species Amorphophallus konjac. The sequence goes on from CM040125.1 coordinate 82,723,506, forward strand.
CTAAGCCACTGCATGCTGACGTCAATCAAGATCTTCCGTCTGGGTAGATGATGAAACCTTATTCTCCTTTGCGTTGGTGTTTACCCCACATCAACGATATGCACTTACACATTTTTGGCGAACAGCTTCCGGCCTAAGTCGATGCGTGCTGACGTCAATCCAGACCTTCCGTCCAGGTAGATGATGAAACCTTATTCTCCTTTGCATTGGTGTTTACCCCACATCAATGATAACACTTATACATTTTTGGCGAACGGCTTCGGGCCTAAGCCGCTGCATGCTGACATCAATCTAGACCTTCCGTCCAGGTAGATGATAAAACCTCATTCTCCTTTCCGTTAGTTTTTACCTCGCATTAACGATAGGCACTTATACATTTTTGACGAACGGCTTCGGGCCTAAGCCGCTGCATGCTGACATCAATCTAGACCTTCCGTCCGGGTAGATGATGAAACCTCATTCTCCTTTGCGTTGGTGTTTACCCCACATCAACGATAGGCACTTATACATTTTCGGCGAAGGGCTTCTGGCCTAAGCCGCTGCATGTTGACGTCAATCCAGACCTTCTGTCCGGGTAGATGATGAAACCTTATTCCCCTTTGCCTTGGTGTTTACCCCACATCAATGATAGGCACTTATACATTTTCGGCGAACGGCTTCGGGCCTAAGCCGCTACATGCTGACATCAATCCAGACCTTCCGTCCGGGTAGATGATGAAACCTTATTCTCCTTTGCATTGGTGTTTACCCCAGATCAACGATAACACTTATACATTTTCGGAGAACGGCTTCGGGCCTAAGCCGCTGCATGCTGACATCTATCCAGACCTTCCGTACGACTAGATGATGAAACCTCATTCTCCTTTGCGTTGGTGTTTACCCCACATCAATGATAGGCACTTACACATTTTTGACGAACGGCTTCGGGCCTAAGCTGCTGCATGCTGACATCAATCTAGACCTTCCGTCCGGATAGATGATGAAACCTCATTCTCCTTTGCGTTGGTGTTTACCCCACATCAACGATAGGCACTTATACATTTTCAGCGAACGGCTTCTGGCCTAAGCCGCTGCATGTTGACGTCAATCCAGAGCTTCCGTCCGGGTAGATGATGAAACCTTATTCTCCTTTGCATTGGTGTTTACCCCACATCAATGATAGGCACTTATACATTTTCGGCGAACGGCTTCGGGACTAAGCAACTGCGTGCTGACGTCAATCCAGACCTTCCGTCCGGGTAGATGATGAAACCTTATTCTCCTTTGCATTGGTGTTTACCCCACATCAATGATAACACTTATACATTTTCGGCGAACGGCTTCGGGCCTAAGCCGCTGCATGCTGACATCAATCTAGACCTTCCGTCCGGGTAGATGATGAAACCTCATTCTCCTTTGCATTGGTGTTTACCCCATATTAACGATAGGCACTTATACATTTTCGACGAACGGCTTTGGGCCTAAGCCGCTGCATGCTGACATCAATCCGGACCTTCCGTCCGGGTAGATGATGAAACCTCATTCTCCTTTGCGTTGGTGTTTACCTGACATCAACGATAGACACTTATACATTTTCGGTGAATGGCTTCGGGCCTAAGCCGCTGCATGCTGACATCAATCCAGACCTTCCGTCTAGGTAGATGATGAAACCTTATTCTCTGTTGCGTTGGTGTTTACCCCACATCAACGATAGGCACTTATACATTTTCGGCGTACGGCTTCGGGCCTAAGCCGCTGCATGCTGACGTCAATCCAGACCTTCCGTCCGGGTAAATGATGAAACCTCATTCTCCTTTGCGTTGGTGTTTACCCCACATCAACGATAGGCACTTATACATTTTTGGCGAACGGCTTCGGGCCTAAGCCCCTGCATGCTGACATCAATCCAGACCTTCCGTCCGGGTAGATGATGAAACCTCATTCTCCATTGCGTTGGTGTTTACCCCACATCAACGATAGGCACTTATACATTTTCAGCGAACGGCTTCGGGCCTAAGCCGCTGCATACTGACGTTAATCAAGATCTTTCGTCTGGGTAGATGATGAAACCTTATTCTCCTTTGCGTTGGTGTTTACCCCACATCAAGGATAGGCACTTATACATTTTCGGCGAACGGCTTCGGGCCTAAGCCGCTGCGTGCTGACGTCAATCCAGACCTTCTATCCGGGTAGATGATGAAATCTTATTCTCCTTTGCATTGGTGTTTACCCCACATCAATGACAACACTTATACATTTTTAGCGAACGGTTTCGGGCCTAAGCCGCTGCATGCTGACATCAATCTTGACCTTCCGTCCGGGTAGATAATGAAACATCAGTCTCCTTTCCGTTGGTGTTTACCTCACATTAACGATAGGCACTTATACATTTTCGACGAACGGCTTCGGGCCTAAGCCGCTGCATGCTGACATCAATCCAGACCTTCCGTTCGGGTACATGATGAAACCTCTTTCTCCTTTGCGTTGGTGTTTACCCCACATCAACGATAGGTACTTATACATTTTCGATGAATGGCTTCGGGCCTAAGCCGCTACATGCTGACGTCAATCTAGACCTTCTGTCCGGATAGATGATGAAACCTTATTCTCCTTTGCGTTGGTGTTTACCCCACATCAACGATAGGCACTTATACATTTTTGGCGAACGGCTTCCGGCCTAAGCCGCTGCATGCTGACATCAATCCAGACCTTCCGTCTGGGTAGATGATGAAACCTCATTCTCCTTAGCATTGGTGTTTACCCCAGATCAATGATAACACTTATACATTTTCGGCGAACGGCTTCGGGCCTAAGCCACTGCATGCTGACATCAATCCAGACCTTCCGTCCGAATAGATGATGAAACCTCATTCTCCTTTGCGTTGGTGTTTACCCTACATCAATGATAGGCACTTATACATTTTTGACGAACGGCTTTGGGCCTAAGCCGCTGCATGCTGACATCAATCCAGACCTTCCGTCTGGGTAGATGATGAAACCTCATTCTCCTTTGCGTTGGTGTTTACCCCACATCAACGATAGGCACTTATACATTTTCGACGAACGGCTTCTGCCCTAAGCCGCTGCATCTTGACGTCAATCCAGACATTCCGTCCTGGGAGATGATGAAACCTTATTATCCTTTGCGTTGGTGTTTACCCCACATCAACGATAGGCACTTATACATTTTCGGCGAACGGCTTCGGGCCTAAGCCGCTGCGTGCTGACGTTAATCCAGACCTTCCGTCCGTGTAGATGATTAAACCTTATTCTCCTTTGCATTGGTGTTTACCCCACATCAATGATAACACTTATACATTTTTGGCGAACGGCTTCGGGCCTAAGCCGCTGCATGCTGACATCAATCTAGACCTTCCGTCCAAGTAGATGATGAAACCTCATTCTCCTTTGCATTGGTGTTTACCCCACATTAACGATAGGCACTTATACATTTTCGACGAACGGCTTTGGGCCTAAGCCGCTGCATGCTTACATCAATCCGGACCTTTCGTCCGAGTAGATGATGAAACCTCATTCTCCTTTGCGTTGGTGTTTACCCCACATCAATGATAGACTCTTATACATTTTCGGCGAACGACTTCGGGCCTAAGCTGCTGCATGCTGACATCAATCCAGACCCTCTGTCAGGATAGATGATGAAACCTCATTCCCCTTTGTGTTGGTGTTTACCCCACATCAACGATAACACTTATACATTTTCGGTGAACGGCTTCGGGCCTAAGCCGCTGCATGCTGACATCAATCCAGACATTCCGTCCGGGTAGATGATGAAACCTCATTCTCCTTTGCGTTGGTGTTTACCCCACATCAACGATAGGCACTTATACATTTTTGGCGAACAGCTTCGGGCCTAAGCCGCTGCATGCTGACATCAATCCAAACCTTCCGTCTGGGCAGATGATGAAACATCATTCTCCTTTGCGTTGGTGTTTACTCTGCATCAACGATAGGCACTTTGACATGTTCAGAAGGTGACATGCAAACTCAAAGGTTGCATAAAAAAATAAGAAAATGGGGCTTAAAATAGAGGTGTCCCGCCGGACATGTTCATACACCATGGACAAGGGCAAAAATGGCTATAACCTAGCCACGGTGAAAATCTGAAAGGGCGCTGCGGGCAAAATTGGGTATCCCGCCACGTGAAAACCCAAAAGGGCGCGTGGTCAAAAGCAAGGGGGCTGACCCCGGCGAAAATCGGAAAGGGCGCTTGGGTCAGTAATGTGATTATTATGATATAAAATATACATATGTCTTCCAAACAATACATCCACCATATGTCTCACCGATGATGAAACTTTCCATCGATCATAAGGCATCATCGCCTAGATCGATGCTAAAACCTATCCGGAATAGACCTTCAGTCTATTCTGATGAAACTTATCCATTTTTCTGGCATCGACATAAACCCAATGCTGATAATGAAACTTTTCGTCGATCATAAGGCATCATCCCCTGGATCGATGCTAAAACCTGTCCGGAATAGACCTTCCATATATTCTGATGAAACTTATCCATTTTCTTGCATCGGCATAAACCCAATGCTGATGATGAAACTTTCCGTCGATCATAAGGCATCATCGCCTAGATCGATGCTAAAACATATCCGGAATAGACCTTCCGTATATTCTAGTGAAACTTATCCATTTTCTTGAATCGGCATAAACCCAATGCTGATGATGAAACTTTTCGTCGATCATAAGGCATCATCGCCTTCATCGATGCTAAAACCTATACGGAATAGACCTTCCATCTATTCTGATGAAACTTATCCATTTTTCTTGCATCGGCATAAACCCAATGCTGATGATGAAACTTTCCGTCGATCATAAGGCATCATCGCCTGGATCGATGCTAAAACCTATCCAGAATAGACCTTCTGTCTATTCATTTTTCTTGCATCGACATAAACCCAATGCTGATGATGAAACTTTCCGTCGATCATAAGGCATCATCGCCTGGATCGATGCTAAAATCTATCCGGAATAGACCTTCCGTCTATTCTTATGAAACTTATCCATTTTCTTGCATCGGCATAAACCCAATGCTGATGATGAAACTTTCCGTCGATCATAAGGCATCATCGCCTAGATCGATGCTAAAACCTTTCTGGAATAGACCTTCCGTATATTCTAATGAAACTTATCCATTTTCTTGCATCGGCATAAACCTAATGCTGATGATGAAACTTTCCGTCGATCATAAGGCATCATCGCCTGGATCGATGCTAAAACCTATCCGGAATAGACCTTTCATCTATTCTGATGAAACTTATCCATTTTTCTTGCATCGGTATAAACCCAATGCTGATGATGAAACTTTCCATCGATCATAAGGCATCATCGCCTGGATCGATGCTAAAACCTATCCGGAATAGACCTTCCATCTATTCTGATGAAACTTATCCATTTTTCTTGCATCGGCATAAACCCAATGCTGATGATGAAACTTTTCATCGATCATAAGGCATCATCGCCTGGATCGATGCTAAAACCTATCCAGAATAGACCTTCCATCTATTCTGATGAAACTTATCCAGTTTTCTTGCATCAGTATAAACCCAATGCTGATGATGAAACTTTTCGTCGATCATAAGGCATCATCACCTGGATCGATGCTAAAACCTATCCGAAATAGACCTTCCGTCTATTCTGATGAAACTTATCCATTTTTTCTTGCATCGGCATAAACCCAATGCTGATGATGAAACTTTCCATCAATCATAAGCATCATCGCCTGGATCGACGCTAAAACCTATCCAGAATAGACCTTCCGTCTATCCTGACGAAACTTATCCATTCCCTTGCGTCGGCATAAACCCAATGCCGATGATGAAACTTTCATTGATCATATGGCACATCACCTCGATCAATGCTAAAACCTATCCGAGATAGACCTTCCATCTATTTCGACGAGGCCTATGAACCCTTCGTCCACACATCAGCAAACATTCCTACATTTGGCACCTCTGGCCGATGAAACATATACTTATGCCAACATTCCAATTTGGGAAATCCCGTCACGCGGTGGAGCGATTCCCCCATCCTTTCCTTGAAAGAGTGGGTGCTCTCCTGCGATACAGATACGGGTGTATCATCATGAGAGTTACCAAATTGCTGCAAACTATTACAAAATAAAGAAGTGCAGATGAACACCCAAGGCAGTAAAGAGAAGACAATTTCTCATTGCAAAAAGGGATAAATACAATTGGGGCCCTTCAAGGGGATGGACTACAGAAGGAAGATTGGCTAAGATCTGTTGGGTATTGCATTCCCACATTATTTTTGACCTTGGTTTTGATGATAACAAAAAATTGTGTGTTTATGGAGTAAATATTTATCATGCTTTTGGAAAGGCTTAAAATATCCAATGAAAGTACTCACTGATGTGAAAATGAATATCTATCACTTGGAGTTTCTTGTTGTTGAGCATTTGGAAGGATTGGTAAATACAAGAATGCTTTTTGTATGTTTGAGCTTCCATGGTTTTATACTCGAATGCTTAAGAGATTTAAAGTCTATCAAATGCCAAAGATGGTGGTTCATGTTTATCAATTCCATTTACTTGTTGCAATGTGCATTTGAATGTGTATAGATATGAAGTTTTATGTGGAAGAATCAAGTTAAGGAGAACTCAATTTTTCATACATAAACTAACTTGATGTTTGTGTTTTTACAGGTTCAAGGATGATTTTTAAACCCTCTCATGTCAAGTGAATGATGGTAATATCTAACCATTTCTTATGCTTGATTTGAATGTGAGTTTTGAGAAGTTTTAGTTTTAACTTGTCTTCACATGGCTTTATGTGTGCGTTGTTTTCAAAAACATCTTCCATGAGATGTTATTGCCTTGAATGAGTTTCTTGTATCTCTAAGATGAGATATTTGAGTTTTCAAATGTGCTTATGTGATTCTCATGAAACGTGTTGAAATTTGGTTTGAATGGTCCAAATACTTTGTTAAATGCATGATAATTATATCATGATTTTTGGATGTGTTTTTGATGCTTAAACTTGGCTAAAACTGGTGTTTTGTAAACCCTCTTTGCAGGGGTCGACCCATGGGGTCGACCCTTAGAGTTTCTGTCTGGACAGAACACTTGTTTGTGACCCAGTGTGTAGGGGTCGACTCTGGGTCTTTGTTTTGTTTCTGCCCGTCCTCTGGTTGTCCAGGGGTCGACCCATTCCGGCACGGGATTTGCGAACCCGATTAAAACCCATTGAAAACCTTTCTAAACATTACCAAAACACCCCCCATTAGTTACTAATCATGTTTAGGTGTTTCTAACACACTTTGGGAGGGTTTTATGTGTCTTTTCCCTACCCCTCTATATATATCATTGTGAACTCCGAATTTGACATGAGAGAACCCTAATGTGCTATCTTTCTCTTATCTTGTAGGTGAAGAAAGGGGGAAAAGGAAGGAGGGGCTATTGCAAGGTGGATTTCATCTCCAACAAAGCATTTCTGGAGATTGTGGAAGAAGAGAAAGAAGAGCGGATCGACGAGAGGATCAAGAGGAAGCTTGAATCGTCGTCATCCGACCTCCCTCCGAACCGGGAATCAAAGAAGATCGTTTTCAGCCCTTTCTACATATGGGGATTCATTTCTTCACTCTTTTCCCATCTATTCCTGTCATTTACTCTTCTTTTATGAGCATGTATTGAACATATCATTTATTTCTGAACTTTAACTCTGTGTGTGGTGAACCGTCTGCGTACGGTTGTGATCATATCTTGCCGCGAGTGTTGCGGTGTGTGTGTGTGGATTGATCCCGCTGTTGGATCATTGTGGAGACGAAGTCTCCGTGTGTGTTGGAGTATATTCTTCGTGTGCTTCGTTGTGAAGCAAGTGAAGCCTCACCGGTTCGGTGAGGGGTGGACGTAGGGAGCCCGTCGTGGTCCCGAACCACCTTAAAATCCCCGTGTCCTGTGGTTGCTTGCTTGTTCATTTTTCTTGTTCCAACACATTCGAGTGTGCTCGGAGAGATTGAGTGAACTAGATTTATTTCTGTTCAACTTGTCCTTCATCAATCTCATTAATTTCGCATATTGTTTAAAACTTGTAATTTCGTGTGGGGGACAATTCAACCCCCCCTTCTTGTCCGCGTACATTGTTATCTGGGCCAACAATTGGTATCTGAGCTAGGCCTCTGATTTTATTCAATCTCACGGTTGAGGAGGAAAGATTGTTTAGCAATGGATAGTAGGGGAATGATTCCTGAGGGACATTCTATACACAGGCCACCATTCTTTGATGGCACAACTTACCCCTATTGGAAAAATAGAATGATAGTGTTTTTGCGAGCACATGATTACAATAGCTGGAAAGTCATTAGTAAATGTCCTCATAAATTGCCCGATAATGAGGATAGTTGGAATGAGGAGCATATTAAACATTCATGTGAAAATTTTAGGGCTATGAATATAGTGCAATGTGCTGTTCATCCGAATGAATATTCACGTATATCTATGTGTTCCTCTGCGCAGGAAATGTGGGAGAAGCTCTGACTCATATACGAAGGAACGTCAGAAGTAAAGGAGACAAAAGCAAATCTATTGGTCCGAGAATATGAGCTCTTCATAATGAAGCCGCATGAGACCATCTCGGACATGTTTGCTAGGCTTATGGATATCTCCAATGGGTTGAAGGCACTAGGAAAAGAATATACGAATCAAGAGCTAGTAAGGAAGGTGTTGCGGTCCTTGTAACCACAATGGCATACAAAAGCGACCGTGATAGAAGACTCTAAAGATCTCACTACACTCAAGCTGGATGAGTTGATTGGGTCCTTGATGACCTATGAAATCAGCATTGAGAGGAGAGAGGAAGAGAAGGGCAAAAAGAAATTAGTGGCATTTGAGGCTCACTCAAAATCTTTTGAAGAAAGCGATGAAGGGTCAAGTCTAAATAGCAGTGAGGAAGAACTTGTGAATGTCATCACTAGTAAAGCTAGAAAATTACTCAGAAGGGCTAGACAAGATGGCACTTCTCTTGGAAAAATTCTAAAGAAAGCATTGAGGAACAAAAGGGAGATTAGATGCTATGAGTGTGGAAAAGTCGGTCATATGAGAAGCAAATGTCCATGTCTTCAAAAGAAACTGAAGAAAGAAAAAGTGAAGAAGCCCAAGGCCATGAAGGCGATTTGGAGTGATGAGGACGAGAGGGAGTCCAAATCCGAGAAGGATGATGAGCTGGACGAGGTGGTCCAGAATTTATGTCTAATGGCCGATGAGGAAAACGGCACCGAGGTAAACTCCGATAACGAAAACCTTACTTGTGAAGAATGAGAAATAGCTTGTGCTGGAATGTATGAAAAGTGTAAGAAGTTGAAACATGAAAATAAAAATCTGAAAAAGAAGTTTCATGATGTTTTACATTCTAGTTCAGCTTCATGCACTAAATGTAGTTTGCTTGAGTTAGAACTTGAGAACATGAAAGATGAAAATAAAATGTTGTTGTCTAAAGTTTCTCTTTTTGAGGATGATATTTCATGCCTAGAGATTGAAAAACAACATGCTTATGAAGATGTGAAAAATCTAAAAATTGAAAATGAAAAATTGGTAAAGGAGTTGGCTGAGCTTAAATCAAGACTGTGTGAATATGAAAAATCTAAGAAAGAAATTGAAACCAACTTCAATACCATGCAAGATGAATTGCAGAAATTGAAAGGTCTTGCTGAAAAAGAATTGAAAGGAAAACAGAAAATTTCTGAATATGGTGAAACTAGCAATGAAAATGCTAGGAATGAGAAGAGAGTTGTGGGACACTCACCAACAAAGAAAAATTCCGTTGTAAAAAATAAATTTCAAAAATCATGTAGTTCATATGGCTATACTCATGTTGACTCGTGCATGAACTCATATGTTGATAGATCATATATACATATGAGTCATTTTAGAAAGCCAAATGTCACATGTTTTTACTGTGGTATGTTTGGCCACTCTATGTATGTGTGTGACTTGATGAGGGCCGATGATGAGTGGTTTGAAAGGAAAAATAAAATGTATTTTGGATGCTAGAACTAACCCCTCGGGACCCAAGATGGCTTGGGTACCCAAAACTTTGAAATGAAAATTCTACTTTGTTGGGATGCCTTGAGACCAAGAAGATGTTGGTAAATAATGACTTCTCAAGGCAAAGGTAAGAGAGCTCAAGTTCTGAAATCTTGTGTTGAAAAATTCAGGTATAAACTTGGTTGGATCTCGTCATTCGATCCACTTTGATCATGCAACTACCTTTTGTTGATTTTGGTTGTGATATAGAAGAATTTACAGTTTAGATAAGTGTCTTGTTCATAGAGTCTTTGATACACACTTTTACTTCCTTTTGCAAATAACAATTCAGTCCTTGCATACACTTGCACATATACTTGCCTATTTTTGAATGGAAATAAATTCTCACCATCTTTTCAATTCATGCATATACTTGCATATACTTTATACACTTCTATGCTTGAATGCAATGATTGTTCGGTATCTCAAATGGTGAGATGTGGAAGGGTGGATTACATTCATCCGGAAGCTTTCACTATGCGTGAGGTGGTCTTCAGACCTATGTACTCTGCTCCGTATCGAAAATCATATTGCTTGAATTAATTTCTAAAATCCTTGCTTGCTTGCATGTATATATCTCTAGATAACCATTTTCTTGAAAATCTTCTAAGACCTCACCTCCTTGATAAATAAATTACAGTGTTCTTGATCTTTTGTGAACCATGACATATACAAAGGAGGAGGACTTATTTCTAACTGTGCATACATTCAGGGAGAGTCATAACTATGTCTAGGCAAATTCACTTTCTACATTCAAAACAATTACCCACATACTTTGTTCAAAAGTGATGCATATGACCTTGATTGATAAGGATTTCAGAAATTCATTTTAACACTTCAAGGGAAACAAATTTCTACATGAAAATTAAGAGAATCGTGAGGAAAAAGTTACCTACCCCGCAAGCTTCAATAAGTGGATTGTCTAACCAAGTAGTCGGGAATCCCCACTGAAATAAATGAGGAAACTCGCGTCGAAAGGTGAAACAAAAATTCACATTGCATGATGAATCCTAGTAGCCAGGAAACCCCATTGAGACACATGAGGTGACTCGCGTCGAACGGTGAAATCCAATAAAAGGAAAGCATACAAAAAGGGGTTGTGTGAAGCTACCAAAAGTCGAGGATCGAAATGGAAGTGTAGAAAGGAAATAACCCTCTAGTGTTTTCTAGAAATTCTATTCATATCCATATAATTTTAAAGTTCATTGCTCATTTACACAAATTTTAATTTTGGGTATTATTGTGATGACTGTATATCTTGAATTTATTCTTATCATGGTCAATGTAGTACCTCGAGCATATGCATGCACTACCTTTTTTTATTATGCTTCATGTCTCACATTTCGGTTTAGAATGAACTGTTCAGTCGTTATCCTCTTACCCCACTGAGGGGGAGTTATATAAATATTTGTTTGCTTGACTCTAATGCTTGCCTGCTTATCTGCTTGCCTGCATAAGTCATGTCATACTTTAGCTCCCATAGTTGCATCATTAGATCATACATGTTCATATCAGCTTAAATAACCCTTTTGTCAATCTGTTTTTGTTGAAGACAAAGGGGGAGTAAAGGTGCACATAATGTTCATATCTTTTTTTTTTTAATAAGCACCAACCAACAGTGTAGGGTCCAATCGAGTGCACCATTCCCTAGCAGGGAAAGATGTTCTCACTCCTCTAGACATACACTGTGGTCAAGAGAATTTTATTGCTTTTTGTAAGGAATACAAAGTCAGCGGGGCATGCCCCTGTCAATACCCATATACAACCATGAGATCTATCTACAAACCCAAAAACTATCTGTTACAAACCCGAATAGCCAGAAGGCCTGCTTTGTCCACTCTGAAGGCTCCTCTAGCCAGCTGAGGAAGTTCTCTGATATGTGTATAGATGTGGTTATTGTGGCAGGTACAAGCAAAGGAGGCCAAAGCATCAGCGACTTGGTTGCCTTCCCTGAAGATGTGCTGAATAGTGGAGTCGCTTTTAGATATTAGTTTAAGAATGACCTTCCACCATGGAGTAATAAACCAACTTGGAGCCGTCCCTTTATGGATGGCATCAACTAGCAGAGCACAATCACAGTAAACAGCTCCCAAGTGAAGTCCACAAAGCAAGGCTATTTCAAGACCATCATGCAATGCCCTGGTCTCTGCTAGGAGACTGGATCCTTGACCATAATAGAAAGCAAATCCTATAATCAGATTGCCCACTTGGTCACGGATACAACCACCTCCACCACTCCTTCCAGGATTGCCTTTAGAGGCTCCATCCACATGCAGAGTTAACTTGGAAGAAAAGAATTTGCAACGCACTAGGATTGGCAGCTTCTGAATTACCTTCGGGTATAAGTGGAATTGTGCCAGACAGTGCTTTTGTGAAGTGGACAGCATTCCTGAAAATTTGAGTTTCTCTAATGAAATGGTGACAGCTGCAATGATTTTCCTTTTAATTTCATTTATGTTTGGCCTGATATTATCATTTCTTGCAGTGCATCTAGTTTTCCATATTTCCCATAGCATTAAGATAACCACACACAACCCAACAAAACTGAAAGCTGAAGATAAATTTGTTCCAGCCAATATGTTCCAGCAGCGAATGGTAATGTGTTCACTGAGGTGAACCTTGGCGTTAAGGAGAGGTGAGACCCAAGCCCATAAATCCGCTGCTAAACCCCCATAGATGAAGAGGTGATTGAGATCCTCAGTTTCAGGTTGGGCACAGCAGGTGCATCTGGAGGCCATAGAGATGCCACAGTCTATCACCCTACTATCAACAGGCACTGCACGGTGAATAAGTTTCCAGAAAAAATTGGCAGCTCTCGGTGCAAAGCTGGAATGCCAGAGATTGGCCCAAGGGCCTCTAATGATACCCGCTGACCTTAACAACTTATTAGAAGATTTGACAGTAAAAGAACCTTCAGCAGAGGCCATCTAAAAGCATCTATCCCTTTCCTCTCTTAACTGAATAGAATTAAGACATTGGCTGTTGTTCAGTAAAGTTCTTGCATCATGAAAGGGATCAAATAATACCTCTTTGACAGTTATCTTGGGCCTATTCTGAATTCTGCTCAATTCTGTCTGTTGAATAGTATTTATAAGAGGCCCTTGACTAGTCCAATTATCCTTCCAGAAATCAGCATCTTCCCCATCACCAATTATCCATCTAGAGTTATTAATGATAAGATTTTTCACCTGTTGAAAAATACTGGATGGTATGCCTGTAGGGAAAGGCTTTGTACAATCAAAAATATGTGTTTTGATGAATCTGCTCCTGGCATACTCAAACCACAGAGAAGAACCCTGAAGGATATTCCATAAGTTTTTTGCAGCCAATGAAACCTGAACATGGTGGAGGTTTCTGATAGAGAGACCCCCTTCCAATCTAGGCTTAAGAATATGTTGCCAATTAACCCAGTGTCGACGCCTCTGTCCTTCTAAACCCTGCCAGAAAAAATTAGCACACATTCTATCTATAGCATTAATAATTGTTTTGGGAATGAAGCAAGCAGAAGCTAGGTAAACTGGCATACTACGGAGGACCGAATTTATAAGTACAACTCTCCCAGCCTGAGAAAGAAATTTGGAATGCCAACCCTCCAGCTTTCTCTGAACTTTGTCCACTAGAAAGTTGAAATTAGAGCATTTATATCTTCCTTTCTTTATAGAAATACCAAGGTATTGAAAACCTGAAGCCAGAAGTTTGTATCCTGTCAGAGAATGAATGGATTGTTTTAGAGCATTCGGTACTTTTGTAGAGATTGCAAAACTGCTTTTCCCTTTGTTGACTTGTTGGCCAGAACTGAGCTCATATCTATTAATAAGCTGCTGAAGGCTTCTTATATTCTGCTTGCAACCATTCAGGAAAATTAGAGTGTCATCTGCATAGAGAAGGTGGGAGATTTGAACCACATTTTTAGGCCCACTGTATTTTTTTATTTCTCCAGATTGGAACCTGGTTTTGAGACCTCTATTTAGCACTTCAGAGGCCAATATGAATAGATAAGGAGCTATGGGATCATGGTTTTCATACTTTTTGCTCTAGCTTTTGTATTCCCCATTTTTGATTATGCCAAAGGGGGAGAAAAATGTTTAGATTGCCATAATATTTTGTCATCATCAAAAATGGGGAGATTGTTGGATATTGCATTCCCACATTATTTTTGACCTTGGTTTTGATGATAACAAAATATTGTGTGTTTGTGGAGCAAATATTTATCATACTTTTCGAAAGGCTTAAAATGTCCGATGAAAGTACTCACTGATGTGAAAATGAATATCTATCACTTGGAGTTTCTTGTTGTTGAGCATTTGGAAGGATTGGTAAATATAAGAATGCTTTTTGTATGTTTGAGCTTCCATGGTTTTATACTCGAATGCTTAAGAGATTTAAAGTCTATCAAATGCCAAAGATGGTGGTTCATGTTTATCAATTCCATTTACTTGTTGCAATGTGCATTTGAATGTGTATAGATATGAAGTTTTATGTGGAAGAATCAAGTTAAGGAGAACTCAATTTTTCATACATAAACTAACTTGATGTTTGTGTTTTTACAGGTTCAAGGATGGTTTTTGTCACGCCCCGAACCGATAGCAGCGGAACGTGTCGTTTGCTCAGAACGTGGCAGTTAAACAGTCATGTCAATCAGAGCATAGTCATTTCTACAAAACACAATTTGGACAATTAATAAATTTCATTTCAAATATAAGTTCTTTACATATTCGGGCCCATAAATGAAAAGACTCAATAAAGAAAAATTACAATGAGACTCCTGAATCGACCTAACATAAGACACAAGATAACCACGCTAGAAGGTTCATCTAGGTTGTCGGGGTACTCTTCACTCTTGCCCTTGCCCATCATGTTCGGTCTCGTCGTCACTAAGATCATTACCTGAAAAATATTTGAAAAACGCAGTGTGAGCAAACGCTCAGTAGGACTTAATATCTCATGATTCCAAGCTAGCTTTAAATCAATTACAGTTTAACATGCTCATGCAGGTCATGCAAGATATAGAAATCGTGAACTGTAATAACACGAGATAAATTCAAGAACTATAATAAACAAATGAGTAAGCAAGATAAACTCATGAAGAGTAGGGACAATGATAATCAAGAAGGTATAGCAAGATCTAATCAAGTACTTTTTCAAGTTAGGTCAAGAGCATTCATGAAGAAATATAACATTCATCTCTCTATGATGAACATTATCACGAGAGCTTCAATGTATCCATTATTATGAAGGATCTTTGTGACAAGATAACGAGTACTATCGATGAGATAATTCCAAGAACTTTTAGGATGATCGATATAGAAGTAGAACAATTACTTCTACAAGCACTATAAAGCAGTTGCCAAGACACTAAGGGAATATCACGACGATATGATAACCCCTCCAATAAGGCAAATCAAGATCTTTTCATGACGAACAATAAGTTGTAGAAAGATGTACTAT
Organism: Amorphophallus konjac; assembly: GCA_022559845.1. Lineage (NCBI taxonomy): Eukaryota > Viridiplantae > Streptophyta > Magnoliopsida > Alismatales > Araceae > Amorphophallus > Amorphophallus konjac. The sequence continues at coordinate 82,739,004 of CM040125.1, forward strand.
GATGGCAATTACTCCCGATCATCACTATCACGAGAGCGTTTGCACATCTAGCACTATATAGGATTGGCCAATACACTAAGGGGAAAATCACGACGATATGACCACCCCTCATGAAAATAGCACTAGTTAGTATTTGGTCGTACACTTAGGAGTTCTCACGACTATATGATTGCTCTAAATGCCAATAACCGAGTTGGTGAATGTCCGCACCCGATCATCGTATACTGGTAACGTTTGGACTTTGCCTCGCCCAATAGGGTCAGATCAGGACCCATAGCATTTAAAATGTCATTTTAGTGGGACCCATAGCCCCTGACATTTAGTCTAGACTAATTCCATATTAATGGCCAAGAATTTCAAGGATCAAACATGTAGGAACATTAAGATAGATTTCATGGAACATAGAGTTCAAGGATAGAACTTGTAATAAGGATGATATATCAATAAACCAGATGAAAATCATGACATTGTGAAAATCTGGGTGATTAGGTACAACCAGCTCAGTCGGCCTTGAGGGAATCCAAGGCTGCGAGGAGACTTATGGAGGTCCCAATGACTAACTTGCCAGTCCAAAGGAACGGAATGTCCAACGGAGGGCTCGTATGTCACCGAGAGTTGAGTGTATAATGTGAACCAATTATGAAACAGGGACTCCATCTACGGACATGAGATGAGAGTGCCAAAAGACCCGTGGTATGGGTCAACAACGGAAGAAAACGGTGAGAACATGATTCGTTAATTATAGAATTCAAGTCCCTCCAATTCTATAATTAACTATAATTAAATGAACTTATATTATTTGACGCCCGTGGGTGGCATCATTTTTTAATTAGCGTCCCCTTGGGGAACATTAATTTTCATGATTTTTAAATAAATTTATTTAACAAGAATTCATATTTATATCTATTTAATTGAATAAATTCAAAAACGTACATTAAAAGGCACATTAATTTATTTAAAATAATTTAAGGAAATAGAATATATGATAAATAGGAGAAAACTACAAGGATTCCAAAAATATATTTTCCATAATTTTTTGGAATATTTTTTAATAAATATGGATTTTCAAAGATAAGCATACATGATATATATATATACTTTTATATATATATATGTTTATATATATAGAATCTGACGCCTTGTACTATAGGCGTCAAATTTTGAGTAACGACCGATTTTGGGTCGTTATTTCAAAAAAATTGTATTTTTAAGCCTCCCGTTTCTATACTTAACGATGTCGGAATCTAGCTTATAATATATCGAAATGACCGGCTCGAAAAACTCTACCTAACCATATGTTCAAAATAATTTTTCGATGAGAGACGGGGGATCTTGCAATAGGGGGCATGAAAAACGATGCAATCACTTCCACTACCTCGGTCTCTATCCCAATAGTATGCCCATAAATTTTCATGGCCAAAGGATACTTCTATACCCATGTTTAACTATAAACACTAAAAATTTATAACTAATATCTTTGAAATTGACGACTAGACCTTCGTCGTTTTCTTTCTTTTTTTAATTTCAATTAAATAACGACGTTCCGGCTGTCGCCTTTTTCTATTATAACGCCTTTAACAATGGCGTCAATTCTAGAACACACGACATATGCTAAGTCGTCATTTCCCATTGGGATTTGAGGACCGTTTTAATGGGCGTCAAAATAAAATAACGCCCTTAACATTGGCGTCAATTTAAAAAGACACGACATATATCACGTCGTCATTTTTATTTTTCTCAGAATTTCTACTATGAACGGTATCACTTTCAATTTATCAAGAATTTTATGAAACAAAATATATGATAAATAGGAGAAAAATATAAGTATCCTAACCATGTAATATCATAAATTTATTCTCTCTATTTTTAAAGATAAAATATTTGAAGTTCATGTGAAGTTTTAACCGAATAATCGGGGTCAATTTTATTCTAGCAAAATTTTAATAAAATAAAATTATAAAAATTATCAGAAAAATATAGGGATCATAAAAATGTGCACTTTACTATTTTTATTAACATGATTCAATAGATATTAAATTTTAAACGATTCATCAGTTATTAACAAATAAAAAGATACATAATTTCTTTGAACGGAATATGCAGAACGGAGCGGTTGCACAGGATCAAAAAAAAGATGAAATAACTTGAGGATCATTTAAATTTTTACTTGGGAGATTGCCTACCTTTTGATACGAAGAACGAGGTACGAGGACGAAAGAACTAAAGATCAGGAAATAGCAGCAACAATTGGAAGAAGTGAAGCTCTCTTCTCGTTTCAACCACAGTAGGAGGAAGAAGGAAAACTGCACTCCTTCACGTCACAGGAAATAGTTGAGGATGCTGAGGAAGAAGAAGAACGACGATATCCTTTTCGTACAGGACGTAGGAACACAACCTCAAGCCCCCCCCCCTTCTTCGAACGCAGCACATCTACTACGTGCTGTGCATGAGGGCTTTTATTTATAGGGTTTCTTCTCCTTGATGCATCCTAAATTGAATCAGTGTCCTAGTTTGGGTTAAGTTTCCTACGATGAGCTTATCCCTTCTAAAACCACAGCCGTTGTCCCTTGTTTGCTCTCAAAACCCTAAAGCTAATAACATACACGATCAAGCATGGTACGTGGGTTAGGTTGTTGGGTTTTTCATTATATTAATGGGTTTGAGGTTTTACTGTACGCACATGGGTGAAAGGGTTAATGTGTATGGGTTGAGTAGTATACGGGTGTCATATTAATGGGTTCTGTTTTATGTGGGTTTCACATATGGATTAAAATGATTTTCAACTTGTGGGCTTTATGCTTATATGGGTGGTATGTTAAAATGGTTTGGGTATATATATATATATAAATCCCTCACGTATGTTTTTTTTTTAAAAAAAAAGTAGAAGCCCATTAACGGTTGATTAACCTATTTATTATATACCCTTGCTTCTGTGTTAAAGTCCAGGCATCCTATATATACATATACTCTTAGTCCATGCATGGTTATCTATATTAAAATTATAATGTTTTTAACCAAATTATTTAGTAGTAATATATATATATATCTTAAATTGTATTTAATTTAACCCTCGAATAGATAAGGATATCTTCAATTTATATTTCCCAATTATTTATTTATACTCTTTATTGGTGCCCATTATTAAGATTTAGACCTATTAACTATTTTAGCTAGTTATCACTCTTCCTTTATCAAAATTTTAATTTTTATAGTTTTCTATGACTAATAATCATGATTGTTTTCATATATTCTATATTTAAATTTCCGGGGTGCTACAGTTTTTAAACCCTCTCATGTCAAGTGAACGATGATAATATCTAACCATTTCTTATGCTTGATTTGAATGGGAGTTTTGAGATGTTTTAGTTTTAACTTGTCTTCACATGGCTTTATGTGTGGGTTGTTTTCAAAAACATCTTCCATGAGATGTTATTGCCTTGAATGAGTTTCTTGCATCTCTAAGATGAGATATTTGAGTTTTCAAATGTGCTTATGTGATTCTCATGAAACGTGTTGAAATTTGGTTTGAATGGTCCAAATACTTTGTTAAATGCATGATAATTATATCATGATTTTTGGATGTGTTTTTGATGCTTAAACTTGGCTAAAACTGGTGTTTTGTAAACCCTCTCTGCAGGGGTCGACCCTTAGAGTTTCTGTCTGGACAGAACACTTGTTTGTGACCCAGTGTGCAGGGGTCGACCCATGGGGTCGACCCACACTGCATGGGTCGACCCCAAGGGTCGACCCCACGGGTCGACCCCTGGGTTCTGGGTCTTTGTTTTGTTTCTGCCCGTCCTCTGGTTGTCCAGGGGTCGACCCATAGGGTCGACCCATTCCGGCACGGGATTTGCGAACCCGATTAAAACCCATTGAAAACCTTTCTAAACATTACCAAAACACCCCCCATTAGTTACTAATCATGTTTAGGTGTTTCTAACACACTTTGGGAGGGTTTTATGTGTCTTTTCCCCACCCCTTTATATATATCATTGTGAACTCCGAATTTGACATGAGAGAACCCTAATGTGCTATCTTTCTCTTATCTTGTAGGTGAAGAAAGGGGGAAAAGGAAGGAGGGGCTATTGCAAGGTGGATTTCATCTCCAACAAAGCATTTCTGGAGATTGTGGAAGAAGAGAAAGAAGAGCGGATCGACGAGAGGATCAAGAGGAAGCTTAAATCACCATCATCCGACCTCCCTCCGAACCGGGAATCAAAGAAGATCATTTTCAGCCCTTTATACATATGGGGATTCATTTATTCACTCGTTTCCCATCTATTCCAGTCATTTACTCTTCGTTTATGAGCATGTATTGAACATATCATTTATTTATGAACTTTAACTCTGTGTGTGGTGAACCGTCTGCGTACGGTTGTGATCATATCTTGCCGCAAGTGTTGCGGTGTGTGTGTGTGCGGATTGATCCCGCTGTTGGATCGTTGTGGAGATGAAGTCTCCATGTGTGTTGGAGTATATTCTCCGTGTGCTTCGTTGTGAAGCAAGTGAAGCCTCACCAGTTCGGTGAGGGGTGGATGTAGGGAGCCTGTCATGGTCCCGAACCACCTTAAAATCCCCGTGTCCTGTGGTTGCTTGCTTGTTCATTTTTCTTGTTCCAACACATTCGAGTGTGCTCGGAGAGATTGAGTGAACTAGATTTATTTCTGTTCAACTTGTCCTTCATCAATCTCATTAATTTCGCATATTGTTTAAAATCTGTAATTTCGTGTGGGGGAAAATTCAACCCCCCCTCCTTGTCCGCGTACATTGTTATCTGGGCCAACAAGATCGATGGAATATGTCCTCAAAATCAAGGAGCCCAACATTCGGAGCGACTCCTAATTCATGAAGACGAGCTTCTTCTCCTTGGAGGCGAGCTGCTTCATCCTACAGTGATGCCACTTGTCCCTCTAGCAGGGCGGTCTCTTCAGCACTCTGAGACCGTGCCGTCTCCACTAATGGCAGTTCAGCCTCAATAGCATTCAATTCTGCCCGTAGCTCGTCCATCTGGCTGCACAAAAATTGGGCACGAGTAGATGAAGTTTTCAGCTGGGTTCGGTGCCGTTGAAGATTAGAACTCAGCATCTCTAGCCCTGATCGGTAATCAGCTCTCTGCAATTTAAGGGCTGCCAGTCTATCATTCACAGTGCGCCCCAGAAAATTGCGGTGATTCACAAATTTTAGCAATAACATCACTCGCTGGGTCCATATCTCTAAGGGGCAGCCTAGCGCTTGTAAGCCAACTTTCAGCCGCTCGGCCACCTCCTTCAAATGTAGATAAGTCAGTGTCGGTTGAGATTCCACAACCTGGCGCAGCATCTCCGAATTGTGCCAGCCAAAGCCATAATGAAGTTTACTTTAAGAATAGATGATGAGATTGAATATAAAAAGAATGAAGATATCAAGCTATAAGTCAGCACAATGAGCAGGATCAAGCAAGAAGATGTGCACAAAGTATATTGAAGGATACACCCGCAGGACCCGTACTGCTTTTGCTCACGCCACCTGCTGGTGGGGGGCATTTGTTGACATCAAAAATTTACAGTCAACCGAAACCACGAAAAGCTGAGAGTAGATGGCTAGTATGCTGACGGTCAAATCAAAGATCAGGCTATAATGATGTTCCTCCGAGCTCCGACCATGATAAAAGGAGGGTCTATCACAATTTATACCTTATCCGGCTAAAGCCTTCGGCAAAGCTGCTACCTGGTGTGATTGTCATCTTGAACGATCTAGCCAATTAAACCAATTATCACAGTCAATGAGGTTCCAGACAATCATTCGTCTACTAGGAAAGACCTCCATAACATCATGGAAGAAGCAAGAGGACGGGTTTGATATCACCGGCCAGCAAAGATTTAAATGCATTATAACAAAGGATTGAAAATTGCTGCACTATAAGGGCTTGTTAAGTAAAGGCTGTATCGACCCATAAACCCATGATCTCCATATGGGCTTGAAAGAGGCCCATTAACAACCAAGGTCGCGCCGACCTCCACAGTTGGACAATGTGCGCGCCGAGATGGCCTGGGCAAAGGCGCCTCGGGGAGAAGCCACGCCGATTGGTGAAGAAAGCCCCCTTTATAAAACCCATGCTTCAAAGAGAAAGAAGGAGCACGGCATAGTGCGAAGGGAGAACAGATACAAAGAGACGAGAAGAGAGTCTACTAAGAAAAGATAGAGAGTCTGTTGAGAGAAAAAAAAATCTAGATGGAGTAAATGCTGTGAGTGCTACCACTGAAAAGAAAGATCATCTCCGCCGTCCCGTTCAAGGTGGGCGTCCGTCGGTCAAATGCCCTTTGGGGCTATATTCTCTCTTTCTTTTTGTTATTCCCTAGTCTGAAATTTCAGTCGATGTATTCTCTGTGTGCCGTTTTCATCTGATGATTAAGCACTGATGCAATCCCGTAGATCTTTAAGGGATGTCAGTCTATATGTAACCTTGCGGCTCTTATGTTGAATATGTGTATGCATTCAACTGAATGAAATGAAGTAGTAGATTCTGGGATTTCTTTTCTCTCTCCCAATTTCTCTTGTCTACAATTATGGATATGTGGTGTCCCTGAATATAGATCTACTACACAAAGCACACACATGATGCAACTCGTGTGAATTCTCTGGGTATTCTCTCTACTGTTTCTCCAACCTCACATACATAATGAGGGCCCTAGACAGCCTATATTGTGGCCTCTCACTCATGAAATAGCGAGTGATATAATAAAATCGCCGTTTATATGTTCCAATGATTGATCAGCTCCCAAAGGTTGTCCTGAGTGAAGCCTCTTATTCCCTGGGATGATCTGCCTACAACCAATTAGCGTCATTTTCTTTTTCTCTCTTCCAAAACCCTTGAATAGAGCCTCAAAGCCCCCAAATCCTCAAGTCTTCCTCATCGACACCCCAATTAATCTCCCGGCCCAGTGCTCTCTCGGCGCTGGCCCTGCGCCGATTGTCAGGCGCGCCGATAACCCTGAAGCTCGTCCCAGTGCCGGTTTGCCTTCGCGCCGATGCCCCTATACTAGCGCCATCGCGCCGATACCACCTTCGCGCCGACCACCTCATTTTATCCCCATGGTTTGCCTTCGTGCTGACTACCCTCTGCGCCGAACTCATTGCCCCAGACTAAGCCCTGCTACCCTCTGAAATTCATCCAAGTTACCTGACCTCTTAGCAGCTCCTTTTATCCCGAGAAGCAGTCATGGATCTTCATTCGAACTCATGGGAGATAAATTAACGGGGTTTTGCCCTTACATTCTGTTGATCAACTGTGATGCCTCTGCTAACCCCACTGGTCCACGAAGTTCTGCCACTGCATGTTCTCCGATGGTCCCTTCCAGGGAATATCAATGAATATCATGACAAGTGGACACTGTCCCGTCGCATCTCGATCGTTTCGGGGATCTCGGGTTGAGAAATATCCGTCTTTCTTTGGCTTCCATCTCGGCACTCCGTGGATGGATGTCCTATACTCCCCCGGGCATGATCTGAAATAAGGGGAGATGCTATCCGAATGAATTCTGATCTTCACTATGTTGAATCATCTCCAAACCCCTTCGGGTCTAAAGAGGTCCGCCTCTGCATGTCCTTTATTGACTCCCTTTTTGGAATACTAATATTAAATGCCGTGGTGGACGAATACTGTCTCGGTTTGGTCCCACCTTGTGATATTTGGGCATTGATATGCTCCGATCTTTTGTGGATTCTATCCCAGCTCTGCGTGGATAATTTCCTATTCCCACTTGGCATGGTTCAAGATGGGGAGGATATGCTGCCGGATTTATTCCGTATACTTTTGTACAATGATGATCGATCATGTAAATGAAGTCGCTAAATGAGCATGTAGCGTAGCAACTAGATTGATGCCATGGATTCTAGTCTATTCATATTCGTCTAACTCTGTGAAGAATGATGTTTCATTTCCTTGCAATCATTTGCATGATGATTAAATAAATCTAATGTCCACTCCCTGTTTCCCAGTATATCAAATGGTGTTTGGCCGAAAGTCAAGTTATGCCCGACTGGAAGCTGTCACTATGCGTGATGGTGGTCCTCGAACCCGAGTTCTCTGCCTCGTACCGGGAATCAGGCTAATAAACCACAATAAACTGCAATCGCATAATTGCATGTATACCTTTTTTATCCTACAGAAGAATAAGCACGACAGTCATATTTTGTTCTGCCCTGGGATCCTTCTACTTTGCCGATTAATCAAGGGTTGTCCTTCTTTGGAAGGGCGTAATTAACATCATAGCCTTTATGGTATGACGGACTTCCGGTCCCGAATCGAATCTCACAATCGACTGATTAAGTCAGATCGAGCACATAATTAATTTGTCACTTCGGTGACTGGCACGCCTAAATACTAAATAAAATAAAATAAAAAAAGATAGAAATATGAATCCACAAAGCTGGCATGCATGGTGGGACTAAAATGAACCAATAAATAATAAAAAAAAGAAAAAAATGTGTTCCACATGCGCCCCCCACCTGGCGTTCCATCCTCTCCAGCCCCTGCAAGGCTGCCCGTAGCCCCCTCTCCCTCGCTCTCTGGCTCAGTGCCAGTCACCCCCTATCTGGTCACCATCTCGTGCAACACTGCTCCGGGTGACTTGCCTTGTCCGCCTGGCCCTCCTAGGCCCGGCATCACTACTAGGTCTTCCAGGCTGCCTTAGCTTACTGCGCAGCCCCAATCCGTCGTGCTTGCCCTAACTGCAGATCCTTCGGCCCACGTTTCCATACCCCTTGCTTCTGCTTCCGTCAGCTTGGCTGCTCCGGCGACCCATGCCACCATCTCGGTGCCCTCCCCTTCTGTAGCACTAGCCTTCCCTCCAGTCGTGGTTGGCGTTGAGGAGCGGATGGCTCGCGAACTTGCTACAGTTTTGCCTGATGGCCTCTCGGTGGCGGAGGTCGCCCAATGGTCCGCCGCGTACTTCAAGCTTCGCATGGAGAGCCACCCTCTATCCGTGGCTATTGCACCCGCCCATGCTACTGCGGAGGCGGTCTTGTCGGGGCACGTAGGCAGCATTGACAAGATTCCACCCTCCGAGCTTGGTTCGTTTGAAGGTTCCACTGGTGAGCAGGACTTGGAGTTCTTCGACACCAATTCTAAGATCGCTCACAGGAGCAACCGACGATCTTGTCACAGGCTTGGCAATCCGCGAGGGTACTTCTTCTTAGGGCTATCCCTCTTTACTGCTCGGCCATGAGTCTTTGGCTCGTGGTTTCCTTTTCTTTTTGGGTCCCTTTTGGGTTGGGGTTGTTTGGGTCTGGTCCCTTGTTCTTTTTGTGGCTCCGTATGTTCTTTAAGTATGAGTGCCTCTTCTCTCTCTCCCCCTTGTTCTCTCTTTTACTTATGCACTCCATAATGAAAATGCTTGCCTCGTGACCGAGGTGGTGCTTTCATCCCCTTCCGCAATGAAGGGATGAGCGCCTCCCCTCGCCCCCTCCTTGCAAGTATTGCCTTCAGTTAAAAAAAATTAGCCGTGTGATAGTTTAGAACATGACTTGGTTTAGAACATGTGGGACGCCCGATGACTTGGTGGGACACCCGATGACTTAGTTTAGAACATGTGGGTGCACTCCATGGCAGGGAAATGTGAATAGTTTATGGTTTTCTAAGATAGTAACCTCGGTGGCCTTGTGCCTTACGAACTTAGACTCGTGTTCCATGCGACAAGCGCGTGTCCACAATTGGTTACATGTCAATGGTTTCAGAGCGGGTCCTAACTTGGAGTGACCTTTTCCCACTAGTCGTAACTTGCCTGGGCACGCGTGTGTCGACCGACTTGGGAGTAGTGAAGATCTAGACCCGAGAGTGATAGTTTGGGATTACTTTCCGTAGGGCCTCCCACTATGGCGGATCGAGTTCGGGCCGGGAGGAAAACCAGCTAGAGGGCCTAACGTAGCACAGTCAGTCAGTGTGTGCATACGTGGTCGGGAACTTTAGATGCGTGGTGATGAGCACAACCCCGACTAAACCCTTGTCTTGTGTTCCTTGTACGGTGTCTCAGTTTTCACTTGCGGCGAGTAGGGAGAAACCTAAGGCTATGGACTAAGTCGTTAGTGGACGCATCCGACCTTGCTTCAAGTGGATAGTGCTCCTGTCACTCGAATGTAGCGACCCTAGTTTCTTACCATTGTGGCTTAGTGATGGGCAATTGTGGGGACGGATTTATTTCGCTTATTATTTTTTTATTTTATTTATTAATTTGGTTTATTAGGCGTGCCAGTCACCGGGGTCACAATCTTATTATGCGCTCGATCTGACTCAATCAGTCGATTGTGAAGTCCGAGTCGGGACCGGAAGTCCGTCACACCATAAAGGCTATGATGTTAATTATGCCCTTCCTAAGAAGGACAACCCTTGATTAAACACCAAAATAGGAGGCCACTCGGGGCGGTAATAAAAAGAAAATAACAGTGTGTGACATTGAAGCTCTTGTTATTCTGGGAAGATAATTTAGTGCACAGCAGATTATTACACCGACATGACCACCTCTTATGTGGGTCGTGCCGGGTAGGAATAGGACACAGTCCACGCAGTGGCGGGACGGGGTCCGGACTATCATCGGGGAGATGTCCCCTTTCATATTTCTCATCCAGCCAAGGGCCTCGCAGTATTCATATTCCCCGGAAGATTGAGCCGGACGGGGGTGTGTGATGTGCACCTCCCGGGACTTATCGGGGTTAAAACATCGATCGACATTTCGGCAGCTTCTCCTCATAATCTGGATTATGCCCAGGGGAGAATAGGCTATCACCCACGGAGTGCCGGGATGAAAGCCGAGAAAAGGAGAGAGAGAGAACCTCCCACGTTGCACATGTATGCCCTGGGGCAATGTTTGACTCTTCCCTTATAGGAGCCGGTGACACTTATGCAGTGGCAGAGCTCACCTTAGCTAAAGGGGTTGCTCATAAATCCGATGCGGATCAGTGGAACATAAGGGAGTCTGACTTCCTTTGATTTATCCTCGGGCCGGGTCTGGTGAATCATGGGCATCCCTGGCTTGGGTTTGATAGAGGTATCGGAGGCTTGATGGGTGGCGGAGTAGGCTCCCAGCGCACCTTGGACTGGCCAAGAGGTTTCCGGTGCCAAGGCAAGGAATAGGAGGGGTTCCCGGCGCACCCAGGAGATAGGTTCTCGGCGCAAGGGCCAAATGGCCAAGGGTGTGGGCTTATCGGCGCGCAAGAGGCCAAGGAGGCCAGGTTCCCGGCGTGAAGGTGAGAGGGCCACGGTTCCCGGCGTGATGAAGAGAAGGCCAGGGAGTTCCCGGCGCTGGCTTCCCGGCGCGAGGAGGAATTGCTCAAAGGGGGTTCCCGGCGCGCAGGGGAGAAGGCCAGAGGATGGGCTTCCCGGCGCGATGGCAAAGCAGCCAGGGGGGTTCCCGGCGCGGCCAAGATAGAGAGGTTCCCGGCGCGAAGATAAGAAGGCCAGGGGTGGGGTTCTCGGCGCCAGAAGCCTTGTGCCGAGAACTATTCACCCCTTTTACTGTGCATGGGGCCGAGATGGATGAGGGCGCTGGGATGAGTTTCAGAGTTTTACGGTACCCTATTTTGGGTTTCTTGACGATTCAGGATAAGGTAGGTGGATTCTGTGGGATTAGAATGGATCAGGGCATCAAATTTGAATTGGATTAGGTTTGGGCTTTATAGAAACATCATGATCGAGGAGGAATTAGGGAAGACCAAGGTCTAGAGAACCCCTGTCACCAATATCATGTAGAGCCCGGGGACGGATTTGATGTGGTCGTTCATCACCCTAGGAGCCAAGAGATGGCTGTCTCTGGACCCAGAGGTGATTTCGACAATGCTAATAGATAGAATATAAGCATCTAGAACTCCGGAGTATCATAAACCTCGGTCATTGTATAGCTTTGCCTTATCCCGGAGGCCAAGGGATGGTCTGTCCCTGGCTCTGGAATAAGCACGGAAAGCATTTGAAAACCCAGTGAAGCGGCAGACCGATGATCAGACTGGGGAGGGGATGACATGCTACGGCATCTAAGAGAAGATATAAGGGGATGGCAGCAGAGCTTCGGAGAAAAGCAATAGCAGGCGGCAACTGCGGCCCGTAGCGTTCATATATTAGAAAATTGCAATTACATCCGCACATCGGAGGGAGTACATAGAAGAAGATATAAGAAGACTATGCCTTATTCTAGCGGTGTGAAAATCGGCTATCATAACGCAGAATACATCAGAAGAGGAAGAAGTAGAAGCAATCGAAATTAGACGAGTGAACTACAGAAATGGGGAGGGGAGGGCGGAGCATTGACTCCTCTCCCTCCCCGTTGCCCACCTTCAATCAGGCTTCGAACCCTCCTCTCTGCTTTCTCTCTTCTCTCTTTTCTTCTTTGGCCCTTCTGCCTCTTCTTCTCTCGGATCAGATTGCAGGCTCTACCCTCTTCTCTTTTTTTGTGGCTATCTCTTCTTCTTCTCAGCTGTTGCCCCTCTTTCCGCTGCTGCTCCCCTTTTCGCTCCTGCTCTTTTCGCTGCTCCTCCTCCTTTTCCGAGGGGAAAAGGGGTTTTATATCTCTCCTTGGTATCTTATCGGCAGGCCTGTCCCGGCGCGCCTCAATCGAAGGAAGACTTCCCGGCGCGTGGGGCTCCAGCTTCCCGGCGCCGCTCTTGGGCTTCGACAAATGGGGTCCCGGCGCCACTTTTATAGGCCCATTTAGGGCTTTTTAGACTTCACATATACCTCGGCCTTTATTGGTCCTTCAAATATATCAGAACCCGAGAAGGCCCTCCATTGGTGACACAGTTTCTATTGAGATCATTCATTGATTTTCATCAGTTGGTAGACTGGGGTTTCATCGGCATTGCCATCTGAATGATGACAAAGTCGGACATCATTTCATCGGTATCGTCACCTGAACGGTGACAAGACCGGACATCAGCTCTAGCCTGAAAAGACTTCAGCCAGGTGTATAGTCTGTGGAGACTCTTCTTTTGTTCTGACTTTGCAGAAGCCTTCACAATCTTTATTTGCTGGTTCTGGCTTCATCTTTATCTTTGCTCATATCACATCTGTCAATAAGCCGACATCTGACTTACTCTGACATGTTACCTGTGGATTCTCGGACGAGGCAATAATACAGCTCTTATTGAGGTGTGATAGGAGGTCTCATCAGTCAGGTGACTGCTACTTCATCAGTGCCGCCGTCTGACTGACAATGGCACCGGACATCAGCTTGGCTGGGAAAGGCTTCAGCCGGGTAGATGGTTGACGAGCTTTATCATTGGTCTTTCACTGTTGATCTGATCTTCTTTTCAATTCTGTTTCTGCCCTTGCTCATTTTCAAGGCGTCAACAAATGCCCCCCACCTGCGGGCGGCGTAAGCACAGAATAAGCGGCACGGTGTCCGCAGGTGTCTTTCAACGTTTGAGGGTATCTTCCTCAATTTTTATTTTAATCTAGTCCTTAGACTCTGATCATCTCATTGCAACAATATCATGCACACATATTTTTCATTTCTTTGTTCTTCTCCAATGAGTTTTCTTTTCTTTTCAGCATTTGGAGTCTTCTCGGCACGATGTTCATGGTCTTCTCGGCGCGAGGACTGGACTGCTTCTACTGAAATTCGTGCATTGGAGGGATTTCCTAGCACGGACTATGACCGACAAGCTGACGGCATTGAAGTTGCAGAGGTCAGAGTGCAAATCTGAGCTGGAGAAGCTGACGCTTGCCCTTGACGAACGCCAAGCTGTGCTACAGAGTGTTGTTCAGTGGGAGGAAGCTATCCAGGACCGGATAGCCATTCTGGAAGTGGAACTCGCTGGACTTCGAGCCGAGCTGCGACAATTATCCTCTATTCGGCCATAGTCCACCGAGGAGGTGGCCTTATTGGAGGGACGGGTGATGTCTCTCCAGGGTATGTCCGTGAAGCTTCAGGAAGAGGAGGCGCGCCTTCACGAGCTAAGAGCAGCTCCCGATGTGGGTCTTTTGGCCTTTGAAGATATCTTCCGGCGGCCTTGAATTATCTCTTCTTTATTTTCTTCTGCCCTCTTTTGTGATACAGTGTCCCCTCGGGGCTCTTTATGTACTCCTCTTTTAATGAAAAGGAATCTTCGGCTTCATGTGTATCCATCTTCTTTTCTATGTGGTTTCATCACTTTGGGAAGTGGGGTAGTGGTTCTAGCAGTCCCTCCTGTGAATGGCTCGTACTTGGCAGGAGAGCGTCCACCCTTTCATAGAAAGGATGGGGAACTCGCACCACCGCGTGACGGCCTCCGGGGGGGGGGGGGGGGGTTAAACCGAACTTTGCTGGTAGCAGCTAATGTCCTTTTTGGCGATATGTGCCGCAAGGGAGACGGTTTGCGGGAATGCGAATGAAGAGGTTTAGAGCATCATCTGGAACGGGCGAATGGTCCATCCCGGGTAGGTTTCAAAGCCAGTCGGGGCAGTGTGCCAATCGACCAGTGCATGATTTCATCATCGATATTGGGATCATATCGATGCAAAGAAATCTTATAGGTTTCATCAGAGTAGACGGAAGGTCTAGACTGGGTAGAGGTTATCGCAGGTGGGACATTGAAGGGTGCGCGGTTTTCATCAGGACAGACGTAGGGTCTGAACTGGATAGGATCTCATCATTGATCGGGCGAGGTGCCGGTCGATCAATAGCTAGTTTCATCATCGATATTGGGTTCATATCGATGCAAAGAAAGTGTTATAAGTTTCATCAGAATAGACAAAAGGTCTAAACTGGCGGGGTTTTAATTGGACATGGTTTCATCACTGATCGGGCGAGGTGCCAGTCGATCAGTGGTTGGTTTCATCGTCGATATGGGGATTATATCGACGCAAGGAGTTTCATAGGTTTCATCAGTATAGACGTAAGGTCTAAACCGGACAGAGGATTTCATCATTGATCGGGCGAGGTGCCGGTCGATCAACGTGGGACGTATGTAGAGGTGTAGGTCACGTCAGGACAGACGTAAGGTCTATTCCAGCAGGTTTCATCGCGGTGGGACTTCGCCAAGAAATACGTAGGTTTCATCAGGATAGGCGTAGGGTCTATCCTGGTAGGGTTTCATCGTTGACCGGGCAAGGAGCCGATCGATCAAGGGAAGGTTTAGGAGTTTGATCAGGACAGACGTAAGGTCTGAACTGGCCAGGATCTATCAGAATGGTGACGGGTTTTATTGCCAGTGGGACATTTGCAAGAGGGTATGCAGATTATATCAGGGTAAACGTAAGGTCTGCCCTGGAAAGGTTTCATCGTTGACCAGGCAAGGAGCCAAACGGTTATCAAGGGAAGGAAGTATGGAATTTCTCAGAATTACCACGTTACTGGCCCAAGCGCCCTTTCGGGTTTTCACCGGAGCCAGCCCCCTCTTGCTTTTGCACACGCGCCCTTTCGGCTTTTCACGTGGCGGGGTACCCGATTTTGCCTGCAGTGCCCTTTTGGGTTTTCACCACAGCTGGGTTTTAGCCATTCTTGCCCTTGTCCAGAATGCCTGAACAAGTCTGGCGGGGTATCTCTATTTTTAACCCCATTCTTCATATGTATATTTTTTTTATTCTTTCTCTTTTCCTTTTTCATCGTCTTTTCTGGGACCAGAACTTTCATCCTATGGACCATGGCGCCATATGTTTATTGTGGACACACGATCATTGATGTGGGTGTCAACATCAATGCAAAGGGAAATATGGTTTCATGACCTATTCAGGCGAAAGGTCTGAATAGATAGCAGCTCGGGCACGGAGCCATTTGCCAGAAATGTGAGTTTCATCGTTAATGTAGGGTCTGACATTACCGCAAAGGAATAGAGCTTCATGATCTATCTAGACGGAGGGTCTGAATCGATTCAAAGAGCAGTGTTGTGCTATGTCAGAGCGGACAGAAGGTCTACCCTGGATGGGTTGTAGCGTCGATCAGGCAGCGTGCCAATCGATCGATAGCAGGTTTCATCATTGGTATTGGCTCATACCAATGCAAGGATTTCATATGTTTCGTCAGGATAGACGTAGGGTCTAAACTGGATAGGGTTTTATCATTGATATTGGGCGAGGTGCTGATCGATCAATGGCGGGTTTCATCATCGGTATTGGATTTATACCAATGCAAGGAGTTCATGGATTTCATCAGGATAGACGGAAGGTCTAAACTGGATAGGTTTTATCATAGATCGGGCAGTGTGCCAATCGATCAACAGCAGGTTTCATCACGGCGGGACGTAAAGAGACATGTAGATCTAGTCGGAATAGACGTAAGGTCTAAACCGGACAAGGTTTTATCGCTGATCGGGCAGTGTGCCAATCGATCAACAGCAGGTCTCGTGGTGGTGGGCTTATTATCGAGGGAATTTTTCTTGAGCAATGCATGAAGGCTTCACCAGAATAGACGTAAGGTCCATTCCGGATGGCTTTAATCGTTGATCGGGCAAGGCGCCGGTTGATCAACGAGGAGTTTTATGGTGGGAGGTGAGGCTTTCTTTGGAATCACCACATTACCGACCCAAACGCCCTTTCGGGTTTTCGCCGGAGCCAGCCCCCTCTTGCTTTTGCCCACGCGCCCTTTCGGGTTTTCACGTGGCGGGGTACCCGATTTTACCTGCAGTGCCCTTTCGGGTTTTCACCATAGCTGGGTTTTAGCCATTTTTGCCCTTGCTCAGAACGCCTGAACAAGTCTGGCGGGGCATCTCTATTTTTAGCCCCTATTTTGTTATCTTCTATTCTCTCTTCCTCTCTCTCTTCTTTTTTTTTTAGAGGGTGACAGGTCGGAATGCCATTAGATCAAGATAAGGGGTGGCTTGGCTAGGGCGGAGTGCCTGTTAGACCAAGAAAGGGTAGCCTGGCTAGGGCGGAGTACCGCTAGACCAAGGAAAGGGTAGCTCAGTTAGGGCAGAGTGCCGCTAGACCAAGAGGGGGTAGCTCGGTGTAGGGCGGAATGCCGCTATACCAAGAAAGGGTAGCTCGGCTAGGGTGGGGTGCCGCTAGACCAAGAAAGGGTAGCCTGGCTAGGGCGGAGTGCCGCTAGACCAAGAAAAGGGTAGCTTGGCTAGGGCGGAGTGCCGCTAGATCAAGAAAAGGGTAGCTCGCCTAGGGCGGAGTGCCGCTAAACCGGGAAAAGGGTGTAGCTTGGCTAGGGCGGAGTGCCGCTATACCAAGAAATGGGTAGCTCGGCTAGGGCGGGGTGCCGCTAGACCAAGAAAGGGTAGCTCGGCTAGGGCGGGGTGCCGCTAGACCAAGAAAAGGGTAGCTTGGCTAGGGCGGAGTGCCGCTAGACCAAGAAAAGAGTGTAGCTTGGTTAGGGCGGAGTGTCGCTATACCAAGAAAGGTTAGCTCGGCTAGGGCGGGGTGCCGCTAGACCAAGAAAGGGCAGTCTGGCTAGGGCGGAGTGCCGCTAGACCAAGAAAAGGGTAGCTTGGCTAGGGCGGAGTGCCGCTAGACCAAGAAAAGGGTAGCTTGGCTAGGGCGGAGTGCCGCTAGACCAAGAAAAGGGTGTAGCTTGGCTAGGGCGGAGTGCCGCTAGACCAAGAAAGGGTAGCCTGGCTAGGGCGGAGTACCGCTAGACCAAGGAAAGGGTAGCTCGGTTAGGGCGGAGTGCCGCTAGACCGGGAAAAGGGTAGCTCGGCTAGGGCGGAGTGCCGCTAGACCGGGAAAAGGGTGTAGCATGGCTAGGGCGGAGCATTGCTAGACCAAGAAATGGGTAGCTCGGCTAGGGCGGGGTGCCGCTAGACCCAAAAAGGGTAGCTCGGTTAGGGCGGAGTGCCGCTAGACCAAGGAAAGGGTAGCTCGGTTAGGGCGAAGTGCCGCTAGACCAAGAAAGGGTAGCCTGGCTAGGGCGGAGTGCCGCTAGACCAAGAAAAGGGTATAGTTTGGCTAGGCGGAGTGCCGCTGGACCAAGAAAGGGTAGATTTTGCCCGATTACTCGGGGAATATTGGTTGTGCTGTATGATACAGCTTTAGATGTCTTCCGTTGAGTGGCGAGAATTGGATTTCCCCTCGATGGTTAACAACCACGTAGGCCCCTCCTTCGTAGACCCTCTATATCACATAAGGACCTTCCCAATTAGCATTCAGCTTTCCTTTCGGGTTGGACGCCATGACTTCTTTTTTCTTGACCATGACGAGGTCGCCTTTCTTGAATTCTCATCCTTTTACGAGTTTGTTGAATGCAGTGGCCATGCGGGCCTGATACATTTGGATACTCTTCTGAGCTCGGAGGTGCTTCCCTTCCAATTCAGCCAGTTCTTCTAGTCTTCTTTCTGCATTGGTCTGTTCGCCACGGGCCAGGCCATATTGGACTGCCACTCTGAGTGACGGGACTTCCAGCTCTAGCGGAACCATTGCCTCTGAGCCGTATACCAACGAGTATGGTGAGCACCCTGTAGGTGTCTTGAAGACAGTGTGGTATGCCCATAGAGCTTCATACATTTTCTCTTCCCAGTCCTTCTTATTAGAACTGACGACCTTGGCCAGCAAGGTGCAGAGAGTCTTGTTAAAAGCTTCTGCCAATCCGTTTGCCTGCGGATTGTAAGGAGTGGAAGTCCTCCATTCGATCTTATACTTCTCAGCAAGCCGATAGACCTTCTGATTTCTGAAATGACTTCCATTGTCGAATATTATTCGGCTGGGGATCCCGAACCGGAAGATAATGTTCTGTTTGATGAATCTGGCGACCAGTTCACCAGCCACTTCTCTTAATGCTACAGCCTCCGCCCATCGGGGGAAGTAATCTGTTATGGCCAGTATGTGCTTATGTCCGGCCGAGGAAGTCGGCAGTGGCCCGACTACATCAGTTCCCCATTGTGCAAACGGCCAACTGGGAACTGTAGGGTGCAGAGTCGTAGGAGGCTTTCTAGGCACAGTAGCATGCTCTTGACACTTCTGGCATGATTTTACAAATTTACAGCAGTCTTCAAACATGGTGGGCCAATAGTAGCCCAGCTTCTTGATTTCTATCTTCATCTTGGGACCAGCCTGGTGGGCACCTGCTGTCCCAGCATGTGTTTCTTTCATCGCTTGCCAGGCTTCCTCAGTGGACAGACAGCGGAGTAGAATCTTTTTGCGTGCATCTGCCATTATTCGGAACAAAATTCCATTCCTGAGTTCATAAGAATATTTGATTCTCAGGAGTTTCATCTTTTCTTCTCTTTTCTGCGGCAGCTGTTGGTGTACCAACCACTGCAGCAAGTGTTGTCTCCAATCAGACGCTTGCTCTGTGCTGATGGTGGCAACTTCGTCTTCTTCGGGGCACCCTTCTAGCATACTGGGGACTTGCCGCCGGTTCATAACGACAATGTTCAGTGTCTTATTTGGTGGGACTGCTAGTGAGCTGGCCAGCTTCGCCAGTGTATCAGCCTGGGCATTGTGTCCACGGCCCACATGCTTGAGCTCAATATGGTAGAATTTCGCCATGAGGCGCACAGCTTTTTGGTGGTAGGGATTCAACTCTGGCTTCCTTACTTCGAACTCCCCTTGGATCTGTTTTATTATCAACATCGAATCCCCGAATACTTGAAGCATTTGGATACCCATGTTGAGGCTGATATATAGCCCGATTATCAGAGCTTCATACTCGGCCTCATTATTGGTGTAGGTCTTGTTTATAGAACAGGAAGTATGCACGATCTCCCCTTCTGGTGATTTCAGCACAATACCGGCTCCAGCCCGTATTCTGGTCTTTCCATCAGAGTCTGTCTCTGTTCTAGATGCTCCATCAAAGAATAGTTGCCACATAACTGACTGAGCCTGGCAGGCCTCGAGTGTCTCATCATCGGGTAACTCAGTCCCTAGCATATCATTTTCCGGCACAGGTTGCTCTGTGAAGAAATCAGCCACGGCCTGTCCTTTTATCGCCCTCTGGGGTGTATAGGTAATATCGAATTCCATCAGGATCACTACCCATTTGCCCAACCGGCCCTTCAGTACTGGCTGAGTCAATATGTATTTGAGCGGATCAATCGCAGATATCAATCTGACTTCATGTGACAACATATAGTGTCGGAGCTTCTTGACAGCAAAGACTAGTGCCAAGCAGGTCTTTTCTATGTAGCTGTAGCTTTCTTCAGTTCTAATAAGCCTCCTACTCAGGTAGTACAAGGCTTGTTCTTTGCCTTCTTCATTTATCTGTGCCAGCATTGCCCCCAGGGAACAGTATGTGGCCGCGATATACAGTATCAAGGGCCTGCCCTTAATTGGTGCCCCCAGCACCGGAGGGGTCTTGAGATATTCTTTCAGCTTATCAAAGGCTTCCTGACATCCATCGTCCCAAAGGAACTGTACCATCTTCCATCATGAGCTTGTGAAAGGGGTGGCATCTTCCCGACAGATTTGATATAAATCATCGGATATAGGCCAGACGCCCTTGCAGAGATCTCAGCTCGGACAGATTCCTTGGTGGAGGGAGCTCCTGGATAGCCTTAATCTTGGATGGGTCAATTTCAATGCCCCTATGACGGACAATAAACCCGAGGAATTTTCCACTGGACACGCCGAAGGCGCACTTCATAGGATTCATCTTGAGCTCAGATTTGCGTAGCCTCTGGAATACTATCCTTAGGTCTTGCAAATGGTCTTCTCTTCTGCTGGTTTTTACTACCAGATCATCAATGTAGCACTCTACTTTCTTGAAGAGCAAATCATCAAAGATCTTGGTCATAGCTCTTTGGTAGGTAGCGCCGGCATTCTTGAGGCCAAACGACATCCTTTTGTTATGGAATATCCCCTTCGGAGTGCGGAACGCAGTGTGCACTTTATCTTCTTCAGCAATCCAGATCTGGTTATATCCGGATGACCCATCCATAAATGACAGGGCTTCATGACCAGTAGTCGCATCGATCATCACTTTAGTGATTGGCACTGGGAAATCATCTTTCGGGCAAGCCTTATTAAGGTCCCAGAAGTCAACACATATTATGATCTGCCCATTCTTCTTCTTTACGGGCACTATATTGGCTAACTAGGTAGTATACTGATTTTCTTCAACAAAGCCTACATCAATCAGCTTGTCGACTTCTTTATTAATTTGATTTATCAATTCAGGGTGCATTCTCCTGGGCGGCTGCTTTACGGGGTTAGCCTCTGGGTTTATTGCCAACCGATGCTGTGCCACATCAGAACTCAGTCCCGGCATTTCATCATATGTCCATGCAAAGCAGTCTCGGAATTCCTTCAAAAACTGTATATACTGTTCCCTGGCAGCTGGCTCCAGCAGTGCACTGAGGATGTCGGCCTTGGCTCATCTGCGGTCCCCAGATTTATTTCCACAAGCTCATCGACGGTGGCCTGACCTCCATCTTCAACCTCGGGCGGGGCTTCTTGCAAGTCAATGAAGCCTCCCGGGATATAATCTTCTTCAGTTTCATGATCCTCTGTTTCATCATACTGGTCATCAGCGGGTGCTGGCTCATCATATACGGCCAATATTGTTGGATTCTGTTCAGTCTGCCCCGAGGATGGGACTGGTTCAGAAGGGAACTCAAAAATGGAGTCTTCCACCCCCAGAGGTTCTTCTGATGCAGGCTCCCTTGAGAGATCATCATTCTGTAGAGCCCGGACTTCTTCCAGGATGCGCTCAAACTCCAGGCATTCCCTCAGCTCTTTGGCTATTTGGTCTTCATCCGGGGTTCCCGTATCAAACTTTGCTTCAGCATGGAACCGATCCTCTTTGCAAGGTAGGTCTTCCCAGCACCAATCTTTCTTTGTTTCATCAGACGTCCCCGTCTCCGGCTGACGGTCTGGGGCTTCATTGTTCATTATGGATTGATAAATGATTTCTTCATCTTCTGAGGGGTACTTGTCATATCCCACCTCGGGAGGGTCTTCCTGCTGGTAGGAGACAGAGATGACGTCTACCTCAGCTCCATAGTATTCTTGAAGGGTATAACCCAATCCCGGGTGCTGAGTGATCCTCCTCAGTTCTTTACTAACTCGAGGCGGATCCCAAAGCTCCTTGAACGCCTTCTTCTGGGCAGTAGGCTGCAATGACGGCATTTGCATCTTAGAGAACATCTGCGAAACCCGTTGGGTAGTATAATCCAGGCCTGTAATCGGCACCATCTGGTTTGCAGCTTCTTCAGGGACCATGCAGTCTTGATCATCTTCCTCGACTGACTCCCCAGTGTAGAATATGATAGGAGGCTCGCAGAAGCGAGGGATTTCCATAGTCTTCAGTGGTAGCACCGTCTAGTACTCTAGGCTGGCGATGGGCTTGACTAAACCCTACGGAACCTCCACCTGTGTGTACTTTTCTTTCATTTCTTCATCGGTATCATCCGGGTGAATGCTAGGAGGGGTGATCCGAGCAAAGTCACCAGCATAAGAGATGTGAGATACCTCATGCTTTTTAATATAGCCCTTTGGTGGTGGTGGAGATCAGTTTCTTGCCTTCGTCGCCGGCTTTTTCTGGCTGACCACAGCCTCTTTCTCTTCACAATTTTGCGACACCTCGGTGTAGTAGGATGCATCGAGCATATGACACTCGAATACTTCGAAAGGATGTAGATCCGCAAACACCCTCTCTTCTTTTCCTTCATGGCAGTATTTAATGCACTGATGTAGCGTGGACGGCACTTTTTGATATTCATGCAGCCACGGTCTCCCCAGCAGGGCCTTATACGTGGTGTTGGAGTCGATTACATAGAATTGTACCACGGTAGTGAGGTCCCCCAATGTGAGGTTGAAGTCAGCTACCCCAAGAGGTGTTTCACATTTCTGGTTGAATCCTGCAATTTTCATATCTCTAACTTTGGTAAGTTGAAGATCAAAGTAATATTTTTGGTAGATGCGGTATGGGAGAATGTTCACGGCAGCCCCGGGATCTATCAATATCTTGCTCAGTGGCTGACAGTTCAGGGAGCCCCTCATATACAGCGGTCTGTTATGGCCGGAATTTGGAATCAGCATGTCGTCTTCTGTGAATGTGACTGACGGCCCAGAATTCACTTCTGTCAAGAGTGCTTCATATTGTGCCGGCGACTGCAAGGCATCAACAATTGCTTGGCGAGCCTCTTCACTCAGAGAGAGAATCTCCCAGATGGAGAATCAGGTAGGGAGCTTCTTTAGCATTTTCATGATCCGGCTGCCCACCTTGACATTAGACAGTCTCATTTCTTCCGCCATCGGGGTTTTGGAGGTTCATGTGGTGCCCGTGGCCTCTGCTGCCCAGTGCTGATTTCATCCTCTGAACTGATTTCTTGGGAGGCTTCTTCTGTAACAATGGCCCCTAGCGTTGTTGGAGGGTTATCCTTCTCTTTCTCATTCTGTTTGCAGGCAACCAATGCCGACTGCTGAGGTCTCTTGCCTTTATCTGGCCCAACCTGTGTTGACTGCTCATTTTCCAGACTGGACAGAAATTCCAGAAATGTTGGTGTTTGACCTCCTTTCTTCTTTTCTTGGTACAAGCTGGTAGGGGGAGGAACCTAGACACCTCGTACCTCCGGTTCGGGAATCTGGTAGGGCTGTTCCCCTCCTAACATAATGTTATGATTAGCTGGTGGTGGGCGCCCCCACCTTCTTCCGGAGCGTGTTGCATGTGCTGAGGTTGAGGCCTCGGCATGGTTGGCTTCTAGCGGGGCATTTGATGTTTCATCCTCATCATTCTCCCTGGGCGAGGTAAAGAGTGCCGACAGGGTGTTACATTGTACTGTCACGACCCTCTTTCCCTTTTTGGACTTGGGCCGTCTCTTCTTTTTCTGGGAATTTGGCTTTATTGGCTCCTGCCCCCAGAAGGGTTCAGTCTCAGCTTTTTCTTGTTCTGCCTCTGACTGCTCTTTAATTTTCAATCCTTCGAGCTGTTCCCAAAGTATACAGTCTTTCACCAGCAAGTGCCCGGGCTTTTTCTGTTCATATTCATCGAGCCCATTAATATACTGCTGTAAACGCCTGGCTGCAAGACTTACTTCCTTATGTGCAGGTAGGGGGACTTGTCTTCTCCGGTTATGAGTGGGGATCCGGATGACTGGCCCTATCTCAGCCGTGCGCCATACTGGCTTTACTGGAGGCGGTTCAGGTCTTGGTGTGACACCGCGGATAACTGCTCCACTGGTATTGGCTGCGGGAGTCTTCTTTCTGTTCTTTATGGGTTTCATCTGCCATCCTTCCTGATCCTTCAGTGGGGTGAGGAAGCAAGCTTCATAAGTATGCCTGGTACATTCTTCAACGGCCTCCTTAGGCAGCAGCTGGTAGACTAAAATCATATTGGCGGCCATTCTTAAGGCCGGAGGCTCATGCAGACGGGGTGGCTCCACTTGGTAATCTCCCAGCTGTAGCTCCCCCTTTTTGGCCATGCCATCCATAATATCTTTGAAGACATAGCAATCTTCAATTGCGTGCCCCAGCGCACGGTGATATGGACAGAACAGTGGATCACCTTTCTTTGCCGCGTCCTCGGGTCTCTTTGGCTCAGGCAATGTTACCTTGTTGAACTTGTATGCCCAATTGAATAGTGCGACTGTCTTATCTTTCGAAAAAGAGTATGGCTTTCTCATTTTGTTTCTCAGAGAGACCTTATCTTTTTTTTCTGTTGTGTCTACTGGCGGGGGAGCTTCATCCGCCCCCTTCTTTCCTTTCTGTTGTTCGAAGGTTCTGAAATCGACGGTGTTAGCCTCAGAGTGCGATGGTCGTCGATCGTTAGATTTACCTTTTGGCACAGTTGGAGCATTGGCCGTCGGACGCTTGGACAGGAACGTCTCGACTTTCGCCACTATATTGTTTAGCCGGTCAAATGTTTTGACATCTGCACCAATCATTTTTTCCAGTACCTCTCTCCTGAGGCTCTGCTTACATATTTGCACTGCATCTTCTTTGTGAGGAGGTCTTCTGCATCTCATAGCTAAGTTCCTCCACCTCTTGATGTAGTCCAGTGTTGTTTCATCTTGCTTTTGCCTGGTTGCATATAGTTCTGCTATTGTAATTTCTCTTTCCGTGACGTGAAATCTGTCGCGGAACTTTCTTTGCATATCAGGCCAATCGGCCACTGACCCAGCCGGCAGGCTTGAATACCATTCAAAAGCTATCCCGGTGAGGGATGAGCCGAAGAATTTAAGCAGATAAGCTTCATCAGCTGCAAAGTCACCCATAATGGTGGTATAGTAAGCTATGTGGTCCCTGGGGGAGCCCTGGCCATTAAATTTTTCAAATTTCGGCGGCTTACTGACGCCTGGAGGTAGTCTCTTAGCAGCATACTGGGGAGGATATGGTACCTTATACACATCGTAGGTACTAGCATCATCACCAATCTTCTCAGACAGCTTCATCTCCATAATTCTTTCAATCATCAGCTTGTGGGCTATGGCTGGATCCATGTTTTCCGGGAAGAAGTGAGCTTGTTGCTGACTGTAACGAGTTGTCATCACAGTTGCACGCAAGGTAGGCGCGGCATGCTACGTCTGAGATACAGAGGGCTGAGCTACTGTCTGCTACAGAACGGGTTGGCTCGGTGCTTTGCCCTTATCAGCCGGGAGAGGATTAGCTGGGATAGCCATTTCTGTTGAGCTGGCAGTCTGCCCCATAGGCTCGGCTTGCTTGGAGACCGGTGTAGCTTCATGCGTCTCATTTAGCTGTCTTCTGAGAGCATTGATCTCTTGTTGATATCTTCTAAACATCATCTGGATCATGGGCTCCAGGGTCGACGGGATCTATAGATCTTCTAAAGTCCCTTCAGCATCATCAACGAAGGGATTGTCTTCCTCTTCCGTTGTCACCACATTAACTGTCATAGTGGTGATCCTGCAGGCTTCATCATTAGTCTTCATCTTATCTTTTGCTGCCTGTCCTCTTCTTGTGACGGGGCCTGGTCTGGCTGTCAGTCTGAGCAGTTCGCCTGGCTGAGTTGGTAACATCTCCTACCCCCTGGCAAGTCCGGCCATGTTACAGGAGAAGATCTGCATTTTCCCCTTCTGCCTATGGACTTTTCTCTTCACCTGGTCAGTGTGTGCATACGTGGTCGGGAACTTTAGATGCGTGGTGATGAGCACAACCCCGACTAAACCTTTGTCTTGTGTTCCTTGTACGGTGTCTCAGTTTTCACTTGCGGCGAGTAGGGAGACACCTAAGGCTATGGACTAAGTCGTTAGTGGACGCATCTGACCTTGCTTCAAGTGGATAGTGCTCCTGTCACTCGAATGTAGCGACTCTAGTTTCTTACCATTGTGGCTTAGTGATGGGCGACTGTGGGGACGGATTTATTTCGCTTATTATTTTTTTATTTTATTTATTAATTTGGTTTATTAGGCGTGCCAGTCACCGGGGTGACAATCTTATTATGCGCTAGATCTGACTCAATCAGTCGATTGTGAAGTCCGAGTCGGGACCGGAAGTCCGTCACACCATAAAGGCTATGACGTTAATTATGCCCTTCCTAAGAAGGACAACCCTTGATTAAACGCCAAAATAGGATGCCACTCGGGGCGGTAATAAAAAGAAAATAATAGTGTGTGATATTGAAGCTCTTGTTATTCTGGGAAGATAATTTAGTGCACAGCAGATTATTACACCGACATGACCACCTCTTATGTGGGTCGTGCCGGGTAGGAATAGGACACCGTCTACGCAGTGGCGGGATGGGGTCCGGACCATCATCGGGGAGATGTCCCCTTTCATATTTCTCATCCAGCCAAGGGCCTCGCAGTATTCATATTCCCCGGAAGATTGAGCCGGATGGGGGTGTATGATGTGCACCTCCCGGGACTTATCGGGGTTAAAACATCGATCGACATTTCGGCAGCATCTCCTCATAATCTGGATTATGCCCAGGGGAGAATAGGCTATCACCCACGGAGTGCCGGGATGAAAGACGAGAAAAGGAGAGAGAGAGAACCTCCCACGTTGCACATGTATGCCCTGGGACAATGTTTGACTCTTCCCTTATAGGAGCCGGTGACACTTATGCAGTGGCAGAGCTCACCTTAGCTAAAGGGGTTGCTCATAAATCCGACGCGAATCAGTGGAACATAAGGGAGTCTGACTCCCTTTGATTTTACCCCGGGCCGGGTCTGGTGAATCATGGGCATCCCTGGTTTGGGTTTGATAGAGGAATCGGAGGCTTGATGGGTGGCGGAGTAGCCTCCCGGCGCACCTTGGACTGGCCTAGAGGTTCCCGGTGCCAAGGCAAGGAACAGGAGGGGTTCCCGGCGCACCCAGGAGATAGGTTCTCGGCGCAAGGGCCAAATGGCCAAGGGAGGTTGTCGGCGCCAGGGCCAAATGGCCAAGGGTGTGGGCTTATCGGCGCGCAAGAGGCCAAGGAGGCCAGGTTCCCGGCGTGAAGGTGAGAGGGCCGGGGTTCCCGGTGTGATGAAGAGAAGGCCAGGGAGTTCCCGGCGCTGGCTTCCCGGCGCGAGGAGGAATTGCTCAAAGGGGGTTCCCGGTGCGCAGGGGAGAAGGCCAGAGGATGGGCTTCCCGGCACGATGGCAAAGGAGCCAGGGGGGTTCCCGGTGCGGCCAAGATGGAGAGGTTCCCGGCGCGAAGATAAGAAGGCCAGGGGTGGGGTTCTCGGCGCTAGAAGCCTTGTGCCGAGAACTATTCACCCCTTTTACTGTGCATGGGGCCGAGATGGATTAGGGCGCTGGGATGAGTTTCAGAGTTTTACGGTACCCTGTTTTGGGTTTCTTGAAGATTCAGGATAAGGTAGGTGGATTCTATGGGATTAGAATGGATCAGGGCATCAAATTTGAACTGGATTAGGTTTGGGCTTTATAGAAACATCAGGATCGAGGAGGAATTAGGGAAGACCAAGGTCTAGAGAACCCCTGTCACCAATATCATGCAGAGCCCGGGGACGGATTTGATGTGGTCGTTCATCACCCTAGGAGCCAAGAGATGGCTGTCTCTGGACCCAGAGGTGATTTTGACAATGCTAATAGATAGAATATAAGCATCTAGAACTCCGGAGTATCATAAACCTCGGTCATTGTATAGCTTTGCCTTATCCCGGAGGCCAAGGGATGGTCTGTCCCTGGCTCTGGAATAAGCACGGAAAGCATTTGAAAACCCAGTGAAGCGGCAGACCGATGATCAGACTGGGGAGGGGATGACATGCTACGGCATCTAAGAGAAGATATAAGGGGATGGCAGCAGAGCTTCGGAGAAAAGCAATAGCAGGCGGCAACTGCGGCCCGTAGCGTTCATATATTAGAAAATTGCAATTACATCCGCACATCGGAGGGAGTACATAGAAGAAGATATAAGAAGACTATGCCTTATTCTAGCGGTGTGAAAATCGGCTATCATAACGCAGAATACATCAGAAGAGGAAGAAGTAGAAGCAATCGAAATTAGACGAGTGAACTACAGAAATGGGGAGGGGAGGGCGGAGCATTGACTCCTCTCCCTCCCCGTTGCCCACCTTCAATCAGGCTTCGAACCCTCCTCTCTGCTTTCTCTCTTTTCTTCTTTGGCCCTTCTGCCTCTTCTTCTCTCGGATCAGATTGCAGGCTCTACCCTCTTCTCTTTTTTTGTGGCTATCTCTTCTTCTTCTCAGCTGTTGCCCCTCTTTCCGCTGCTGCTCCCCTTTTCGCTCCTGCTCTTTTCGCTGCTCCTCCTCCTTTTCCGAGGGGAAAAGGGGTTTTATATCTCTCCTTGGTATCTTATCGGCAGGCCTGTCCCGGCGCGCCTCAATCGAAGGAAGACTTCCCGGCGCGTGGGGCTCCAGCTTCCCGGCGCCGCTCTTGGGCTTCGACAAAGGGGGTCCCGGCGCCACTTTTATAGGCCCATTTAGGGATTTTTAGACTTCACATATACCTCGGCCTTTATTGGTCCTTCAAATATATCAGAACCCGAGAAGGCCCTCCATTGGTGACACAGTTTCTATTGAGATCATTCATAGATTTTCATCAATTGGTAGACTGGGGTTTCATCGGCATTGCCATCTGAATGATGACAAAGTCGGACATCATTTCATCGGTATCGTCACCTGAACGGTGACAAGATCGGACATCAGCTCTAGCCTGAAAAGACTTCAGCCAGGTGTATAGTCTGTGGAGACGATTCTTTTGCTCTGACTTTGCAGAAGCCTTCACAATCTTTATTTGCTGGTTCTGGCTTCATCTTTATCTTTGCTCATATCACATCTGTCAATAAGTTGACATCTGACTTACTCTGACATGTTACCTGTGGATTCTCGGACGAGGCAATAATACAGCTCTTATTGAGGTGTGATAGGAGGTCTCATCAGTCAGGTGACTGCTACTTCATCAGTGCCGCCGTCTGACTGACAATGGCACCGGACATCAGCTTGGCTGGGAAAGGCTTCAGCCGGGTAGATGGTTGACGAGCTTCATCATTGGTCTTTCACTGTTGGTCTGATCTTCTTTTCAATTCTGTTTCCGCCCTTGCTCATTTTCAAGGCGTCAACAAATGCCCCCCACCTGCGGGCGGCGTAAGCACAGAATAAGCGGCACGGTGTCTGCAGGTGTCTTTCAACGTTCGAGGGTATCTTCCTCAATTTTTCTTTTAATCTAGTCCTTAGGCTCTGATCATCTCATTACAACAATATCATGCACACATATTTTTCATTTCTTTATTCTTCTCCAATGAGTTTTCTTTTCTTTTCAGCATTTGGAGTCTTCTCGGCACGATGTTCATGGTCTTCTCGGAGCGAGGACTGGACTGCTTCTACTGAAATTCGTGCATCGGAGGGATTTCCTAGCACGGACTATGACCGACAAGCTGACGGCATTGAAGTTGCAGAGGTCAGAGTGCAAATCTGAGCTGGAGAAGCTGACGCTTGCCCTTGACGAACGCCAAGCTGTGCTACAGAGTGTTGTTCAGCGGGAGGAAGCTATCCAGGACCGGATCGCCATTCTGGAAGTGGAACTCGCTGGACTTCGAGCCGAGCTGCGACAATTATCCTCTATTCGGCCATAGTCCACCGAGGAGGTGGCCTTGTTGGAGGGACGGGTGATGTCTCTCCAGGGTATGTCCGTGAAGCTTCAGGAAGAGGAGGCGCGCCTTCACGAGCTAAGAGCAGCTCCCGATGTGGGTCTTTTGGCCTTTGAAGATATCTTCCGGTAGCCTTGAATTATCTCTTCTTTGTTTTCTTCTGCCCTCTTTTGTGATACAGTGTCCCCTCGGGGCTCTGTATGTACTCCTCTTTTAATGAAAAGGAATCTTCGACTTCATGTGTATCCATCTTCTTTTCTATGTGGTTTCATCACTTTGGGAAGTGGGGTAGTGATTCTAGCAGTCCCTCCTGTGAATGGCTCGTACATGGCAGGAGAGCGTCCACCCTTTCATAGAAAGGATGGGGAACTCGCTCCACCGCGTGAGGGCCTCCGGGGGGGGGGTTAAACCGAACTTTGCTGGTAGCAGCAAACGTCCTTTTTGGCGATATGTGCCGCAAGGGAGACGGTTTGCGGGAATGCGAATGAAGAGGTTTAGAGCATCATCTGGAACGGGCGAATGGTCCATCCCGGGTAGGTTTCAAAGCCAGTCGGGGCAGTGTGCCAATCGACCAGTGCATGATTTCATCATCGATATTGGGATCATATCGATGCAAAGAAATCTTATAGGTTTCATCAGAGTAGACGGAAGGTCTAGACTGGGTAGAGGTTATCGCAGGTGGGACATTGAAGGGTGCGTGATTTTCATCAGGACAGACGTAGGGTCTGAACTGGATAGGATCTCATCATTGATCGGGCGAGGTGCCGGTCGATCAATAGCTAGTTTCATCATCGATATTGGGTTCATATCGATGCAAAGAAAGTGTTATAAGTTTCATCAGAATAGACAAAAGGTCTAAACTGGCGGGGTTTTAATTGGACATGGTTTCATCACTGATCGGGCGAGGTGCCAGTTGATCAGTGGTTGGTTTCATCGTCGATATGGGGATTATATCGACGCAATGAGTTTCATAGGTTTCATCAGTATAGACGTAAGGTCTAAACCGGATAGAGGATTTCATCATTGATCGGGCGAGGTGCCGGTCGATCAACGGTGGGATGTATGTAGAGGTGTAGGTCTCGTCAGGACAGACGTAAGGTCTATTCCAGTAGGTTTCATCGCGGGTGGACTTCGCCAAGAAATACGTAGGTTTCATCAGGATAGGCGTAGGGTCTATCTTGGTAGGGTTTCATCATTGACCGGGCAAGGAGCCGATCGATCAAGGGAAGGTTTAGGAGTTTGATCAGGACAGACATAAGGTCTGAACTGGCCAGGATCTATCAGAATGGTGACGGGTTTTATTGCCGGTGGGACATTTGCAAGAGGGTATGCAGATTATATCAGGGTAAACGTAAGGTCTGCCCCGGAAAGGTTTCATCGTTGACCGGGCAAGGAGCCAAACGGTTATCAAGGGAAGGAAGTATGGAATTTCTCAGAATTACCACGTTACTGGCCCAAGCGCCCTTTCGGGTTTTCGCCGGAGCCAGTCCCCTCTTGCTATTTCCCACGCGCCCTTTCGGGTTTTCACGTGGCGGGGTACCCAATTTTGCCTGCAGTGCCCTTTTGGGTTTTCACCATAGCTGGGTTTTAGCCATTCTTGCCCTTGTCCAGAATGCCTGAACAAGTCTGGCGGGGTATCTCTATTTTTAACCCCATTCTTCATATGTATATTTTTTTTATTCTTTCTCTTTTCCTTTTTCATCATCTTTTCTGGGACCAGAACTTTCATCCTACGGACCATGGCGCCATATGTTTATTGTGGACACACGATCATTGATGTGGGTGTCAACATCAATGCAAAGGGAAATATGGTTTCATGACCTATTCAGGCGAAAGGTCTGAATAGATAGCAGCTCGGGCACGGAGCCATTTGCCGAAAATGTGAGTTTCATCGTTAATGTAGGGTCTGACATTACCGCAAAGGAATAGAGCTTCATGATCTATCCACACGGAGGGTTTGAATCGATTGAAAAAGCAGTGTTGTGCTATGTCAGAGCGGACGGAAGGTCTACCCTGGATGGGTTTTAGCATCGATCAGGCAGCGTGCCAATCGATCGATAGCAGGTTTCATCATTGGTATTGGCTCATACCAATGTAAGGATTTCATATGTTTCGTCAGGATAGACGTAGGGTCTAAACTGGATAGGGTTTTAGCATTGATATTGGGCGAGGTGCCGATCGATCAATGGCGGGTTTCATCATCGGTATTGGATTTATACCAATGCAAGGAGTTCATGGATTTCATCAGGATAGACGGAAGGTCTAAACTGGATAGGTTTTATCATAGATTGGGCAGTGTGCCAATCGATCAACAACAGGTTTCATCACGGCGGGATGTAAAGAGACATGTAGATCTAGTCGGAATAGACGTAAGGTCTAAACCGGACAAGGTTTTATCGCTGATCGGGCAGTGTGCCAATCGATCAATAGCAGGTCTCGTGGTGGTGGGCTTATTATCGAGGGAATTTTTCTTGAGCAATGCATGAAGGCTTCACCAGAATAGACGTAAGGTCCATTCCGGATGGGTTTAATCGTTGATCGGGCAAGGCGCCGGTCGATCAACGAGGAGTTTTATGGTGGGAGGTGAGGCTTTCTTTGGAATCACCACATTACCGACCCAAGCGCCCTTTCGGGTTTTCGCCGGAGCCAGCCCCCTCTTGCTTTTGCCCACGCGCCCTTTCGGGTTTTCACGTGGCGGGGTACCCGATTTTACCTGCAGTGCCCTTTCGGGTTTTCACCACAGCTGGGTTTTAGCTATTTTTACCCTTGCTCAGAATGCCTGAACAAGTCTGGCGGGGCATCTTTATTTTTAGCCCCTATTTTGTTATCTTCTATTCTCTCTTCCTCTCTCTCTTCTTTTTTTTTAGAGGGTGACAGGTCGGAATGCCATTAGATCAAGATAAGGGGTGGCTTGGCTAGGGCGGAGTGCCTGTTAGACCAAGAAAGGGTAGCCTGGCTAGGGCGGAGTACCGCTAGACCAAGAAAAGGGTAGCTCGGTTAGGGCAGAGTGCCGCTAGACCAAGAGGGGGTAGCTCGGTGTAGGGCGGAATGCCGGTATACCAAGAAAGGGTAGCTCGACTAGGGCGGGTTGCCGCTAGACCAAGAAAGGGTAGCCTGGCTAGGGCGGAGTGCCGCTAGACCAAGAAAAGGGTAGCTTGGCTAGGGCGGAGTGTCGCTAGACCAAGAAAAGGGTAGCTCGGCTAGGGCGGAGTGCCGCCAAACCGGGAAAAGGGTGTAGCTTGGCTAGGGCCGAGCATTGCTAGACCAAGAAATGGATAGCTCTGCTAGGGCGGGGTGCCGCTAGACCCAAAAAGGGTAGCTCGGTTAGGGCGGAGTGCCGCTAGACAAAGGAAAGGGTAGCTCGGTTAGGGCGGAGTGCCGCTAGACCAAGAAAGGGTAGCCTGGCTAGGGCGGAGTGCCGCTAGACCAAGAAAAGGGTATAGCTTGGCTAGGGCGGAGTGCCGCTGGACCAAGAAAGGGTAGATTTTTCCCGATTACTCGGGGAATATTGGTTGTGCTGTATGACACAGCTTTAGATGTCTTCCGTTGAGTGGCGAGAATTGGATTTCCCCTCGATGGTTAACAACCACGTAGGCCCCTCCTTCGTAGACCCTCTGTATCACATAAGGACCTTCCCAATTAGCATTCAGCTTTCCTTTTGGGTTGGACGCCATGACTTCTTTTTTCTTGACCATGATGAGGTCGCCTTTCTTGAATTCTCGTCCTTTTACGAGTTTGTTGAATGCAATGGCCATGTGGGCCTGATACATTTGGATACTCTTCTGAGCTCGGAGGCGCTTCCCTTCCAATTCAGCCAGTTCTTCTAGTCTTCTTTCTGCATTGGTCTGTTCGCCACGGGCCAGGCCATATTGGACTGCCACTCTGAGTGACGGGACTTCTAGCTCTAGCGGAACCACTGCCTCTGAGCCGTATACCAGCGAGTATGGTGAGCACCCTGTAGGTGTCTTGAAGACAGTGTGGTATGCCCACAGAGCTTCATACATTTTCTCTTCCCAGTCCTTCTTATTAGAACTGACGACCTTCGCCAGCAAGGTGCAGAGAGTCTTGTTAAAAGCTTCTGCCAATCTGTTTGCCTGCGGATTGTAAGGAGTGGAAGTCCTCCATTCGATCTTATACTTCTCAGCAAGTCGATAGACCTTCTGATTTCTGAAATGACTTCCATTGTCGGATATTATTCGGTTGGGGATCCCGAACTAGAAGATAATGTTCTGTTTGATGAATCTGGTGACCAGTTCACCAGTCACTTCTCTTAATGCTACAGCCTCCGCCCATCGGGAGAAGTAATCTGTTATGGCCAGTATGTACTTATGTCCGGCCGAGGAAGTCGGCAGTGGCCCGACTACATCAGTTCCCCATTGTGCAAACGGCCAACTAGGAACTGTAGGGTGCAGAGTCGTAGGAGGCTTTCTAGGCACAGTAGCATGCTCTTGACACTTCTGGCATGATTTTGCAAATTTACAGCAGTCTTCAAACATGGTGGGCCAATAGTAGCCCAGCTTCTTGATTTCTATCTTCATCTTGGGACCAGCCTGGTGGGCACCTGCTATCCCAGCATGTGTTTCTTTCATCGCTTGCCAGGCTTCCTCAGTGAACAGACAGCGGAGTAGAATCTTTTTGCGTGCATCTGCCATTATTCGGAACAAAATTCCATTCCTGAGTTCATAAGAATATTTGATTCTCAGGAGTTTCATCTTTTCTTCTCTTTTCTGCGGCAGCTGTTGGTGTACCAACCACTGCAGCAAGTGTTGTCTCCAATCAGACGCTTGCTCTATGCTGATGGTGGCAACTTCGTCTTCTTCGGGGCACCCTTCTAGCATACTGGGGACTTGCCGCCGGTTCATAACGACAATGTTCAGTGTCTTATTTGGTGGGACTGCTAGTGAGCTGGTCAGCTTCGCCAGTGCATCAGCCTGGGCATTGTGTCCACGGCCCACATGCTTGAGCTCAATATGGTAGAATTTCGCCATGAGGCGCACAGCTTTTTGGTGGTAGGGATTCAGCTCTGGCTTCTGTAGATTCTAATTAGAAATCCACTTAGAATAAAAATAATGAAAGAATATGCATAAAAGGGATAAAAGGGTATAAGCACATGGTGCTAAAGGGAAGTGTGATCGCCAGAGACGCGAAGGCCTCAAAGATATAACAATAAAAACATGGAGGGATCGCGAAAAATACCTTGAAACGCGGGTGATGTGAGTACTCCTTTCTCTTCTATATCGGCCGGCCGATGAAGAGAGTTTCTCTTATTTGATTACCCTTGCAAAACAAAGACAAACACCAATAAAGAAATTGAATTAGAAATATGGTGAGTGTAGCATCAATTCATGTAAGAGATGAGCATGGAAACATAGAGTAGAACACACCTTATGGGTGGTTGCCCTTAAACCCCTATGCAAAGAGGGTATGGGAATATGATGATGATGAATGATGAATAATATGCAAAATAAGTGAATAAAAGAGAGAGAGCAAGAGATGTACTGTGGAAAGCCTCAACACACACGGTTGAGGGAGAAGGCTAGCAGAAGATGTATATGCATGCATGTGTATCAATGAAAATAGATCAAAAGGGGAATAAAAAAGGGAAAGAGGAGCCTGTGCTTCGCTTCTTGGCCTTGGATACTTGATGGGGAGGGAGCTTCAAAAGGATGAAGATTGCTGTACGTTTGCAGCTTCTCCTTCGGCCAACAACAGTAGCAGCAGCAACCTGTAAACGAAAATAGAAGAAGGAAAAGAGAAGAAGAAAGGAAAAAAGGATCTACAGAAAAAACGAAGGAAGAAAACTCGGAAGAGGAGAGGAAGAGGGGAAGAAACTCGAGGTACACGATGCCTTGGGAAGAAATATGCAAAAAGATGGTGAAAAAGGAAGAAGAGGACAAAGGATGTGATATCCTGGAGGAGCAGGAAGATGAGACGGAGGAAAGATGGAGGGTCCAGAGGTTTTGGAGGAATGAGATGCCGAGGGACGCGGTGCCCAAGGATGAGTGGATGAAAAGGATCAGGAGGGTCCGGAGGTTCCGGAGTGATGGAATGCCGAGGGACGCGGTGCCCGAGGAAGAATGGATGAAAAGGATCAGGAGGGTCTGGCGGTTCCGGAGGGATGAAATCAGGAAGGGCGTCATGCCCTAAAAGGAGGGGTAAAACACCTAGAGGTGCCAGGGAAATAGCAGAAAGGGGAACGCGATGCCCTGGGGGAAGAGAAAGATCCGGAGGTTCCGGAGGAATGAGATGGAAAGGGGCGCGATGCCCAAGAAGGAAGTCTGAAAATTCCGGGAGAATGAGATGAAAGAGGGCGCGATGCCCTAGCAGGATAAAGGAGAAATCCGGAGGGTCCGGGTGCAGGAGTTAGAAAGGGGCGCAATGCCCTGAGAAGAGATTGGAAAGAGGACAATGCCCGAGCAATGAAGATGAATAGGATGGGAAATGCGGGATATCCGGAGGTGCCGGAAGGCGGGGAAGATACGGGTCCAGAAACTCGGGAAAGAAGAAGTGCAATTGCATGCAATAGGATGGATGCGATAAATGCAGTGAATGCGTGAATGCAATGAGATGCAAAGAACATGAAGAATGTGAAGGGCGAGAGGATGAGATCCTCCTCCTTACCTCTGGAGTGGCCCATGAAGAATCGGTGACAGAGGAGAATATGGGTGGAGTTGAATGGAAGGTGGATAAAAGAGTGGAAGACCCCTTAGCACCAAGATAACTGCCCCTCCACGGCAGTGAAAGTGTATAGCCAATCGGCCCAAAGAAAGAAGCTTCAATAATAAATGACAACCCTCTTGAAGAGTGGAGAGTAATAATGTGAGGGAGTTGGGAAGTTGGGACAGGAAGCATTGCCATGCCCATTGATTGCGGCATATAAAGAATGTTGACAAAAATGGGCATTCGCCCCTTGTATGGAAGAATGAATTAAGGATTTGAAAGTTGGAGCAAGGGGTGCCCTGCCCTGCCCTTGGGTGGCATCAACGCTTGGCATTCTTTTCTAGCGAGCAGTGGCGGCTTGACCTCTTCAGCCGTGCTTGGCCCCATAACCCAGATTGGCATCCGGCAAATGAACTCTTGCATCTTGAACTGCACGGCAGTGGCCAAATTCTTCTTTCGCGGCTCTTGATCATCCTTGGCACAAGT
This sequence comes from Amorphophallus konjac, assembly GCA_022559845.1. Taxonomy (NCBI): domain Eukaryota; kingdom Viridiplantae; phylum Streptophyta; class Magnoliopsida; order Alismatales; family Araceae; genus Amorphophallus; species Amorphophallus konjac. Next base: position 82,775,981 of record CM040125.1, read on the forward strand.
GTTTGTAGCAGCGCTCCCCTTCCGAGTAGTAAAGGGAGGTGAAGCGGAGGTGGGAGGCTCCGTGGATGGTGGGGGTATAGTGGAAGGCGTTGGAGAAAGGATAAGTGGAGGCGAAGGTTCAAACACGTCGAGCTTCTCCCTTTGCTCGGAAGTAGTTGGGGTTGGCTCGAGTGCAAAAAAGGGTTGATCCTGCTCAGGATTAGCCACGGGTAATAGGTTAAGTGGTGGAGTAGGGGTAGTTGGGTTTGGTGTTAAAGGTGTAATGGAGGGTTGAATTGGGGAAAGTTCGACGTTAGGCTCGGTGGAGGCCGATGGTGTGGAGGCTGGCATAACCGGTGGAGGTGTAATTGGTGGAGGTTTGGTGCGGAGAAAACGCCGGATGGGGCGAGCGGTGTTAGGAGTGGGAGGAGACTCAAGATGCACCGGCGCGGGTGATTGGAGTATCGACCCATCGTCGTAACACCAAGAGGTCTCGGAAATGGGGGTTGGATTGGGGACGATGGCTTTGTCCTAAGCAGGGGGTTCATCAAATGGAAGTGGAGGGAGAGGGAAACGAAGGAAACTCGGAAGGGGTGCTTGCAAAGCTTCGTCATATGCCGCCTCGAATTCTTCAACTGCCGGTTCTTCATCATCAAACTCAAGTGGACACCGTAATGGAGGCGTATATGTGGATGGAGGAGTGTAATGGTGTTGCATATGTGGAGGTGGAAGGCCATATGAATGAAGTGTGCGGATGGGTGGAGGGCGGACGGTGTCCACTTGAGCGTTGAAATCTGCCGGCTCTTGCTTGCTTGAACTACCGATACCATAGTCATCCATCCTATCTTTCCAATCTTTCTCCATTTTTGTAATATCATTCAGGGCAGCATGAAGGGGATTGATTAGAGTAGGAGGAGCGGGTCGTGGGCTCGTAACCCTCTTTAATTGTTCCTCCAATAAAGTGACCTTGTCAAGAAGAGTTTGTTGGAGGGGTATGGCTTGAGCAACCAAGGGTTGGCAGGGCCTTGAATGAGGGGCTGCATAAAAAGGCCGTGGAGGGGAATTAATGGGCCGACCCATAGGAGAATCCGGATGGGCCGGATTGCAGGGAATAAATGGGCCTTGGGGCCGTGATGGAGGAGGAATAGAAGGAGGCGGGTGTTGGACCACCCGAGGAGAAGGGTGAATAGGAGGAGATGGGTGATGGGCCACTCGAATAGGATTGTGAATAGCAGAGGGAGGTGGGTGATGGGCCACCCGCATAGGATTGGAAGGAGGATGAGATGAACAAGATGAATGAGATGCACCCTCAACAGCGGCCTTAAGGGCTTGAATTTGTTGAGGTGTGAGATGATCTAATGCATTAATGATTTGGGAGACCTTCTCATCATTGGGACGAGACGGTCTCAAAGGAATAGTGGCTCGCGATTGAATCGAGGGGCCATGAGATTGGATATTACCCATGGGTCGGGCAACACCATGAGGACGTGGTCCTTTGAAAGAATTATGGTGAGAATGATGAACATGTTGAAATTGAGGGGAATAAGATGTGCTAGGTTGATCACCCTCATGAACATTAATTGAGTTGAACATGTTGACTTTCTTATCAAGGTAATCCAAACAATTCAATGTGTAATTCAAACAATTCACAAAGATAGCAAACAAGTTGGGATGGTTACCTTTGACTTCTTATGTTTGAACCTTGGTGAATTAAGGATTTTTAACAAAATTATGATTCACACAAGGGAGGAACCTAGTTTCAAATGTGATTTCAACTCCGGTGCTAACTAGGAACACTCTCTCACCGTGTATGGCCAACTAAACCCGGGACTTCAAAGGGTACAACCTGCCCGGCGTCCGTGAGGGAATCCACGGGTGCGGGGACTTACGGAGGCTTGGTTTAGGAATTTCCAATCCAAAGAGACGGAGTGCTCAATGGAGGGTCCTTCCTTCACCAAGAGGGTGTGTGGAATCCTAGTGTAGAGAGAGGAGGTCTCCCAAACCAATGCAAATGAATGAATGCAGGAGATATGAACGAATCACAGCAGTAAGATCAATCAATGAATATAAGCATGAATCAGCATGAAAAATCACAAACGGGAGGGTTCTGTAAACCCACAGGAAAGAGACGCCCTGGCAGGGGTCGCTACCATAAACAGACGATAGCGTGGCTGTCGTGAATCGCTGTGAGGGCCCAGAAGCAGTGAAAAGCGCGCCTTGGAGTGAGGCGCTATATATAAAAGGACGCCCCTGGGTGAGGGCGTCAAATGTAAACACGCGCCTTGATGTGAGGCGCTAAGCAACAAAAAGACGCCTTGGGGAAGGGCGTGAATTCATAGAAAGCAGGAGATGTGATGGAAGACGCCCTGGCAGAAGGCGTTACACATAAAGAAGACGCCCTGGATCAGGGCGTTAAAATAAAACGCGCCACTGTCTAAGGCGTTAATTTCCTCTATCTCCAGAAAACTCCATGGCCAGAAATATCAAACATTCACAGTCAGAGGCAATCAACAAATATATGAATTAAGATATTAGCATGCTCATCAAAATTTTTGGATAAGTGAAAATTCTAAAAAAAACCTATCAAACTGACAGATCACATGGGGAGAGTGCAATGCACAATGGAGGGTGCCCGTGGGGTACAAAGGAAGCGCACCGTGGGTGCAAAAGGGGAGATGGCACACGTGGGTGCCCAAGGGAAAGGGTAATCAAAAGAAAAATGAAAGGGGTCCCACCGTGATCGCCAATTTGTAGATCCTAATTAGAAATCCACTTAGAATAAAAATAATGAAAGAATATGCATAAAAGGGGTAAAAGGGTATAAGCACATGGTGCTAAAGGGAAGTGTGATCGCCAGAGACGCGAAGGCCTCAAAAATATAACAATAAAAACATGGAGGGATCGCGAAAAATACCTTGAAACGCGGGTGATGTGAGTACTCCTTTCTCTTCTATATCGGCCGGCCGATGAAGAGAGTTTCTCTTATTTGATTACCCTTGCAAAATAAAGACAAACACCCATAAAGAAATTGAATTAGATATATGGTGAGTGTAGCATCAATTCATGTAAGAGATGAGCATGGAAACATAGAGTAGAACACACCTTGTGGGTGGTTGCCCTTAAACCCCTATGCAAAGAGGGTATGGGAATATGATGATGATGAATGATGAATAATATGCAAAATAAGTGAATAAAACAGAGAGAGCAAGAGATGCACTGTGGAAAGCCTCAACACACACGGTTGAGGGAGAAGGCTAGCAGAAGATGTATATGCATGCATGTGTATCAATGAAAATAGATCAAAAGGGGAATAAAAAAGGGAAAGAGGACCATGTGCTTCGCTTCTTGGCCTTGGATACTTGATGGGGAGGGAGCTTCAAAAGGATGAAGATTGCTGTACGTTTGCAGCTTCTCCTTCGGCCAACAACAGCAGCAGCAGCAACCTGTAAACGAAAACAGAAGAAGGAAAAGAGAAGAAGAAAGGAAAAAAGGATCTACAGAAAAAATGAAGGAAGAAAAACTCGGAAGAGGAGAGGAAGAGGGGAAGAAACCTGTATAACAGAGACGTAAGCTCTATTAATAGGTTGAAGGGGAGATAAGAAAGGGCAAGAGACCTACGGAGGTAAGGACTCCAGTTCCCAATCGAGGAAGGTCACTAAATGAAGCAAGGACTCTTGGGGAAAGGGCTGCGTTCGTTTAGAACACGAAACTGAAACGCGACATGAAAAAGGGCGTCAATTCAAAAATTGACAACTTACCATAGGGCGTTAATTCAAAACACGCCTTGGACAAAGGCGTCAACTCCTGGATCTTTTTTAGAAATAAATATTTCTTTTATTTGAAAATTGTGAAACACGCCTGAACCAAAGGCGTTAATTAAAAAACGCCCTACCAAGGGTCGTTAATTCAAAAATAATCAAAATAGGGCCATTTTTCATTTTTCAATATTATTTTCCTATTTTTTAGGTGGAGGTGCATCTCAATGTGCTGATTCTAATGACTATTTTTACGTATTTTTCTGACACCTGGAAGGCCACCAAATCACCTCTCAAAGGGGGTTGAAAATAATATTAAAATATTCAATTTGAAAAGTGACGCCCTCACATGTGTCGTGATTTCAATTTTTTTATTTTTTATTTTATTAAAAATCAAAATAACGTGTCTTGTTAAGTCGTTAATTCATAAAAAATTCCGAAAAATCCTCAGAAAAATCCAGAAAAATGGGAAAAAGAGAGAAATTGACGCCTAATTGAAATGGCGTCAATTTTTCAAGAAACGCCCAAGGCTAAGCCGCTATTTAAAAGACGCCCCATGTCAAGTCGTAATTCTGGAAAATTCATAAAAATAGAGAAAAATGCCCAAAAAATCTAGAAAAATCCAGGAAAATAGAAAAAAATAAGAAAAGGGGAGAAAATGGGGAGAAATCCAAGAAAAGTGAGAAAAACCACTCAAACAAAGTTAATTTGAGGGTCAAATTGGGGCATTACAAGGTAATATGAGATATGCTCAAAATGATGTCAATTTTGGCGTGTCTACAGCTTCCGCACTTTGAACACCCCTTGGATCTGTTTTATTATCAACATCGAATCCCCGAATACTTGAAGCATTTGGATACCCATGTTGAGGCTGATATATAGCCCGATTATCAGAGCTTCATACTCGGCCTCATTATTGGTGCAGGGCTTGTTTATAGAACAGGAAGTATGCACGATCTCCCCTTCTGGTGATTTCAGCACAATACCGGCTCCAGTCCGTATTCTGGTCTTTCCATCGGAGTCTGTCTCTGTTCTAGATGGTCCATCAAAGAATAGTTGCCACATAACTGACTGAGCCTGGCAGGCCTCGAGTGTCTCATCATCGGGTAACTCAGTCCCTAGCATATCATTTTCCGGCACAGGATGCTCTGTGAAGAAATCAGCCACGGCCTGTCCTTTTATCGCCCTCTGGGGTGTATAGGTAATATCGAATTCCATCAGGATCACTGCCCATTTGCCCAACCGGCCCTTCAGTACTGGCTGAGTCAATATGTATTTGAGCGGATCTGCCGCAGATATCAATCTGACTTCATGTGACAACATATAGTGTCGGAGCTTCTTGACAGCAAAGACTAGTGCCAAGCAGGTCTTTTCTATGTAGCTGTAGCTTTCTTCAGTTCTAATAAGCCTCATACTCAGGTAGTACAAGGCTTGTTCTTTGCGTTCTTCATTTATCTGTGCAAGCATTGCCCCCAGGGAACAGTATGTAGCCGCGATATACAGTATCAAGGGCCTGCAGGCTATATCGGACAGATTCCTTGGTGGAGGGAGCTCCTGGATAGCCTTAATCTTGGATGGGTCAATTTCAATGCCCCTATGACGGACAATAAACCCGAGGAATTTTCCACTGGACAAGCCGAAGGCGCACTTCCTAGGATTCATCTTGAGCTCAGATTTGCGCAGCCTCTGGAATACTATCCTTAGGTCTTGCAAATAGTCTTCTCTTCTGCTGGTTTTTACTACCAGATCATCAATGTAGCACTCTACTTTCTTGAAGAGCAAATCATCAAAGATCTTAGTCATAGCTCTTTGGTAGGTAGCGCCGGCATTCTTGAGGCCAAACGGCATCCTTTTGTTGTGGAATATCCCCTTCGGAGTGCGGAACGCAGTGTGCACTCTGTCTTCTTCAGCAATCCAGATCTGGTTATATCCGGATGACCCATCCATAAATGACAGGGCTTCATGACCAGTAGTCGCATCGATCATCACTTCAGTGATTGGCACTGGGAAATCATCTTTCGGGCAAGCCTTATTAAGGTCCTGGAAGTCAACACATATTCTGATCTGCCCATTCTTCTTCTTTACGGGCACTATATTGGATAACCATGTAGTATACTGATTTTCTTCAACAAAGCCTACATCAATCAGCTTGTCGACTTCTTTATTAATTTGATTTATCAATTCAGGGCGCATTCTCCTGGGCGGCTGCTTTACGGGGTTAGCCTCTGGGTTTATTGCCAACCGATGCTGTGCCACATCAGAACTCAGTCCCGGCATTTCATCATATGTCCATGCAAAGCAGTCTCGGAATTCCTTCCAAAACTATATATACTGTTCCCTGGCAGCTGGCTCCAGCAGTGCACTGAGGAATGTCGACCTTGGCTCATCTGCGGTCCCTAGATTTATTTCCACAAGCTCTTTGGCGGTGGCCTGACCTCCATCTTCAACCTCGGGCGGGGCTTCTTGCAAGTCAATGAAGCCTCCCGGGATATAATCTTCTTCAGTTTCATGATCCTCTGTTTCATCATACTGGTCAATCTTCCGGGGAATATGAATACTGCGAGGCCCTTGGCTGGATGAGAAATATGAAAGGGGACATCTCCCCGATGATGGTCCGGACCCCGTCCCGCCACTGCGTGGACGGTGTCCTATTCCTACCCGGCACGACCCACATAAGAGGTGGTCATGTCGGTGTAATAATCTGCTATGCACTAAATTATCTTCCCATAATAACAAGAGCTTCAATATCACACACTTCGTTTTTAGCCGCCCCGAGTGGCCTCCTATTTTGGCGTTTAATCAAGGGTTGTCCTTCTTAGGAAGGGCGTAATTAACGTCATAGCCTTTATGGTATGGCGGACTTTTGGTCCCGACTCGGACTTCACAATTGACTGATTGAGTCAGATCGAGCGCATAATAAGATTGTCACCCCGGTGACTGGTACGCCTAATAAACCAAATTAATAAATAAAATAAAAAAATAATAAGTGAAATAAATCCGTCCCCACAAGTCTGGCACGCCCGGTGGGACCGAGTCTCCCTTCATCTCTACGCCAAAATAGGAGGCCCAGCGGGCCCCCCCTCAAATTTCTAATTTTGTGTGCTTTCTCTATTTTCACGAAGCTACGATGACGGTTGGAATCATATCTGTATGCTTTGATCAACAAGCGGTCGATGTGCATGTTCGAGAAGGCTACCTGGCGGTACCTCTTTCGTTCGGATCGATGCCGCCTGCTGTCGGGATGCCCAACTGCCTGGGCCTCATCTTCACTGACTTGCTCGAGATTGACAACCAGGAGCAAAAGACTATTGTCGAGACATTGCCGTAAGCTACCAGCCCCAAGATGAGCCATGTGATGTAGGATACTCCTGAGGTCGTGTCATGCTTCGTCCATCACGAGGCGAAAAGGGGCACATCCTCTGCTGCTGGAAGAAGGAGGAGATCCGACAGGAGAGCCCGATCCACTGCTGCGGGTCGTCGGATATCCAACTTAGGAAAGACAATGCTGATTGGAGATGTCTGGGTAATCCTCAGTGGTTGCCCAAGGGCGGTCAAGCCGGACGTGATCGCCCCGATGGTGCCTACTACCAATAGGTTCCGGGTACTAGCTACCAGGAGGGTCGACATGAAAGAGGAGGATAGAAAGCCACTGGCACCAAAGCCGCCCAAGTTCAGGCAGATCTGGCGGCCGAAGAAAATCCAGAGCTGGGTCCCAGCTCAAGAGGAAGAGAACATTGCTGATACCACTGTTGCCCGCTTCAGGGCAGGAAGCAGAAGAGGAGAAGGAAAAGACATAAAAAATGCTGTTGCTGTTCACCCCAGGGCTCGGGGTAGGAGAGATGAGAAAGAGAATGAAGGAAGAAATCTGACTACTATTCGCCCCAGGATGAGGGGCAGAAGATATGAGCAGAAGGAAGACCTCACGGTCACCCACCCCATGGCTGGGGGCAAAAGATGGGAAAGGAAGAATTATGCTGCTGCTGCCAACCGCTGCCAGGATGGGAGTAGAAGGTTCAGGGAGGAAGAGGAAATGAGAATAAGCAAACCAGTCGCTGCTGCCACTCTAAGAAGACCAAGAGCCTGTGCCAGACAGGCTGATATATTCAGATACTCCAAAGTCGAGCATTTGAATGCTCAGGTGGAGAGACTGGCTTATCAGCAGAAAGGCCAGGAAAGATTGATGCTCCAACCAGAGCCACGAAGGCACAATCAAGAGGAGATGAAACAAGTGGCTCAAGACTACTTTCACTACTTGGGGAACTCCGCCCTCGGGCAGCAAAGATTATCCCGTGCCTTGGGCACCATGGATGAAGAAGAAGAAGAAACCCTTCAAGAAGTGATGCTCGGAGTCTCTTCCTCCGATTCCAATGATTATGAAGAAGGCCACAGAGTCGGATATGGGAAAGAAGACCTATACAGGGAAGAAGCTGAAGAAAGAATATCGGTCTTTGACCGACTCAAATACCCCGACCAGGTGAAGAGAAAAGTCCATAGGCAGAAGGGAAAAATGTAGATCTTCGCCTGTAACATGGCCGGACTTGCCAGGGGGTAGGGGATGTTACCAACTCAGCCAGACGAATTGCTCAGACTGGCAGCCAGACCAGGCCCCGTCACAAGAAGAGGACAGGCAGCAAAAGATAAGATGAAGACTAATGACGAAGCCTGCAAGATCACCACTATGACAGTTAATGTGGTGACAACAGAAGAGGAAGACAATCCCTTCGTTGATGATGCAGAAGGGACTTCAGAAGATCTACAGATCCCGTCAACCCTGGATCCCATGATCCAGATGATGTTTAGAAGATATCAACAAGAGATCAATGCTCTCAGAAGACAGCTAAATGAGAGGCATGAAGCTACACCGGTCTCCAAGCAAGCCGAGCCTGTGGGGTAGACTGCCAGCTCAACAGAAATGGCTATCCCAGCTAATCCTCTCCCGGCTGATAAGGGCAAAGCACCGAGCCAACCCGTTCTGCAGCAGACAGTAGCTCAGCCCTCTGTATCTCAGACGTAGCCTGCCGTGCCTACCTTGCGCGCAACTATGATGACAACTCCTTACAGTCAGCAACAAGCTCACTTCTTCCCAGAAAACATGGATCCAGCCATAGCCCACAAGCTGATGATTGAAAGAATTGTGGAGATGAAGCTGTCTGAGAAGACTGGTGATGATGCTAGTACCTACGATGTGTACAATGTACCATATCCTCCCCAGTATGCTGCTAAGAGACTACCTCCAGGCGTCAGTAAGCCGCCGAAATTTGAAAAATTTAATGGCCAGGGCTCCCCCAGGGACCACATAGCTTACTATACCACCATTATGGGTGACTTTGCAGCTGATGAAGCTTATCTGCTTAAATTCTTCGGCTCATCCCTCACCGGGATAGCTTTTGAATGGTATTCAAGCCTGCCGGCTGGGTCATTGGCCGATTGGCCTGATATGCAAAGAAAGTTCCGCGACAGATTTCACATCACGAAAAGAGAAATTACAATAGCAGAACTATATGCAACCAGGCAAAAGCAAGATGAAACAGCACTGGACTACATCAAGAGGTAGAGGAACTTAGCTATGAGATGCAGAAGACCTCCTCACTAAGAAGATGTAGTGCAAATATGTAAGCAGAGCCTCAGGAGAGAGGTACTGGAAAAAATGATTGGTGCAGATGTCAGAACATTTGACCGGCTAAACAATATAGTGGCAGACGTCGAGACGTTCCTGTCCAAGCGTCCGACGGCCAATGCTCCAACTGTGCCAAAAGGTAAATCTAACGATCGACGATCATCGCACTCTGAGGCTAACACCGTCGATTTCAGAACCTTCGAACAACAGAAAGGAAAGAAGGGGGCGGATGAAGCTCCCCCGCCAGTAGACACAATAGAAAGAAAAGATAAGGTCTCTCTGAGAAACAAAATGAGAAAGTCATACTCTTTTCCGAAAGATAAGACAGTCGCACTATTCAATTGGGCATACAAGTTCAACAAGGTAACATTGCCTGAGCCAAAGAGACCCGAGGACGCGACAAAGAAAGGTGATCCACTATTCTGTCCATATCACCGTGCGCTGGGGCACGCAATTGAAGATTGCTATGTCTTCAAAGATATTATGGATGGCATGGCCAAAAAGGGGAAGCTACAGCTGGGAGATTACCAAGTGGAGCCACCCCGTCTGCATGAGCCTCCGGCCTTAAGAATGGCCGCCAATATGATTTCAGTCTACCAGCAGCTGCCTAAGGAGGCCGTTGAAGAATGTACCAGGCATACTTATGAAGCTTGCTTCCTCACCCCACTGAAGGATCAGGAAGGATGGCAGATGAAACCCATAAAGAACAGAAAGAAGACTCCCGCAGCCAATACCAGTGGAGCAGTTATCCGCGGTGTCACACCAAGACCTGAACCGCCTCCAGTAAAGCCAGTATGGCGTACGGCTGAGACAGGGCCAGTCATCTGGATCTCCACTCATAACCGGAGAAGACAAGTCCCCCTACCTGCACATAAGGAAGTAAGTCCTGCAGCCAGGCGTTTACAGCAGTATATTAATGGGCTCGATGAATATGAACAGAAAAAGCCCGGGCACCTGCTGGTGAAAGACTGTATACTTTGGGAACAGCTCTAAGAATTGAAAATTAAAGAGCAGTCAGAGGCAAAACAAGAAAAAGCTGAGACTGAACCCTTCTGGGGGCAGGAGCCAATAAAGCCAAATTCCTAGAAAAAGAAGAGACGGCCCAAGTCCAAAAAGGGAAAGAGGGTCGTGACAGTACAATGTAACACCCTATCGACACTCTTTACCTCGCCCGGGGAGAATGATGAGGATGAAACATCAAATGCCCCGCTAGAAGCCAACCATGTCGAGGCCTCAACCTCAGCACATGCAACATGCTCCGGAAGAAGGTGGGGGCGCCCACCACCAGCTAATCATAACATTATGTTCAGAGGGGAACAGCCCTACCAGATTCCCGAACCGGAGGTACGAGGTGTCCAGGTTCCTCCCCCTGCTAGCTTGTACCAAGAAAAGAAGAAAGGAGGTTAAACTCCAACATTTCTGGAATTTCTATCCAGTCTGGAAAATGAGCAGTCAACACAGGTTGGGCCAGATAAAGGCAAGAGACCTCAGCAGTCGGCATTGGTTGCCTGCAAACAGAATGAGAAAGAGGAGGATAACCCTCCAACAACGCCAGGGGCCATTGTTACAGAAGAAGCCTCCCAAGAAATCAGTCCAGAGGATGAAACCAGCACTGGGCAGCAGAGGCCACGGGCACCACATGAACCTCCAAAACCCCGATGGGCGGAAGAAATGAGACTGTCTAATGTCAAGGTGGGCAGCCGGATCATGAAAATGCTAATGAAGCTCCCTATCAGATTCTCCATCTGGGAGATTCTCTCTCTGAGTGAAGAGGCTCGCCAAGCAATTGTTGATGCCTTGCAGTCGCCGGCACAATATGAAGCACTCTTGACAGAAGTGAATTCTGGGCCGTCAGTCACATTCACAGAAGACGACATGCTGATTCCAAATTCCGGCCATAACAGACCGCTATATATGAGGGGCTCCCTGAACTGTCAGCCACTGAGCAGGATACTGATAGATCCCGGGGCTGCCGTGAACATTCTCCCATACCGCATCTACCAAAAATATTACTTTGATCTTCAACTTACCAAAGTTAGAGATATGAAAATTGTAGGATTCAACCAGAAATGTGAAACACCTCTTGGGGTAGCTGACTTCAACCTCACATTGGGGGACCTCACTACCGTGGTACAATTCTATGTAATCGACTCCAACACCACGTATAAGGCCATGCTGGGGAGACCGTGGCTGCATGAATATCAAATAGTGCCGTCCACGCTACATCAGTGCATTAAATACTGCCATGAAGGAAAAGAAGAGAGGGTGTTTGTGGATCTACATCCCTTCGAAGTATTCGAGTGTCATATGCTCGATGCATCCTACTACACCGAGGTGTCGCAAAATTGTGAAGAGAAAGAGGCTGTGGTCAGCCAGAAAAAGCCAGCGACGAAGGCAAGAAACTGGTCTCCACCACCACCAAAGGGCTATATTAAAAAGCATGAGGTATCTCACATCTCTTATGCTGGTGACTTTGCTCGGATCACCCCTCCTAGCATTCACCCGGATGATACCAATGAAGAAATGAAAGAAAAGTACACACAGGTGGAGGTTCCGCAGGGTTTAGTCAATCCCATCGCCAGCCTAGAGTACCAGACGGTGCTACCACTGAAGACTATGGAAATCCCTCGCCTCTGTGAGCCTCCTATCATATTCTACACTGGGGAGTCAGTCGAGGAAGATGATCAAGACTGCATGGTCCCTGAAGAAGCTGCAAACCAGATGGTGCCGATTACAGGTCTGGATTATACTACCCAACGGGTTTCGCAGATGTTCTCTAAGATGCAAATGCCATCATTGCAGCCTGCTGCCCAGAAGAAGGCGTTCAAGGAGCTATGGGATCCGCCTCGAGATAGTAAAGAACTGAGGAGGATCACTCAGCACCCGGGATTGGGTTATACCCTTCAAGAATACTATGGAGCCGAGGTAGACGTCATCTCTGTCTCCTACCAGCAGGAAGACCCTCCCGAGGTGGGATATGACAAGTACCCCTCGGAAGATGAAGAAATCATTTATCAATCCATAATGAACAATGAAGCCCCAGACAGTCAGCCGGAGACGGGGACGTCTGATGAAATAAAAAAGATTGGTGCTGGGAAGAACTACCTTGCAAAGAGAATCTGTTCCATGCTGAAGCAAAGTTTGATACGGGAACCCCGGATGAAGACCAAATAGCCAAAGAGCTGAGGGAATGCCTGGAGTTTGAGCGCATCCTAGAAGAAGTTCGGGCTCTACAGAATGATGATCTCTCAAGGGAGCCTGCATCAGAAGAACCTCTGGGGGCGGAAGACTCCATTTTTGAGTTCCCTTCTGAACCAGTCCCATCCTTGGGGCAGACTGAACAGAATCCAACAATATTGGCCGTATATGATGAGCCAGCACCCGCTGATGACCAGTATGATGAAATAGAGGATCATGAAACTGAAGAAGATTATATCCCGGGAGGCTTCATTGACTTGCAAGAAGCCCCGCCCGAGGTTGAAGATGGAGGTCAGGCCACCGTCGATGAGCTTGTGGAAATAAATCTGGGGACCGCAGATGAGCCAAGGCCGACATTCCTCAGTGCACTGCTGGAGCCAGCTGCCAGGGAACAGTATATACAGTTTTTGAAGGAATTCTGAGACTGCTTTGCATGGACATATGATGAAATGCCGGGACTGAGTTCTGATGTGGCACAGCATCGGTTGGCAATAAACCCAGAGGCTAACCCCGTAAAGCAGCCGCCCAGGAGAATGCGCCCTGAATTGATAAATCAAATTAATAAAGAAGTCGACAAGCTGATTGATGTAGGCTTTGTTGAAGAAAATCAGTATACTACATGGTTAGCCAATATAGTGCCCGTAAAGAAGAAGAATGGGCAGATCAGAATATGTGTTGACTTCCAGGACCTTAATAAGGCTTGCCCGAAAGATGATTTCCCAGTGCCAATCACTGAAGTGATGATCGATGCGACTACTGGTCATGAAGCCCTGTCATTTATGGATGGGTCATCCGGATATAACCAGATCTGGATTGCTGAAGAAGACAAAGTGCACACTGCGTTCCGCACTCCAAAGGGGATATTCCACAACAAAAGGATGCCGTTTGGCCTCAAGAATGCCAGCGCTACCTACCAAAGAGCTATGACCAAGATCTTTGATGATTTGCTCTTCAAGAAAGTAGAGTGCTACATTGATGATCTGGTAGTAAAAACCAGCAGAAGAGAAGACCATTTGCAAGACCTAAGGATAGTATTCCAGAGGCTGCGCAAATCTGAGCTCAAGATGAATCCTATGAAGTGCGCCTTCGGCGTGTCCAGTGGAAAATTCCTCGGGTTTATTGTCCGTCATAGGGGCATTGAAATTGACCCATCCAATATTAAGGCTATCCAGGAGCTCCCTCCACCAAGGAATCTGTCCGAGCTGAGATCTCTGCAAGGGCGTCTGGCCTATATCCGCGATATACAGTATGTGGCGTCTAGCGTTCATATATTAGAACATTGCAATTACATCCGCACATCGGAGGGAGTACATAGAAGAAGATATAAGAAGACTATGCCTTATTCTAGCGGTGTGAGAACCGGCTATCATAACGCAGAATACATCAGAAGAGGAAGAAGTAGAATCAATCGAAATTAGACGAGTGAACTACAGAAATGGGGAGGGGAGGGCGGAGCATTGACTCCTCTCCCTCCCCGTTGCCCACCTTCAATCAGGCTTCGAACCCTCCTCTCTGCTTTCTCTCTTCTCTCTTTTCTTCTTTGGCCCTTCTGCCTCTTCTTCTCTCGGATCAGATTGCAGGCTCTACTCTCTTCTCTTTTTTATGGCTATCTCTTCTTCTTCTCAGCTGTTGCCCCTCTTTCCGCTGCTACTCCCCTTTTCGCTCCTGCTCTTTTCGCTGCTCTTTTCGCTGCTCCTCCTCCTTTTCCGAGGGGAAAGGGGGTTTTATATCTCTCCTTGGTATCTTATCGGCAGGCCTGTCCCGGCGCGCCTCAATCGAAGGAAGACTTCCCGGCGCGTGGGGCTCCAGCTTCCCGGCGCCGCTCTTGGGCTTCGACAAAGGGGGTCTCGGCGCCACTTTTATAGGCCCATTTAGGGCTTTTTAGACTTCACATATACCTCGGCCTTTATTGGTCCTTCAAATATATCAGAACCCAAGAAGGCCCTCCATTGGTGACACGGTTTCTATTGAGATCATTCATAGATTTTCATCAGTTGGTAGACTGGGGTTTCATCGGCATTGCCATCTGAATGATGACAAAGTCGGACATCATTTCATCGGTATCGTCACCTGAACGGTGACAAGACCGGACATCAGCTCTAGCCTGAAAAGACTTCTACCAGGTGTATAGTCTGTGGAGACTCTTCTTTTGTTCTGACTTTGCAGAAGCATTCACAATCTTTATTTGCTCTTTTTGGCTTCATCTTTATCTTTGCTCATATCACATCTATCAATAAGCCGACATCTGACTTACTCTGACATGTTACCTGTGGATTCTCGGACGAGGCAATAATACAGCTCTTATTGAGGTGTGATAGGAGGTCTCATCAGTCAGGTGATTGCTACTTCATCAGTGCCGCCGTCTGACTGACAATGGCACCAGACATCAGCTTGGCTGGGAAAGGCTTCAGCCGGGTAGATGGTTGACGAGCTTCATCATTGGTCTTTCACTGTTGGTCTGATCTTCTTTTCAATTCTGTTTCCGCCCTTGCTCATTTTCAAGGCATCAATAGCGGCCGAGGGTATCCTGTTGCACGACATCAACTCGAGGTTTATTATGAATAGCCGTGGTACACGTGTGATGAGGTTACTTTCCTTTAATTGTTAATTATTGTTCTTTCGGTTATGGTTATTATTCAAAATTATTTTTTCTTGCACCATGTACTTATCATTTTGAGGTGGGGATCCGCAAGACCCCTACTGAGCCGATGAGACGAGGTTTACCCCCTTTTATTTTCAGGTGAGACGCGGCTTGCACGTTATGCTTTGGAGGCTTCGCGTGGAGCCAGTGGTTGTGAATGATGTCACGTGAAAGGAGATGGGGGAGAAACACGCGTGGCGCAGAAATGTGGGAAAGATACTGCCGCGAGAGAGTTGCCCTCTGCGGGGTTGAAACTGGGAAACTCACGGAATGGAAATTGGACCACAGCGGGATGTTACGCTCCGTGGATTTTAACTAGAATTAAAATAGGGAAGCGGGACTATGGCGGGAAGTTACTCTCCGCGGGTTTGTACTGAATTGGTATGGCAAGGGGAAGTACTGAATTGAAATGGGAAGGGGAACCACTGCGGGAAGTCACTCTCCGCGGGTTTTGACAGAAATGAAAAAGAAAGACACGCGTGAGGGCATGTGTGTTGGTTGTGTGATCACCAGGGGTCAAGGACCCCAAAAATAAAAGAGTGATCACTTTTATAACTCAGAAGTGGGAGATCGTATGGATTCCTTCTTCCTCTTCCTTAGACCGGCCGACGAAGAGGGCTTTCCTTCGGGTAACCCTTGCAAGAAAATGAAACAAACACCAAATGGATCAGAACAAAAGTAGCGTAGTATCAGTCCCTTGTGATGAAAATGATGAAATCATAAACAAACACACACCTAGTTGGTGTTGTTTAAAACCCCTTTTGGACGTAAAGGGTGAAAAAATGAGATGATGAATGAGACAACGTGCAGAAGCGCACAAAACAGAGCCCTCTCAAAGAGAGAAGCGTGATACGAAGAGAAATAACGGATGATGCATGCAACTAATAGAATGAAAATGAAGAGAAACAGAGGGGGTGGAAAAGCTTATTGGGACGCCGATGGCGGGCTTCGTGGAGAGCTTCGACAGCGTGAGGACGGCGTGGATGGATGGTGGGATGGAACGACCTTCTCTCGTGCCTGCGAGCACTAGGAAGTCTGATAGGACCTTCCCTTAGGAACTCACAGGCTTGGAAACGAGTTTGGCATAATTTCCTCTCCTCCTTCAAAGTTTTGAAGCCCTTTTTTGGAGCCCTTATTTCATGGGAGGGGGTCTTCTATTTATAGGGAAACTTGTGATGAACGCGTACGTGGTCAGGAACGTGTTCATTTGAACGCGTCCCGTTGACCAGACACGTTCAACAATTAATAAATAAATTTGCTTAAAAGGATGTGTCCGATACCCTGGGCACATTGTTTAAACGTGTCCATGGTTCTAGACGCGTCCATCCATGTCCATAAATATGCGCCGAAAGGCACCTAAAGCATTGAAAGTAAGCATTGAAAGTGGGTGGTTTCGGTGCCTAACCTCGACTTTTTAAGACCGCATCTAGTTAGCAAGACGTGTTCTTATTTTGGATTTATTACTGAACGACATAGCTGGCGCCGACGGCGTGCTATATGTGGGCTCAAGAAGGCGTCTTGGGTGGCTGACGCCTTTTAAAGAAGGCGTCCTCCTCGGCTGCCGCGTTTAAGACTTTTTTTCGAAAAATTTCTAAAAAATGGGGGAAAATACCATAAAAATATGAAATCACTCAAACAACTCAAATGTACAAACCGCTTTTGAGGCATCATAGTGTTGTAATACCCCGATTTCTTTTAGAAATTAATTAGAAATTTATTAGAATAATCCCTTAATAAATAGAATAAGCTAGATTTTGACTATTTTATAAAAATCCATAAAAATTATATTCTTGTAGAGGATAACATGTTTAACAAACTTGTCTTCTGTGGCCAACCCAAATAAAATCTGTAAGTAGGCCGAATTAGTGGTTTAAGCCCAAATTGAACACTTAGTTAACCATACCTTGAAACGTCAAATTCGAGCCCAATACTCCATCAAATGAGCCCAAATCGGTGGCAAATGAAAGGCCAGGATGGAAGGATCATTTATCCTCTCTTAATCTCTCGAAACCCTAACCCTAGGAGATGCATTCAACGAAGTTTGGATCGAGTGAACCTTTGCGGTGGTGTTCACATCGACCCGACTTGCGTGGACGAATACTCCGCGCATAGAAGCCTCCAGAAGGTGTGTGACCTATTAAAATGAATCTCTCTAACCCAATAATCGTTTAGAACCAGCGGCGGCTACAGAGGAGTTGGATCGAGGAAGATCTCGAGTGATTAGTGGCTGCATGTACCAGCGTCATTGGTTTTCTTTCTCCTTCCTTCTTCATCCGATTCAGGTACGTGATAGCAAGCCAAACCCTACAAATAATATATGGTTAGAAGCAGCATCGTGTTAGCTTTTCATTGATGTAGAAAGCCCTAAATTCTATCAAGTATCTTGCAAAAATTTTAGGTTTTAGTAGAAGCATGTCACATCTAGGGTTATAATTGTTCCTTTTCGATTAAGTTATGATTTCAGGCTGTAAACATAATATTGATTCATGCATCTTGTATAGTTTTTCATGCTCTTTCTTTTGGTAGTAAAAGCCCCAAATTCCATGTTTTATATCGTGCGGATTTAGTGTTTTAAATTTAACCCTAGAAACCTCGCCGGAGTCGGGCACGGCGAAGGGGTAGCGACCTGTTTGGACATGTGCGGCCACACGATAGATCGCACATCCCAGACAGGCGGCCCTATGTTGACCGTTTATATATTTTTATATCTGTTCATGTCCCTGGAACGTGCGGCCTATCCCTGACCGCATGTCGTTCCTGCGGTCAGCTCCAGACCGCACATCCCTCCATGCGGCACACTACCGACCGTCCATATCCAGCCGGTCTTCGGATCTGAGGGGACGTGTGCGGCCAGTCTGTGACCGTTCATTGGGATGTAAGGTCTAGAACCGACCGCACATCTGTAACAGAGCAGATTAAATTGTCATTACAGCATGTTATGTTAGTAGACTAATGGTTAATTGCATGTTAGCAACACACCTAATAAACTATAATTCATGACAGTAAATAATTCTTGCTGATCTATTTAAATTGAGCTTAATCTTGATTCATCTTTCCAATGAATGTCAAATTTAAATTGTGAATCCTTTATAATTGAATGGCTATTAGGTTTATACTTGTTATAACCTAAATCTTGAACCAGTGTATCCCCTAGTTTTGATTTAAACTCAATCGAACCGATGTTACTTGAGTTAATCCGAATTGGATTAACAGAGACTTGAGCGGCTATTTATAGACCGCATATACCTATGAATGGGCCAATATTGACCGTTCATACATGGCTTATGCAAACTTGTCTTGGCCGATTATCCTTGATCTATCTTCGGCCAAATCTTGTTTTGATCAGTCCAGTAGACCCTAGGCCGACCAGTAGACAGTGGGCTGGACTTTGGTTTAGTTCCACCCTGTCTATGGTAGCCCGGGGGCCCACTTGGGCTAAATTCTAACTCTTGGTTAGGCCCTATGTTGTGCGGCCAGTAATGGACCATACTTCTTACAGGCGGCCCTGAGTGGACCGTTCAACGAATGAGCGGCTCTGTCAGGACCACACATCTTGGCCCCGATTCTGAAACTTTCGGGCCTTGTACAGCCCAATCCTAACCGTTCATATAGAAGGGCGGTCCGTCAGTAGCCGTTCAACCTTGACCTCCTGAGGGCTAAACCCAGCCCAGTTCCTATTAGTGCGGCCCAGTGTCGACCGTACAAGCCTTGAGCGGTCCTGTAGTGACCGCATGTATTCCAGAGACTAGTTTTCTCCATGTTTTATGGTTTGAATCCAAGAACATGATGGTTCTTGATTATTTGAACTCCTGGACAGAAATTCTGGATAGTATCTCTTCAACTTAGCCTTGGGATGTTCCGAGGTAAGTTTATATTTGATTATAATTGGCCATTTAACTTGATTAAAGTCTAGACAACTTGGGATCTTGGATCCAATAAATCAATGCCAACACATCATAGGGGCCCGGTCTGGTCCTGGGGATAGCGCCCGAAAAGTACTTGTGCCCATAGGAGTTTGTAATGACAGGGTGAGGCATTGCACCGAGTGCATGACTAGCGTGATGTCTATTACAATGATCTTTTATCTTACTTGAATCGTGTTTGACTTGGTTACATTCTTGCTTGTTGGCCAATTTCTTATAAATTCATGTTATATATATTGTTCATAAACTTGCAATTCTTGTAATCTTATCATTCTTGTTATATTGTTATTCCATTCTATTCTTTAGCACTTTCTGTTATTACGTTGTTTCATTCGATCGTTATATCTTTTCTTTCCATTCATATACATGTAATTAATTGGTTAATCACTTATACTTGCCTGTTGTTACCTACTGAGCGTTCGCTCATATAGTTGTTTCCCCCTTTCCAGGCAGCTCAGGTGAAGATTCACAGATGGATGGGAATGGGCGAGAGTGATAGCTTGGAGTGTATCAGCTAGTATATATGTTGAGTTGGTTTAGCGGTTTACATCTAGCTATGTTTTAGAACTGGTGTTAGTTATTATACCAGAGTCGAGTAGAGATTATGTTTGTTTATGTTTTAGTCGGTTTGTAAGACGTTGATGGTTATTATAATAGAATTGGAGTTATTTCTATTCATGGTATTATGTTCATTCTTAGCTCAGCATGTTATCTTTACTAGCGTTTCCTACTGTCAGTCCCGATATTCCGCGTCGGGGCGTGACAGTTTGGTGGTATCAGAGCCTAGACTTTCTAATATCCCTAGGTTCTCTAAGTTCTAGGATCCTAAGTTATACTGTAGGACCTATAACCTTGTTATAAGTCTAAGGACCCAACCTGGTCAGATTTGGGTAGAAGACTAGGGTTGAGTTAATAATCTCATTGCATGATTATCCATTCTTGATTGAACCTAATATAACCTATTCCACGTGTAGGCCTTTGCAATGGCAGGAGAATGCGCATGAAGGAGGAACTTACAGTGCACGGTTCAAGGACTTACTCAAGCTTTGCAACAAGTGGCTCAAGGAGGAGCTGTAAATCATGGCACTGGCGACCTTTATCGAAACTTTCGTGGGATGAATCCCTCGCGATTTGGTGGCTCGACTGACCCTGATGAACCCGAGCACTGGCTTGAAGAGATAGGGAGGATTTTTGAAGTGATGCAATGCAGCAATCAGGAACGTGTCCTCTTGTCGACCTTTCAACTTGAACGTGATGCGAGGACATGGTGGGATGCAGTGAAGGCTACCCTTGGTGATAGACAAGTCACATGGGAGGAGTTCGAGGACTTCTTCAATGGTAAATATTTTTCTGATCGAGTACAAGAGAAGAAGGCGGCTGAGTTTGCAACTTTGAAGCAACGAAATCTATCTGTAGCTGAATATGAAGCTCAATTCTCTCGGCTATCTCGTTATGCTACTCATTTGATATCTACCGAGAAGATGAAAGCTAAGTGCTTTCTTAATGGGCTAAAGCTGCAGTATATCAACAAGTTGGCACCGATGGAAATTCCAACTTATTCTGAGATGGTGAGAAAGGCTCAAGTGTTGGAAGATACTTTAGAAATGACGGAGAGAATCCGTGGGAAGAGTGTTAAGATTGAACAACACCATACTAGTTCTGGGAGTATCAAGCCTGGTCATGGCAGGAAGAGGCCCATTAGCGTGTATGGTTCGTGGAAGGGCAAGATGCCGAAGATTGAAGACAAGAAACATGGCTCTATTGTTCCATTCAAGGGCGTATGCAAGTATTGTGACCGCCCATGTCACAAGATGGAGGAGTGCTGGCGCAAGCTGGGTCCCTGTTTACGTTGTGGTAGTAGGGACCACTGTATTCCCGAGTGCCCTCTATTATCTGAGCAAGCTACCCCGGTGAAACCGTAAGGAATCAGGAAGCAGCAAGGCAAGCTCTAGGCTCTACAAGAAGATGAGACAAGACCCGCCGAGGAATGTGGACTTATCGAAGGTACTCTTATTATACATGATAAATCAGCTTTTGTTCTTTTTGATACTGGTGCCACTCATTCTTTTATTTCTCGGAGATTTGCGAAGTCTTTAGCTGTGAAGCCAGTTTTGATGAATTCTCCGTTAGAGATTTCAACTCCTATTGGTTCCGGTTCGGCAATTAAGTATTTCTATCCTTCTAGTAAGGTCTTGATCAATGAACAAAACCTACTAGCTGATTTAGTTTGCATGGACATGAAGGATTATGATGTAATCCTAGGAGCAGATTGGTTGGCTAAGTATGAGGCCAATGTTCAGTGCAGATCTAGTTCTGTGTCTTTCACTGGACACCCTGGACTTTCTTTTATAGGAATTAGACACCATAAGTCTGTTCCGCTTATTTCGGCTCTTCGAGCTGATAAGTTGATGAGAAGAGAATGTAAGGCATTTCTAGCCTTTGTTTTTGTGACCCCTGAGCAGAAGACTGAGATTGAGGACTTTTCTATCGTCTGAGATTTTCTAGATGTCTTTCCTAAGGAACTACCAGGACTTCCTCCTGAGAGAGAAGTTATCTTTTCTGTTGATCTAATTCCTGGTGCGGCCCCTATTTCCAAAGCTCCTTATCGTATGTCTCCTGCGGAGCTAAGGGAACTAAAGCATCAGTTGATGGAATTGCTTGAGAAAGGGTTCATTCGACCAAGTACTTCCCCTTGGGGAGCCCCTGTATTATTCGTCCGGAAGAAGGATGGTTCGATGAGGTTGTGCATCGATTATCGGTAATTGAACCAGTTGACTATCAAGAACAAATATCCATTGCCAAGGATTGATGAGTTATTTGATCAGATAGCGGGAGCTCAGTATTTTTCTAAGATCGACCTTCGATCTGGATATCATCAGTTACGAATTAAGGAGGAGGATATCTATAAAACAGCCTTCCGCAGCAGGTTTGGGCATTTCGAATTTGTAGTAATGCCTTTTGGGCTAACGAATGCACCTGCAGCTTTCATGCAACTGATGAGCGATGTGTTTCGGCCCTATCTTGATCAATGGGTCGTGGTGTTTATTGCTGATATCTTGATTTATTCTAAGAGTGAGGTGGAGCATGCTGAACATTTGAGGATGGCATTGCAACTATTGAGAGATCATCCGTTATATGCCAAGTTTAGTAAGTGTGATTTCTGGTAGCGAGAGGTGTCCTTTCTAGGACATATCATCACAAAAGAAGGTATTTTTGTTGATCATTCGAAGGTAGAGACAGTAAAGAATTGGGCTAAGCCTACTAATATGACCGAAGTGAGAAGTTTCCTAGGCCTAGCAGGTTACTACCGAAGGTTTATTCAATATTTCTCCAAGATTGCGGTACCTCTGACAAGATTAACCCGCAAGGAGATCAAATTTGATTGGTCAGAAGATTACGAGCGAAGCTTTCAAACCTTACAGAAATGTTTGACTACTGCACCTGTTTTGGCTTTACCTTCTGGTAAAGGAGGTTTTGTTGTATACACTGATACTTCATGTATTGGTTTAGGGTGTGTACTCATGTAGCACGGGAAAGTGATAGCATATTCTTCTAGGCAATTGAGGAAGCATGAAGAGAATTATCCTGTTCATGATTTGGAGATAGCAGCAGTGGTGTTCGCCTTGAAGTTATGGAGGTAGTACTTGTATGGTGAAGCATTCACGGTGTTTTTAGATCATAAGAGTTTGAAATACTTATTTTCTTAGAAGGAACTCAATATGTGGCAGCGAAGATGGCTGGAGTATTTGAAGGATTTCGATTTCTCCATTGAGTATCATCTTGGAAAAGGTAATGTTGTGGCAGATGTCTTAAGCCGCAAGCCTATAGCCAAGTTGTCAAACCTCATGTTACAAGAATGGAAATTGCTGGAGCAGTTAGCTAGTTTGGATCTTAATGTTGACAAGGATCGGGTTATAATTTCTCAGATTCAACTTAAGCCCGAATTACTGATGGAAATCAAATCTCTGCAATATGATGAACCGGAGTTGGTAGAAATCAAGGGAAGCTTGGGTAACAGACCTGACTTCATGATGGCTGATGATGGAAGATTGTTATTTCAAGGAAGAACTTGTGTACCTGATGTAGTTGAGATAAAGAGTAAGATCCTCGAGGAAGCTCATAGATCCAGATACACCATTCATCCTAGAGGTACTAAAATGTTCAAGGATTTGAAGAGATCTTTTTGGTGGCCAAATATTAAAAGGGAAGTGGCGGACTTCGTGAGTAGATGTTTGGTTTGTCAGCAAGTCAAGGTGGAGCATTTCAGACCAGTAGGGAAATTGAAACCCCTTGATATACCCCAATGAAAGTGGGAGAGCATTGGCATGGATTTCATTATGAGTCTACCTAGGACTCGTAGTGGATTTGATGCAATATAGGTGATTGTCGATAGATTGACAAAATCGGCTCATTTCTTATACATTAAGTTTAAATGGACAGTTGATGTTTTGGCTGCTTTGTATATGAAGGAAGTGGTAAGACTACATGGTATACCAGTCAGCATTGTGTCTGATAGAGACCCCAGATTCACTTCTCATTTTTGGAAAGGATTGCAAGAGTCCTTGGGAACTCGTCTGAATTTTAGTGCTGCTTTCCATCCACAAACAGACGGACAGACTGAAAGGACCAACCAGATAGTGGAAGATATGCTTAGAGCCTGCATGATTGACTTTGGAGGTAGTTGGAGTGATCATTTGGCATTGGTTGAGTTCGCCTATAACAACAGTTACCAGTCCAGCATTCAGATGGCTCCATTTGAAGCTTTGTATGGTAGAAGCTGTTGATCCCCGTTATGTTGGGATGAGGTAGGTGAGAAGTAATGGCTTGGACCAGATCTCATTTTTGAATCGTCCAAGAACATCCGTATTATCAGAGATCAGTTGCAAGTAGCACAATCAAGACAGAAGAGTTATGCCGACACCAGGAGGAAGCATTGGAATTTCAGGTTGGTGAACATGTGTTTTTAAAGGTCTCTCCTATGAGAGGAATTCGAAGGTTTGGTATTCAGGGTAAACTGAGTCCAAGATACATTGGTCCATTTGAGATTCTAGAAAGAGTGGGGGAAGTTGCTTACCGTTTGGCACTACCACCTCAGTTATCTGGAGTACACAATATTTTCCACGTGTCTATGTTACGGAAATATGTGTATGATCCCACTCACATTATTCAGCATATTGACTTTGAATTGAAGGAAGATCTGACTTATGAAGAAAGACCGATCAAGATTTTGGATCGGAAGCAACAGCAACTCAGGAATCGTTCCATACCGATGGTTAAAGTACAGTGGAGTCGGCGTGGAACTGAAGAAGCTACTTGGGAGTCAGAAGATACTATGCGGAGACAGTACCCCGACTTATTCTAGGTGAGCTGTATCACTCTCTCTTTTTATTAAGTGCATTGAATTTGGAGGACCAAATTCCTTAAGCGGGGGAGGGTGTAATACCCCGATTTCTTTTAGAAATTAATTAGAAATTTATTAGAATAATCCCTTAATAAATAGAATAAACTAGATTTTGACTATTTTATAAAAATCCATAAAAATTATATTCTTGTAGAGGATAACACGTTTAACAAACTTGTCTTCTGTCGCCAACCCAAATAAAATCTGTAAGTAGGCCGAATTAGTGGTTTAAGCCCCAATTGAACACTTAGTTAACCATACCTTGAAACGTCTAATTCGAGCCCAATACTCCATCAAATGAGCCCAAATTGGTGGCAAATGAAAGGCCAGGATGGAAGGATCATTTATCATCTCTTAATCTCTCGAAACCCTAACCCTAGGAGATGCATTCGGCGGAGTTTGGATCGAGTCAACCTTTACAGCGGCGTTCACATCAACCCGACTTGCGTGGACAAATACTCCGCGCATAGAAGCCTCCAGAAGGTGTGTGACCTATTAAAATGAAGCTCCCTAACCCTAGAATTGTTTAGAACAAGTGGCGGCTGTAGAGGAGTTGGATCGAGGAAGATCTCGAGCGATTAGTGGCTGCGTGTACCGGCGTCCTTGGTTTTCTTTCTCCTTCCTTCTTCATCCGATTCAGGCAGGTGACAGCAAGCCAAACCCTACAAATAATATATGGTTAGAAGCATCATCGTGTTAACTTTCCATTGATGTAGAAAGCCCTAAATTCTATCAAGTATCCTGCGAAAATTTTAGGTTTTAGTAGAAGCATGTCACATCTAAGGTTATAATTGTTCCGTTTCGATTAAGTTGTGATTTCAGGCTGTAAACATAAGATTGATTCATGCATCTTGTATAGTTTTTTGTGCTCTTTCTTTTGGTAGTAAAAGCCCCAAATTCCATATTTTATATCGTGCGAATTTAGTGTTTAAAATTTAACCCTAGAAACCTCACCGGAGTCGGGCACGGCAAAGGGGCAGCGACCTGTTTGGACATGTGCGGCCACACGATAGACCGCACATCCCAGACAGGCGGCCCTATGTTGACCGTTTATATGTTTTTATATCTGTTCGTGTCCCTAGAACGTGCGGCCTATCCCTGGCCGCATGTCATTCCTGCAGTCAGCTCCAGACCGCACATCCCTCCATGCGGCACACTACCGACCGTCCATATCCAGCCGGTCATCAGATCTGAGGGGACGTGTGCGGCCAGTCTGTGACCATTCATTGGGATGTAAGGTCCAGAACCTATCGCACATCTGTAACAGAGCATATTAAATTGTCATTACAGCATGTTATGTTAGTAGACTAATGGTTAATTACATGTTAGCAACACACCTAATAAACTGTAATTCATGACAGTAACTAATTCTTGCTAATCTATTTAAATTGAGCTTGATCTTGATTCATCTTTCCAATGAATGTCAAATTTAAATTGTGAATCCTTTATAATTGAATGGCTATTAGGTTTATACTTGTTATAACCTAAATCTTGAACCAGTGTATCCCCTAGTTTTTATTTAAACTCAATCGAATCGTTGTTACTTGAGTTAATCCGAATTGGATTAACAGAGACTTGAGCGGCTATTTATAGACCGCATATACCTATGAACGGGCCAATATCGACCGTTCATACCTGGCTTATGCCAACTTATCTTGGCTGATTATCCTTGATCTATCTTCGGCCAAATCTTGTTTTGATCAGTCCAGTAGACCCTAGGCCGACCAGTAGACAGTGGGCTGGACTCTGGTTCAGTTCCACCCTGTCTATGGTAGCCTGGGAGCCCACTTGGGCTAAATTCACACTCTTGGTTAGGCCCAGTGTTGTGCGGCCAGTAATGGACCGTACTTCTTACAGGCGGCCCTGAGTGGACCGTTCAACGAATGAGCGGCTCTGTCAGGACCACACATCCTGGACTCGATTCTGAAACTTTCGGGCCTTGTACGGCCCAGTCGTAACCGTTCATATAGAAGGGCGGCCCATTAGCAGCCGTTCAACCTTGACCTCCCGAGGGCTAAACCCATCCCAATTCCTGTTAGTGCGGCCCAGTGTCGACCGTACAAGCCTTGAGCGGCCCTGTAGTGACCGCATGTATTCCAGAGACTAGTTTTCCCCGTGTTTTATGGTTTGAATCCAAGAACAAGATGGTTCTTGATAATTTGAACTCCTGGACAGAAATTCTGGACAGTATCTCTTCAACTTATCCTTGGGATGTTCCGAGGTAAGTTTATACTTGATTATAATTGGCCATTTAACTTGATTAAAGTCTAGATAACTTGGGATCTTGGATCCAATAAATTAATGCCAACGCATCATAGGGGCCCGGTCTGGTCTTGGGGAGAGCGCCCGAAAAGTACTTGTGCCCATGAGAGTTTGTAATGACAGGGTGAGGCATTGCACCGAGTGCATGACTAGCATGATGTCTATGACAATGATCTTTTATCTTACTTGAATCATGTTTGACTTGGTTACATTCTTGCTTGTTGGCCAATTTCCTGTAAATTCATGTCATATATATTATTCATAGACTTTCAATTCTTGTAATCTTATAATTCTTGTTATATTGTTATTCCATTCTATTCTTTAGCACTTTCTATTATTACGTTGTTTCATTCGATCGTTATATCTTTTCTTTCCATTCATATAGATGTAATTAATTGGTTAATCACTTATACTTGCCTATTGTTACCTACTGAGCGTTCGCTCATATAGTTGTTTCCCCCTTTTCAAGCAGCTCAGGTGAAGATTCACAGATGGATGGGAATGGGCGAGAGTGATAGCTTGGAGTGTATCAGCTAGTATATATGTTGAGTTGGTTTAGTGGTTTACATCTAGCTATGTCTTAGAAGTGGTGTTAGTTATTGTACCAGAGTCGAGTAGAGATTATGTTTGTTTATGTTTTAGTCAGTTTGTAAGACGTTGATGGTTATTATAATAGAATTGGAGTTATTTATATTCATGGTATTATGTTAATTCTTAGCTCAGCATGTTATCTTTACTAGCGTTTCCTACTACCGGTCCCGATATTCCGCGTCAGGACGTGATAGGTGTAATATGAGATTTGCTCACGGTAATGTCACAAATGGCGTGTATACAACTACCCTGCCTTAGCGTCTGCTTTGCAGGGGAGTGACACGCAGTGGAATGGACTGAAGAGTATTGAAACGGAGTGAGAGTGAACTGAAAAGTAGATGCCAATGTGTGATGAGACACGCTCTCAACATTACACAATTGGAATTTTTCAGGAGTTTACAATGAAGCAACCTTGAAGAAGGCTTTCCGAAATCGACGATTGTTTGGATGGGAACCAAACAAAGGAAGGAAATAATGTGCGCTCAGGCACGACTAAGAAAAGAGATCAACTTCTGTGCGTAGAAGTACCTGGGGTTATGAACCTGTAGGTTTCACCATTGGGGAGCGGTTACCAGCCAATGTGGAAGTGCTGCGACCAAGGTGGGTCCAAAAGAAAAGGAATAGTTGAGTACAAATCCAAACAAGGGTCTCTTCCATAAAAATAGCTTAGGATAGTCTCAAAGAAACTAGGTACTCAACTCGGAATGGAATATCTCATATCATGAAGTTAAGCATAGTGGCTCTCACAATCGAATTAAGTGAATGACCTTCCACAATGATATCAAGGTTCTACATGAATGCATGCTGGGTTTAAAGGAAAAATTAAAATAAATTAAAAGTAGAAAATAGGCAAGGATAATATTGTTAAGCTATTAAGACCGGATCATGATACCAATCTCGTGAGCCGATAATGAGCCGGAGCCCATTTATCCACACACCGACCCACTGAACGGAACCAGCGTCCCCAAGCTACCACAATTTAACAGCCTGTTCGTATGACCCAAACTCCTCTGAAATCATCACTATTTTTATAGAAGGGGAACTCAAATTCCAGATTCGTTCAAGCCGTAACGTCTTTGACATGTTCTAGTAGTGTACACATTATATAGTAAAATGCATAACATGAGGGTGGTCAATCACCGTGGTTACTGATGGTGGGACACGGTGGGACAGTGGTGGCCCGTGGCTCAATTTTTTTTTTGGAATCTGTACTTAATAACAGAATTAACTCACAAGAAACGAAATCACATCCGATCATACAGGATATTGACACATCAAGATGATTTGCAGAAACATGAGAAAACACACATAAACAAGACCGGAATCCCATGCCAGAGCCCACAATGGCAACTCCTCATTTATTACATGTGTTGACTTTTTACTCCTTCCCTTCCTATAAGTAGCCCTCCTACTTGGCTTCGCAAGGAGCATCAGAGATTGGCTTGAAGGACTTAAACCCTTAGAGGGAAGAGAGAGAGATATTTTGGGTATCTCGAGATGGAAGGCAAGTCTTCCCATTCCGCGAAGAGAAGTAGGCTTAGCAATGAGTTCAAGAGGCTTACAGACATCGAAGGTCACCTGAGCGAGAGAACTCAATCACGGACGGTGAGTTGACACCTTCTTTCACTTCCCTTTTTATGAATTTTCCATTACTTCTTCATTTTCCTTTTCTTCTTTCCAGCCATGCCCTCCCTTTCCGGGTCCCAGGAAATTTTCCAAGCTACTGTGGCTTTTGAAACTTACTTCCAACATCACCATCGGCATGAGAGCTGTGATCTCAAAATGGACCCTTCAAGAGCTCATGGTTCATGCCAGGCATTATGACAGAATTCACATGGACTGGGCGGCCATGGGTGCATTGATAGAGGTCTGGCACCCTCAAACTCACACTTTCATTTTCCCAAACTTTGAAGCAACTATTCTTCTCGAGGTGGCGAAACTCCTACTTGGTTTGAAAAGGTTCAGGAAAGGCGGCAAGATAAAGATCATGCCCATGCCAAAAAAGACAACCTCCGAGGAAGTCCTTGGAGGCTTCATGCCCTCCGGAGCTATTAAAGGCGTCCAAACTCAAAGAGGAATCAATTTGCAAAAGCTCGCGGAATGGACCATGAATGCCTTGGAAAGATCGGTGGGTGATGAACATCTAGAAGATCTTATGAAAGGATTCACAATCAGTTTGGCAGGAGCTTGTAGATTCTAAGGAAAATCCACTAAAGGAAAATAAATATGGAAAACTAAGTGAGTGATGGACGGAAGGGGAGTAAAGGAAAAGAATGGGAAAGAAAGAAGAGGGAGCATGCGTGGATGCTAAAGGGAATTTGATCGCAAGAGGGGTTACCTCAAAAAAATATGAACAATAAACAACAAGGAGGGACCGCGAATATAAATACCTTGAAAGAGCGGGGGAGATTGTGAGTGCACCTTCTCTTTCAATCGGCCGGTCGATGAAGAGAGTTTTCCTTATTTTGATTACCCTTACAAAATGACCAAACACCAATAAAGAAAATATGAATTAGAAATGAGGTGATTGTAGCATCAAATTCTTAATATAAATAAACATGAAAGTATGGTTATGAACACACCTTGTTGATGTTGGCCTTTGATGCGCACAAAACTCGTCGTTAAAAGCAGTGCCACAATTTTAACATTAACCGAACTCACTCACTAAAAAGATAGAA
Organism: Amorphophallus konjac; assembly: GCA_022559845.1. Lineage (NCBI taxonomy): Eukaryota > Viridiplantae > Streptophyta > Magnoliopsida > Alismatales > Araceae > Amorphophallus > Amorphophallus konjac. The sequence goes on from CM040125.1 coordinate 82,806,026, forward strand.
AATCTAAGCAGAGTGGTAAGTACGAGTCGATCCCACGAGAAGGAATATTTTCATTTAAGCATGAGTTGGAAAATTCTTATATTTGAGAGTTTCAAATTTTGAGTGAGATTTAACTAATTGAAAAGTAGAATGGCATGAAAATAAATGAATCTAAAGAAATAACAAAATTAAATGTGAAATAAAATAAAAGAATTGGGATAGATTTGGTGCGGCCGTGGTGTGATAACGGTGTCGTCTCCTCAAGCTTTTGATTTACGAGTCGTCGGGAACGACCACGTACACTCGACCGGATCGGAACCGCTTCTCTTGACCGTCTTTGGAAGAATTTTAGAAATTGACCGAGAGAGAATTTTGGAAGAATATTAGACAGATAGAGAGATTATGCAAAATATTAAAATATGAATTAATGCAAACTCACAAGTGGATAAAAGTTACAAATAAATAAATTCTAACACACTAGAACAATAACAAAATGGAGAAGCCTAATGAAGGGGAAGAATACTACATAAGAGGGGAATGAGAGAGCCTATCTACGTAACTATGCCAATTGCCTATTGTCTATTATGGAGCTTAAGCCTTCCCTATGTCCTCCTTATATATGTTGCAAAATAACACTATTTTCCCATGTGAACAACCCAAAGCCCACTTTCTATTTCTGTCTCTTTCTCTCTCTCTCTTTCTCACGTCGACTGTGTGTGTGGCTCTGGCCGACAGTGTGAAAGCCACAGTGGCCGCTATTGTTGAAGTCTCCCTGGCCATGTGAACCACTTCAAGTTGGACCCAACTTCATGTGTGTGAAGGCTCTTGTCATATGTGGAGCCCAGCCACCTTCTTTTGCGTTGAATAAGCTTGTTTGATGTCCCGTGTTTGCATGAAAACTTTGGTGCAACTTGTGTCAACCCACATGGAGAAACAAGCTGCTTGGTGTGATTTGAATGTGTTGAAGCCGGCCATTGTGTTGAAGCCCATGTGGACCCCAAATGCTTTGCGGCTTAGCCCCTTTGGCTCTTGTGAAGCACCATGCGTGAAGAGAAAACTTGGCCCGCCAGCATGTGTGTTTGACTGCCGATGTCATGTGAAGCTCTGACCGATCTCCACGTGAAGATGCCAAAGTGCATGCTTTGGTTGCTCTGCATTTGAACCACCCTGATGCATGCTATTCCTTTAATCGCCCAGCCATTGCCCAACTGCCATGTGTGAAGCTTTTCTTTGTTCGGCTGTGAAGATGGCCCCACGTGAGAAGCTTTCTGCTGTGTTTGAAGCATCCACGTGAAGACCTTGTTGCCTAACTTTTACATGGCTGCCCCACCACCACGTGAAGATGTTGAAGGGCCCTTGAGAAACATGAGGCTTCATCCTGGTGAAGCCTACTTTGCAAGATTTCTACGTTGAATCCTTCCTGCATGCTTTGTAACATATATATATGTTACTCTTCCAATATATAAAGCAGCTACATATATATATATTTCAAACTTTGGCACATATATATGATATACATATATTTGTAACCGTGATATGTATACTATATATATATAAATATATGCTATGTATATAAATATATATATATATGCTATATAATATATATATATGTGCTATATATATTTTATATATATATATAAACCAACTGTTTTGTTTTATTATATTTTCTCCTTTTTTTATTTCTCTCTTTTTTTTATTTGAACTAAGATTAGGTTTGGTTGGTGATGGACTTTTGGATGTGTGAATGGACTTTGGCCCATTTATCTTTTTATTTGTTTTCTTTTTATTCTTCTTGTTGTGATCTTCCTTTGTGCCTACAAACTAGAATCAAAATTTAATTAAATCAAGCAATTAAACCTTTTGATCTGAAATTGATATTAAGTGTGATAAATGCATAGTGATGCATATTAAGGCTCATAAAAGTGTGTTATAATATTAATTAACATGTAAAATTACACACTTATCACACCCCCCAACTTACTCATTGCTAGTCCCTTAGCAATGCAAACAATTAAAAATTAAGGACCAACAAGAGTTTACAAAGTTCATACTGTCATATCAAGTTCTTCCTTCATAGAATTAACAAAAGATTATGAATCTGGAAGTATTAACGCAAACTAGCCTTATGTAGGAAATTAAGGCGCATGATCAAGAATTCTAATTAAAATTCAGTAGCACTTGTGCATGTGAATTGCTAATTCCACAGTGAAGACAACTGCGTCCCCCATTGGCTATTCCGAACAAGTGCCTTTCAACCCTGCACTTCTTAATCAGAGCATTATGAATACTAGCTTTTTATCTGCCTTATTATTTTGTCCCTCAGGGAACTTTTTTTTTCTACACACATGATGATGCACTACCCTTCACTGTTTAACACGAATCTCGACTCTTGACTTAGGAGAAGCAGTCCCGGTTTCCCAGATCATGGTTCTCTTTTCCTTTTGACGTGAACCTCAACACGTCTTAGGTGAAGTAGGCCCGATTACTCAGATTCGGGGTATTTTTCATGGTGCCTTTTTTGTCAATTTTGTTTTTCAAATTTTTTTTTGCAATTGTGCTTTTGCACTAATTTTGACAGATACTTTGGCAGAAAGCTTATAAAAGATCTCTTCCTTACGAAGTGCAGAATATCAGACAATATACCTAAAATAGCAGAAGGCTTGTCTTACTTGTTTTATTAACATGCGACGTGATTTTTTTTCTAAAGTGCACATAAACTTTAAAAAGATTCTTATATCAGTTTTCTATGGCTAGATTAGATAAATTTTCCATCATCCTTATCTAGTCATTTTTATTCCAAAATTACTTTCAATAGAAACATGAATTATGAAACTCAAAATGGGTTTATTTTGTTTGTTTTTCATTTTTTTTTCATAGCTAAATGAGGTTGTATATGAATGCAACATGTGCAATGACATGATTTCCGTCCCCCCCGCTCAAATGACATTGTCGTCAATGGCATGAACAATAGAGAATAATGAACAATGTAGAAATGAATTTGTGAAGGAATGGTACAACCTGATGGAAGTGAACTTCGACGGGCATCCTTGCTGACTAAAGGTGGTACTTGGCTTTGAAAATCAGGACAACAATGTAAGCCATCATCTCTCTCTCCCCCCAACTTATCTTTTATTCACACCTGTAAAATAAAAATATAAATACAAGAAAAACTTGGGTTGCCTCCCAAGAAGCCATTTATTAGCACACAAAGAAATCAAAAATATTGGATTGCCTCCCAAAAAATACTAAGTTTAACGTCTTCAGCCAGACGCAAAGCTCTATAACCAACGAGTTGATTTTAGAATGAGCCACCAAAGAATTTTGTCCTTGCCAAAATTTTCCTTTTCATGCCCTAAAGAAAATGAATGTGGCTGGTGAATGTAAGGGCAAGATAGATATCGGGGTGAGGTAGCTCAAAAGAATCATCCCGATTAAAGAATAGAGGAGGAACATTGGCAAAAATCATGTCATGAATTATGAAATATTCCTCCTGAGAATCCGTGGGATCAGATAAATCAGCATGTAGAGCAAGGTTGGACCAATCGACTGGGAGAGTTTTAAAAGAATCACCGTGGTCAAGAATTGGCATAAGCTCTACCCTCTCCTCTAGATTGAAAGTATCATGCGAAACACTTAAATCATTCAATTCCTTATTAACCCCAACTTCATTGTTCAAATAAATGTTCAATTCTTGTTCCATGTTCGCTGCTTCTTCCTTCCCATCTTCAAAGAGAATTTCCTCACATTCGGTGAGAGACATGTGATTAAAAATTTGAGGTTCAGTGTACTCTTCTTCTCCCCCTAACTGGAGATCATCCACCTCTCTAGCACTGTCCTCACAAGGATAATGAAGCATAGGCTGATCATTCACTAAGTCATCACCTTCATCAATTTCTTTTCCATCAAATTCTTCAATCTTCTCAAACTTTCTAGGTTCCTCATTCAAATTTTGTTGACAAGATCTCTCCATAATTCCTCCATCTTCTAAATTAACATTAATAGAAGTGTTATGCTCTTGGGGAATCATAGATTGATCATAGTCATCATAAGAAATTTGATCAGTAGAAATGGAACCAGAATAGCTAAGCACTGGCTCTTCCTCAACCCTCTTGATTGTTTCAATCATCTTATCAATTCGTGCTTGGAGAGATTGACTTTGAAGCATCATTGATTGATAGTGTTGATTGAGTGTCAGCTCTGAATTGGGATTTGAGGGTAGAGGAGTTGAATAGTGAGGCTGAGAGTGATGTTGGGATGGGTCATAATGGTCATTAGAGTTTGGGACACAAATTTGATTTTCATGATTCTCTCCTTCTCCCCCCAACTTAGACTCCTCATTATTGGCCATTACAAATTGAAATTCATTAGCATCCCCCCAATTTTCCTGATATGGTTGCTCCATATTATCCTCATCATCAAAAATTATTGGAGAGTTGTTGAATTGAGGATTGATGGATGGATCAATCAATGTGATATTATCATCATGAAATTGATTTTCAAAGTTTTCCATGGGGAGGCTAGTATGTTAGTCCATTTCAAGCTCTCTATCACATTGGTCAAGCAGGGCTTGAATGATTTGGCTTTGAGCTTGAAGTGATTGCTGATTGGCCAAGAGGAGTTGAGTCATTTTATTGAACCTGTCCTCGAAATCAGACTTTGGAGGAGCTGAATAGGTTGGGTTGTACTCAGACTGGGGTGAATAACGATCAGAATAAGAATTAGTCTGGTACTGAGGTGAATGTTAATAGATGGGTTGTCCTTGAGAATGGGCTTGATTGTAAGGATCATTAGAATATGAAGCCCAATCTGAAAAGTGTGGGTTTGAAGGACTTTGCATAGGGTCTTGATATGGTACCCAAGAAGAAGATTGCTGGTTTTCCCACCTAGGATATGGCTTTGTGTAGGAGACAGAGGTGAAAAAATCTGATAAAAATTGGTGTGGCTCTTGGGTAAGAGATGAATTGTAAACCTCATTGTGGAAGAGTTAATGATTTTGATGATAATAGGCAGATGAAGGAGTTGAATTCAAATTGCCCGCATGGTTGAACATGAAAGAATCTATTAATGGATCTGAACAAAATTAGATGTGGCAATGCAAAAGACCCCAAAAAGAGTGATGTTTTTTTAATGAAGTCTTTTATTTTAATTTTTTTGTTATATTTTGTAGGAAAATTTTTTTGTTTTTTTTATTTTTTATTTATTTTTTGACATACACAAATAAGTTGACACACAATTTACCTAATCACCTAGATGTGACCTAGACCTCCAAATTGGGTTTCACAAAATGACTAAAGTATAACTTAAGTTCACCCTCAATATTTCCACCGGCCAGGTAAGGGGTGGGGTAGTGGGAGGTTCTCTCTACTTTCGTAGGGACCTAATTATGTCAAACCACAATCCCGCTTAAGGCGTTTGCCGTCCGACCGTCTTACCTTAGGCACCGGTTTCCACAAGAGGGTAAACTCAAATCATACTAAAATCACAGTGTGATCCTAGGGCCAATGACTACTGACTTTTATTTGAGGTTTAGGTCATGCAAAGATGCAAGGGAAATGTGGTTTGTGGGCTAAGGAAGGGTGATGAAATTCTCACCTTATGTTATTTAAGGGTATTGCCCTTAGAATATTTTGAAATGAAATGCACACTATAATTTTAAATAAGGGGTTCTTATGTAATATGCATGTCAGAATAGGATAAGTAGAACGTACCTTGCCCCTTGCAATCTCTAAACTGTAATGACAAAAATTAAATAAGGAAAAATTCTATATTAAATGATGCATGACCTGAACATGGATGATGTGGTTTCTATTCTTGAATGAAGTCTTTTATTTTTGGTGCAAGTATTTTTTTAAAGTTAATGAACCTATCTAGCCAGCATAATTTTTTTGTTTTGATTTTTGATTTTTTTTAAATTTTCAATAAGAGATGAATACAAGAAGCTATAAATAATAAAATGACAAAGACATGTAAATTTAGTACAACATGAAGCCTAAAATGGTATTTTTATGTTTTTTGATTTTTTCTGATTTTTATAGATTTTTTAGGAATTTTTCAATTTTTTTGATGATTTTTTAAAAATCAAGAAAATAGAACATGTTCCTACGTTTCAGCCCTTTAGCGACGCTTCACTGCTACAGTTCCATACTTTCAGCGACGCTTCATTTTCTGAGAATTACAGGTCTGAGTTTTCTCTTTCTTTGATTTTTTGATTTTTTTTTCTTTTTCCTGTAAAATAAAAATAGAAAAGTTAATATACAAATATACACATCAAACACAAGAATATCCAACTATAAAAAAATTTTATTTCCTCTCCGGCAACGGTGCCAAAAATTGATGCGCACAAAACTCGTCATTAAAAGTCGTGCCACAATTTTAAAATTAACCGAACTCACTCACTAAAAAGATAGAAAATCTAAGAAGAGTGGTAAGTACGGGTCGATCCCACGAGAAGGAATATTTTCATTTAAGCATGAGTTGAAAAATTCTTATATTTGAGAGTTTCAAATTTTGAGTGAGATTTAACTAATTGAAAAGTAAAATGGCATGAAAATAAATGAATCTAATAAATAACAAAATAAAATGCGAAATAAAATAGAAGAATTGGGATAGATTTGGTGCGGCCGTGGTGTGATAACGGCGTCGTCTCCTCGAGCCTTTGATTTACGAGTCGTCGGGAACGACCACGTACACTCGACTGGATCGGAACCGCTTCTCTTGACCGTCTTTGGAAGAATTTTAGAAATTGACCGAGAGAGAATTTTAGAAGAATATTAAAGAGATAGAGAGATTATGTAAAATATTAAAACATGAATTAATGCAAACTCACAAGTGGATAAAAGTTACAAATAAATAAATTATAACACACTAGAACAATAACAAAATGGAGAAGCCTAATGAAGGGGAAGAATGCTACATAAGAGGGGAATGGGAGAGCCTATCTACGTAACTATGCCTATTGCCTATTGTCTATTAGGGAGCTTAAGCCTTCCCTATGTCCTCCTTATATATGTTGCAAAATAACATTGTTTTCCCATGTGAACAACCCAAAGCCCGCTTTCTATTTCTCTCTCTCTCTCTTTCTCACGTCGACTGTGTGTGTGGCTCTGGCCGACAGTGTGAAAGCCGCAGTGGCCGCTATTGTTGAAGTCTCCCTGGCCATGTGAACCACTTCAACTTGGACCCAACCGCATGTGTGTGAAGGCTCTTGTCATATGTGGAGCCCAGCCACCTTCCTTTGCGTATAAGAAGCTTGTTCGTTGTCCCGTGTTTGTATGAAAGTTTTGGTGCATCTTGTGCCAACCCACGTGGAGAAACAAGCTGCTTGGTGTGGTTTGAATGTGTTGAAGCCGGCCATCGTGTTGAAGCCCATGTGGACCCCAAATGCTTTGCGGCTTAGCCGCTTTGGCTCTTGTGAAGCACCATGCGTGAAGAGAAAACTTGGCCCGCCAACATGTGTGTTTGACTGTCGACGTCATGTGAAGCTCTGGCCGATCTCCACGTGAAGATGCCAAAGTGCATGCTTTGGTTGCTCTACATTTGAACCGCCCTGATGCATGCTATTCCTTTAATCGCTCAGCCATTAGTCAACTGCCATGTGTGAAGCTTTTCTTTGTTCGGCTGTGAAGATGGCCCCACGTGAGAAGCTTTCTACTGTGTTTGAAGCATCCACGTGAAGACCTTGTTGCCTAACTTTTACATGGCTGCCCCACCACCACGTGAAGATGTTGAAGGGCCCTTGAGAAACATGAGGCTTCATCCTGGTGAAGCCTACTTTGCAAGCTTTCTACGTTGAATCCTTCCTGCATGCTTTGTAACATATATATATGTTACCCTTCCAATATATAAAGCGGCTACATATATATATATTTCAAACTTTGGCACATATATATGCTATACATATATTTGTAACCGTGATATGTATACTATATATATATATAAATATATGGTATGTATATAAATATATAGTTATATACTATATAATATATATATGCTATATATATATTCTATATATATAAACCAGCTGTTTTGTTTTATTATATTTTTCTCCTTTTTATTTCTCTCTTTTTTTTTAAATTTGAACTAAGATTAGGTTTGATTGGTCATGGGTTTTTGGATGTGCGAATGGACTTTGGCCCACTTATCTTTTTATTTGTTTTTTTTTTATTCTTCTTGTTGTGATCTTCCTTTGTGCTTGCAAACTAGAATCAAAATTTAATTAAATCAAGCAATTAAATATTTTGATCTGAAATTGATATTAAGTGTGATAAATGTATAGTGATGCATATTAAGACTCATAAAAAATATTATAATATTAATTAACATGTAAAATTACACACTTATCAGCCTTTAAACCCCTATGCAAAAGGTAAGATAAAAACATGATGTGATGATGGAGGGTGCAAGTGTTGCACAATTGGGAGGATCTCAATGTGGTTGACATGAAAATAATAAATAGAAAAGAAAGAGGATATGATGCATGCAATGCAAATTAACTAAAGAGATAATAAGAGAAAGGGTGATGATAAGCTTATTGGATTTTCTCCATAGAAGGGGGCTTGAAAGGTCTCCAAGGGAGGAAGAACTCCAAGCGGATGTAGCTTTAATGCATGGGAGACTCCCTCCTTGAGCCCTTGGTCTAGCAGCACCTCCCCTTGATTGATAGAGCAAGCCTTAAACACAAGGGAGAGAGGGGTCCCATTTATATGATAGAAAATTTAGAGTTTTAATTTCATTAAAAAATATTTAATCAAGTTTTTATTGGAATTAGAAGGAGATATTCATTGGCCAAGTGTCCTCCCAGGCTTAGAGACCCTTTCCCAAGTAGAAAAGGAGCTTAAAATGGGGAAAGAATGAGGTTCTGTGGGATTCAGAATGTGGAACAAATGACGGTCAGCACAGATGTCGCCATTTAATTAACATTAGTTCAAAAAGGCGTCGAATCTGAGTTAAATACGGAAAGTTCAAAAAATTTTAAAATTAGAAAAGAATTGGCGTCCAAAAACTAGACGCCAATTAAGAATTTATACGGATTTTGGACGGAGTTAAAAACTCAAAATATAGAAATGGAAATGGCGTCATGGGGGCCGGATGCCAATTAATGACTTAGCGACCTTCCGGACCGACGTGGATTCCAGAGCAGTAGGAATTTGGCTCAAAATATGAAGCTATGAAGGTTGGTGAGGGGTGGACGTAGGCTTGTTGGATAGCAGTCGAACCACCTTAAAAAGTTCTGTGTTATGGCATGCAATCTCCATATTTTCTACCTCCCTTCATGTGTGTTGTATTTGTCTAAGTGAGTTCATAGCTTTTCTCTGCTGATATTCCATGTGACTACCTGGTTTGTGTGCTCCGAATCATTGTGTTGTTGTTCTTGCATAGTTCTCCTCAAGCGATTGAAAAAGTGAGTATAGGATCTATTCACCCCCCCTTTAGATCCTCTCGTGCCATCCAACATGTCGAACCTCTCCCTCCCCTCTCCATTCCACCTCCAGTTCCTCTTTATCTCCCTCGGGCTACAGACAGCGGGTAGCGAGAAGGCACGGCTGGGCTTGGTAGCGGCGGGAGGCGGCTCGTGAGTGCGTGGACGATGATGATCGTGTAAGTGGGTCGAGGGTTTCCGAAGCTTCACCGGTTTAGACGCGAATCGGTAACGAAGTGATCCAAGTTGGTAAAGCGGCGTTTCAGGTAGGGGGAAGGACCCTCCCACCTTCCCGCGTGTTTTACCGCCAAACCGTGGTTATCCAAGAGAGAATGAGGGGGTTTCATTTTGTTTTGGAGAAAATCACATGATACGGGGTGAGCGACGATTCCATGGTTTTATTCGTCGATTCATGACCCATTGGGTCCCCAAGGGTGTATTGGGGGTCGGGGATCGATTCCCCAAGCTTCCCGCTCGCAATGGGGGCGAGTCGGGCATGGAATGGGGCCCAAAGGGGTCTTCCCGTTCGACCGTCGCCGGAATCGGTCGACCAACCACATGGTCCGGTCAACCGATTCCTGGTAGAGCTAAAGGTTGGGTTGTAGGTGGGTTCGGTAAACCGAACCCCTTGTTTTGGTCTACCGACCCTGGGTCAGTTTCTGAGTAGATACGCTCTGAGAAAACCGGTCGATCGACCCCTATGGACCGGTCGACCGAAACCCCCAGACCCACTATGGAAAGTGGCCTATTCGGCCCTGAAAACGTGGTTTTTCACCCTGAAACTTAAATATAGATATTTATGGTTAAATTAAACGAGGAATTAGCCGTGTGATAGTTTAGAACATGACTTGGTTTAGAACTTGTGGGACGCCCGATGACTTGGTGGGACGCCCGATGACTTAGTTTAGAACATGTGGGTGCACCCCATGGCGGGGAAATGTGAATAGTTTATGATTTTCGGAGATAGTAACCTCGGCGGCCTTGTGCCTTACAAACATAGACTCATGTTCCGTGCGACAAGCGCGTATCCACAATCGGTTACACATCAATGGTTTCAGAGCGTGTCCTTACTTGGAGTGACCTTTTCCCACTAGTCATAACTTGCCTGGGCACGCGTGTGCCGACCCACTTGGGAGTAGTGGAGAGCTAGACCTGAGAGAGATGATTTGGGGCTACTTTCCGTAGGGCCTCCCACAGTGGCGGCTCGACTTCGGGCCGGGAGGAAAACCAACGAGAGAGCCTAACGTAGCGTAGTCAGTTAATGTGTGCACACGTGGTCGAGAACTTTAGATGCGTGCTGATAAGCACGACCCTAACTAGACCCTTGTCTTGTGTTCCTTGTACGGTGTCTCAATTTTCACCTAGGGTGAGTAGGGAGACACCTAAGGCTATGGACTAAGTTGTTAGTGGACGCATCTGGCCTTGCTTCTAGTGGATAGTGCTCCTGCCACTCGAGTGTACGGACCCTAGTTTCTTACCGTTATGGCTTAGTGTTGGGCGGCCGAGGGTATCCTGTTGCATGACATCAACTCATGGTTTATTATGAATAGCTGTGGTACACGTGTGATGAGGTTACTTTCCTTTAATTGTTAATTATTGTTCTTTCTGTTATAGTTATTATTCCAAATTGTCATTTCTTGCACCATGTACTTATCGTTGTGAGGTGGGGATCCGCGGGACCCCTACTGAGCTGATGAGAGGAGGTTTATCCCCTTTTATTTTCAGGTGAGGCGCAGCTTGCACGTTATGCTTCGGAGGCTTCGCGTGGAGCCGGTGGTTGTGAATGACGTCACGTGAAAGGAGACGGGGGAGAAACGCATGTGGCGTGGAAACACGTTGCCCTCCACGGGGTTGAAACGGGGAAACTCACGGAACGGAAATTGGACTGTAGCGAGATGCTACTCTTCGCGGATTTTAACTAGAATTAAAATAGGGAAGGGGGGCTGTTGCGGGAAGTTACTCTCCACGGGTTTGTACTGAATTGGAATGAGAAGGGGAAGTACTGAATTGAAATGGAAAAGGGAACCGCTACGGGAAGTAACTCTCCACGGGTTTTGACAGACATGAAAAGGAAAGACACACGTGAGGGTGTGTGTGTTGGTTCTGTGATCGCCAGGGGTCAAGGACCCAAAAAATAAAAGAGTGGTCACGTTTGTAACTCAGAAGCGGGAGATCATATGAATTCCTTCTTCCTCTTCCTTCGATCGGCCGACGAAGAGGGCTTTCCTTCGGGTTACCCTTGCAAGAAAATGAAACAAACACCAAATGGATCAGAACAAAAGTAGCGTAGTATCAGTCCCTTGTGATGAAAATGATGAAATCATAAACAAACACACACCTGGTTGGTGTTGTTTAAAACCACTTTTGGATGCAAAGGGTGGAAAAATGAGATAATGAATGAGACAACGTGCAGAAGTGCACAAAATAGAGCCCTCTCAAAAAGAGAAGCATGATACGAACAGAAATAACAGATGATGCATGGAACTAACAGAAAAAAAATGAAGAGAAACAGAGGGGGTGGAAAAGCTTATTGGGACGCCGATGGCGGGATTCGTGGTGAGCTTCGGCAGCGTGAGGTCGGCATGGATGGATGGTGGGACGGAACGACCTTCTCTCATGCCTGCGAGCACTCGAAAAGTAGGCAGGGCCTTCCCTTAGGAACTCACGGGCTTGGAAGCGAGTTTGGCTGAATTTCCTCTCCTCCTTCAAGGTTTTGTAGCCCTTTTTTGGAGCCCTTGTTTCGTGGGAGGGGGTCTTCTATTTATAGGGAAACTTGTGATGAACGCGTACGTGGTCAGGGACGTGTTCATTTGAACGCGTCCCGTTGACCAGACGTGTTCAACAATTAATAAATAAATTTGCTTAAAAGGACACGTCTGGTACCCTGGATGCGTTCTTTGAACGCGTCCATGGTCCTAGACGCGTCCATACCTATCTATAAATATATCTCGAAAGGCACTGAAAGCATTGAAAGTAAGCATTGAAAGCGGTTGGTTTCGGTGCCTAACCTCGACTTTTTAAGATTGCATCTGGTCAGCAAGATGTGTTCTTATTTTGGATTTATTACTGAACGGCGTAGCTAGCACCGACGGCATGCTATATGTGGGCTCAAGAAGGCATCCCCCTTGGCTGCCGCGTTTAAGACTTTTTTCTAAAAAATTGCTAAAAAATGGGGAAAATATCAGAAAAATAGAAAATCACTCAAACAACTCAAATGTGCGAACCACATTAGAGGCATCGTGGTGTAATATGAGATTTGCTCACGGTAATGTCAAGAATGGCGTGTCTACAGCTACCTCGCCTTGGCGTCTACTTTGCAGGGGAGTGACATGCAATGGAATGGAAAGAAGAGTATTGAAATGGAGTGAGAGTGGACTGAAAAGTAGATGCCAAGATGTGATGTGACATGCTCTCAACATTACACAGTTAGAATTTTTCAGGAGTTTAAAATGAAGCAACCTTAAGAATACTTTTCGAAATCGATGATTGTTTGGATGGGAAACAAACAAAGGAAGGAAATAATGTGCGCTCAGGCACGACTAAGAAAAGAGACCAACTTATGTGAGTAGAAGTACCTGGGGTTATGAACCTACATGTTTCACCATTGGGGAGCAGTTACTAGCCAATGTGGAAGTGATGTGACCAAGGTGGGTCCAAAAGAAAAAGAATATTTGAGGACAAATCCAAACAAGGGTCTCTTCCAGAAAAATAGCTCAAGATAGTCTCAATGAAACTAGGTACTCAACTCAGAATGGAATATCTCATATCATGAAGTTAAGCATAGTGGCTCTCACAATCAAATTAAGTGAATGACCTTCCACAATGATATCAAGGTTCTACATGAATGCATGTTGGGTTTAAAGGAAAAATTAAAATAAATTAAAAGTAGAAAATAGCTAAGGATAATATTGTTAAGTTGTTAAGACCGGATCATGATACCAATCTCATGAGCCGATAATGAGTCGGAGCCCGTTTATCCACACACCGACCCACTGAACGGAACCAGCGTCCCCAAGCTACCACAATTTAACGGCATGTTCGTACGACCCAAACTCCTCTGAAATCATCACTATTTTTATAGAATGGGAACTCAAATTCCAGATTCGTTCAAGCTGTAAGGTCCTTGACATGTTCTAGTAGTGTAGACATTACTAGCCGTAAGATTTTTAGCCGTAAGATAAAGATCATGCCCATGCCGAAAAAGACAACCTCCGAGGAAGTCCTTGGAGGCTTCATGCCCTCCAGAGCTATTAAAGGCGTCCAAACTCAAAGAGGAATCAATTTACAAAAGCTCGTGGAATGGACCATGAATGCCTTGGAAAGATCGGTGGGTGATGATCATCTAGAAGATCTTATGAAAGGATTCACAATCAGTTTGGCAGGAGCTTGTAGATTCTAAGGAAAATCCACTAAAGGAAAATAAATATGAAAATAAATATGATGTGATGATGGAGGGTGCAAGTGTTGCACAATTGGGAAGATCTTAATGTGGTTGACATGAAAATAATAAATAGAAAAGAAAGAGGATATGATGCATGCAATGCAAATTAACTAAAGAGATAATAAGAGAAAGGGTGATGATAAGCTTATTGGATTTTCTCCTTAGAAGGGGGCTTGAAAGGTCTCCAAGGGAGGAAGAACTCCAAGAGGATGTAGCTTTAATGCATGGGAGACTCCCTCCTTGATCTCTTGGTCCAGCAGCACCTCCCCTTGATTGATAGAGCAAGCCTTAAACACGAGGGAGAGAGGGGTCCTATTTATGGGATAAAAATTCAGTGTTTTAATTCCATTAAAAAATATTAAATTATGTTTTTATTAGAATTGGAAGGAGATATTCATTGGCCAAGTGTCCTCCCAGCCTTAGCAAGCCCTTGGGACCCTTTCCCAAGTGGAAAAGGAGCTTAAAATGAGGAAAGAATGAGGTTCTGTGGGATTCGGAATGCTGGAAGAAATGGCGGCTACCACAAAAGTCACCATTTAATTAACGTCAATTCAAAAAGGCGCCAATTCTGAGTTAAATATGAAAAGTTTAGAACTTTTCAAAATTAGAAAAGAATTAGCGTACAAGGGCCAGATGCCAATTAGGAATTTATACGAATTTTGGACAAAATTAAAAGCTCAAAATATAGAAATAGAAAGGCGTCATGGGGGCCGTACGCCAATTAATGAATTAGCAACCTTCCAGACGGACGTGGATTCTAGAACAGTAGGAATTTGCCTCAAAATATGAAGAAAAGAATTGGCATCCACCACCCCGGATGCAATTTAAGGGATTGCCGACCTTCCAATGTGATGCAGATTCAAAATCCCATGAATTTGGCGTAAAACGGGCTCAAAAATGAAAAAAAAAAGAATTAGCATCCCTCTGGGTGGTCGTCAATTAAATGGCGCCTTCCCAGGCAGCCACCAATTATTTAAATGGCGTCTGCCGAGACAGTCACCAATTCTGGGTTAATTGGCGTCTTCCCAAGTAGCCACCAATTCTTTAAATGGCGTCTGCCCTGGCAGCCACCAATTTAAAAAGGCCCTGAAAAATTAGAGAAAATCCTTAAAAAATCTAAAAAGTAGGGGGAAATAGGGGAAAGCTTATAAAAGCTGAATATTCAAGAAAAAGAGGAAAATCACTCAAATAAGTGGATTTGAGGGTCTATTGGGGCATCGTAACGCGATAGGAGATGTACTCAAAGTGATGTCAATTTTGGCGTGTCTACAACTGCCCCGCCTTGGCGTCTGCTTTTCAAGAGAGTGACACGGAATGGAATGGAATAGAATAGAATGTAATGGAGTGGAATGGAGTGGAGTGAACTGAAAGTAGATGCCAAGGTGTGATGAGACACGCTATCAACACCACTTGATAAGAATTGGTTCAAAATTCGATATGATGCAATCTTGAGGAGGTTTAATGAAAGCAACGGTTGTTTGGATAAACGAGGGAGTGTACGCACGGGCACGAAGAAAAGATAAAGGAAAGCGATCAACTTCCAGCGCGGTGGAAGTACCCAAGGTCACAAACTTGTAGGTTTCACCATTGGAGAGCGGTTATCAGCCAATGTGGAAGTGCTGTAGCCAAGGGGTATCTAAGGGAAAGGAATTCAATAAAGGAGATAGAAATCCAAACAAAGAGTTTTCAAGGAAACAATCCAAAATGGCAACAAGGCGAACTGAGGACACAATTCGGCATGCAATATCTCATATCTTGGAATTTAATGATCAATTGACTCTCAAAATTGAATTATTAGAATGATTTTCTCAAAGTTAATTCAAAGTCCTACATGAATGCATGCTGGGTTTAAAGGGAAAAATTAAAATAAATTAAAATAGAATATAATCAAAGATAATATTATTATATTATCCATACTGAGTCAAGAAACTGATTCGTGAGTTGATACTAAGTCGAAGCCCGTTTATCTGTGCACCAACTCGCAAAAGGGAACCATCATCCCCAGTCTTGGATGGCTCAACGGCCTATCTGTATGACTAAGATTCTTTTGAAATTATCATCATTTTTGATGAAGGGGAACTCAAATTCCAGATTTATCAAAGCCACAAGGTCCTTGATATAATCTAACAGCGTAATAACATATAGTAAAATGCATACAGAAAGATGGTGAAGCAATAAGCATTGGCGGAACTGAGAAATGATGTGCAGCCACCGTGGGACCTAGATGATGTCCGAACGGTGGGACCAAAGAGTTTCTTCCTGCACTCAAAATTAATTAGCCAAGATATAAAGGATAACAAGCAATGAATCAAAGCATTCGAGCATAGCATGAGAAGCATAGTATAGCATGAATAGCATTAAACATGTGAAGCATAGCATGAAAACCATGAACAACATAACTAGTATAGATAAAGCATAGTGGCAAAGCATAGATAGCATAGTGTCATAACATGGATAGCACAGCATCGAGCATAAAATCATAAAGCATCATTGTTTGTTATTTCATTTAAGCCCTGAGGATGATAAACTTGGCCTAATCATAAGATTTGGAGTTGAATGATCAAGATTGAAGTGATGCCCAGAGTGATAGGAGATGATCAGAGGAATTGGCAGGAGTTACTTAGAAAAATTTAGAAATGATAACCAATTGATGCCCAGAGTGGCAAATCATGAAGATGTTGATGTTGAGAACATAGGGAAGAATCGAAAGATTGATGTAAGTATGAGGAGAGAGGACTCATCCCATGCCCTTGTTCCTTCTAAAAGGTTGTCCCTATAAAAATAACACCATCAGAAAATACAATACAGATTTTTTAAATTTTTTTAAAAATATGTAAATTTTTATGGATTTTGGAATATGCAAGTTTTTTTATGGATTTTGGAAATATTCAGAAATTTTAGGAATTTTGAGAATATTTGATTTTTTTTAGATTTTTGGAAGATATTTGAAATTTGTTTAGATTTTTATTGGGAAATATTCAAATTTTTTGGATTTTTGGTTTACACATTGTTATTGTAACATCAAAGGATGTTTAAATCATTAGTTAGGGGTCCTTGTTCCTTCCCCTTTCACTAAGAACTGTCCAAAATAGGGCGTGCATTGGAGGTGGCGCCATATAGTCAGCTACCCTTGGTTAACGGTGCCCCTATTAAGGCCATACCTGAGAAACACTCGGTCTTAGAGGGAGAAGAAAAGAAAATTTGGGAGATAAGCCTGATGTGAGTTAAGAAAATAACGAAGTTTGACTTCCTTCCATAGCACAACCCCTAGAGATTCGGTCTGTTGCGTTGGGTCTTTTTGTCATATCATCGAACCTTTAATTCTCTTGTAGGCAAGCATACGACCGGGCTCATAACGTCCCGCGGGGAAACTTTACTACCCTCTTGCCATGCCATAAAACTTGGATAATTTTTCTTTGATTTTTGCTCATATTTTTTTCTCTTTTGATCATCATCTTGCTCTTTTGTTTGTCATTTGGACTTGAAAGATATTGCAATTGAAACTTGAGATTCAGAATAAGGTCATAATTGACTGCCCCTATTTGAGACTTCCTCTTGTCGGGGTGTGCTTAGGTTGGTTGTTTTGTTTTGCCCAGAATATCTCTGCCCTCATATTTTAGCCGAGTAAAGAAGATAAAAAGACCTTGTGCCCTCGAGCATGGCCCAAGTAGCAACAGTGTTCTACCAAGGAAACGGCTACGGACGCCGTGAAGTGTGTGCGGTGCCCAGCTAAGGGTTGCCCTTAATGAGCGGGTAGGGGATGTCGAACTCCCAACGCGGGGTTCTTATAGCCAAAAGATGTTACAAAAGTAAGCCTAAAGACTTTTTTGACATTAACATTAATTAAAGACCTAGGATAAAGGCCTAGACCACCACTCTTAATCAAGTTAAGAGGCACTTCATGTTGAAAACCGTGCGTGAAGGTGAATGAGATAATGACATCATAAAATGCATACTTACGCAAATAGGTGACCTTGCGACCTTTGTGTAAGAGCAGCAACTGTCGGTAGCGATCTTGATAAACATGGGATTTGTAGTCCTCATTTTGCAGATAAGAATAGGGAGCAAGGATTGGAAGTAGCTTAACATGAGGGAGTGATGTCTAGACCAGACTTTGACGAATATGGAGAAAAGGAAAAGAGGTGAGGGCTAGAACTCCCTCACTAAGGTACAAAGACCTTGATCACATGAAAAGGCATACAGAAGGAAAAGAGATTAAGAGGAGGAGTGAGGACTAAAGCCTCGAAAGCAGTGGGAGAACGGTCAGATGCCCAAAGCAGTTGACGTGGAAGAAGTCGGGTCGGACCCGGGATCGGGAGGAATTAAAATAAGAAATTGATAAATCGAGAGTGGAGGATCTGGAGGGTTCGGAGGCAAAGGAGGAGAGTAATGGGGGAGAGAAGAATCCGGAGGCTCCGGAGGAAGAAAATGCCGAGGGACGTGATGCCCTGGGAAAAGATATGGAAGAAAGTGATTTAAAATGAGGAAAATGACGAAGGACGCGATGTCCCGGAAGAGTCGGAGGATAAATTAGAGGAGAGGGAAGAGGTCAGGAGGTTACAGAGGAATAAAATAGAAAGGGTCGCGATGCCCTGGGAGGAGACGAAAATCCGTCAATTCTGGGATGAGATAATAGGAAAGGGTGTGGTGCCCGTATGGGATAGGGGAATAAAATAAAGAATTCGGAGGTTCTGGAGGAAGAAAGTGCCGAGGGACGCGATGTCCTGGAGAGAGAGAAAAATCTGGAGGTTCCGGAAGGAGAGAATAGGAGGGGGCGTGATGCCCATAAAGGATCAAGGAATGGAATAAGAGATCTGGAGGTTCCGGAGGGGGAAAGTAAGAAGGGACGCGATGCCCCGGGAGAAAAGAAAGAGAATCCGGAGGTTCTGGAGATAGAGGTGAATGATAAGAAGTATGATGGGGGAGATCCGGAGGTTCTGGAGAAAAAGATGATTTGAAAAGAATAAAATACGAGGATCCGGAGGTTCCGGAGGGATAAAATGTGGAGGGACGTGATGCCCTAGAGAAGGAGAGAAAGAATCTGAAAATTCTGGAGATGAGGGTGAAGCAATTCGGGAAGGGTCCGGAGATTCCGAAGACGGGGAAGGTATGGGTTCGGAGACCCGGGAGAGAAGAATGAATGCATATGCAAATGTATGAAATCCATGGAATGCATGGGATGCAAGGAATGCAAGGGATGCAAAAAGTGTAAAGAACGCATCGAATGAGAAGATGAGATCCTTCTTCTCACCCAAGGAGTGGCCCATAAGGATAAATTGGTAAATGGTAGGGTGAATGGAATAGAACAAGGGGTAGGTGGATTGGCTGAAGGCCCTTCATTAAAAGAATGCCAGCCCCTCCATGGTAGATGACGTGCCCGGCCAAATGGCTCAAAGGATGGAAATAGTGCCCATAAGCTCTCATTGGGAGTAGAATGTGTTATGATAATGCAGGAGGAGAACACCTTCTCTTGACTAGGAAGTTGTATAATTACGAAACAAGGGGTAATGAGAGATTTAAAAGAATGTCGACCAATGAGCAATGTGATTTTGACGATGGCGTTGGGCTGACATGGCATCAACTCATAAGAATTTTTCATGTTGAGCTTTAGTGGAGACTTTTCATTGCCCGGCACAAGAACACAGATCGGCATCTAGTAAATAAAGTCTTGAATCTTGAATAGCATAGCCGTGGCCAAATCCTTCTTGCCCGGCTCTTGGATATCCTTAGCACATATACTTGTGGAGACATACCCACTCCGAGAGGGATGGAGGGTGGCGAGATGGAAGTGGTAGTCTTAGCAAACAATGGGGGCTTGATGGAAGGCGTTAAAGGAAGGGTAGGTAAAAGTGGCGGTTCAAGCACGTCGGGCTTCTCCCCTTGCTCGGAAGCGGATGGGGTTGGCTCAACTACAACAAGGGGCGGACCTTGCTCGGGATTAGCCACGGGTAAAGGTGGAGGGTTAAGGATAATTGGCTTTTGGGTCATGAGAGTAATGAAGGGCCGAGGTGGATGCAATGGAGGTTTACTTGGTTGGGTAGAGGAGTTGATGGGGAGCTCGGCGGAGATCGATGGTATGGAGGTTAATGGAGGTATAATGGTTGGAGGTGAATCAATGGAGGGCCCGGATGGCTTGGTGGAGATTAATGGTGTGATGGGTTTGGTTCGAAGAAAGTGTCAGATTTTGGTGGTGCGAGAGGTTTGAAGGGTATGAGAAGGGTCATGGTGCGCCGGTGTGGGTGATTGAAGTATCGACCCATCATTGTAACACCAATTGGTTTCGTAAATAAAATTCGGGATGGTGGCATCGTCCTGAGCAGGGGGTTCTTCTTGTGGCAATGGAGAGAGAGGGAAGCGGAGGAAACTTGAGTAGGCGTTTCTTTAAAACCTTCAAAGTGTGCATCAAGTGCCGGCTCAAATTCTTCATCATTCGAATCCAACTCAAGTGGACGCCGTGGTGGAGGCGTATTGGTGGGTGAAGGAATATAAAGTTGTGGAGGGTTTGGAAAATATGAATGTGGAGGCGGAGGGCTATATGAATGAGTGGTGTGATTGGGTGGAGGAGGCGTATAATGACATGGAGGTTTTTGCGTATATGGAGGTGGATGTGGAGGCGGATGGCCATATGGATGAATAGGGTGAATGGGTGGAGGGCGGAAGGCGTCCACTTCATTATTGAACTTTATTGAATCATCTTGCTCACATAGATTGTTGATGTCATTGTCATCTCTCCTCTCCTTCCAATCTTTCTCCATCTTAGTTATATTGTTCATGAAAGCATGAAGAGGATTGACTTGAGGAGGAGGAAGAGGAGGAGATGGCCTCGGGCTTGTGACCCTCTTTAGTTGTTCCTCCATCGAAGTGATTTTATCAAGAAGAGTTTGTTGGAGGGGGGTGACATGAATAACGGAGGGTTGGCACGGGGGGCCTTTAAGGGGTGGCTTGATATGAAGGCTGTGAAGGGTTAATGGGCTGACCCATGAAAGGACTCGGTCGGGCCGGGGTGCAAGGAATATGAGGGCCTTGGGGCCCTGGAGGAGGAGGAATAAAAGGAGGAGGGTGATGAGCCACCCGAGGGGGAGGATGAATAGAAGAGGGAGGTGGGTAATGGGCCACCCGAGAGGGGTTATGTATACAAGAAGGCAGGTGATGGGCCACCCGAGAGGGAGTGGAAGGAGCATGAGATGATGAAGCTAGGCCCTCAACAATGGCCTTAAGGGCCTGGGCTTGTTGAGGGGTGAGATGAAATTTTTGGGAGACCATCTCTCTAGGTGGAGGAGATAGTTCCGAGGGAATAGTGGCTCGCGATTGGTGTAAGGGACCAGAAGATTGGAAATTGCCCATGGGTCGGGCAAGACCATAAGAGTGAGGACGTGGTCCATTAGAGAAATTGTGGTGAAAATTATGAAATTGAGGATTATAAGAAGTGCTAAGTTGTTCATCCTCATGAGTATATGAATGATTAGACATGTTAATTTTGTTATCAAGGTGAAACAACATGCAAATCAGACAATGATTCAATCAAAATAATTTGTGTTGGCCCAGAGAGATGGCGGACAAGAAGGGGGGTTGAATTGTCCCCTTGCCGAGATGACAGATTTTAAAATCTTTCTTAACTAAACACAAGGGAATTAAAACAAACTACGTTGATTAGCCTAAACAAGCATGAGATCTAAAAAGTTCTCTCAATCTTTCTGATCTCACTCGTAATAACAGTGCAACAGACAGATGAATTTATGTCTAACACAGATAACGGAGGTAGCAATGTGCAGTGGTGCAGTGAGTAAAAATCTATATAATGTACCTGTGAACGGAGATAGAAGAAATGACAGTCACACAGGCAATCACACAAGGCACAAGGATTTTTAGGTGGTTCGGGACCACGACGGGCTCCCTACGTCCACCCCTCACCCAACCGGGTGAGGCTTCACTACACGCTACTTTCGTAGCAACATGGGGATGAACCCCAACCACACACACGCTGCTTCCGCAGTAATACACACACGAGGCCTTGCCTCAACACGCTGCCACTACAGCGCACACACACACACACACGATGTCGGGGATCACACCCCGGACACTTAGACCACGCGGAGACGCAGCTCTGCCCACACACAATGAAATTTCAATGTTCAGAAACAAACAAGAAGATATACAATATATGCTCACAAAGATTTAAACCAAGAAAACCATCACAAAAAAATTGGTAAAGGATGTAGACTGTATCCCCTTCATTTTTCAATGGCCGTTTGAAGATATTCCTTAGGGTTCAGCTCAGAGGGAGTTGAAACTGTCATAGGATGGAGCAGCCGGTCCTTCTTCTTGAAGATCCCGACTTATCTGAACTTCCGTAGCTCGTACATGATATATCCGTCAGGTCCAAGCTCCAGTCTCACCTACAAACATCAGAAAGTGATGAATCTCTCAATGCTCTCTCTCCTCTCCCTTTGTGGCCGGTCTCACTATTTTTCCCTTGTTGCTGTACTTTCTTGGAAGCCTGAAAATGCAGCACTATGTGGCTAAGGAGAACTAGCAACAAAAGACATATAACCCCATGTAAAGACCTCTCAATCCAAAACAAGAATATGGAAATGAATGATTTAGATATCCCCTAAATCTTTACACAACCCAGAGACAAAATAGAATAATGCTTTAGAACGATAAGAGCATAAGAGAAGAAGTCAGCCCCCTTTTTGAAATGCGCCCAAGCAAGCAACGATGGAGAGAGCAGCGGCGGCTCACCTCCGACTTTGTGCTTGGGGTCGTGAGACGCATTCCTTGGCGGCGTAGATCTCTTCTCCAGCAGAGCAGCACCTTCTCCTCCTCGTTCTTCTTCACCTGCAGCAGATAGGGAACAATTAGCTCAAGGGGATTCTTCATCCGATGGAAATTTACAGTTGCTATATACCCATGAGAAAACTACAAGAAAGGACCACAAAACCCATGCTTAAGCCCTCTTAAAACCACACCCAACCAAGGGTAGAAACCCTAGGGGTAATGAGGTAAAAGGGCAAGCCAATCGGACCTTTAAACCCATGGTTCGAAACCAAATCCGAAAACCCGATCCGGACGTAGCAGACAAAGTGTCGACCTCTAGGGTCAACACTCGTCTCAATGAGTTCTGCCAGAACAAATAAAAAAACAAAATCGAGATACGAGTGTCGACCTATGGGGTCGACACTTTTCACCAAGAGTTCTGGCCTATGAAGAGACATAACATTCGTGGTGAAAAGTGTCGACTCTTGAGGTCGTAACTTTCTCACGAACATTCTGTTTTCACAGAAATGAGCAAACTTACCTGAAAGTGTCAACCTACGAAGTCGACACTTTTTCCCGTGAGTTCTACCTTTAGCAAAACAATAGAACCCTGGTGAAAGTGTCAACTCCATGTGTCGACACTTTCTGCCAGCGTCCTTTCTTTCAACGCAAGGCAGAGGCTCCGTTAATAAGTGTCGACCCCTTAGGTCGACACTTTTCCTGACAGCAGAAATACAGCAATAACACTAATAGAAAGCTCCACAATTCAAATACATATATCATGGTTGATCAAGGGAGTTCATAAAGCTCAGATTAACTTGGCAAATCATGATTTCTACCCAGAACATACCATTCACACTTAGATCCAAATAATCATGTATTCATACCTTGGCCTTGAGAGTTTGAATGAAGAACTTCACAAATAACCTGCATTTAATGTGAACAAATCACTTAAGTTAGTCTCTCAAAATCAAGCCACTGAACTTCCATATAAAACCTGTTGAACTATAACCATGTGTGAGGATGGGTTTTCATATGGCCAACCATGAAACTGTGGGCTTTTATTTCAGTTAAGGTTGAGGCATGACAAGCCCAACTTAAACACAACCACACACAAACTCCATCTATGTATGAAGCCATACATCAATTTCATAGCAAGCTGCACTCATACCACAAATTGCAAAGGAATGATCATAGCCATAACTGAAACAACGATTGCACTTACCAAATGATCAAATGAGTCTTCCAAGGCATGGGAAAGCCATTTTCAATTAACACAAGGGTCACAGTTGCAATCCAAGAAAAATTGAACTTGCACAGTCTAATGCAAGCTAACACAACAAAACTAAAGCTTTCATACCAACTTTCCACATAATCAAACAGGCATGAGGGACACTTGTAAAACCATATTTAAGGTTACCAAAACTGTCAAATTCAAGGACATGAAATTCAGTCCGAAACTTCCATGTTCAGTCCAAGAATTTAGGTTCAGTTTATTGACAGCTATTCATATCGTCAATCATGCTTGTCAGCACATATTTATCAAAATATGATTCAACCAAGCTGCATACAGAATTCCATCTCAGATCAAAACAATCAAGTTCTGTCCTATTAAGTCAAGCACAATCAAAACCAATTTGAACTTAACTTATCTACACCCAGTATGAGTAGACACAAGTTCATATGATATTACGAGAATAAAAAGATTACCTTAGCAGTCCAATGTACAACAGTTCAATCCAATCAAATGAACTAGTCAACAGAATAGCATACAAGAGCACATATCCGTGCATGTTAGATATAGAAGGTGTCGACACTTAGCAACCAAGTGTCGGCACTTTGTTAAAGCACTGAACCTGGCCATCCAAATGCAAGTATATACATGGAGAACTGTTAAGGTCAGTCAACCCAAGAGCATCCTAACCTGTAAAGCAGAATATCAACATGTGAACTCGTTTATCATGAAAATGCCATTAAGCATAAAACACATAATATATTGGAATCATCAAAATCATTGTCAAAGACAACGAGGGGGCGCACAGAACCCAACAATCTCCCCCCTTTTTGATGATGACAATATATTGTGACTATTCAAATTCAAATATCTCCCCCCCTTTGGCATTATCAAAAAAATGGGGGTCAAGAGGCAACAGTGAAGATTCCAAACATGAATGAGACATGCGCACATGAACCCATCAATTATCCTCCCATGAAGGAAGGTGTGCAAACCAAGAGCTAAGCAATAAGATGAGACTTTATGTGCAATGAGTATATGTGAGATAAGTGCATATGCTCGATGTAACATGTATAACCTAAGAGGATGACTAAATATGCACAAGTAGTGTAAAGAAACTATATGCAAAATCTGAAAACTAAGTTATGCGCAAAGTGTATTATGCTTAAAAGCACATTATTCTCCCCCAATTGTCAAGAACAAAAACTAACTGACAATGGGTTATTTAACATGTTATCTACATGTATAACCTATAGATGCATGTAAATGAAATGAAGCATGATATGAACAGACAGATCAAACATTCAGGCACTCAAGCATGCATAGTTAAGTATAGACTCATGCAAGTCCCTTCGAGATGGGTGTAAGGATAATGCAATTGATCGTTGAACATGAAGTGCATGAACAATACTAAGAAGGTCATGCTTAAATAAATAAAGCACTACATTAACCATGAAAGATGACTGATTCATAAGCGACATTCAAACAATCAAACGCAAGGTGCATAAGTGAAGATTGAGCAATGAAAATCAAGTCAATATGGAAAATCAGATTTTCTAAAGAACACTAAAAAGAACTTCTCATCCATACACTTCCATACACAATGCTCGAATATTGGTAGCTACGTATGACCCCAATTTTTAATTACTAAAAATGATGTGACTAACCTTTTGACACAAGTCATGCCCTTTGTTTCAGGGGCAATTCCCGGTTACTCAGTTTTGTCACTTTTTATGATGTGGATGAGACACTTTTCGACGCGAGTTGTACCATTTGTCTCAGGGGCACTTCTCAGCTATTCGGTGACAAATCACACTTACTTTGATATGGATTAGTTTCTCCTTTCAACACGAGTTTCCTCCTTTATTTCAGGGGGGATTCCCGACTACTCGGATCCACGTTCCACTTATACAAATTTTTGAAGGGGTAAACAACTTTTTTCTCACGAGACATGTAATTTCTATGTAGAGAATCAATATGTCTTTAATGTGTATAGTAGAAAATAGTAATCCTTATTAGATTGAATCATTATCTCAAAAAGGTGCATTTTGTGTGGGTGGTTGTGTTGAATGTAAAAGATGAATTAGTCTCAACACAGTAATGTCTCCCCCTAAATATATGCACGGTTATAAAAAATCTCCCCCTTAATATATGCCATGTAACAAACATGTCTAAATCAATGTAATTTCATTTAGCAAGGGATGAGTCATAGAAGGAGTCAAAAAGTGGTTGTATATTATATACATTCAAACAAGCACTGAACTGAAGTTTTCAAGCAAGTTGATTACCGGTACGTGGCGGAGAACGTAGGTCCGAACACCACCATCACGCGTGAAGAAGGTTTCCAGTTGGACATAATCCAACCTTCTACAATCATCATTTGATATACCGGATAATCATGGCATTCAAGCACAGAAGTATACAATGATATGCAAGTGTATGCATATAACTTGAAAAGATGATTGAAAATTTATTCATATTCACAAGTATGCAAATGTGTGTATGATATGTGCGAATTGTGTCATGCAACTAAGTGTGTTGTTATTTGCAAAAAGTAAGCAAGAGTATGAAAGACTCTATGCACAGTGAAAAGCGTTTAAGATCACATTTATTCACAAGATATGAAGAGTGAAGAGTGTTCAACTCCTCTAAACATGAAGCTCACAAGATCTCATGATTTCAGAATTTGCCTTAATCAATATATCAAGAATGCAACAATTTGAATTCACTCATTTTTCATTAAGGCTCAAATTTTACATTCCCAAATTTTTTTAAAAAGAACCTTACCAAAGTAAGTTCTCAAAATCAAACCATTTTCTTTCTAACTAGCAAAGTTAACAAAAGGTAGTGTAAAATTCAAATGAAACTCAGATTTGATTTTATTTACAATCATGCAAACTAACAAGCATGGACAGTCAATTTGATAGAAGATTTTCAATTAGAAGCTCTATATTTTTCTCAGAATTCAACCTCTCACCTGAGTTGAATAATCCAAAAGTAAAGAGTATACCAAAATCTTTACCAGATCAGCTCATCTTTTCTTTAACCTTGAAGGACCTTCATTTATCAACGAATTCTTCCTCCTCAAGGCACCCCTACAAAACAGATTTCTCATTTTAGAGATTTGGGTACCCAAGCCATCTTGGGTCCCGAGGGGTTAGTTTTAGCATGAAAAAAAGTTTTCTTTTCATTTTTTCATTCATACCATTCATCATCGGCCCTCATCATGGAACAATTATCCATTGAGTGTCCATTCAGGCCACAATAAAAATAGTTAGAAGAATTTTCTTTCAGAAACTAATTGTCATCATTTTTCATTACATGACAATCATTCATTATATGTCCAAAACTACCACAATAATGACATGAAAAGGTCTTTTTGGCAAAGGATTCATCATCATTTTTCTTTATAAAACAATCTTCAAACACATGACCATGTAGCCCACAATAGTAGCAATGGACATTGAAGTTTTTCTTCATATGTTATTCATATTTTTTAGAATCATCAACACTTTTCAATTTTGACCTCAATGCCTCATCATCATCAAATTTCATCAAGAAGCAGTCATACATGTCATGACCATAGTTCCCACAGTAATAACATGAAACATTTCTTTATTTTCTTGATGCATGAGCATGTTTAACAAATGAATGTTTTTCATGCAAACAAGAATGAACAGAAATATTTTTTTGAGTTCTTCTTCAACAAGCATGTGAGATTCAACAAGTTTTTCAAGCTCAATACATTTCCCACATGAAGAGTTGTCATGTTTCTTTTTCAACCTTTTATTTTCAGATTTTAATGCCTTATATCTATCAAACAGTTCATCATAGGCATTTAACAATTCATCATAGCTCACTCATCATCATCTTCAGAATCGGAGTCAGGATTTACCTTTGAGCTTCCATTGCTTTGCCTATCATTGTTGCTTGCTGCGAGGCACTCATTATTTTGACTTTCTTCTTGGGCTTCCTTTAGCCCATCCTAAATTTCTTTGGCAGATCTGCAATTAGAAATAGATAAAAATTTCTTAATGCAAACAGCAGCTTTAAGAACATTCAAAACATAGACATTATCAGAATTCATTCTTTTATGCTCATCGGTCCATTTTAGCTCATTCTTGGGCAAGACATGCGGACCATGAGTGATCAATCTCATGAGCTTCGGATCAAAGCCAGTAATCCAAACACAAAATTTTCCTAGCCATGAAGCATAATCAAAACCATCAAAGACAAGAATAAAGTTCACACTAGCCATCATAAAAACAATCTTTACTCTACGACCGCAAGGTCGAATAAAAAATCAGAGACGAGGCTCTGATACCAATTGTTGGCCCAGAGAGATGGCGGACAAGAAGGGGGGTTAAATTATCCCCTTGTCGAGATGGCGGATTTTAAAATCTTTCTTAACTAAACACAAGGGAAAGAAAACAAACTACGTTGATTAGCCTAAACAAGCATGAGATCTAAAAAGTTCTCTCGATCTTTCCGATCTCACTCGTAATAACAGTGCAACAGACAGATGAATTTATGTCTAACACAGATAACGGAGGTAGCAATGTGCAGTGGTGCAGTGAGTAAAAATCTATATAATGTACCAGTGAACGGAGATAGAAGAAATGACAGTCACACAGGCAATCACACAAGGCACAAGGATTTTTAGGTGGTTCGGGACCACGACGGGCTCCCTACGTCCACCCCTCACCCAATCGAGTGAGGCTTCACTACACACTACTTTCGTAGCAACACGGGGATGAACCCCAACCACACACACGCTGCTTCCGCAGCAATACACACATGAGGCCTTGCCTCAACACGCTGCCACTGTAGCACACACACACACACACGACGTCGGGGATCACACCCGGGACACTTAGACCACGCGGAGACGCAGCTCCACCCACACACAATGAAATTTCAATGTTCAGAAACAAACAAGAAGATATACGATATATGCTCACAAAGATTTAAACCAAGAAAACCATCACAAAAAAATTGGTAAAGGACGTAGACGGTATCCCCTTCATTTTTCAATGGCCGTTTAAACATATTCCTTGAGGTTCAGCTCGGAGGGAGTTGAAACTATCGTAGGATGGAGCAGTCAGTCCTTCTTCTTGAAGATCCTGACTTATCTAAACTTCCGTAGCTCATACAGGATATATCCGTCAGGTCCAAGCTCTAGTCTCACCTACAAACATCAGAAAGTGATGAATCTCTCAAAGCTCTCTCTCCTCTCCCTTTGTGGCTGGTCTCAATATTTTTCCCTTGTTGCTGTACTTTCTTGGAAGCCTGAAATCGTAGCACTATATGGCTAAGGAGAACTAGCAACAAAAGACATATAACCCCATGTAAAGACCTCTCAATCCAAAACAAGAACATGGAAATGAATGATTTAGATATCCCCTAAATCTTTACACAACCCAGAGACAAAATAGAATAATGCTTTAGAACGATAAGAGCATAAGAGAAGAAGTCAGCCCCCTTTTTGAAATGCGCCCAAGCAAGCAACGATGGAGAGAGCAGCGGCGGCTCGCCTCCAGCTTCATGCTTGGGGTCGTGAGACGCGTTCCTTGGCGGCGTAGATCTCTTCTCCAGCAGAGCAGCACCTTCTCCTCCTCGTTCTTCTTCACCTACAGCAGATAGGGAACTATAAGCTCAAGGGGATTCTTCATCCGATGGAAATTCGCAGCTGCTATATACCCATGAGAAAACTACAAGAAAGGACCATAAAACCCATGTTTAAGCCCTCTCAAAACCACACCCAACCAAGGGTAGAAACCCTAGGGGTAATGGGGTAAAAGGGCAAGCCAATCGGACCTTTAAACTCATGGTTCGAAACCAAATCCGGAAGTAGCAGACAAAGTGTTGACCTCTAGGGTCGACACTCGTCTCAACGAGTTCTGCTAGAACAAATATAAAAACAAAACCGAGATACGAGTGTCGACCTATGGGGTCGACACTTTTCACCAAGAGTTCTAGCCTGTGAAGAGACATAACATTCGTGGTGAAAAGTGTCGACTCTTGAGGTCGACACTTTTTCACGAACATTCTGTTTTCACAGAAATGAGCAAACTTACCTGAAAGTGTCGACCTACGAAGTCGACACTTTTTCCCGTGAGTTCTGCCTTTAGCAAAACAACAGAACCCTGGTGAAAGTGTCGACTCCATGAGTCGACACTTTCTGCCAGCGTCCTTTCTTTCAACGCAAGGCAGAGGCTCCGTTAATAAGTGTTGACCCCTTAGGTCGACACTTTTCCTGACAGCAGAAATACATCAATAACATCAATAGAAAGCTCCACAATTCAAATACATATATCATGGTAGATCAAGGGAGTTCATAAAATTTAGATTAACTTGGCAAATCATGATTTCTACCCAGAACATACCATTCACACTTAGATCCAAATAATCATGTATTCATACCTTGGCCTTGAGAGTTTGAATGAAGAACTTCACAAATAACCTGCATTTAATGTGAACAAATCACTTAAGTTAGTCTATCAAAATCAGGCCACTGAACTTCCATATAAAACCTGTTGAACTATAACCATGTGTGAGGATGGATTTTCATATGGCCAACCATGAAACCGCGGGCTTTTATTTCAGTTAAGGTTGAGGCATGACAAGCCCAACTTAAACACAACCACACACAAACTCCATCTATGTATGAAGCCATACATCAATTTCATAGCAAGCTGCACTCATACCACAAACTGCAAAGGAATGATCATAGCCATAATTGAAACAATGATTGCACTTACCAAATGATCAAATGAGTCTTCCAAGGCATGGGAAAGCCATTTTCAATTAACACAAGGTCACAGTTGCAATCCAAGGAAAACTGAACTTGCGCAGTCTAATGCAAGCTAACACAACAAACTAAAGCTTTCATATCAACTTTCCACATGATCAAACAAGCATGAGGGACACTTGTAAAACCATATTTAAGGTTACCAAAACTATCAAATTCAAGGACATAAAATTCAGTCTGAAACTTCCACGTTCAGTTCAAGAATTTAGGGTCAATTTATTGACAGCTATTCATATCGTCAATCATGCTTGTCAGCACATATTTATCAAAATATGATTCAACCAAGCTGCACACAGAATTCCATCTCAGATCAAAACAATCAAGTTCTATCCTATTAAGTCAAGCACAATCAAAACCAATTTGAACTTAACTTATCCACACCTAGTATGAGTAGACATAAGTTCATATGATATTACGAGAACAAAAAGATTGCCTTAGCAGTCCAATGTACAGCAGTTCAATCCAATCAAATGAACTAGTCAACAGAATTGCATACAAGAGGACATATCAGTGCATGTGAGATATAGAAGGTGTCGACACTCAGCAACCCAATGTCGGCACTTTGTTAAAGCAGTGAACTTGGCCATCCAAATGCAAGTATATACATGGAGAACTGTTAAGGCTAGTCAACCCAAGAGCATCCTAACCTGTAAAGTAGAATATCAACATGTGAGCTCGTTTATCATGAAAATGCCATTAAGCATAAAACACACAATATATTGGAATCATCAAAACCATTGTCAAAGACAACGAGGGGGCGCACAGAACCCAACAATTTGCAATGACATTAAACAAGTTGGACGTTTACGCTTGATCTTTTTATGGTTGAACCTTGGTGAATTAAAGATTTTAGCAAAGTTTGGTATGATTCACTCAAGGTAGGAACCTAGTTTTAATATGGTTTGCTTCAATGCCAACTAGGCTGATTTTCTCACCACATATAGGCCAACTAACCTGGGGAACTTCAAAGGCACAACTGGCGTAGCTTCCGTGAGGGAATCCACGGGTGCGAGGACTTACGGAGGTCTTGGTTTAGGAGATTCCAGTCCAATGAGATGGAGTGCTCAATTGGAGGGTCCTTCCTTTCCCAAGAGAGTGTAGGAGATCCTAAGAGTGTAGAGAGAGGAGGTCTCTCAACCAAATGCTCTAAATGCAAAACTAATGAAAAAGAAAAGAAAAGGTATGTATGAACAATGATATGAACAACAACCAATGGAAAACAAGGTGAACACTCACATTGTCATGAAAATCATGGCAATCAATAACATGAAGCATGGCATCCATTTTTTTTAGATAAATAAGTGGAGTTTTTCCCAAAATCTAACAATGTGGTAATCACTTAGAGAGGGGGGTTGTGCACGTGGTTCACAAGAGATGAAAAATACGAAAAAAGGGAAGTGTTACGTGGAGCACAAGGGGAGATGCACCGTGAGTGCAAAAGAGAAAGGGCACACGTGGGTGATAAAAGGAGAGGGTAATCGAAGAAAAATAAAAGGTGGTCCCACCGTGATCGTCAATTTGTAGATTCTAAGGAAAATCCACAAAAGGAAAATAAATATGAAAAAACTAAGTGAGTGATGGATGGAAGGGGAGTAAAGGAAAAGAATGGGAAAGAAGGAAGAGGGAGCATGAGTAGATGCTAAAGGGAATGTGATCGCCAGAGGGGTTACCTCCAAAAGATATGAACAATAAATAATAAGGAGGGATCGCGAATATAAATACCTTGAAAGAGGGGGGGAGATTGTGAGTGCACCTTCTCTTCTAATCGGCCAGTCGATGAAGAGAG
Source organism: Amorphophallus konjac (assembly GCA_022559845.1). Classification (NCBI taxonomy): domain Eukaryota; kingdom Viridiplantae; phylum Streptophyta; class Magnoliopsida; order Alismatales; family Araceae; genus Amorphophallus; species Amorphophallus konjac. The sequence continues at coordinate 82,838,452 of CM040125.1, forward strand.
TTTTCCTTGTTTTGATTACCCTTGTAAAATGAACAAACACCAATAAAGAAAATATGAATTAGAAACAAGGTGAGTGTAGCATCAAATTCTTAATAGAAATAAACATGAAAGCATGGTTATGAACACACCTTGTTGATGTCGGCCTTTAAACCCCTATGCAAAAGGTAAAGATAAAAATATGATGTGATGATGGAGGGTGCAAGTGTTGCACAATTGGGAAGATCTCAATGTGGTTGAGATGAAAATAATATATAGAAAAGAAAGAGGATATGATGCAGCAATGCAAATTAACTAAAGAGATAATAAGAGAAAGGGTGATGATAAGCTTATTGGATTTTTTCCATGCAAGGGGGCTTGAAAGGTCTCCAAGGGAGGAAGAACTCCAAGAGGATGTAGCTTTATTGCATGGGAGACTCCCTCCTTGAGCCCTTGGTCCAGCAGCACCTCCCCTCGATTAATAGAGCAAGCCTTAAACACAAGGGAGAGAGGAGTCCCATTTATAGGATAGAAATTCAGAGTTTTAATTCCATTAAAAAATATTTAATCAAGTTTTTATTAGAATTGGAAGGAGATATTCATTGGCCAAGTGTCCTCCCGACCTTAGAAAGCCTTAGGGACCCTTTCCCAAGTGGAAAACGAGCTTAAAATGGGGAAAGAATGAGGTTCTGTGGGATTCGGAATGCTGGAAGAAATGGCGGCCAGCACAGAAGTCGCCATTTAATTAACGTCAGTTCAAAAAGATGCCAATTCGGAGTTAAATAAGGAAAGTTTAGAAATTTTCAAAATTAGAAAATAATTGGCGTCCAATGGCCAGACGCCAATTAAGAATTTATACGAATTTTGGACGAAATTAAAAGCTCAAAATATAGAAATGGAAATGGTGTCATGGGGGCCAGACGCCAATTAATGAATTAGCGGCCTTCCAGACGGACGTGGATTCTAGAACAGTAGGAATTTGGCTCAAAATATGAAGAAAAGAATTGGTGTCCACCACCCCGAACGCCATTTAAAGAATTGACGACCTTCCAAAGTGACGCAAATTCAAAATCCCATGAATTCGGCATAAAACGGGCTCAAAAATTAAAAAAAAAAGAATTAGCGTCCATCTGGGTTGACGCCAATTAAATGGCGTCTTCCCAAGTAGCCACCAATTCTTTAAATGGTGTCTACCTAGGTAGCCACCAATTCTGGGTTAACTGGCGTCTTCCCAAGCAGCCACTAGTTTTTTAAATGGCGTCTGCCCAGGTAGCCACCAATTTAAAAAGGCCCTAAAAAATTAGAGAAACCCATTAAAAAATCTAAAAAAATAGAGAAAATAGGGGAAAGCTTAAAAAGGTTGAATATTCAAGAAAAAAGAGGAAAATCACTCAAATAAGTCAATTTGAGGGTCAATTAGGACATCGTAACTTGATAGGAGATGTACTCAAAGTGATGTCAATTTTGGCATGTCTATAGAGCTCTCCTATTCCCTTGCACTGACAACATCATGGAAGAGGATCAACTGAGTGCAATTTGTGAACTCTGGGAGGGCAAAAGAGTGGGGCCCACCGTCCTTCCTTTTCTTTACAGCGGTCTCACAGCTTCCAGTATGGGTAAGCCTCTTTATAGTTGTATACTTCTCTTGACTTGCTGGATTGGCCTACATTTCAAATTTGACTTCCGTGAGGGGGCGATGGCTGCCTCGAGAATTTTCCAACAAAGCCCCCTCTACCACATGGCCGATGTGCTAGGATTTGGTTGTAACGTGGTAAATCACGCACCCTGGCTAAAGAAGCGCGAAGACTAGCGGACTCATATCAATAACATGGCGTAGGACATGTTTACTTGTGCACCGACATGCTTACTCTCGCGTAAACTTTTCATAAGATCTTCCCCTGACATGGAACTCCAACTCATTGGTGCAACTAAATTTGCCCTTTATAATGCGCACCGATGTTGTACTCAAATCGGCCTCCCTCGCCATTCTTTTCCCATGCTATTCGACCTTCTTCTTCTGAGGAAAAGGGAGCTGAGTACGGGTGGAGACGCGAAGGATGTGAAAGCTATTAAAGCACTATGGAAGGCAAGCACTCCAAGGAAGGCGATGCTGCTCGTAGAGGAAGAGCATGAGCTGTGGAGAGTTTATGTAACTGAATTGGGGAAGTTGAAGCCTAGGATGCCCAAACCTTAATGTAGCTCATTTTGTTTCAAGAAATAAACACGGAGCCTTAATGCCATTGCATACTCTTGCAGCCTCTATATCTCTCTTTTTTTGTTGTTATTTTTTTGGGTTTTTTTTTGTACGCGTCTACAACATAAGACGCATATTTTTTTCTTTCTTTTTTTTGGGTCTTTCTCATACGCTTCTACAACATAAGACGTTTTTTTAGCCATGATAGAAGCTTTTTCTCTCCCCCCACCCTTTTTTTGAGTGTGTCCTAATGAAGGGACGTGTACATATTTTCCTATTTTTTTGTTTCGTTGACGAAATTATGGACGGGTCCACCTTGGAAGACGTTTCCATATATTTCATTTCTTTTATTTTCTTTTCTTTTCTTTTTAACTGGTCAAAGCACATTGGCGTATCCATTGGTCTCGTCTTCGAGCCTAGACACATCCACTTCTTCGGTTTGAACTTCAAAATTGTTGAGCTCCCCCCCTGCGGCCTCTTTGTAGATCTATGGAAAATCCACTAAGAAAAATAAAGAATTAATATATATGGGAAAGAAAGGGGAAAGAAGAAGAAATAGGGAGTATGCGTGGATGCTAATAGGAGGGTGATCGCCAGAGACGCGTGAGCCTCAAAAGAGTATAACAATAATAACAAAGGAGGGGTCGCGAATATAAATACCTTAAAAGCGCGGGGAGATTGTGAGTGTCACCTTCTCTTCCTATCGGTCGGCCGATGAAGAGAGTTTCTATTGATTGATTACCCTTGCAAAAATAAAGAAAACACCAATGAAGAAAATATGAATTAGAAACAAGGTGAGTGTAGCATCAAGTTCTTAAAATGAACAAACAATGAATTATGTAAAGGAACACACCTTGTTGGTGTTTTGGTTTTCAACCCCTATGCAAAGGGTGGAGAAAACTGATGAATGATATGGAGGGTGCAAGTGTTGCACAATTGGGAGATCTCAATTGAATTGAGATGATGAAAATAAATCAAAGAGGGAGAACGTATGATGCATGCAATGCTAAAGTAAATAAAAATAAGAGAAGAGGGAAAGAGAAAGGCTTATTGATTTTCTCCAATTTGGCTTCATGGGATGAAGAACTCCACAGGATGAAGCTTTGGGGTGCATGGGAGTCTCCTCCTTGAGCTTGTGGTCCGGCAGCACCTCCCCTTAGTCAATTGTCCAACCTTAAACATGGGGGAGAGATGGCTCCTATTTATAGGGGTGAAATTCGGAGTTTAATTCAATAGAAAATAGGAAAACTAATTTTATGTGATGCCCAGAATAATCGGGCAAAGCTAGCAGAAATAACTTTGAAAGATTAGAGTGATGCCCAGAGCGGTAAGAATAATCAAGACTTGGAGATGATAATCAATGATGCCCAGAGTGGCGAATCATGAAGATGTTGATGTGGAGAACATGGGGAAGAATCAAAATATTGATGAAAGTGGAAAGAGAGGACTCATCCCGTGCTCTTGGTCCTTGCAAAGGTTGTCCTTTCAAAAATAACACAATCATAAAAATACAATGCAATTTTTTTAGATTTTTGAAATATGTAATTTTTTATAAGTTTTGAAGAATATTCAATTTTTTTGAATTTTTGGAAGATAATTGAATTTTTTTGTATTTTTTTTGAAAATATTCAATTTTTTTGGATTTTTGTAAATATTTAATTTTTTAAAATTTTTATTCAGACATTGCTAATGCACTATCAAAGGATGTTTAAACCACTGGCTAGGGGTCCTTGTTCCTTCCCCTTTCTCTAAGAATTGCCCAAAGCAGGGCGTGCATTGAGGGTGGCACCTTATGGTCGGCTCCCCTTGGCTAACGGTGCCCCTACAAAGGTCATACCTGAGAAACACTCGGTCTTAGAGGGAGGAGAGAAGAAAAATTGAGGATAAGTTTGACATGAGTTAAGAAGATATTGGGTTTAACTTCTGTTCCATAGCACAACCCCTAAAGATTCTGTCTGTTACGCCGGGGCTTTGTGTCATATCATCAAACCTTAAATTCTCTTACAGGCACGCATACGATCGGTCTCAGGATGTCCCGCGGGAAACTGTATTACCCTCTTGCCATGCCAAAAATTTTGATTGATTTTTTTTTTTGCTTTTTTTTTGCTCATATTTTTTTTCATTTTATTTTTAACTATTGTTTCCTTTGGACTTAAAAGATATTGCAATTGAGCATTGGAAATTTGAGAATAATGTCATAATTGACTGCCCCTATTTGAGACTTCCTCTTATCGGGGTGTGCCTAGGTTAGTTGTTTTGCCCAGAATATCTCTACCCTCATATTTCAGTCGAGTTAATAAGAGAGAAAGACTTCGTGCCCTCGAGCATAGCCCAAGTAGCAATGGTGTTCTACCAAGAGAGACGGCTAAGGATGCCGTGAAGTGTGTGCGGTGCCCAGCTAAGGGTTACCTTTAATGAGCGAGGAGAGAATTCCGAACTCCCAGCGCGGGGTTCTTATAACCGAAGTGCTGCATAGCAACCCTAAAAACTCTTTTTTTGACATTGAATTTTACAAAGACCTAGGATAAAGGCCTAAACTACCAATCTTGATTGAGTTAAGAAGCACTTCATTTTGAAAACCTTCCGTGAAGATGAATGAGGTAATGAGATCATAAAAATGCATACTTACGCAAATATATTACCTTGCGACCTTGTTAAAGAAGCTACCTGAGGCGATGTTGATAAACATGGGATTTGTGGCCCGCTTTGGCAGATAAGAATATAAGAGGCAAGGATTTAAAATTGGCTTAATAAGAAGGAGTGGTGTCCAGACCAGACGCAGACGAAATAAGGAGAAAAGAAAAAGAGGTGAGGGCTAGAACTTTCTCACTAAGGCACAGAGACCTTGATAACATGAAAGGTCTACATAATGAAAGGAGAATTAGTGGGAGTAGTGAGGACTAAAGCCTCAAAAATAGTGAGAGAACGGGCAGATGCCCAAAGCAGTGAATGTGGAAGAAGTCGGGTCGGACCCGGGATCGGGTGAAATCAGGAGGAGAAAATGATAAATCTAGAGAGGAGGATCCGGAGGTAAAGGAGGAGAATCATGATGAGAAGAAGAATCTGGAGGTTTCGGAGGGAGAGAAGGACGAGGGACGCGATGCCCTGGGAAGAGGTATGGAAAAAGATTGTTTAAAAAGAGGAAAAGAACAAAGGATGTGATGTCTTGGAGGAGTAAGAAGACAAATCGGAGGAAGGAAAGGAGATCTGGAGATTCCAGAGGAGGAGAATGGAAAGGGCCGTGACGCCCTGGTAGGAGAGAGGAATCTGGAGGTTCCGGAGGAATAAGATGGGAAGGGGCGTGATGCCCTGGGAGAAGAGAAAGAGAATCTAGAGATTCCAGAAGAAGAAGGTACAGAGGGACGCGATGCCCTGAGATAAAAGATAAGTCCGGAGGTTCCTGAGGGAGAGAGTAAAAAGGGGTGCGGTGCCCCGGCAAAAGAGATGAAGAATCCAGAAATTTCAGAGATGAAGGTGAATTAAGAGAAATAGAATGGGGAGGATCCAGAGGTTCTGGAGGTTCCGGAGGAGGAAGACACCATGGGACACGTTGCCCAAGGAGAATCAGTGAGAAATCCGGAGGTTCCAGAGGAGAAAAATTGGAGAGGGCGTGATGCCCTAGGGAAAGAGATAGGTCCGGAGGTTTCGGAAGGAGATAATAGGAGGGCGCAAAATGCTCGAAAAGAAGAGATAGAAAATTTGGAAGTTCTGGATGAATGAAATCAGAGGGGGCGCGATGCCCTTGGGAGAGAGAATAATCCGGAGGTGCTGGAATGAGAAAATAGGAGGGGGCGCGATGCCCGGAAAGAAGTGATAGAAAATCTGAAAGTTTCGGAGGATGGGGAGGATATGGGTTCGGAAACTTGAGAAAGAAGGAATACAAAGAGATGCAATGCAATGAATGCAAATGATGCGTGGAATGCAAGGGATGCAAGGAGTGCAAGGGATGTAAGGAAGAAAGCCCATGAGTGGCCCATGAAGAGAAAGTGGTGGTTAACAAAAATGTGGAAGGCATAGAATAATGGGTGAATAAATTGGTGGAAGGCCCTTTATCAAAGGAATGCCCACCCCTCCATGGCAAAGAAAGTGCCCGGCCAGACGGCCCAATGGATAAAGTCAATGCCCGAGTGCTCTCATTGGGAGTAGAATGTGTTATGGTAATACATGAGGAGAACCCCTTCTCTTGATTAAGAATTTGTACAATGATGGAGCAAGGGGTAATGATAGCATCAAAAATATCCCGGCAAACAAGCAAAGTGAGATGAACAATATTGGCCTTGGGCCGACATGGCATCAACGTATAAGAATTCTTCTTGGTGAGCTTTAGTGGAGACTTCTCAAACGTGCCGGGTACGAGAATGCGGATCGACAGACGGCAAATAAAGTTTTCAACTTTGAATAACATAGCTATAGTCAAATCCTTCTTGCCCGGCACTTGGATATTCTCAGCACATGAGCTTGTAGAAACACACCCACTCCGAGTGGAAGGAGGTGAGATGGAAGCCGTAGGCTTAATGAGTGATGGAGGTTTTGTCACGCCCCGAGCTTTTAATATAGCGGAAGGAATCTCGGGAACGTGGACAGCCGGCTAGTACGCCTCGAGCAAGCATGAAATCAGAGTGCAAGACAACCACATAAAAGTAATTGCATAAGTAATTGCTCAAAACTCCAACTTTAATTCATAATAATAATAACCAAAAAGTATATAAGACCATTACTTTTGACATCCTTACATCATATGACTCAAGAAATCAAAAAATTACAATATGACTCGACTAGACACTAGATAACTAGGGCTTCTCTCATCCCAATGGACCATCAATCGCTCTCGGACCCGCTACTTGCATAATCCAAATCCGATTCACTAGAATTTCCTGAAAAAGATTGGAAAAGTAGGGAATGAGCACACATGCCCAGTAGGTATCTTCATATCAACATAAAGGCAATGTTTAAGTAATTATCATTTTTGCTCTTGAGTAAAGATAAATGAAATACGATAAAATATGCGATACAAAACCAAAGTAACGTAAGTAACGTGATACGATTAAGAATGAGAATTGAGAACATGATTGGGCAAGTATATAGCAAGAATGTAAGTTTGGCCCTTCATGAACAAGAATGTACTTTTCATAACCACAAAGGATATGCACTAGAAAGTCATGTAACGAGAATGTGCTAGCAAGCAGGATATTCGTGGGTATTTGTGGTTATTCGTGGATTTCACCAGTTTATAAAAAAAGTACTCCCAACGTAATGCGATGCCAGTGTTCATCATACCCCATCATTTATAGTATGTTTCCGGCTATCTGCCAAGGGGACTAGAGTGGAGCCTTTGGACACTATCCGTGCCCGCTCTTGCATCTTCAAGTTATAAATCCAGCTACTTCCACGAAAATATAAATATGGCCAATAATGTAACAAGTTCAAACTATGGTTCCATGATAACAATTATCAAAGTAAGATTACTCCAAATAAGAATATGCGAGTTCAAAGATTTGAGTTAGAACTAGGCTATGCCATGAAGAAAAATCGGCAGCATAATGGCACATTTTTTACTTTTCATAAGTTATTAATATCTTAATTGACAAGTGTTTAAGTTCCAAGCAATCACTAGTCCATCTAGGAACTTGGAAAACCCAACCCAAAGGTCAAACCTCGGGTTAGACAGAGTCAAGGATAAAGCGGACCGTTTGTGGACAAAAAGTAGTCTCAGGCCAACCGCTAGACAAGGCTTAGCGGTCGTCTGAGGACCATTTTTAACCAGAACTAAAAAAAACACCAGTAGTGCAAGTGCTTTCTAGACAATTTGGATTTTTATGGTATACAACCAGCTCGGGGTCCTAGTGGGAATCCCAGGCTCGCGGAGTCTTATGGAGGTTTTGAAACAAGATTACCTAGTCCAGTGGAAGGAATATCCAACGGAGAGGATCACAAGTCCAAGATTATGTGCTTAATGTGTCAAGTGTATTTAATGACCCTGTACCGGAATACGTGTCATGTACTTAAGAAAATGACTCATAGATAAGAAGAGCTTGTAAAACAGCGATAAATCAATAGTAAAACAAATTCATCTATCACTTTAAAATATGCATTTAATACAAGAATATAGTGTTTTGGCATGAAATTATCTTAGATTAAAAATAACGGCTAGGTGCATAAAACCATGAAACATATCCAGGTTTATGTCTACAGTGCTTAAAATAGGAATAGAGTCTAATTATCTAGGTTTATCATATGATAAATAAGACTAATCTGCCTTATGTTTCGGGTTAACATGAGTACAGGACTCATAAAATGAAAGCAGTCTCGGGAGGACCATTTGACAAGGCCTAGCGGTCTATCGTGGGGCCGCTAGGGAGACTCTGGCGGTCTCAGGAAGACCGTTTCTTCCTGTCTACTGTAAACAGCAATAAAAACTGGAATACATGCTAATCTAGGGCAGATAGATGTATGGTAAAACATAACAATAGGTAAGTATGGTCTGATAAAACCACATTAAAACATGGAGATGCATGGGTAGTCATGATTTAAACTAGAATTTATCATTTTCGTTATTAAGGCAAGGTTAATGCATGTTGAGAAATCTGATTGTGCAGTGAAATCAAAACATTAAATACAACGTGCACAATGCATGATAACTCATGAAACAAGAGGGCTTTTACTCCTAACATCAAGTTGAAGCTGTTCATGAGATAACCTACCTCTATTCTGGACTCTAAACTTCAACTTTTAGGCTGTAACTCGACCCTAATTCCTATTTGTCCTGAATCGTATCAGCAACTTCGTGGCATTCTAACTTCTAATCTTCTTCACCTATGACCACGAAACTTAGAGGGTAAGAAGATGGTACCAAAAGGAACAAATAATTCTAAAGAACCCATATCTAATTACCTCATTTATGGCTTCTTATTCGCTAATCAATCTAGCCCGGTCACACAATCTCCTTGGTTTCTTGCACCGAACCAGCGTCTTCGGAAGCCTAGAGAACTTCCCGTAGGCTTGATCTCCTAGAACGAAATTTTGAGGGCAGTTAGACCTTACTATTATAAACGAAGACTTTTAAATAACCTACCTCAAATAATGCTTTCTCACCTTAGTTCCACGTGAGCCAAAAGTAAGGGTCGTGCATATGAAACTTAAGGTCTATTTATAAGGTTAGCTAGGTTTTTGAGGATTTGAACGAACCTAGAGTCCTAATTAGGGCTTATGATCGACTCTAACACATTCTAGACCCTTCCAGCTAGTAGATAGCATTGATCCCAGATGATCAGGATGCTAAAGTTCCCAGCTTTTCAAGCTTTCTTTGCTGTTCAGATCTGCCTGTTAATAACGGTCACAGGAGGAGCGTTTTTGGGCATCATGCGGTCTCGCGATAGACCGTTTTTATCTTAAAGCGCCGAATTTTGCTTAATTCAAACTCTTTCGTTATTATCCTTTTATTTATCCAATAAGTAAACTTATTTATCCCTTAATTCCATAAATACATCAATTTAAGCTTCTAGAACATGGACCAGGGTCCAAAAACTGTAATTTGGGCCAAGTGGGTTTATTTAAATGGGCCTAATCCTCTTTACTTAGTGTAGGCCTTAATAATTAGATTTAATTAACCACAATTTATTTCATAGCCCATTTAGTCCATTTAATGCTTAATAATTATATTTTAATCCCAAAAAATTCCTAGAAAATTCTTTGGTGTTACAGGTTTAATGGAGGGCGTTAGAGGAAAGGTAACTAGAAGTGGAGGTTCAAACACCTCGGGCTTCTCCCCTTGCTCCGAAGCGGATGGGGTTGACTCGAGTGCAACAAGGGGTGGACCCTGATCATGATTAACCACGGGTTTAGGTAAAGGTTTAGGTGGAGGGATAGGCAAAGTTGGGTTGGGTGTAATTGGCTTTTGACTTATGGGGATAATGAAGGGCCGAGGTGGCGGCAATGGAGGGTTAGTTGGTTGGGATTTAGCGGGAAGTTTGGCGGAGGCCAGTAATGTGGTTGATGACGGCATAATGGTTGGAGGTAAATTAATGGAAGGCCTGGATGGGTTGGTGGACGTTAATGGTATGGAGGTTGAAGGTGTAAAAGGTGAGGGTTTGGTGCATAAGAATCGTCGGATTTTGGTGGGGCAAGAGGTTTGAAGGGTGGGGTAAAGTTCATGATGTGCCGGTGTGGGCGATTGAAGTATCGACCCATCGTTGTAGCACCAATTGGTTTTATAAACGGGATCGGGGATGATGGTGTCATCCTGAGCAGGGGGTTCATCGGGTAATGGAGGGAGAGGAAAACGAAAGAAGATCAGAATGGGTGTAACTCGGGAATCTTTAACATCTTCATCTAGTGCCATCTCCAAATCTTCATAATCATCTAATTCAAGTGGACGCTGTGGTGGAGGTGTAATGACGGGTGATGGAGGTGTGTATTGTGGAGGATTTGGTGAATGTGAATGCGGAGGCGGAGGACCATATGAATGAGTGGGTGGAGGGGGTGTATAATGACATGGAGGTTCTTGCGGATATGGAGATGGATGTGGAGGCAGAGGGCCGTATGAATGAATGTGAGTGGGTGGAGGGTGGACGGCGTCCACTTGATCATTAAAGCTTGTAGACTCATCTTGCTCACATAGATTGTTGATGAGGCCATTATTGTCTCTTCTCTCCTTCTAATCTTTCTCCATCTTAGTGATGTTGTTCATGAATGCATGAAGGGGATTAACTTGAGAAGGAGGAGGAGGTGGTCGTGGGCTTATAGCCCTCTTCAATTGTTCCTCCATTGAAGCGATTTTATCAAGAAGAGTTTGTCGGAGGGGTGTGAGTTGAATAACGGACGGCTGGCACGAGGGCCTTTGAGGAGCGACATATGATGGCCGTGGAGGAGGGTTAATGGGCTGACCCATGAAAGGACCCGGTCGGGCCGGGGTGCAAGGAATATGAGGGCTTTGGGGCCTTCGAGGAGGTGGGTGATGAACCACCCGAGAAGGAGGAGGGATGTAAGAAGGAGGCGGGTGATGGGCGACCCGAGAAGGAGGATGAATAGAAGAGGGAGGTGGGTGATGGGCCACCCGTGTATGAGATGATGAAGGTGGGTGATGGAGCACCCGAGTGTGAACGTGTCACATAGAAAATAAAAAGAAAGAATATTTAATTTCTTTAAAAGAAAGAAAAAAGAGATAGATATGATATGTGATATGTGGTGAGAAATAAAGAAAGAGAAAAGAGCATGTGATGCTTTAGAGGAGTGTGATCGCCAGAGGGGTTACCTCAAAAATAAAAGGATGATCGCATGTACCTTGTGATGAAGCGGGGGGGTGATTGTGAATCCTTTTCTTCCTCCTTCTACCGGTCGGCTGATGAAGGGGGTTCTTATCTTGATTACCCTTATAAGACAAGCAAAAACAAGCAAAGCAATATGGATTAGCCAAAGTGTATAGTATCAATGCTCTAAAGAAATAAGATTATGCAACATGGGCATGAACACACCTTGTGTGTTTTATTTTAAACCCCTAAGAGGAGTAAAAGGTAGGGAGATGTCCTACGGATGCAAAGCAAATATGATATGCAGAGAGATATATGATGCAGAGATATATGATGAACGATCTCTAGCAAAGATGGCTAGAGAGCTATACGTGTGAGATGAATAATAAGGAAAAGCTAAAGAGAAAGAAGGGAGCCTCTCTGTTGTTGCAGCAACAGTAAAGGAAGAAAGACAGAGGGAGTTCTTCCGCGAGAGGAAGACCGCAGGGAGAACAACACCGCTGTGTAAACACAGTAAAGGAACCTGCAAGAGATTTGTTAGCAAAAATCTCTCTCTCTTCTTAAGCAAAAGTCTCTCTCTTTCCAACAGAAATCTTCCTTTTTTTGGGTGGCCTTCTAGGAAGGGTATTTATAAGGCTAAAGACCTAGTTCTAATGGGATTAAAACTAGGGATAAACTTCCAGAATATGGATTTATTTCCATGGAAAGGATCAAAATCAAAAGATGGAAGGATTGCCCTGCGAAGAAGCAGTAGCATGAACGAACATGGAAGCTAAATGACGACTCCAAAGGGGTCGCTAATTAAAATGACGACCGCGCACGCAGTCACTAATTCATGGCTTAATTTATAGAAATAAATGACTTTCCATATTTGAAAAATAGGAAATGATGCCTTCGTGGTATGGCGTCAATTAATGAGCGCCTTTGAAGCAAACGTTAATTCCTTCTATTTGATTTTGAATGGAATTCGAAAAACCAGGAAATGATGCCTACGCGAACGGTCGCTAATTAATTGAAATAACAACACCTATAGAGTCGTCTATTAAATGACGCCCTGCTGACAGTCACTAATTAAAAATATTCCAAATTTTTTGAATAAATTAGAAAAACTTCATATTAAGCCAGTATTGAAGTCCACTTTGGGGCATCACATTGTGACATGAGATTTACTCATCATAGTATCGATTTTAGCATGTCTACAGTTGTCCCGCCTTGGCGTTTGCTTTGCAGGGGAGCGAGACGTAATGAGACGAAAGTGCTACAAGTGGAATGAAGTAGGAGCGTACTGAAAAATAGATGTCAAGATGTGATGTGACACGCCTCCGACACTAAGTGTTGGAAATCTTTCCACGATTCTGAATGAAACAACCTCGGATGATCACGAGAAAGTAATAATGAACTGGATGAAAGAACTAAGATAATGAATAAAATGTGCACGCGGGCACGGAAGGAAAGACGCCATTGGAGAGCGGTTACCAGCTAATGTGGACGTGCTACAACCAAGGTGAATTTGTAAAAAAATAAAGCGAAGTGAGGTAGGAATCCAGTAAATGAATACTTTCAAGGAACCAGCCTGAGTGGCTTCAATGAGAACATAGTATTTGATCTTGAATGGAATATCTCATGTCAACTCAAATTAAGAGCAAGCGGCCCTCATTACTAGCTTAATATGAAGATTTTTCATCATTAAAGATCAAAGTCCTACATGAAACAAACTAAAAATAGAAAATAATCAAGGATAATATTGCTAAACCATCCAGACTTGGTCAGAAACCCAGATCTCTCAGCTGATACTAAGCCAAAGCCCGTTTATCCATGCATCAACTCAGAAAGTGGAACCGTCGTCCCAAACCTTAGATGACCCAACGGCCTATCCGTGTGATTAAGACTCCCCTGGAATTATCACTATTTTTGATGAAGGGGAACTCAAATTCCAAGTTTATCAGAACCACAAGGTCCTTGATATGCCATAATAGAGTAGATACCATATAGTAGAAATGCATACAGAGAGTATACAAAGGAGGGAATGATGTCACCAAAGAAGAAATCCAAGCACCTCGAGACCTGCATAACCTGTTCTTTTCTGTGCTCAAAGATCATTATCTCAACAAAACTCATGATATAATCAATGCATCAAGATATAAAGTGTAAGTTCATCAAATAACCACAATAATTCATAATATATATATCTCATGAAATGATGACTTCGCACAGGGGCGCTGGAAATCGAAATGACGACAACCATAGTGTCATTAATCACTTTCAATGTTTTATTCGGAATCGTATTGGAAATAACGCCTGCAGGAGAAGACGTTAAATAAATAACGACATCTGCTATGTCACGATTCAAGAAAATGACGACAACGGCTTCGTCGTCAATTAACTGCAACTTCTAGGCTCCTTTTCCTGTTTGGAAACAAAACTCCAGAGATCCCAGTTCCACTCAAACCTAGACTGCTCTTCTCTGAACTCCTGCCAGGGCCTCAATAGTTATAAAAGGGTGTCTTCTTACGCTAAAACACATCCAACTGAGACTGAACTGCCAGCCGAGATATCAACAGAAGCAACAGAGAACAGCAGAAAAGGGAACTCTCCCTCAATAGAGAAAAGCAAGAACTTCCCTCAAAATGGACAGGATGATGCAACGGCCTTTGAAGAAATCCAAAGTGAGATTTCCCAGAATACCAGAAATTGAAGGCCATATCAACAGAAGGATTGCTATGAACCAAGTAAGTATCAAGATTTGGACTTCTATTCTATCACTTTTCTCCCTAAATCCTGATCATGCTCTTCTTTCTTCCTTTCCTCTTTCTTTTATCTTTTCTCAGGATTATCCAAACATCCCGGGAGCAAGAATATTAACCAAGAACAAATGGCTACCCCTCCTTCTTTTAAAGCTCTCCCTAGACATGAGGACTTACCTCTCTAGATGGCACCTTCTAGGCTTAGTGACCCATGCCAAACATTATGACAATGTACTCCTAGATTGGGCCGCACTGGGAGCCCTTATAGAAACATGGCATCCTACCACACACACATTCCTATTTTCCACTTTTGAAGCCACTATACTCCTAGAAGAAATGGAGATGCTCCTAGGCTTGAAGAGAATGAAGCAAGGAGATGAAGAGAAGATGGCAAACATGACAAGGAGCATGAGTGCACATGAAGTACTATCAAGCTTAATTCCAAGCTCCAACATGGTGAATCAAATCAAGGCTACCAAGGGGATCAATCTAATGAAGCTTGCGGCATGGGTCTACAAGAGGATGGACCAAGCCAAAGAAGATGATCTAGAAAAGGTAATGAAGGCTTTTATGATATGTTTGGCGGGAGCACTACTCTTCCCTTCATCAGAGGATTTTTTAGAAGAAGAGCAATTAAGTGCTATTGCTAGCATATGGGAAGGGGAGAGAATAGGATCGGCGGTGCTAGCCTACCTCTATAGTGGGCTTACCTCGGCGGCTATGGGGAGGCCTCTATATGGGTCTATGCTTTCATTCTCTAGTTGGGTAGACCTCCACTTGAAATTTGATCCATATGAAGAAACTCAACAAGCATCTAGGATCTTCTCTAGAAGTCCACTCCACTACATGACGGGCTCACTAGGATTATGTGAGAGAGTGGTGAACCGGGTATCAAAGGTGAAGAAGAGAGTGGAATGGAAAGGGCACCTAAAGGTTATGCCCAAAAACCTCTTCACATGCGCGCCGAGATTCCTTAAAACTCAAGACATCCGCACACGGCTCTCATCCGGAGTGGAGCTTCAACTAGTGGGCGCCACCAAACTAATCCTCTACAACGCTCACCGATGTCTACCCCAAGTCGGTCTTCCATGCCACCACTTTGAGGAAGCGTCTCATCTCCCACCTACCAAGAGGCGAGATCTCGGTTCCAATGATGATGAGGAGGAGATCAAGACAATCCAAGCTCTATGGAGGATCAGCAAGCTACACCTGCCTATGGAGAGGATTGAAGAAGACAAAGAACAATGGAAGATCTATGTAATAGCTCTTAGGGGATTGAGACCCAAAGTGGCTCATTAAATGTAATGATGCTTTTCTTTAATGAAATAAAGGATTCTTCCTTAATTGAGCCAAAGAAAGCACTTAGAATGATCATTTCTTCCAATTTATCTGATTTCTGTCTTTCTGTACTGGGACGCGACTGCCATTAAGTCGCTAATTCCTGAAATAACCCACTTCATCTTGTCGTCAATTATCTTGATCAATTTCCTTAAAATAAATAATAAACCCATGATTGGCGCCTTCGTAAACAGTCGTTAATTAATTGACGCCCCAACAAATGAGCGTTGATTCTTTTTAAATTCTCTTCAAATATTCCCTTAATTTTATGAAATAACGCCTTGAGAATAGTCGTCCATTAATCAAATGACGCCTCTACACATTGTCGTCAATTAATTCTAAAATTAATAAGTATATTAATCCCATCATTGTTCTGACAATAGTTACAATTCCCCATGCAATGTGAAATGACGACTTAGCACGCGGTCGTCAAATCTTAAACTAGCGCCTTGGATGCAGCCTTCAATTATAATTTATTTCAAAATTTTAAAAATTCCACCAATTAGCGCCTTTGCACATGGGCGTCAATCATTCAAATAACGACACTGCTCACAGCATTAATTCTTTTCGAATCCAACCGCTTGACTTTCCAGATTTCTTCTTCTTCCTTCCGTTATTCATCTTCTTCCTCCATCTCTCTCGTTTCTATGCTCTTCTCTCTACTCTCTCCCACACCGTGACCTTGCTTCCATTTCATCTCCCTCTTCCATTTCTCGTTCTCATCCCTATTCCTATGGCGGTCATCGGAGGCTCGGGCTCCGGCAAACGGCAAAGGGTCTTGGCCCCCGCCGTCATTGACCTAGACGAAGAACAACCCGTCGGCGAGGAACTACCTCCCGCGACCCTCTAAGGTGCTCCGGCGGCGGAGCATGGGGGAAAAGAAGAAGAAGCTAATGAAGAAGAAGGAGGAGAAAGAGACGAAGGAGAAGAGGATGATGGAGAAGACGAAGATGGAGATAACGAAGAAGAAGGCGAAGAAGGAGATGAAGAAGGAGACGAGGAGGATGATGAAGATGACGAGGAAGATGATGACGAGGATGAGGAAGACGATGAACCACTCCCTCTTCGTTGGCCACTGCAGGGAGGGTTAATGCCACTGGAGCCTAGCAAGGTAAGTACCTTGCTCCCTGCCATTTATCATCATTTTTTGTGTACTTCAATTTTCCATAGCCATCGGGGAGGGGAAACCACTGAACCAGAAAACTAGTAAATGACGCCCCTTGAGGTGTCGTCAATTCAAATGATGACCTAAGGTAGGTCATCAATTCATTTTTTATTTTTTGAAAATAGATAATAAAGAAATAGCGCCCTGAATCATGACGTTATTTTAAAAAACCCATATTTATTTATCTTCTCCTTTCAAACATCAAACTACCATTTTTTGATATATTCATTTTTTATTTGTATTTTTTATTAATAAAATAAAACTATCGGGACAAAAACACCCTCAAAAATAGCGCCTCCCACAGGGGCGTCAATTCAATAAATGACGGCCACAGGGTGGTCGTCAATTCAAACAGTGATGGAATGATCATCAAATGAGCTTTCTTTTGGCATATATATATATATATATATATATATATATATATATATATATATATATATATATATTTATATATATATTTATGTTCTTTTTCATTTGGCAGGGATTGATGAGGACTCGGATCTCATGGGTCCAAGTCCGAGTGGCATATTATGGGTTACCCGATTTTCAGAGGGCTAGGGTAGAGGCAATGTGGTTCAGCCCATTTCTTAGCATTGAGCCAATACGCCCCGACCTACCTTTCTGTCACGCCCCGAGCCTTTAATACAGCGGAAGATAATCTTGGGAAACGTGAACAGTCGGCATGGTAAGTCTCTTGCAAGCAAGAATAATCAGAGCGCAATAACAATCACACATAAGATGCAATTGCACAATAATTTATTCAAACCTTCACTTTTATTAATAATCAGAATGATCCAAATACATCAATTATTCAACTATGTGACTCACTAAAGAGAAAATTACATGGACTCGATCTAGACATCATTAACTTCCTAAGTCTTCTCTCAATCTTATGTGACCTTCATTCGCTCTCGGACCCATCACTTGAATAACTCGAATCCGAATCCAAACTACTTGCATCTCTTGGAAAGATTGGAAAATTGGTAATGAGCACACTTGTCCAGTAGGTATCTTCGCATCAACATGAAGGCAATGTTAAAGTGATTAGCATTTTAGGCTCTAGAGAATAAAGTAAAATCAGGCGAATGTGATAAATCACGTGAATAAACCAAAGTAACAAGATATGATCAAGTTAAGACATGATTGAGCAAGCATGATCAAGCAAGAATGTAATTATGGCCTTTCATGAATAAGAAGGTAACGAGAATGTACTAGCAAGTCAAGCAAGAATGTACTCTTCACTTAGTAACAAGTACTTCGTGAATTTCTGTGGATATTTTCACTTCACGAGCCGTGGATAATTTCACTTATTTATAAAGAAAGTACTCCCAGCGTAATGTGACGCCAGTAGCATCACACCCCATAGTTTATAATAGTATGTTTCCGACAATCAATTGAGAGGACTAGCATAGAGCCCTTGAACACAATCAGTGCTCGAATCACATCTTCAAGTATAAATCAAGCTACTTCCACGTATATAGAATTAAAGTTGGCCACACATGTAATAACTTCAATAAGTGTTCAAGACTTAATGTCAATAATAAGAATGCACCAAATATAGATTTATGAGATCAAGAAATTCATTAATAACTAAGTTATGCCTTGGAGAAAATTCGATAGCATAATGGTACATTCTTTATCTTTCATACTTTATCTTAGATGTCTTTGAATAATGTTACAAGTCCTAAACTATCATTAGTCAATCTAGGATCATATGAATATTAACCCTTGGGTCAAACCTCGGGTCAATAGTATTCAGAAAACTTAGCGATCTATAACTGGGCCGCTAAATTGATATGGCGGTCTGATATTGGGCCGCTAGAGTGGGCTGAATCCAGAAAGAAATCAGTTTGGACTCAGAGAACTTGGCAGTCAGATACTGGACCGCTAAGGGGCCTTAGCCGTCGAGTATTGAACCATTACAGGACAAAACTCAGAAAACATCGGTAGTGCTTTCTAGACAATTTGGGCTTTAATGGTACAAGCAACTCGATGTCCTAGTGGGAATCCCAGACTCGCGGAGAATTACGGAGGCCTTGAAACAAGATTTCCTAGTTCATTGGAAGGAATATCCAAAGGAGAGGTTATCAAGTTCAAGATTATGTCCCTATAGTGCAAAAGTGTAACTAATGGTCATATACCGGAATATATGCCATGTACTTATAGAAATGACTCTAAGATAAGAAGAGAATTTGTAATAGTGATAAACCAATCAGTGAACCACGTTTATTATCACCCTTGAAAGATGTATTTAATACAAAGTATAAGTTTTGGCATGAAATTAGCATAAGCTTTAAAATAATCTCAAGTATGATAAAGAACATGCGATCACTGTCATGAATCAATAATTTAAAACTCAGAGTAATGAAATACCATTAAAATAGGTTAGAACATAGTTAACTAGGCTTACTTATAAGTTAATGGGATGTTCTTAAATCTATCTCGGGTTGACAGAAAACATAACATTGGCGGTCTAATATAGAGCCGTTACAGACAGCTTGACGGTTTATCGTAAGGCCGCCAGAGGGTCTTTAACGGTCTATCTATGGTCCGTCAGAGATTTCATAAAAATCAACTTTACAGAGTGTCTAGCGGTTTATTGTAGGGCCGCTACACAAGTTTTGCGGTCAAAGACTAGGCCACTAGAGAACGCCTGACAGTAAAACTAAAATAAGAAGAACTATGTCTAAAACACATCATGTCTGGAAATCAACATGTATAAACTTCCCTATCATGATAGAACGAAGGTTAAGCTAATAATATGCATAGGATTCCTGTATTATGACAAAGAGAATTATCTTAGTTCATTAGGGCTAAGAAAGATGCATGGTTGTATAGATCCTATTAAAACATGAAATTTTCCGTACACAATACATGAAATCAAGTGCAATAAAATGGCTTTTAATCCTAACATGATAATTTAGCCATTCATGAGATGACCTACCTCTGCTAAGACTTTTAAGCTTTGAATTTGATGTTGGAAGTCGACCCTTAAGACTACACTTCCTATTGTAAATCAGTAACTTCACGTCCTAATATCTCTTGATCCACTTGACCTAATGACGTGAAATTCAGAGGGTAAGAAGTACATACTAAGGAGAACAAAATGTTCTAAAGGTACTAATGCTAATTATCACGATTTAGTTTTCTAATCTCTTGATCGTCACCGGACTTCCGCTCAGTTTCCTGGGTCGCTAATGTGGAACCATCAACTTTGCAGGCTTCTATCTCCTTGTGTGCTTGATCTCCTAGCACGAAATTTTGATGGATGTTAGTACTATGTATTGGGAATAAAAACTTCTAAAGAACTTACCAAAAATAATACCTCCTTACCTTGATTCCACGCAAGCCAAATGTAAGGGTCGCGCAGGTCAAATGTAGGGTCTATTTATAGGGTTTTAGCTAGGGTTTGAGGATTAGAATGATCTTAGAGTCTAAATTAAATGTTAGATCGACTTCTAAGAGTCCTTAAGATGTTTACTAGCCTTCCCATCTCGATCTCTAGGTGATAGAGCCTTAAAAATCTAATTTTTTTGCTCTTTCTTCAATTCACGGAACTGATAGAATTTAGCGGTCGAATAATGGGCCGCTTTCTTGGATGTAGCGGTTGCACGATAGACCGCCACAGATCCTAAGCATAGAATTTGAATTGCTTCAAACTCTTTTATTCTATTATCCTCCCCATTATTCAATTAATGGGTATTTATCTTTATATTCCGTGAATAAATTAATTAACCTTCTAGAATATGGGCCAAACTTCATGGGCTTGGTCCTTAAATCCTTTGGGCTTTATTTAAATAGACTAGGTTAATTGTTCATCATAATTAGGGGTTAATAATGATTCATTTATTAATTCATTTGGGCCTTTGTAAATTCTAAAAAATTCCTAGAAATAAATTATAAAATTCTCGGGCATTACACCCTTCCCCACTTAAGAGAATTTAGTCCCCAAATTCAATACATGGATTATATGGAGAGTGTACTTACAAAATAACTCCGGATATTTCTTGCGCATAGCTTCCTCCGTCTCCCATGTTTCTCCTGACTTTGTCCACTGGATATTGACCCCAGGAATACTTTTATTCCGAAGTTGACGTACCTCCCATTCAAGGATCCTGATTGGCTTTTGCTCATATGTCAAATCCTTCTTAATCTCCAGATTATCGTAGGTGATGACATGGAAAGGATCATAAATATATTTCTTCAACATAGAAACATGGAATGTGTCATGAACTCCTGCTTATTGTGGAGGCAAAGCCAGTCGATAAGCCACTTCACCGACCCTTTCTAGAATTTCAGATGGGCCAATGAATCTTGGGATAAGCTTGCCTTTAATGCCAAATCTTCAAATACCACGACCTGGAGAAACTTTAAGATACACATGATCTCCCACTTGAAATTACAAGTTGCGTCTTCGATTATCAGCATAATATTTTTATCTGTCTTGTGCCATCTGGAGTCTTTCTCGAATAAGCTTTATCTTTTCAGTAGTATCCCTGATAATATTGGGGCCTAGAAATTGTCTCTCCCCTTCTTCATTCCAGCATATCGGAGATCGACAGCTTCTTCCATACAGAGCTTCAAATGGTGCCATCTGTATACTGGGTTGGTAGCTATTATTGAATGTAAATTCTACTAGAGGCAAGTGATCATGCCAACTTCCTCCAAAGTCAAAAGCACAAGCCCTGAGCATATCTTCCACCACTTGATTTGTCCTTTCAGTTTGACCATCAGTTTGTAGAGGAATGTCGTGATAAAGTTCAGTCGGGTCCCTAAAGAATGTTGTAGACCCTTCTAGAACTGTGATGTGAATCGAGGATCTCGATCAGATATGATAGTGACAGGGACACCATGTAATTTGATGATTTCCCTTATGTATAATGCCGCTAGGATATCCATTGACCATTGACTTTTAATTGGTAGAAAATGTGCAGACTTAGTCAATCGGTCTATGATTACTCATTTACCATCGTGTCCACCTCTTGTTTTAGGTAAACACATAATGAAATCCATCCCTATACCTTCCCATTTTCATTTGGGAATATTCAAGGGGTGTAACTTACCTACGGGTCTTAAATGTTCTACCTTTACTTGTTGACAAGTGAGACAGCGAGACACGAAATCTGCTATTTCTCTTTTCATATTAGGCCACCAGAAATTCCTTTTAAGATCTTGATACATTTTAGTACCACCAAGATGAATGGTGTACTTGGAACTGTGAGCTTCTTCCAGGATCGGTTTCTTAGTATCAACGTGATCCGGTATACAAAATCGGCCCTTGAATAGCAACCTTCCATCATTGGCAATAGAGAAATCTGGCCTTTGCTCAACATTAGCTTTAATGTCCAGTAATACAGGGTCATTGTCTTGTAGCTTGTCCAGATCTTCTATTAATGTGGGTTGAGTTCAGATATTGGCTATAAAACAATCTTCCTTCTTCACGTCAATATCTAAGTTCAATTGAGCAAATTGAGAGATGAGATTAGTCATACTAATCATGAGAGTTGATAGTTTTCCCATTGGTTTTCTGCTGAGTGCATCTGCCATAGCATTAGCCTTGCCAGGATGATATTCGATAGCAAAATCAAAGTCCTTTAAGTATTCCAACTATCTTCTTTGCCTCATATTCAGTTCCTTTTGGGAGAACAAATATTTCAAACTCTTGTGGTCTGAGTAGACCGTGAATCTTTCTCCGTAAAGGTAGTGACGCCAAATTTTTAAGGCAAATATAACAGACGCCAATTCTAAATCATGTACGGGATAATTCTCCTCGTGACACTTCAACTGTCTTGAAGAATAGCAAATTGATTTCCCATTTTGCATAATAACGCACCCTAGGCCAATGCCAGATGCATCCGTATAAACTTTAAATCCCCCACCCTCAACGGGCAATGATAATATAGGGGCTGTAGTGAGATGATCCTTAAGAGTTAAGAAACTCTCATCGCATTCCTTCGACCATATAAAAGGATTTTCTTTTCTTGTAAGTCTTATCAAAGGAACAGCAATCTTAGAAAAATCCTTAATAAACCTCCTGTAATACCCAGCCAGACCTAGAAAGCTTCTTACTTCTGACACAATCGTTGACCGGCTCCAGTTCTTAACTGCTTCCACCTTAGAAAGGTCAACTGCAATACCTTCCTTTGAAATAATATGACCGAGGAACGAGACTTCCTTTAGCCAGAACTTGCACTTACTGAGCTTTGCATAGAGTTTGTATTCTCTTAAAGTCTACAATGCTATTTTCAAATGTTCTTCATGTTTCTCCTTTGTCTTGGAGTAAATAAGAATGTCATCAATAAAGACGACCACAAACTGGTCCAGATAAGGCTGGAAAACTTTGTTCATAAGTTGCATAAATGCTGCTGGGGCATTGGTTAACCCGAACGGCATTACAACAAACTCATAATGACTATAACGACTTCGAAAAGCAATTTTGAATATGTCTTCATCCTTAATCATGAGCTGGTGATATCCTGACCTAAGGTCTATCTTGGAGAAGTATTTTGCTTCCGAGAGTTGATCAAATAGCTCATCAATACGCGGCAATGGATATTTGTTCTTAATTGTGAGTTGATTCAGTCACCGGTAGTCAATACAGAGCCTGAGCGATCCATCCTTTTTTTTGACAAAAAGAACTGGCGCACTCCAAGGGGATGTGCTAGGTCGAATGAAACCTTTGTCTAATAACTCCTGAAGTTACTTTTTCAGTTCCCTATGTTCTTTGGGGGACATCCTGTAGGGAGCTATAGAAACAGGTGCTGCTCCGAGAATGAGTTCAATGGAGAACTTTACTTCCCTTTCGGGTGGTAAATTGGGTAAATCTGATGGGAATATATCAGGAAACTCATTTACGATGGGGATGTCTGCTAAGATTATCTCCTTAGACTTGGTAACAATCATAGAAGCAAGGAAAGCTTCACATCCTTGCGAAATAAGTTTGCAAGCGTGAAGAGAAGAAATGATGGTAGGATGTTTCCTATACTTAATACCAAGGAAGGAAAATCTTGGAAAGCCTGATTTGCGAAAAGATATTATCCTATTCTGGCAATTTATGTAGGCATCATGGTCTACAAGCCAATCCACCCCTAAAATAGCATCGTAGCCTTCCATGTCAAGGCATACCAAGTTTGCAGGGAGATTATGACCTTCTACAATTATCTTAATATTAGGGTAGTAATTGGTAAGCTTTGTTCCAGAACCTAAGGGTGTAGCAATAGAAAGGTCCGAAGGTAAGGGAACTGATGAAATTGGTAATGTTTTTGCAAAAGCAGTGGATATAAAGGAATGAGAAGCACCGGTATCAAATAGCACAAATGCAGGATGGGAACAAACTTGAATAGTACCTTCCATAAGTCTGTCGTCCCTAGCCGCTTCATCATCTAAAATGGCATTGAGACAAGCCTGTCTCTTACGTCCACCTCCCAAAGATAGCTCCTTCATAAGAGGGCAATCCGGCATGCGGTGCTCCCTGCTGCCACAACGTAGACAAGCGCCAAGGTGCTTCCAGCATTCTTCGGTCGAATGACCGAATTCTCACAAAAGGTACACGCCGTGGCGACCTGCTTATCTTCTTCCTTCACTTTCTTGTTCGTGTGGTAGCCACTACCACTCCCATTTCGAGATCTTTTCTTACTATCACGGGATTTGTAGGGTTCCGTGATGCTGAACTTGCTTTTCTTATCACGCCGATCTGATCTTTGGCTTGATTTTTTCCCCTTACCTTTTAATTTCTCGACCTTCTCTAAGGTCCTTTCACATAGGTGTGCCCGCTGGACCATTTTCGCGTAGGTACGGATATCTTGGGTCCCCAGTTGTTGAATATATATGGGCCTTAATCCATCCAAAAATTGATTAGCCTTCAACAAGTCAGTGCTAATAAGATGAGGAGCATATGGTGCCAGTGGGGAAAATTGAAGTTCATATTCTGCCACTAACAACATGCCCTGGCATAGAGAAGCGAACTCCATAGCCTTCCGCTCCTTAATATGCTCGGAAAAGTACTTGGCACAAAATAAGGTAAGAAAACCTTCCATCAGCTGGAGGTGTCGGTACTGACTTCCACCATGTACGTGCATCCTTGTTGAGTTGAAAAGTAGCAAGGCGCACTTTTTTCTGGTCTACACATTGTATGACGTCAAATATCTGGTTCATTTCATCGATCCAGTTCTCGGCCTCGTCCGGATTAGAAGAACCATAGAATCGTGGAGGGTTTAGACTCCGGAAGTTGCGATGTAGGTCTCCAGCTCTTGCTCATGCGCCTGCTTGCGCCATGGTTTGCAATGCTTGTGTCAGACCCACAACGGTCTCTTGCATACCATTCCAGTCTACGCGATGAGCCATTACAATAAGAATAAGGTACCTGAGAAGAATAATGAATTTGTTAATTCCCATGGAATGAGTGGGTTTAAGCTAGAGTTAATTTACTATCTTATCCCCGGGCTCTACCCAATGTCTCACATAGGTGGGGAATTTCTTCCTTAGTTCATAGGTATGGGTCCTAAAACTTTGGACTTATCCTATGACATGACTTTTCTCCCCAAGTCCTTGGACTTAGGCTCTGATACTAACTTAACTGTCACGCCCCTAGCCATTAATACAGCAGAAGACAATCTTGAGAAACGTAAACAACCGGCATGGTAAGCCTCTTGCGAGCAAGAATAATCAGAGCGCAATAATAATCACACATAAGATGCAATTGCACAATAATTTATTCAAACCTTCACTTTTATTAATAATCAGAATGATCCAAATACATCAATTATTCAACTATGTGACTCAATAAAGAGAAAATTACATGGACTCGATCTAGACATCATTGACTTCCTAAGTCTTCTCAATCTTATGTGACCTTCATTCGCTCTCGGACCCATCACTTGAATAACTCGAATCCGAATCCGAACTACTTGCATCTCCTGGAAAGATTGGAAAATAGGTAATGAGCACACTTGCCCAGTAGGTATCTTGGCATCAACATGAAGGCAATGTTAAAGTGATTAGCATTTTGGGCTCTAGAGAATAAAGTAAAATCAGGCAAATGCGATAAATTACGTGAATAAACCAAAGTAACAAGACATGATCAAGTTAAGATATGATTGAGCAAGCATGATCAAGCAAGAATGTAATTATGGCCTTTCATGAACAAGAAGGTAACAAGAATATACTACCAAGTCAAGCAAGAATGTACTCTTCACTTAGTAACAAGTACTTCGCGAATTTCTGTTGATATTTTCACTTCACGAGCCGTGGATAATTTCACTTATTTATAAAGAAAGTACTCCCAGCGTAATGTGACGCTAGTAACATAACACCCCATGGTTTATAATATTATGTTTCCTACAATCAACCGAGGGGACTAGCATAGAGCCCTTGAACACAATCAGTGCTTGAACCGCATCTTCAAGTATAAATCAAGCTACTTCCACGTATATAGCAATAAAGTTGGCCACGCATGTAATAACTTCAATAAGTGTTCAAGACTTAATGTCAATAATAAGAATGCACCAAATATAGATTTATGAGTTCAAGAAATACATTAATAACTAAGTTATGCCTTGAAGAAAATTTGATAGCATAACGGTACATTCTTTATCGTTCATACTTTATCTTAGATGTCTTTGAATAAGGTTACAAGTCCTAGACTATCATTAGTCAATCTAGGATCATAGGAATATTAACCCTTGGGTCAAACCTCGGGTCAATAGTATTCAAAAACTTAGCAGTCTATAACCGGGCCGCTATATTGATATGGCGGTCTGATATTGGGCCGCTAGAGTGGGCTAAATCCAGAAAGAAATCAGTTTGGACTCAGAGAACTTGGCAGTCAGATACTGGACCGCTAAGGGGCCTTAGACGTCGAGTATTGAACCGTTACAGGATAGAATTCAGAAAACATCGGTAGTGCTTTCTAGACAATTTGGGCTTTAATGGTACAAGCAACTCGATGTCCTAGTGGGAATCCCAGACTCGCGGAGAATTACGGAGGCCTTGAAACAAGATTTCCTATTCCATTGGAAGGAATATCCAAAGGAGAGGTTATCAAGTTCAAGATTATGTCCCTATAGTGCAAAAGTGTAACTAATGGTCATATACCGGAATATATGCCATGTACTTATAGAAATGACTCTAAGATAAGAAGAGAATTTGTAATAGTGATAAACCAATCAGTGAACCACGTTTATTATCACCCTTGAAAGATGTATTTAATACAAAGTATAAGTTTTGGCATGAAATTAGCATAAGCTTTAAAATAATCCCAAGTATGATAAAGAACATGCGATCATTGTCATGAATAAGTAATTTAAAACTCAGAGTAATGAAATACCATTAAAATAGGTTAGAACATAGTTAACTAGGCTTACTTATAAGTTAATGGGTTGTTCTTAAATCTATCTCGGGTTGACAGAAAATAGAACATTGGCGGTCTAATATACAGCCGTTACAGACAGCTTGGCGGTTTATCATAAGGCCACTAGAGGGACTTTAACAGTCTATCTATGGTCCGTCAGAGATTTCATAAAAATCGAGTTTACAGAGTGTCAAGCGGTTTGTCGTAGGGCCGCTACACAAGGTTTGCAGTCAAAGACTAGGCCGCTAGAGAACGCCTGACAGTAAAACTAAAATAAGAAGAACTATGTCTAAAACACATCATGTCTGGAAATCAACATGTATAAACTTCCCTATCATGATAGAACGAAGTTTAAGCTAACAATATGCATAGGATTCATGTATTATGACATAGAATTATCTTAGTTCATTAGGGCTAAGAAAGATGCATGGTTGTATAGATCCTATTAACATATGATATTCTCCATACACAATACATGAAATCAAATGCAATAAGAGGGCTTTTAATCCTAACATGATAATTTAGCCGTTCATGAGATGACCTACCTCTGCTAAGGCTTTTAGGCTTTGAATTTGATGTTGGAAGTCGACCCTTAAGACTGCACTTCCTGTTGTAAATCAGTAACTTCACGTCCTAATATCTCTTGATCCACTAGACCTAATGACATGAAATTCGGAGGGTAAGAAGTAGATACTAAGGGGAACAAAAAGTTCTAAAGGTACTAATGCTAATTACTGCGATTTGGTTCTCTAATCCCTTGATCTTCACCGGACTTCCGCTTAGTTTCATGGGTCGCTAATGTGGAACTAGCAACTTTGCAGGCTTCTATCTCCTTGTGTGCTTGATCTCCTAGCACGAAATTTTGGGGGATGTTAGTCCTATGTATTGGGAATAAAAACTTCCAAAAAACTTACCCAAAATAATACTTACTTACCTTGATTCCACGCAAGCCAAATGTAAGGGTCGCGCAGGTCAAATGTAGGGTCTATTTATAAAGTTTTAACTAGGGTTTGAGGATTAGAACGATCCTAGAGTCCTTATTAAATGTTAGATTGACTTCTGAGAGTCCTTAAGATGTTTACTAGCCTTCCCATCTCGATCTCTAGGTGATAGAGCCTTAAAAATCCAATATGTTTGCTCTTTCTTCCTTTCACGGAACTGACAGAATTTAGCGATCGAATAATGGGCCGCTTTCTTGGATGTAGCGGTTGCACGATAGACTGCCACAGATCCTAGGCGTCGAATTTGAATTGCTTCAAACTCTTTTATTCTATTATCCACCCCATTATCCAATTAATGGGTATTTATCTTTATATTCCGTGAATAAATTAATTAACCTTCTAGAATATGAGGCAAACTTCATGGGCTTGGTGCTTAAATCCTTTGGGCTTTATTTAAATAGGCTAGGTTAATTGTTCATTAATAATGATTCATTTATTAATTCATTTGGGCCTTTATAAATTCCAAAAAATTCCTTGAAATAAATTATAAAATTTTGGGGCATTACACTTTGATTCAGGTCCTGAGAGAGAGGTGGGATAGGACCAGTCGGGTATTTTTGATGCCCTGGGGGCACATGGTGCCGAGTTTAAAGGATATTGCCAGGATCACCGGGTTGAGGGTAGACGGAGAGGCTGTTAGTGGAGTGACCCTTCCAGATTACGGGGAGCTAGCCTAGAGGCTGTTAGGGTTGGAGACTATTGCAGAGACCTCGAGAGAGTGTAGGACCATCTTCCGTACTGATCTGACCCTGTCTATGGGATTAGGAGATTCTAGATAGAAATCGAGAGAGTCTATGGCAGAGCTCGGGCTACCTACTGCCAGGACCCGACTCAGAGGGAGCGAGCGGATCGAGATTTGAGGAGGTTTCTGTTCCTGATGCTCGGGAGGCTATTGCTGAGTACGAAGGGGGATGTGATCAATTGTCGATTCTTAGGCATCCTCGAGGACCTAGAAGGAGTTGGGAGGTACGCATGGGGAGCCGCCCTACTGGCGCACCTGATGGCCGATCTGTCCATGGGGACAGGTCGAGAGACGACTGTCAGTGGCTTCTCACCTTTTCTTCATGTATGCTTTTCCTTTTGGTTATTTATTTAAATGCTATAAAGATGATTATGCATATTTATGATTGTTTACTGATGCAATTGATGGATGCAGGTGTGGAGCCACTTATATATGGCGATGGGTCGAGCCGACCCGTGACCCAGAGACGAGGGGGCCTTCCCATTAGCACGGCGGTGGCTGCCTCTCCTGACCAGAGCACCACACGCTTACGAGCTGTGCGTTCTTCGGCGGGAGTTCCGCGACTATCCCGCCTCACTGGTACGTGTGTAAAATATGATGCAATTTCCTTTATTTCCCTTTTTTATGAAATATGATGATATGATATGATGATATGAATGATATAAATGATATGATGTGAATGCAGGTGGTTTGGAGACCCTACCAGGGTATGACCGAGGAGGGTCAGCCTTGGGTCGTAGCGGGCCGACCTCATTTTCGGTGTGAGCTTTGCGTTCACTGCCTGAACGAGATCGAGCCGTTATGGCTCAGACTGGCGATGAGGACACTCAGCCTACACCAGGAGTGGGTCGAGGTTGGAGAGCCACGCGGGATTGGCAGGAAGACCCGGGGACGTACCGTCGCCACCGACTAGCGGATCCGATTCCCAGACCAGTACGCTAACTGGCAGCGTGGCGGGACCCATGTTACTTCCCAGGCGGCAGACAGCTCGGAGTACTTGCGGCGCTACTGGGAGGTCTTCGCCGGCCGACCCCAGATGAGGGTCACAGTGGTATATATGAATGCATTTTTTTTCTTTTTCTAAATGATGCATGTTTATCATGCAACTAATATGCGATGAATGCAAGATGCACGAGATGCAGCGGTGATGGACATGCAAGTCCATCTTCACAGCCTGGAGGCCCAGCTTGTAGCCACACGGACAGACTTGGAGACCCTGGTAAGTGCAACTATATATATGCAAATGATTCCTGATTTATTGATGTTTGGCCACTGACAATTTTTAATGGATATAGCGTGCCCAGCAGGGAGCGGTGGCAGGAGGTGCAGAAGGGGCCTCAAGCTCGGGGATGAGAGATTCGACTGCCGAGATTGCTTCCTTGGAGCAGCGACTCGTAGGAGCGGTGGACCGGGCCGTGGTGGCTAAACGCGACCTTGCAGCACGAGTAAGTTCAGAATCAAACTCATAAATGCATTTCAATATATCATTATGTTCATAAAAACTTGTGTTTCTTATAGACTGAGGAGCTTCGAGCCGCGATTACTTGTATCGAGGCAGGACAGCGAGACATGGCTGTATGGGTTAGTTCATAAAAGCAATATTCATGTGCATTATTTAATTTCAAGAAATTCAATGATGTTAATATGATGTGATGCATGCAGGTCACAGAGCTAGCAAAGGCGAGGAGGCAGACAGTGCTGGCGTGCACCGAGGTCGCCATCCGCGACCAGCGCATTACGGAGCTAGAGGAGGCGCAGAGGCAGCATGGGGAGTTGCCCCGCGAGGTGACAGAGATGAGGCTTCTCTTAGAGATGGAGAGGAGAGAGAGCACCCGCGAGAGGGAGGAGCACCTACAGGAGCGCCTGGAGAGCGAGCGTGAGCTCGCAGACCTGAGGACATAGCTGGCTGTCTCACAGGAACGGCTAAAAGTGACAGAGGAGCGCCTCCAGAGAGGGCGAGAGCTGGCGCGAGCTGTAGGACACTCCAGCGCCTATGCCAGCATGACCTACCTGGCAGGTTCCTCGACTCGGCAGAGGAACGAGGTAGAGGAGCAGGCTCGAGCTTCTGCTGCTTCTCGGGGGTCCATGCCCCCTCCACAGGCCCGTCGCCGAGACGACGGTGAGGCAGAGAGCAGGAGAGAGGAGAGTGGAGGTGAGAGTTAGAGAGAGAGACTTGTACTCCTCCACCTACATGTTTTATACTCATATATTTATGCATATATATATATATATATATATATATATGAGATGATGTTACCTGAGTTGTCGTTTGTGAGCATTTGTGTACTTGACTTGTTTCTTTCCTTTCTTCTTTTCCATGTGCATGTATTTCACACTTAAAGTAAACAGATTAATTCATCCGTTTGGCTTGGCCCCTTGCTCAATAAGCAAGGGGTTGTCGCTATTCTGACCTTGATGACGGGTCAAGGGGCCAAGTCTTTAATTAATTAAGGCAAAATAACGAAGTTATAGGGAAATGCAACCTGTAAGCAAACAATTGCAAACTTGGAATAAAGAATGGCCACACACGAATGCAACCAAACACATGATATGGCAAAAGGAAAAGCAGTGGGCTCAATTCAAGAAATTCTTCTTCTTTTTTCTTTTTTTCTTTTTTTTCAACCCCCCTTCTTTTCTTTTTTTTATTTTCTTTTTTTTAATGACGACATGCAGACCGACGCTAATAAAAGAAATGGTGCCCTCGTGCGCGGGTGTTAATTGAAAAAACATTTTTTCTTTTTTTTTTATTTTGATGAGGCTTAGCATGGTACAAAAAGGTCTTGAAACCTTACACAAACATCATCTTAAATTTATTAATTATTCTTAAATGATTTAACAATGGGTCAACGTGCTTAATAACTTATGCACTTTCTCATATCCTCTCGCGGCCTATCCTTCTTAGTCGGTCTTTGCCATCCTTCGAGCTTATAATATACCACAGAGGGGGAAGTGAATAATAAGTTGAGAAAGCTCACGAGAGGTTTCGGAGAACTGGGAAGCTTTCCTCCTCTACCCTACTGCCTGTTGGGGTTCGATCTTTGGCTTAGAGAAATTTTTGTTACCTTTTACCCTTATTCATGCATGCTTACGACCAGGGTTTTCCCTGCGAGGACTTTGCCCTCTTGACATACTTTTCTTTTGTAACTTTGCACCTCTTTTCCTTTTTTCTCTCTTTTAAACAAATAAAGACCTAATTTGATGGGGACATCGCTTACCACTTCCCACTTCTCCACGGGTCCGGATGATTGCCATTATGTTCAGCTTGATTTCCTAAGTTCAGCTATGTATTTTTATATCTTTCTTGAGTCATTTTGATGTAATTTCCCCTTTGTTTTGAGTCATGTCCCTAGGTCATCATGCTATTTACCTATGTTTGTTAGGCTAGGGGGTCATATGGGCCCAATTAAATGGGCCTGGCCCATGGGCGCCCTCTTCCTTTCCCACCCCCTTGCTTATTTGCTTTTAGCACTTTCTCTAGGGACTTTTTGTAAATGTTGGGATTCCTATAAATAGGACCCCAACTCCACTTGAGTTCAGCAATGAAAGTTTGAATGAATTTTGAGCATTAGTGCACCTCTCTCTCTCTAGCTCTCTCTCTCTCTCCTCTTCTCTCTTTCTCAAAAGGGGGAACCCCATTCTCTCTCCTCCCCACCCCAAATTCAAAATTCACCCTCTCTCCTCCCTATTCACCTCTAATTAAGACCCCTCCCCCTTCCCCATACCTCCCATTTAAGTCCCTTCCAACCCCTAGGTGGAATCCCTTTCTCCTAGGCACCTCTCCCTCCTCCCAAGCAACCTTTCCCCTTCCCCATACAACCTTTCATTTTCCCAAGGGAGAATCCCTTCTCCCAAGCACCCCTTCCTCTCCCCAACACAACCCCTCCCCTTCCCAAAGTAACATTAAACCCCATTAACCTCTCATTCAAACCAAAGGAGAGAGATCTCCCTCTCTCTCTATCCCAACCCAAATTCGCAGCTCCCCCTTCCTCCACCTGCTAGACCATCTTCCAGCCCCCATTCTACCCCTCCCACACCTTAGATCACCCTATACCAGACCCCCACACAGCCCGGGGTCGCCCCCCACACACATCCACCCCATCTCCCACCCCATCTACCCCATTTTCTATATACTAGTGAGCAACTGCAGTTCTGCAGAACCACCCCCCCTGTTGCAGCACCGGCCACGACTTCATCCCAGAGCTCCTGGGGGCGTGGCCTACATCAAAGGAAAGGTCTGCGAGTCTTCTTCGTAAGCAAGGTGGAATCATCTCATTCCGACATCGCTACAGTTCGTGGTGCCCCATTCTTCCCCGGCTACACTGGGCTCCCTCTGCAGAGTACCTGAACCCGGTTCGACGCTGCACCACGCCAAACAGCAGAAGATTCAGACCACGAGCCCTTCAACAAACTTCTTCCTCCTCCAGTCCTCTACCAGAAGCAAGAAGAAGAACTGCATTCGGCATCCGGAGGTCAGAGTTCTCATTTTTCTCCCTCGGCTGGTCGGGTCTGCCTCCCACAGTCTGCAGCGACCAACCTCCACTCTTCGGAGTCTCCCTGTCCACTCCGGCATCAGAAGGCTTCCCCGTCAGTTTTGCTGCGAAGAGGGCTTGTCCACGGTTCCAGAAACTCTAGCGGTTTGTGATTTGGAGTCCGGGAGCGGTCGGGACAACCTCTGCAAGTTGCTGTCAGAAACAAGAAGCTACTGCGTCCAGATTCAATCACTCTGTTCGAAGCTCTTCCCGGACCAGCACCTTCTTCAGAAGAATTCAGCAAAATTCTAAGGCATCCCCGTTCCAGTTACAACACGTTCGCCACTAGTCTCGTCAACAGAAAAATTCCAGAACGAGATCTACGACCTTGACATCAACTGTCAGTCAGCCATCGCAGACAGCCGGCAGATTCGACGTCGGCTTCTCCGCCCGCTTTTCGGCGAATCTCCCCTCCCCGCCTGGCCGGCTCACCGCCCCTCCCTGCGTGGAGGTAGTGTTTGCATGTAATACAAATCATCCCCACCCCAAGTCCACCCTCCTGCGTGAGGCGTAGTGAATGTTATTATTAAACAGGGATCAAGCTACACCGGCACAGTGTGCGGGGAACCCACACTTCCCCGCTCGCCCTCGTCTCCGAACGGGGTTGGTTTCTTCAAACCAACCAGGTGAGCTCTAACCTTTGCTCCATTTCCTTCTGGTGCTTGTTCATTTAATATCCGTAGAATCCGCTCCGTTGAGCAAGCGAGAGAGTGTCCGACCCCAGGTGCTCCACTTACGAGCGGTCACCGTGGAGTGTGTGAGAGAGGGACCTAGTGCTCCAAGTGGCACCCGGCCAGCCCCTTAATTGTGGGCTTCGTACCTTCGGGAGGGCAACCCTAGCCTTGCTGGCACTCTACCAGCAAGGGTCTTGATCCATCACCTCCCCTTAGCATAATTTAGTCACCCCGGGCTCGTGTGTGTGCGACGGCGAATTGGCCCGATCTGCCAACTGAATTGCTATGTGGTTGTGATTGCGGAATAGGTCCTAAGTTTCTGTTTGCTTGCTGCATACCCCGTGGTCGTATCACATCAGTTGGTATCAGAGCAAGTTCTAGACTTGTCTCTACTAAGTCTTGTCCTAGGGCACATTGCATTGAGGTCATCCGAGCATCCAAACCATGTATCTCACCAGGCACCCCGATGACTACTTCATTATCGGGCCGGAGTTGCCCCGCTTTGATGGGTCCCGAAACCCTCACACATATAGGAAATGGGAGACCTCCATGGATAGATACTTCCACCACTACTACATGACCGAGGAAAGAAAAGTGCGCATCGCCAAGACGACCCTTGGTCCCTTCGGCGAGACAGAATGGAGAAAACTTGAGATTCGAAGGGGGATTGAGAGACAAGAGCCCATTCACTCATGGGAAGAGATGAAGGTAGAACTTAGGAAGATCCTCATTCCAAAACCTTCCCACTCTTCCAACTCAAGCACCCATAGCCCAATGAGCACTCCCACTCCCCCTTTCCCTCCCCGTCAACCCAAAACCTCTATTAGGACCCAAACCCCACCACCCAAAGGACCCCTAGATTTATTGGAAGAGATAAGGATTGAGATAAGGAAGATCTTCACTCCCCAACCTTCCCACTCCTACCCTGAGAACCATAACCCGAGGAGCACTCCAACTCCTCCTTTCCCCACCACCCAACCCAAAATTCTCCATCAAACCCACACCCCACAAACTTCCAAAAATCCTTCTTCCACCCCTTTCCAAAAGGAACTTAAAGAGGTAACCGAAGACTATGAGGCTCCACTAGATTGGGAAGAGGAATATGAATCACAGTGTCATGGATTAGGCCAAGAAGTTCCCCTCTCAGGTGGAAGAAGCATCATGGCTCACTCCACCCTCACCACTCAAACCCACGTGGACCCCATGTCCACCCCTCCACCTAGGCCCGTGACAGCCACCATTCCCCAATCCAAAGTTACTCACCCAACCCACCTTCCACTTCCAACTCCTATCCTACCCAAACCTAGTCCCCCGCTACTTCCACTCCCAACCCCAACCCAAGTCCGGCCTCACTCACCACCCCGGGTACACCATGCACCAACCATCATCACCCCACCCCCAATAGACCTTCCCATTCCCTTGAGAGAGGAGACCACAACCATCCACATGGGAGTAGATGCTAGTCTGGAACCCATCCCCATCCTTGAGGAAACCCAAGTTCATATCTATGGTGAGGAAGAATCACAAATGTCCCCTTCACATAGCTTGGACCCCCAAGAGCCACAAGCCTTCACAAGTAGCACCGTAATCATAGAGGGGCCCCTAGCTAGATGGCTAAAGGAGAGACCACTTCACCCCATCGTGTCCTATGTTTACCCACCCATGGAGCAAAACCTTCCCATTGTACCCTTATCCACCTATCACACCACAATCCAATCATCCTATCAAGTGGAAACATTAGGGGATCTTCTTAAGGGTATAGTTTGGCAAATGGAGCTAACTGGCATGATGTCTACAATAACCGACCGACCTAGGAGCCTTGACCTCCTACACCTATGTGTCGGATCAATCTCCTCCATTTACATTGTGGGTTGCTACACTAGTGACCTTCTTTTACTCCTCCCTACACCCGACGGGCCCGATGCTATTCACAAACTAGAGTTGCTTGTCTCGGGTAGAACATCTAGTCCTCCATTCATGGCCGACCATCCCACCAAAAACTTTGGCCCGATCATATTACCTGGGGAGGAGAGTCCGCCATCCAATGGTTATGAGGACCATAAGGACCTAGAGTTCCTCTCCTTAGGTGACCCTTACCATGACCCCTTCGACCCCTTCCTATGCCCCCCCACCTTACTCTCCGCCAACCTTTTCCCACCCCAACCGACCTTATTAGACCAAACCCACTCCATTTTTCTTGACCCCTTTGACCCCTATGAGTGGAAACTCCCACACCAAGCCATATGCATAGGAGGAACCATTTGGATGAAAATACATGTGCCACTACATTGTGCATCATTTGGTAGGGCTACTAAGCCTAGTCATGTCATACATGTCACGCACACTTTTAGCCCAATGCATGACTGGCTCACATTTGGATGTGCTGGTCCTCCCTCATTCATCATTGATCATATGCACGTTAGGAGCATCTACGGGTGTCCAGGTCCCCCGGCATTCATCACCACCTTATGTAATAGGTTCTCCTACAGATACCAGGGCCCTCCCACCATTGTTATGAAGGCTAGGTATGATAGGGCCACTAGTGGATGTCCCGGTCCTCCTAGGTTCATCAAAGTCCACGTGACACCATTGCATGTTAGTTCCACATTTGGTTGTCCGGGCCCTCCCTTCATCACTAAAGGATCATTCACAACTCTGCATGGTAACATCCGCAAACACACCAACAAAAGCAATAAGGTGTATAAGAAATCGGCCGATTCCCACCGGCGCCACCAAGAGTTTCGCGTGGGTGACTTTGTGATGGTGAGAACTGAGAGACCTTTCCCTGGGAATGTCTCAAAACTGAGGTCGCGTGGATCAGGCCCCTTCCAGGTTCTGAGGAGGATCGGCACAAATGCCTACGTGTTGGACCTCCCCGAGGAGTACGGAGTAAGTCCCACATTCAATGTGGCTGACTTGGTGCCATACAGGGGTCCCACGGTGACACCTAGTGAGAATATTGAGCCTGTTCCACTTCTTGAGAGAGTCACCACCAATAAGAGAGTTCCACCAACCCAGAGGGGCCAACGTGAGCAATTGGAGCGGATATTGAATGAACAGGTTACGGCCATCTGGAGCAGAGGGATGGGCACTACCTCGCTTGGTGGAAAGGACCGGCTACCTTTGGTGGACTTGAGAGCAACCTCGCTGTGGCTTCCTCCGCATACGATGGATCTTTACTCGACAGAGTCGAGTTCTCTGCACCCCGGGAGTATGATGGGGACATCGCTTACCACTTCCCACTTCTCCACGGGTCCGGATGATTGCCATTATGTTCAGCTTGATTTCCTAAGTTCAGCTATGTGTTTTTATATCTTTCTTGAGTCATTTTGATGTAATTTCCCCTTTTTTTTGAGTCATGTCCCTAGGTCATCATGCTATTTACCTATGTTTGTTAGGCTAGGGGGTCATATGGGCCCAATTAAATGGGCCTGGCCCATGGGCGCCCTCTTCCTTCCCCACCCCCTTGCTTATTTGCTTTTAGCACTTTCTCCAGGGACTTTTTGTAAATGTTGGGATTTCTATAAATAGGACCCCAACTCCACTTGAGTTCAGTAATGAAAGTTTGAATGAATTTTGAGCATTAGTGCACCTCTCTCTCTCTCTCCCTCTCTCTAGCACCTCTCTCTCTCTCTAGCTCTCTCTCTCTCTCTAGCTCTCTCTCTCTCCCTAGCTCTCTCTCTCTCTCTAGCTCTCTCTCTCTCTCCTCCCCACCCCAAATTCAAAATTCACTCTCTCTCCTCCCTATTCACCTCTAATTAAGACCCCTCCCCCTTCCCCATACCTCCCATTTAAGTCCCCTCCAACCCCTAGGTGGAATCCCTTTCTCCTAGGCACCTCTCCCTCCTCCCAAGCAACCTTTCCCCTTCCCCATACAACCTTTCATTTTCCCAAGGGAGAATCCCTTCTCCCAAGCACCCCTTCCTCTCCCCAACACAACCCTTCCCCTTCCCAAAGCAACATTAAACCCCATTAACCTCTCATTCAAACCAAAGGAGAGAGATCTCCCTCTCTCTCTATCCCAACCCAAATTCGCAGCTCCCCCTTCCTCCACCTGCTAGACCATCTTCCAGCCCCCATTCTATCCCTCCCACACCTTAGATCACCCTATACCAGACCCCCACACAGCCCGGGGTCGCCCCCCGACACACATCCACCCCATCTACCCCATTTTCTATATACTAGTGAGCAGCTGCAGTTCTACAGAACCCCCCCCTGTTGCAGCGCCGCCCACAACCTTATCCCAGAGCTCCTGGGGGCGTGGCCTACATCGACGGAAAGGTCTGCAAGTCTTCTTCGCAAGCAAGGTGGAATCATCTCATTCCGACGTCGCTACAGTTCGTGGTGCCCCATTCTTCCCCGGCTACACAGGGCTCCCTCTGCAGAGTACCTGAACCCTGTTCGATGCTGCACCACGCCAAACAGCAGAAGATTCAGACCACGAGCCCTTCAACAAACTTCTTCCTCCTCCAGTCCTCTACCAGAAGCAAGAAGTAGAACTGCATTCGGCATCTGGAGGCCAGAGTTCTCGTTTTTCTACCTCGGCTGGTCGGGTCTGCCTCCCACAGTCTGCAGCGACCAACCTCCACTCTTTGGAGTCTCCCCGTCCACTCTGGCATCAGACGTCTTCCCCGTCAGTGTTGCTGCGAAAAGGGCTTGTCCACGGTTCCAGAAACTCTGGCGGTTTGTGATTTGGTGTCCGGGAGCGGTCGGGGCAACCTCTGCAAGTTGCTGTCAGAAACAGGAAGCTACTGCGTCCAGATTCAGTCACTCTGTTCGAAGCTCTTCCCGGACCAGCACCTTCTTCAGAAGAATTCAGCAAAATTCTGAGGCATCCCCGTTCCAGTTACAACGCGTTCGCCACTGGTCTCATCATCAGCAAAATTCCAGAACGAGATCTATGACCTTGACATCAACTGTCAGTCAGCCATCGTAGACAGCCGGCAGATTCGGCGTCGGCTTCTCCGCCCGCTTTTCGGTGAATCTCCCCTCCCCGCCTGGCCGGCTCACCGCCCCTCCCTGCGTGGAGGTAGTGTTTGCATGTAATACAAATCATCCCCACCCCAAGTCCACCCTCCTGCGTGAGGCGTAGTGAATGTTATTATTAAACAGGGATCAAGCTACACCGGCGCAGTGTGCGGGGAACCCACACTTCCCCGCTCGCCCTCGTCTCCGAACGGGGTTGGTTTCTTCAAACCAACCAGGTGAGCTCTAACCTTTGCTCCATTTCCTTCTGGTGCTTGTTCATTTAATATCCGTAGAATCAGCTCCGTTGAGCAAGCGAGAGAGTGTCCGACCCCACGTGCTCCACTTATGAGCGGTCACCGTGGAGTGTGTGAGAGAGGGACCTAGTTCTCCAAGTGGCACCCGGCCAGCCCCTTAATTGTGGGATTCGTACCTTCGGGAGGGTAACCCTAGCCTTGCTGGCACTCTACCAGCAAGGGTCTTGATCCATCACCTCCCCTTAGCATCATTTAGTCACCCCGGGCTCGTGTGTGTGCGACGGCGAATTGGCCCGATCTGCCAACTGAATTGCTATGTGGTTGTGATTGCGGAATAGGTCCTAAGTTTCTGTTTGCTTGCTGCATACCCCGTGGTCGTATCACATCATAATTGTACTTGGACTTTGCAGCGTTGTTCCCTTTTAGGCCCTAACTTCCACCTACTAGGGCGGCGGGTAGGTTTAGTGGCATTCCCTGACTCGTATTCCCTCTCGCGAACCGAAGAGAAGAGAATAGGTAAAGATTTTACACTCTTAGTTTGGCTCTGACTTTTCTCGAATTTTGAACCACTTGAAATTAAGAGCAAAATGTGTAGTGTGTGCAGGTATTGACCCCAAGTTAAACCGTCAAGACTGAAGAATGAATTAGGAATTTTGATTTTTCATGTTCCGCGGCCTATGCACCATGCCAGCCCGTAACTTTTGAATTTTCCATTTTTTTCTATTTCTTTTCTTTTTTCTTTCTCTTTCTTTAAAGACTTAAGGGTAATATTTCTTAAGGTACAATCCATTCCAAGGGTGAGCCAGTTCTTCCCCTTCGGCGTTAACTAGTTTATAAGCATTGCCAAGATAAACTTCTTTTATTACGTAAGGCCCTTCCCAATTTGGTTGGAGTTTTGAACGAGGTCCACCCGGTTTTACAAAGATTCTTTTGATTACCATTTCATCGACTTTAAATTTTCTCTTAATTACTTTCTTTTGATAAAAACGTGAAAGCATGTTTTGATAAACACGCGCATGCTCGGCGACGGCCATGCGTTTCTCATCCAGGAGTTCCAACTGAGCAAGGAGGGATTCACGACGTTCATCAATAGAGAACTCCTTGTCCTGTTGTACTCTAAGAGAAGGAATAATAATCTCATAAGGAACTACTACCGCCATTCCATAAGTGAGGGCGAGAGGGGTTTGCCCAATAGGAGTACGAATGGAAGTGCGGTAAGCCCAAAGAGCTTCAACCAACTTTTCTGGCCAATCCGCGAATCTAATAGCCTCACACATTTTCTTGATGATATTGATGAAAGTTTTATTTGTTGCCTCTGTTTGTCCATTGCCCTGTGGATAATAAGGAGATGAATGATGCAATGCAATGTTATACTTGTTGCAGAGGTCCTGAAGCTCTTGAGAGATGAACTGTGGTCCATTATCAGTGACGATGGTACTTGGGATGCCGAATCTTGTAATGATATTCTTCATTATGAACTTGCAGATGGTTGATGCTTTAATCTCCACATAAGCTTCTGCTTCCGCCCACTTGGTGAAGTACTCCGTGGCTGTGAGTATAATTGATTTTGATTTTGTGAGGAGGTTTGAATCACCAAGAGGTCCGATAATATCGAAAACACACATGGAGAAAGGCCATCGGGAGGACATAGGATGGAGTGAAGAAGCAGGAGAATGAATTTTATCAGCGTGCAGTTGGCACTTGACACACCTTTGGACATTGATAGAACAGTCCTCTTCTAGAGTGGGTCAATAGAAGCCTAATCTAAGGATTTTCTTAGCTAACATCTGGCTATTAACATGACCCCCACATACTCCTGAATGTGCCTCTTCCATGACCTTCCAAGACTCATCATCGTCAAGGCATTTAAGCAGAACTCTAGTGAGACCTCTTCTATAGAGCGCACCTCCAGCCATAGCATATCTCTGAGCAACTCTTCTGATGGCTTTCTTCTCTTCAGCCGTAGCCTCTTTAGGATAAGATTGATCCCGACAATACTTGGCAATCTCATGATATCATGGCTTTTCTACATCATCCAACTCTTCCTCTAGATCTAATAACATGATTTCCTTGTTCTCGATGATTCCACCTTCCATAAACTTCTTGAGCACCACCTCCTTAACACTAAGGAATGTTGGATCTCTGATAGTAGGAGTGAGACGCTTCTGAATGATACTAGAATGGAAGTCCCTCTCGGGAAGGAAAACCAATGAGGAAGCAAGGGAAGCGAGAGCATCGGCTAGGATGTTCTGATCTCGAGGAACATGGACGAAGATTAGTTTAGTGAAAAGCTTGGCATAAGTGGAAGCAAGTTCATGATAAGGTTTAAGTTTAGGATTGAGCGTGCGACATTTGGTGAGCACTTGGCGAAGAATAAGCTGACTATCACCAA
This sequence comes from Amorphophallus konjac, assembly GCA_022559845.1. NCBI lineage: Eukaryota > Viridiplantae > Streptophyta > Magnoliopsida > Alismatales > Araceae > Amorphophallus > Amorphophallus konjac. Next base: position 82,880,022 of record CM040125.1, read on the forward strand.
CAATTTGCAATTAGGTAACACCGAATTGATGAGCGACCTGCAGCCAGACCAGAAGAGCCTCATACTCAGCTATGTTATTCGTAACTGGAAATGCGAGCTGAGAGGCAAGCGGAATAGTGATAACCTCAGGTGATTGGAGAACAATTTCGATCCCCTTTCCTTGTGAATTTCGAGCTCCATCAAAATGTAATGTCCACATCAAATCAGGCTGATTGACGGACATTAGTTTCTCATCTGGAAACTCCGAGCGAACAGGGTCGAATCTAAGGAGAGGGTGATGAGCAAGATGTTCCGCTATGGCATAGCCTTTAATTGCTTTTTGTTGAATGTAAATGATATCAAACTGAGAAAGAAAGCTTTGCCATCATGCCAATCGGTCAGTGAGAATAGATTTTTCAAGGAGAAAATTGATAGGATTCATGCGAGCAATAAGATGAACCTCGTGAGCTAAGAAATAATGCTTCAATTTCTGCACTACCCAGACTAAAGCAGCACAAGTCTTTTCCATAGCTGAGTACTTCTGCTCACAGGGGTTGAGAAGCTTAGGCTAGTAATAGGCTGCCCTCTCTTTTCCGTCTTCATCAATTTGGGCAAGGACAGCACCTACAGAGTCATCCAAGACAGAGATATAAAGAACAAGTGGTTTGCCTAGAACTGGCGGCCTCAGGACAGGGAGGTTGGCCAAATAATCCTTTAGTCCGTCAAAGGCTGCCTAACACTTATCATCCTAATTAAATTTGACTCTCGATTTAGTAAGCTCGTAAAATGGCCTACACCTTTGTGAATGCTGGGAGACAAACCGGCGAATATATTGTAACCCCCGATCAATCCTCAAACTTCTTTCAAATTCGTGGGAGGAGGCATATCCCTTATTGCCCTTGCCTTATTGGGATCAATCTCAATACCCCTTTTGTTGACTATGAATCCAAGCAATTTTCCTGATGAAACACCAAACACGCACTTCTCAGGGTTCATCTTTAACTGATATTCCCGTGCTCTTTGCAAGACTTTGGCCAGAACCCCAGGATGCTCAATCCTTGTCCTTGATTTCACTAACAGGTCATCCACATACACCTATATAAAAATGTGGATCATGTCATGAAAAATAGCCATCATGGCCCTTTGGTAAGTGGCTCTGGCATTCTTGAGCCCAAATGGCATGACCACATAACAGTAAGTGTCCCAAGGTGTAGTGAACGAGATTTTATCCTGATCCTCTTCAGCCAAGCGGATCTGATTGTAACCAGAGAAGCCATCCATAAAAGAGAGGGTCTCATACCATGCCGTGTTATCAATTAACACATCTATGTGAGGGAGGAGGAAATCATCCTTAGGACACACGCGGTTAAGGTCCCGGAAGTCTATGCAAATTCTGACTCTTTCGTTCTTTTTTATAACCGGGATAATGTTTGCCACCCAATTGGGATAGAGGACGACTCTAATAAATCTAGCCTTATGAAGCTTATCGACCTCTTCTTTCATCTTTAATGCCGTGTGAGGGTGGAAACGTCTTAACCGTTGTTTGACCAAGATAGATCCTGGCTTAAGTGTGAGACGGTGTTCAACGAGCGCAGGGTCCAGACCCGACATATCCTTATAACTCCATGCAAACGCGTCCTTATATTCTCGAAGAACTTGAATGGGCACCTCTTCTTTAGAGGGCGGCAAATTTTTCGGGTTTTCCTTGGTACCCAGATTAATATCTTTGGTGGGTTCCTCTACTGAGGCTGATGGTTCGTCGAACCTCCTCATGCCACTAGCAAAAGTATCAGCCTCGTCTTCATATTCGTAGTATTCTTCATCCCCCTCTTCAATAGGGTCTTCATCATTCATAATCTCGTAAACACCAAACCCTTCATGTGTAGAGCACACATCCTCACATTCTATCTCTGGCAAGAAGATCGGATCCTCTAAGAAACCAGGAAGAGCAAAACATGCCCGACATATTCTAGCTAGATCTAGTAAGAACCTACGGGGAATCTGCTTACCCTTGGCTTTCTTACGAGTAGCTACCCCAAGACTCTTATTAGAAGAGGAAGGAGAGAAACAAGATGATAAGCTAGACGAACTATCCTGACCTAAAGGAGGAAGAGAAGAAGAGGAAGACGCAGTGGATACCTGAGAAGGTACAGAAGAAGCCTCCTCATCAGATGAGAAAGGAGGTCCGTTAACGAACCCTGAAAGAGCGGCCCATGGATCGGGGCACACTCACGAGCAAGATAGGAGGTCTCTTCAATAGAGATGGAATATTGGAAAGTTTGAATTTTGACATTTTTTTTTCATTTTCAAGAATAAAGCAATGGGAGGGAGGAATAGGAGGTGGTGTTGAAATTGAAAGTTTAAAGAAAGATTGGATAAGAGATTGCCCACGCGGGGGTGTAATGGAGAGTTGAGAAAATTGCTCAAGGATCAAGGGAGGAATTGGGGAAACTTGGAACAAATCTGGAGAGAGAATAATTAAGACCACGGGTGGTTTAGGAATATCAGGGACAAGGAGATTGGAGCACCAGAAAGTAATGAGTGATGGGTGTATGGAATTAAGAGAGAAAAGGCCTGCCCACAGCCTATCCACAGTGAAGCCTTCCTCGAATGGCACATCTGGCTCCCTAGTATCTATATAGTTACTCAGCATTTGCCTCTTATCTATAATTATTGCCAACTTTTCTATCAGCTCATGAATAAGTGGCGGCCATTCTGAATCAGTTGGCATAAATAGACGGCTTAAAGCAATGGTAATGTCATTCATATCAAACCATCTATACCAATCACATTCCGGGTCATCCATATTCCTTCTCTTATCCAGCCTCAAGGATTCTAGAGCTTTATACGTGACCAGCGGGGCTACGTGGCGAGCAAACTGACTTGCAGGTACATCTTGATGATCTAACATAGAAGTAACCACTGTGGTTTGCCCATCATGTTGAGTAGCCCCTTTCACAAAGTGAGTATATAAAGTCCATGTGAGTGGCTGTCGGCCTATTTTGAGGGTTGAGGTCATGGCGACCCATGGCTCTTCATTATCTTTGTCATATTTTTCTTTGCTCGGCCCTTTGTATCCTAGGCCGCCTCAGGGAATAAGCTTGTGATGTTTAATGGGCTTTACTCTGCCCTGGAGATTAATACCCAAGCATTTGCTGGATATGTACCCCATTTTCATCAAAATATTCCACCCCGGGGTATTCATCATATTCTTCTTTTTCTTGCCCTTGGAGGGTAGGGGTGATATCAAAACTGATGCAGGTGTTGTAGTTGGAGACCTTAATAAATCCTGCCGCGGATCGGCGAGATCTAACACTGATAACAAAGGCCTATCAGCCGTCCATATGGAAGGTATTGACGTTATTGAGTGTATATCATCAGACGGCAAAATAGGCATGCTTGTAACCTTGATGATGCGCCCTTTATGTGGAAACTTTATACAATGGTGATTTGTGGAGGGCACGGCAACGAGTTCTTGAATGTATGGGCGACCCAAAATACCGTTGAAGGTTGGATCCATATCCAAAATGTGGAAATCTGCTGTAATTAAGACCGGACCCAGCCCAACTTTTAAAGTGATCATGCCCAGCGGAGGTTTCTTCGTATTATCATAAGCAGTTACTGTAATAGTGGATGGCCGAATCTGAGTGTCCGGTATGCCACACATCTTCAGAGTGCTAGGAGGCAACAAGTTGATAGATGCTCCTGTATCCACCAAGCATTGTTTAACAGCCACTTTGTTAATATCAACCGTGATGCACAAGGCATACTTCCTGGCTGGCTTCGGAGATAATTCATGCTCATGAAAAACAATGGCCGGTTGATCACTTGCTGGAGTCAAGACTGATGTGATCTGTTCAACTAGAATGTCTTCATTGACCATCACCTTCTGAAGATACTCTTTCAAAGACTGCTGGTGAATGGTGGATCTTTTTATCAGTTCCAAGATAGAAATCTTTGTCGGGATCTTGTCTAAGTGGTTTAGTAAGTCATGTTGAGTGCTCAGTATGGATTCCTGCTCTTGCTCCTCATTCCCTTGTGTGGACTCTGGCTCCCTTTGTGGAAACATATGATGGAATATCCATCCACTACGGAGCACCATGGTTTGTGACGATCGTGCCTCTATCGGATTGTGGATAGGCGGAGGATTGATGGATGAGGAAGACGGGATGTTGGGGTTAACAGATGTTGGAGGAGTGACCAAAGAAGGAACCCTTATGAGGGGCCTTGTTGGCTGAGGGGTAGTGGTAGCTGGAGGGATAACAGTAGAAGGGGTAGGAGGCGCCTGAACGGTTGAAGGAGGCATAGGCCGAATGAGGAGGGGTGTGGGTAAAAATCAGGGATTTGCGGGTAGCGGTGTAGGAATCTTGACTGGCGGAGGATTGGTAGTAGCAGTGGAGGGATTAGGTGTTGGTGAGGGGAGAATGAGGAGTGGCCTAGATGGCAAAGGTGAGGAATTGGTGACTGGAGGGGGGGTTTGTTGTAGTGCGGAAGATGATGGAGGGCGAATGAGGAGATGTCTAGCCGGTAAGGGGTTAGTGGTAGTGGAGGGTGAAGAGGCGTGATCTCGCGCGGGTCCTGAGCGGGCAGAAGATCACTGAATTGTGAACTGCAAGAAAGGGAAACGGATCAGGGGGCCCAGGGATGAGTCCCTGGGGAAAACCCTCCGATGCTTAGGTTAGTAGAGCTATGGTGGGAGCAAAGAAAGGGGGGAAGTAGCTTCTGCGTGACATCCCTCTCCACCAGAAGGGTGAAGTGGTTCCTACTCAAGAGTTTTGAGCGTGTAGTTGCCCTTACCTTTCACCGGAGGGTATCCCTGGGTTAAATAGTGCGCCGTCTTCCAGAGTCCTGTAAGTCGAGGGGTTTCAGGTGAGAGTTACGTCCTCAATGTGGGCTTTTACTGCCTCATCGTAGGAGCATTATCACCTTGGGGAGATGGAGTCCCTCACCCTTATAAATTCCTGCTCACAGAGGACTCTTAACGACTGTATGTATAAGCAATCGACAGTCGACCGTTTCGAGCTTAGGGGGGCCAGCCATATCCGGGCGATCGGCCTAGCTCGGACGGAGATGGGTCAGAACGATCGTGTGTGCCTCCCTATATGCTGGCTGAGGATAGATCGGGCGTAGATCATTCTGATGACCTGACCGTCGCTCGGGCCTTCCGAGCTTGAGGGCCGCCTAGGAAGGTTGGGTCCCCGAGCAATCTTTTATTGGGCTTTTATTCCGGAGTGGGCCCTGTGGGCTATCACTCGGGCGAGCGTGGCCTTGTTTGGTCCTGATGGGCCTAGTTCGGCTGCTCTTTGACTGGGCTGCAGAAATCCCCCTCTCCACTTGTCCCCCTCCTACTCCCGAGCCAGGGAAGGCTCGAAAGAGTAGATATATTAGGGTTTAGGACCAGCGTAGCGCAGGTGGGTGGGGATCTGGTGGTGTGAGTAAGCCACGTGTCGTGGTCACCAAGGCCTGTAATGATGGTAATCCTGACAGATTTGAAACGAAGGGGCCCCCTTTTCTCAGAGGTCGGAACGGCGCGTCACCTTCTGCGAGGGGATATAGGCATTTGGGCGCTCTTCGACATTCCAGACTTCCTCCATTTTTAGGGTCTAGCGTCCCTTCGAGTTTTTCGGCTCCTTGATGCATCGTGAGGGCACGATGGAAGAGCAGAGGCTTGTGGCGGCGTTCGCAGAGTTGGCTGAGGTGATGGCGGAGGCCATCCGGCAACTCCCTCTTCCCCCTGAGTCTTCGGGGTCGCGAGAGTGTTCTTCGTCGAGCTCTTCCTCAGAATCCATGGCTGACCAGCATTCGGGGGAGTGGAGCGATGAGCCCGTGGCAAAGGTGCCGGTCCCCAACTGCAGCGAGCTGAGGGAGGCCGAGGTGAGGAGGTTAGAGCACCAGTTCCACCTTCCCTACAGATACTGCTTCGTTGCCGCCGCCCCGCACGAGATGAGCTTGGACTCTCGTACGGGCCATTTCTGCTCCTTTCTTTTGGCGTGTAAGAGTGGGTTACGTCTCCCTTTCGAGCCCTTCGTCCTTACACTCCTCAAGTTTTTCTCGTTGGCACCGGTCCAGCTGGTGGCCAATTCATATCTTCTCCTCTCCGCCTTCCACATCCTCTGCCTTCAGTGCGGGGTCCCCCCTTCCCTGGACCTCTTCCACTATTTCTTTGAGTTGAAAGCGCATCCGTCGGCCGGAAAGGGTTTCTTTTTCATCCTGGCGAGGAGGAATAGGAGCTGCATTTTGCTGGCGGCGAAGGATTCTTCTCATAAGGGATGGAAAACCCAGTTCTTTTGGGTGAAGATGCACGTGATGGGGGAATCCTGGGAGTGCCCGGTGATCCCAAACTTCCACCCGAATATCCCCCCCTGGCAGGATGAATTCTCTCCACAGGTGGAGGAGTACGCAGCCATTTTGTTGAAGCATCACCGATCCACAGAGGAGCTGGTCACTCCAGAGAACGTGAAGCGATGTCTCCACACACGGCTGCTTCCATCAGGTTCACACGCCACGAGCTTGACTCTTCTTTGGGTGCCGGGGTTGCTTTTGCATTTCTGACCATCTTCTTCTTTTGTGCAGATAATAGGCGGGAGCCTCTAAAGGAGGCCGCTGAGGTGGTCGGTCTTGGCGATGACTCGACTGACGGAGAACCGGCCGCTTCAGAGGGTCACTCCCAAGCCCGGGACAAGGGCAAGGGGGTGGTCTCTGAGGGGACTTCTCGGCCGCGCGGGGCGAAGCGCAAGGACCCCGTAGCGGGTATGTTGTGGGCCACCGCTAAGGCCAATAAGCGAGCCAAGAAGGCTGGGGCCGTCCCCACTGCTGGGGGCGATTCTAGCTCGGCGGCGCTCCCCTCTCCAGGGCAAGATAGGGACGACCCTATCGAGCCAGCTCTCCTATCTGCGAGCGAGAGGGGGCTGAGGAGACCAGGGGTACCCCGGGGGGTGACGGTGATGGGTCGACTCTCCCCTCGGTGGGAACAGAGGGGGCCGAAGTTGAAGCAACCACGGCCGAGGCCGGGGCGTCGGTCGAGGTGGGCGATGCCTCGGGTGGTGACGCGCGAGCTGGGACGGTCGAGGTTGGGGGTTCGCCTGCAGAGACGTCGCCGCCCCAACCGACCGTGGCGCCAGGAGCGGTTAGGACAGAAGTTTGATCCGGGCTGACTGGCGGGGCGCCCGGCGCGGGGAAGGTTTCCATGCCGGTGGCGCTGGAGAGGCTCGTCGTGTTGCGCACCTTGTATGAGATGTGCAGTGGTGTTGCGGCGAGGGTGAAGGGGGGAAGTGCGCGTCATTCCCCAGCTGGGGTCCTCAACGTCATTATGGAGGGCGGCCTGGTCATGTCTCAGATGGGGGCCACGATGGCGGAGACTTATGCTCGGTTAGAGTCAGAGCGGTCACAGCTCGCTTGGACCCTCGGCGGGGCCGAGAGGAAGCTGGTCCGGCTCACCGGGGAGAACGAGGGGCTCCGGCGGGAGTTCTCTGCGACCAGAGAGTTACTGCGGTCGAGCTGGCTGGAAGGCCAAGCACTGACCGAGGAACTGGCCAAGGCTCGGGAGTCGCTTGAGAGGAAGAGTAGGCTCCTTGAAGAGGAGCGCCTTGTCCGCGTCGAGCTAGATGGCCATTGGGAAACCAAGCGCGTCGACCTAGCGCGCCGAGCGGAGGAAGTAGAGCGTCACCGGTTGGAGGCCGAGGCTTATCAGGCCGAGGCAGAGCGAAAGATGGCCGAACTCATAGGGAGGGCAGGGTTGGCCGAGGCAGAGGCGGTTGAGCAGTATAAATGCTCGGAGGCCTACCAAGTCAACCTGAAGGAGGCTGCCCTTTCCTACTACGAGTTGGCTCTCCGCCGAGGCGTCCGCAAGGGCTTCAAGCAGGGCTATCACCGAGCGGTGGCCTATGCTGAAGAGCATGACTCCAGGCTCCGCTTCTCGTCCGGTCAACGTTATGACTCGGATGCCTCGTCCTCCAGTTCTGCTACCTTGGCGTCGGGCGAAGAAGACCCGGAGGTCTCTTCTCTTGAGGGGTCGCCAGCTCCGGAGGCCTCGGGAGGGCTCGCGATCGAGACAATTCCCGCACAGGCGGGGGCGGTGCCTGGGTCGGCCGTCACCAAGGGTACCGGGGGCAGACCGTCTGTGCCTTCCACTTCCGAGCCGCTAGATGGGCCAGAGGCCTGATGTATCGACTTGCTTTGTCATCTCCCCTTGTTTGTCCTTTTCTCTTCTTTTTTTTTCGAGCAAAAAAGGACTCTTCTCTATGTAAGGCAATAAAGAAAAACTTTGCTTGTTGCTTGCTCTACTTGCCGTGATTTGATCAGCGTATCTGTGGTAGTTGGAAAGGACCGATACTTTCTGCGCAGATCTCGCGCGATGGTTGGGCGGGCGTCTGGCAGGGTGCTTTTCCGTTTGATCACGCTTCGAATGCTTGGCCGCTTCGTGTTTCTCGCTGGGGCCAGAAATGAGGAGTTTGAGGTGACCAGTCATAAAGGGGAAATCCTTTCGGCATGTTTTCGAGGAGAGAGTCTTTTAAGGCAAGCACCCTCCCCTCGCCTTTATAAGGGACTTAGGGGCGTCTCTCCATCTACATCGCTTTAGGGTTTTCTAGGACGATCTTTCCTTTCTCCATTTCTCGTAGCGCTGAGCCTTTGCATTCAGAGCATGGAAGATCCTTCGGAAGACGATGATGCTGATGATGGAGGGCGGCGAGTTTTTGCCACTTCGGGTTTTGAGCAGGTCCGACGGTCGTCACGTGGGTTTGAAGCAGGTCCGACGGTCGTCGCGCGGATCTGGAGAGGATTTTGACAGAAAAATCACGTCGTTTCCTCTATCAGTTCCGGCGACGATTCCCGGAGGGGGGGCGAGATGGAAGACGGATGGGGGCATCCGGCATCTCCGCCGCCCGTCCCTCTCTGCTCGCTTCAGGGATGGGGGGAGAAGCAAATTAAGCTCCCTCCTTTCCGGGCCTTCCCCTGTCTCCTCGTCCAGCTACGCTGGACTTCTTTTTCTCTTTTCTCCTCTTGTGCTCTCCCCCCGTCATTTCTTTCACTCTGCGGAGGCTGCTTGCTCTCTGTACGTTCCAAATAGTTGACAGGTTGGAAGAGAGGAGGCCCTCATAGGCGTTCCCTCTCCCTAGCCTCTGTTAACTTGGAAGGTAGCCTTCCCCACCGCAATCCCTCTGTCTCCTTTGTCATGGGCCACCCGAGCCAACTGGATCAACCACCTTTTATCCGAGCCAGTTTCTACGCGAGGCAGAGTCAGTGGCTAGACGCAAGGAGATCAAACCGAGTCGGCCGAGCGATGGCATCTTGCAGTGGCACCAGATGGATTTTTTTTGTTATGCAATGTATTGGCTTTGGCCTTTCTGATGTACCAACAATCGTTTGAATGAAAATGAAAAAATTTTATTTCACTCAGATTGTTTGCACGACTTCAAAAGTAGAACTTGCGTAGTGTGGCTGCATTCCACGTCCAAGGGATGGGTTCCCCTTCCATTGTAGATAGCCGGTATGCTCCTTTCCCGAGTGTCTCAATCACTGGGTAGGGACCTTCCCAGTTAGGGGATAGTTTGCCCGCCGCCTCTAGTGGTCGAGAGGCTTCGGCTTTCCTAAGGACGAAATCTCCCGGTTGGAAGTGCCTGTCTCGGACTTTGGCGTTGTAGTATCGAGCGAGGTGGCGCTAGTATTCCGTCGCTCGGATGCTGGCAATCTCTCGGAGTTCATCTGCTAGGTCGAGGTTCTCGAGCAATTTTTGTTCGTTTACCTCTGGCGAGAAGCAGATGACTCGGAGGGAGGGATTGGCGATCTCCAATGGAATTATGACCTCGGCGCCATATACCAACTGGAAAGGACTTTCACCGGTTGCCGTTCTGGGAGTCGTTCTGTGTGACCAAAGTACGCTAGGTAGTTCCTAGAGCCAGCTGTCCTTGGCTTTGCTGAGTCTGGTCTTTATGCCTTTTAAGATAGTCTTATTGGCATTCTCGACCAGCCCGTTGGCCTGAGGGTGGGTGACCGAGGTGAAGTGGTTGTGAATACCTAGGTTGCCACATCTGTCTCAAAAATAACGAGAGTCAAATTGCCGATCGTTATCGCTCACTATCACCCAGGGGATGCCGTAACGATAAATGATCGACTTCTAGACGAAACTCCAAACGACTGTCTCGGTGATCCTTGCCGTGGCTTTGGCCTCGATCCACTTTGTAAAGTAGTCGATGGCGATGATGATAAAATTCTTCTGGGCCTGAGCCATGGGGAACGGCCCAAAAATGTCGATCCCCCACCGAGCGAAGGGATACGGTTCGGCCAGGGTGACGAGCTCCGTTGCCGGCTGATGGACCAAGTGGTCGAATCGCTGGCATCGGTCGCACTGTTGCACGTAGGCCGTGCAGTCGCGCTGCAGAGTGGGCCACCAGTAACCCTGCCGTTGTAGGATCCGGGTGAGTGACTTTCCTCCTGAATGCGCTCTACACAGCCCTTCATGAATCTCTTGGATAGCTCGACTGGCTTCGTCGGGGCCGAGACACTTCAGGAGAGGACTGTGGACGCACTTTTTATTTATTATCGTTGGTTATTTGTTTATTGGCGTTTATTAAGTGTGTGGGCGTGCCAGTCACAAATGTGACGATTTATTGTGCGCTCGATCTGACTAATCAGACGATTGTGTGGTTCGTGTCGGGACTGGAACCCGTCGCGCCATAAAGGTCACGACGTCATTTACATCCCCTCGGAGAGGGTAACACCCTTGATTAATCACCGGGAAAAGGGGCCTCATGGCCAGAAAATTAGTTACATGGAAAGTCTATTAGGAAGCATTGAAATCCCCGTACGAGGGTGAGAAGAAAGTATTCGAGATCGTGTCGGTCATGTGTTGACCATTTGATGTTCGGACGAGTGTCCGTTTTGAGAAACGCGTAATCGTCACGGGAAAATCGGAGCATATGTATGCCGGGTACGGCAAATTTATTGTCTAAAGGGATATGAGACATTCAGTTAAATCCAGGTTAGAGCGGTCGGAAACCGATGAGTTTGTCCGCCCGGTGCAAATCAAGCTACGACCATACTGCGGTGGGCCCCCCCGCGGTCGAAGCCAGGCTTGCGTGGGCATCGTCAGTATTTTCGGTGCCAAGGGGCAATGGAATGATGTCCCGGGATCAGATCCCAGAACTAGTATGTGTTCAGAGGGAGCGGGCTATAGGTCGAGGATATGGGTCAGGCAATGACCATGATCTGGGCGGACCCGGGGTCTAAGCATGACTCACGACGGTCTTATCGATGTTCCCGTGCGTAGGGTTCGGGGAGGATGAGAGCCGCCTCATTCCGTTCGGATTTTATTGGTCATACGCGGACCATTTTACATTCGGCCAAAGGTCCGTGTTTGTAGCATAAGGGACAGTGACAAATCGTACAAATACCTACCGTGAGTACGGCAAGTTTAATGCAAATGCGGGATCAGATCCCAGTATATATATGTCGGTCACTAACGGACCATTCAGTATTGGGACGAAAGCCCGCATTTGAAGCATCGAAGACGACGATAAAGCCATGTGAATATCTGCCGTAGGTACGGCAAGCTTCATGTGGGTGCGGGATTGGATCCCGGCATATATGTTGGTCACTAACGGACCATTCATTATTCGGACGGAAGTCCGTATTAGTAGCGTCGAGGATGATGATAAAACCGTACGGATGTCTGCCGTAGGTACGGCAAGTTTAATGTGGGTGCGGGATCGGATCCCGAAAAAGACGGGTCGAGCTAACGAACTATCGGCCCAGAATAAGATCGGATCATGGTCACATTCGGGGGAAGGCTCCCGAGATCCAAGTCTGATCTAGTGGGGCATCATCATTTTTTTCTCTTCATACGCAGTCCGAGGGAAGCGGATTGTTAATTGTGAAGCCCGAACTCGCCAACGTGCGCCTTCGCACGCTGATCGATCTGTGCGGTCAGGTCGCGGGGGTCAAGGGGGCAGCGCCCCATGCGGGGGTTTCCGGGGGCAGCGCCCCCGGAATAAAAATTCGATTATGGAAGGGGGGAAACTTTTTATTAGTTTTATTCATTAGCTCAAAACTCTTTGTTTTGTTTAATTATTCTTTCTTTTAAGCACGCCGGTGAAGGGAGGTGAGCGCGAGAGAAGAGGGGCGCGCCGGTGAAGGTATTACAAAGGAGGGGTGCGCGCTGGTTATGGTGTTACAAAGGAGGGGCGCGCCGGATTAAGGTAGCTTAAGGGGCGTGCCGGAAAAGGGACACCAAAGGGGGGGGGGGGCGCCGGATTAAGGGGGCTCAAGGAGGCGCGTCGGGTAGAGGGATGCCAAGGGGCGCGCCGGTTAATGGCCATGAAGGAAGAGGGGCGCGCCGGGGAGAGCGTCAGGAAATGGAGGGAGTTTTTGAGTGTGAAGCTAAACCGGTGCGGGGGGGTACCGCGCCGGGTTAGCCCACGCCGGATTAGGGCGCGCCAGGTTAAGCTTCTATGAGGTTTTCTTTCATTCTATTGGCTCTGTTTCTTGTTTCTTCAACCCACAGATTGACTTGTTGATTGGTTTATTCGTTTAATTGGTGGATTAAGTTGATAGGGAGGAAGATAAAGTGTTTTAGTTGTTTATTAAGGTGGATTAGCATGAAAATATGAATGTTTTATTAGAAGTGTTCATTGTACAGGGTTGTTTGGTTTGGTTCAGAGGCTGCCAACATGTGATGTTCTGGCCCTCAGAGAATAGCTTGATTCGTTTGTTCCTGGCGAAAAATGGGCAGCACCTCCCTCGGACTGAGGCTTGCCAGAGACAAATAGGGGAACACCAAACGGAGCAAAGCTCTAGGGTGAACCTCAAAACTCGGAGTGAGGCCTCCGTTAACCCATAAGTGCCTGTGGAGACTCGAGGACCAACCTTCAAGAGTTCCAGCAACTCAGGGTGATGATCTCGTAGGCGGGACGGGTGTATGCCGTGAGAGGCCATGAATGTTCATCCCCTGACGGGTTCCCCTGAAGGCCGTGCCATAGAGAGGCAGGTCTCCAAGGTCCCTGGATGACAAGAGAACTGGGAGAAAGGGGAGGAGATCAAGGCAGTATAACACTACTCATGCCAATCAAAAAAAAAATCATTCATTTTATTCATCCGCAAGGGAAAGGGAAAAAAAAGATACAGGAGGAGATCTACCCCGAAGGAACGAAAACACATCAGAGAAAGAGGAAAGAAATACATTGGCGGGGGAGGGGGGAACGGAGCACAAGCTCCTCCCCCTCCGAGCTCACCTCTCTTCTCTCACGCTCACTCTCTTCTTCTTCACCTCACGGGCACGGGGATGAAGCCTCTTCTTTTCTCTTTTCTTCTTCTTCTCTTCGATGGCCAGCCATCAGTCGAATGAACCAACCGAACCTATTCCTTCTTCGGACTTGCCATTTTATAGAATGGGCATTCAGGAGTGTTCCCGCCACTTTCACCTCGTCCGCGTCGAGGTCTGAAATCGACGTGCTACGCTGGACGCTGCCGGTTTGTGTCGTACGCTGTCGTTCATCCGAGGATGGGATATTCATAGATTTGTCGGGCGATCTGCTGCTACTGCTGCCACCGTCGATGCATGCCTTCACCACTGTGTTGTCGAACGGATGTGGAAACACGGCTTCAGAGCATTGAATGCCCATGGAGACAGAGCTTCAGAGCATTGAATGCCCTCTAGGCACCAAGCTAATGCGAAAACAGGGTATCGGCTGGCGGATGGGATGTTATTTGAGTTAAACCGGCGTGGTGTTGAGCGCGCCGGATTAACAACATAGAAAGGGGCATGCTGGACTAGCATCAGCAAGGGGCACGTCGGAATAAGCATAAGCAAGGGGCGCGCCAGATTAATCATAAGCAAGTGGGCGCGCCGGTTTAAGGCCAAGCAAGGGGCGCTTGGTTTAAGTGCAGGCTACGCCGGTTTAGAATTCATCTTGGCTTCGCGGCTATTCAGACGGACGCTTGTCCTCCCGTGCTGCTTTAGCTATAATGCACCGCCTCCGGGGTGTTTAGTTCGGGGCCTCTAAATCCCGATTCTGAGCTTTGAGTGATCTCCGGCGCGTGCCGAACATGTGTGCAAATTCTTGAGTTTCTTTTGATTCGGCCTTCGAAAATGCCGACTGGAGAGCGGGGGCCATCTCTTCAGCACGAGGGGCTTCTTTGTTGGGTGGCGGAGCACCGGGTAGGTATTCATCCTTCTTGGAGGAAGCATAGGGTTTATTCAGCCTTCCCATCTTTGACTCACTCTTGAGTGCTAAGACGTGCATGCTATATGATCATCATCATTTTTTTGACGTCCACAAGGACCGGAGAAAGATCTCCGGTAGAGAGTGTTGTCTAGAATGACGAAGCGCCGAGGTTAGTACTTCAATCTGCGTGCCTCTCGAGGGTCGGAAGGCTCTTGAGAGTCCTGGAGCCACGATAGATAGGGGGTGCACCAGTCGCACGGAGTGGCCGAGTCAACAGCAAGGAGCTCCGAGTCAATGCTCGGGCACTCTAGCTCTTCAAGGAGGACCGATCAGGTACCTTCGGGGTCGAGAGAAGATGCTAGACGAGAGAGGGCGTTCACTCGGGAGTTTTCCTCCCGAGCTATTCGGACTACCTCGAATTTCTCAAACTGTTGGGCTAGGGCTCTGACCAGTTGGAGGTATTTGATCATTGGTGCCTCTCGAGCTTCGTACTCGCCGTTGACTTGGCTAGCGATCAGCTCGGAGTCAGTGTGGATTTTGACTCGCTCAGCCCCCAACCGTCGGGCCATGCGCGCTCCCGAGATAAGGGCCTCGTACTCAGAAGCATTGTTGGATGCTTGAAAGCTGAACTTCGAGGCGTATTGCAGTTCTGCTCTTTCGGGAGACTTCAGAAGGATTCCGGCACCACTCTCGACCGAGTTGGAAGACCCATCGACGAACAACTCCCAGGTCGGCCCGGGCGCGGACGGGGATCTTTCTTCAGTCGGGATGGTGCTTTCGGCGATGAAGTCGGTGAGCGCTTGGCCTTTCACAGCTGAGCGCGGTCGATAGGATATATCGTAGGCCCCAAGCATGATGGCACACTTGACGAGTCGTCCCGAGGCTTCGAGGTGGGTAAGGATCTTCTTCAATGGTTCGTCGGTTAGCACGGTGATGGGGTGCCCCTGGAAATAGGGCCAGAGGCGCTTGGCGGAGGTGACCAACGCTAGCATGAGTTTCTCAGTTGTGGGGTACCTCCTTTTAGCCACGTTGAGTACCTTGCTGATGTAGTAGACCGGCCTCTCGACTCCTGAGTCATTTCTAACTAGGACCGAGCTCACCGTAGATGGCGTGGCCAAGAGATAGAGCAACAAGACTTCACCCGGAACGGGCTTGGAGAGCACCGGGGGCGAGGCCAAGAACTCCTTGACCTCGGCGAACGCTCTCTGGCATTCCTTGTCCCATGCGAACGTAGCAGATGCCAGTTTGGGCCCCCTCAACAGCTTGAAGAAGGGCAAGCATCGTTCGGCCGCACGGGACAGGAACTGACTGAGAGCAGCGACACGCCCAGTTAGGCGTTGGACGTCCTTGATACAGGTGGGCGGGCACATGTCGAGGATGGCCTGGACTTTGTCTGGGTTGGCCTCGATCCCACGCTGAGTGACTAGGAAACCCAAGAACTTTCGGATCTCACTCCGAAGGCACACTTGGCAGGATTGGGCTTCATGTTGTACCTCAGGAGGGTGTCAAAGGTCTCGGCGAGGTCAGTGAAGTGGTCTTCAGCCTTGGGGGTCTTGACGAGCATGTCATCAATGTAGGCCTCGACGTTCCGACCTAGCTATCCTTCAAACATGTGATTGACCATCCTTTGATACATGGCTCCAGCATTCTTCAACCCGAAAGGCATCCGGGTGTAGTAGTACACGCCGTAGTCGGTGATGAAGGCGGTCTTTTCGACATCTTCTGGGTCCATTTTGATCTGATGGTAACCCGAATAGGCATCTAGGAAGCTGAGTATCTCATTGCCCGAGGTTGAGTCAACCAATTGGTCGATGCTCGGCAACGGATAACAGTCCTTTGGGGTGGCCTTATTCAGGTCAGTGAAATCCACGCACATCCACCACTTGCCCGAAGCTTTCGGTACCAGGACGACGTTGGCTAGCCATGTTAGGTACAGGACCGGTCTAAAAAGGCTAGTCTCTTATCCCTTGGTGACCTGCACCTTGATGATCGCCTGCTTCTCTGGTGCATGCTTCCTTCTGCGTTGTTGTACGGGCTTCACGGCAGGGTCAAGGCTGAGCTTGTGCATTACAGTCTCCTCTGGTATCCCAGGGAGTTGATCATCAGACCAAGCAAAAACTTGGATGTACTCAGAAAGGAACTTTTTATATTGCTGTTGAACCTCAGACGGTAGGTCGGCTCCGATCTTTACTCCTAGGGCCGGGTCATCATTTAGGAAAATCGCCAGCAATTCGTCACCAGGTTTGGTGGTTACGGATTTACCCTCGACTCCCCGGGGGTCCTTGTCCTTCCCGTCCGGCCTTGTGACCTCTACCGAGATATTGTAGCACCTTCTGGCCGCGGCCTGGTTACCTCGGACTTCCCCCAACCCATTTTTGGTGGGGAACTTCATTTTCTGGTGATAGGTAGACGGCACCGCTTTTATTCGGCTGAGGATTCCCCGGCTGAAGATGGCGTTGTATGCTATCATACATTTATTCACTATGAACTCCACCATGACTGTAATAGTTTTGGGTGGGGTGCCGAGGGTAACCGGCAGGCTTAGGGCTCCCTCGGGATAGGTGGCCTGGCCATTGAACCCGCAGAGAGGGGTTCGGATCGGGCGAAGCTTAGATGGATCCTCCCCCATCTTAAGGAAACAATCATAAGACAGTACATCAGGGGCACTCCCATTGTCGACTAGGATCCTATCTACGTTATAATGGTTTATTGTAGCCAAAATCACGAGGGCGTCGTCATGCGGGGTGCTCAGCCCTTCTAGGTCTCGGTCTGAGAAGACTATGACCTGGGGCTCACTCGGTGGGGCCTTTCGAGGCTCTATGGCTAGGCTCACCCGCTCGGCATGACGCTTCCTTCCTCGGCTACTGTCGCCCCCTGATGCTGCTCCTCCGGAGATGACGTTGATGTGGACCCCTCGGGGGGCGTTGTCGATCTCCTCTGGGGCGCCTTGGTCCTCCTTACGCTAGGCTACGAACCGAGCTAGGTGCCCCTGACAGATGAGGAGCTCGATCTCGCCCTGGAGCTGGTGGCAGTCGCCGGTATGGTGTCCATGATCGTTGTGGAACAAGCAGTGCTTGCTACGATTACGGTTCTTCCACCTCATTGGCTCGGGATGGCGGAGGAGACCCGAGTCTTTGATGTCTTCATAGATCTCATAGACCGGCGCGGCTAGTGGGGTGTACCACTCATACTTCCGTGACAGTCCCTTGCGTTCCCCATCTCGGTTCCGCCTTTTTCCCGAACCTGAGCTTGGCTCGGAAGCCCGCTTCTTGTCCCCCTCCCGACCCGAGCCGGTTGCATCTCGACATCCGCTGAGTACTTCTTCGCACTCGGCATGGCGCAAGGCCAGAGTTACTAGCTCGGAAAGGGTCGAGGGAGGGTGCAGGACAAGCTCGCGGTGGAGATTCTCATCCCGGGTGCCCCCAGTCAGTGCAGTTATAGCTGAGTCCACGTCTAGGCGGGGGATTCTTAGGGCTTTCAACTTGAATCGGTGAATATAAGCCCGGAGTCTCTCCCCTTGCGCCTGTTTAAGGGCCAGGAGCCCCGCTACCGACCTTGGGGGGGCACTTTCGGCGAAACTCTCTTTGAAGATTCGGCCAAACTGCTTGAAATCTCGGATGGATCCGGGGGCAAGGGCCCGGAATCAAGCTTGAGTGCCTTGGACTAGGGTGGTCACGAAGGCTCGGCATTTGATGGCGTCGGACGCTCCGTGCAGGGTCATCAGAGCGTCAAAGCTGTCGTAGTGATCGGCCAGGTCGCCCTAGCCGTCATAGAGCTTGAAGGTTGGGGTGGAGGTTCTGGGAGACACCTCTGCCTTCAAGATATACTCGAAGAAAGGGGATTTCTCTTCATCCTCCGGGGGAGAGGCCTTCTGCAGGGCGCAGGGCGCGCTCTTGTTCTGCGAAGCGTCTCTCGAACTCTCACAGTCGGAGAGATAACTCCGGCTGCTGTTGTGGCGCGAGGCTGGGGGAAATGTCTTGGCAATCCTTGGGAACGTCAGTCTCCAGGTTCGGACGGCGTGCCCCAGGTTTTCCCCACCTCGGTGTGGAGGAAGCCTCTTGCTCCTGCGGCGGAGCTTGCGAGGGTCCTCCCGTCCTGTTACGGATAATCTGCTGGCCGCAGATAGTGAAGCGGCCTTCGACAGTGTATTGGGATGCATTCTCGCTGGGAGGGCTCCCCGACGGGGCGCATGACCTTCCATCCCTGTCCGCCTGGGTCCTCATGAGTTCCACGAGGACATCCAGTTTTGCGTTGAGGGCTTGGAAGGCGTCGGCGCCACCGTGGAGCGGTAGCCCTACTGCCGCAAGGGGGGAGTGGTTTGTTGGCGGGGGCGATGGCGTTGGAGGGCAGTTCTGTGAGGCCCGAGAGGGGCCATCCCCAGTCGCTACCATGGCCTTTCCCCTGTCACCGGTGGACCTCCTCCTTGAGCTCCTTCGCACCATTCTGGCTCTTTCTTCGTTTCCCACAGACGGCGCCAGATGAAGAGGCGTGATCTCGCGCCGGTCCTGAGCGGGCGGAGGATCACCGAATTGTGAACTGCAAGAAAGGGAAACGGATCAGGGGGCCCAGGGATGAGTCCCTGGGGAAAACCCTCCGATGCTTAAGTTAGTAGGGCTATGGTGGGAGCAAAGAAAGGGGGGAAGTAGCTTCTGCGCGAGATCCCTCTCCACCAGAAGGGTGAAGTGGTTCCTGCTCAGGAGTTTTGAGCGTGTAGTTGCCCTTACCTTTCGCCGGAGGGTATCCCTGGGTTAAATAGTGCGCCGTCTTCCGGAGTCCTGTAAGTCGAGGGGTCTCAGGTGGGAGTTACGTCCTCAACGTGGGCTTTTACTTCCTCATCGTGGGAGCGTTATCACCTTGGGGAGCTGGAGTCCCTCACCCTTATAAATTCCTACTCATAGAGGACTCTTAACGGCTGTATGGATAAGCAATCGACGGTCGACCGTTTCGAGCTTAGGGGGGCCAACCATATCCGGGCGATGGGCCTAGCTCGGATGGAGATAGGTCGGAATGATCGTGTGCGCCTCCCTATATCCTGGCTGAGGATAGATCGGGCGTAGATCATTCTGATGACCTAACCGTCACTCGGGCCTTCCGAGGCTGAGGGCCGCCTAGGAAGGTTGTGTCCCCGAGCAATCTTTTATTGGGCTTTTATTCTGGAGTTAGCCCTGTGGGCTATCACTCGGGCGAGCGTGGCCTTGTTTGGTCTTGATGGGCCTAGTTTGGCTGCTCTTTGACTGGGCTGCAGAAATCCCCCTCTCCAGAGGGAATTTGGTTAGTGGTGCGCAAGAGGGGACAGGATGGTTGGAGAAAAGGTGTCGGATGGAAAGGTGTTCTTAATAGACGGGGTGGTTGAGTTGGGGTTTGGTTTATAGCCCCAACAGAGGCGTTATCTTCATACCACCCTTGTCCTCTTTCCACTTCGTGGAAGGAAGTAACAGGGTTTACTTGCTGGTTAGGAGGGTGCTCCGGTAATGGATTATAGACAATCCCCATGTCCGGTTGAGGTGCGGGAGCTTGCTGCTGTTGAGGAGGAGGTGGAACTTATTACTGAGGTGGCTGTTGAGCCTGCTGCTACCGAGGAGGTCTTCTTGCTTTCAAGGTTGCAATAAACTACCTCATTTCATCCCAATTAATACCACCCTGGTCATTTAGATCATAGATATAATCCTTGAAATGAAAGCAATGATCTATATTGTGACCAGGCTGTCGGTGAAAGACACAATACCGAGAGGTATCCACATTAGAGGGCCAGGCCGCTCTTTCTTTTGGCAAGGTGAGCAGGTTGGTGGCCATGAGTGCGTTTAATATATCGGGAAGGCTTTCAGGTAATGGTGGGTATTGGGCCCTTTTAGGGCCTAATGGTCTGTTTGGCTGCTGGGGGCCATAATTGGTGGGTGGCGGCACCTGGTGGTATTGTTGAGGAACTGGGGGGTTGTAGTGGACGGCTTGATTTTACGGAGGAGGATGGAAGGGTCGAGGGGGAGTATTTGTTTGGGGAGCGGGATTAAAGAAGGGGAGTTGTTGTGGAGGTTGCGGAGGTCTTGGGTTAGGGTGGCGGAAAGGTGCGGGGTTGCCAACCACGCCCACCTACTCATTAGTCACGGTGCCCTCGGTGGTGCCACCACTATTGCCAACATGGGTGTTCTTCCTAACCAACCTTGGTTTCTGTTCAAACATGCCCATAATGGGAGAATCTTTCATCTGAGTTTGTATATATCTAGCTCTCTCATAGAGCTCTTCCATAGTGCTCAACTTATTCATGGCCAAAATATGACGGAATTGCGGAGTAGAATTTGATATGATCATCTTAACTTGCTCCGTTTCCAAAAGGGTGTCTTTCAATCTTTCGGCCATAGATCTCCACCTATCGGCAAACAAAACAAAGTCCTTCTCGGGCTTCATCTTCTTGGCAACAAGGTATGTGACTGATAAAGAAGGACCCACACGGTCCTTATATTTTTTTAGGAACTTCCATTGAACAACATCAAAATCACTGGCTTCGGCCGGCTCCAAAGAATAGAACCATTCAAGTGTTGGACCATCTAGAGACCTTCTAAAGAGATAGGCCAGGGAGATCTTATTATCCTGCCAGAAGGATGTTTCGTACATGAAATCTTTCAGATGAATGAACGGGTTACCCGTTCCATTATAGCGCCAGAAATTTGGCATTTCAGAGGGAGGAAAATGGAAAACTGGCAAAGTGGGGAGGGCAATCTCCGGAGCATTCTTTGGTGCCGTGACCTTCTTAAGTTGCTCCTCCATACTGGCTATCTTTTGAAGGAGTATAGTGTTGGTGTCAGACTCGACTGGGGCTGGATTGGAGGGGAACGGATTCGGCATAGGCCTCCCTAAAAATTGGGGAGGTGGAGGATATTGGGGCCTAACCACTGAGTGGCTTGCCAGTTGAGTTGGTGTAACCATGATAGGAGTTATTTTATGCGAGACCGCCTGGTCATTAGGAGATGAATGGCCACCCGCGGCCTGAGGAGGGTTTGAAGATGAAGGGATAGATTTCCCTTTTAGAGCGGCTTGGACCGCCTGACGTTGGGAATCGTCAAGTTGAGACAAAGCATGAATAAGATCATTGAGATTGAAAGATGGGGAAGCGCCCCCAGATGTGTTTTGGATGACGGGTTGAGTTTGGGAGGAAGTGATGGAGGCATCATCCACAACTCCCTTTGGCTAGGGTCTTCTTCACACTCCGGCATTGTTTGAGTTCGGGCCTCTCTCTATAAAGGCCCAATTATCCCTTTTGTGCTATCTATTTGAGTCATTTTGATGTAATTTTCATTTTATTTGAGTCATGTCCCTAGGTCTTGCATTTATTTTCCTAAGTTTGAGTGTCATTAGATTGTGTAATGTGCTATTGGGCCCAATTCTTCGGGCTTGGCCCAAGATCACCCCCCTACCCCTTCGGTTATTTGTCATTGAGTCTTTTGTAAGGGACTTATTGTAAAATGTGGGTTTCCTATATATAGGGCCCCATTTCCTTCATTTGAAGGTAATGAATCAATCAATGAAAATGCCATTTGAGATTTCAAACTTAGTTTAGTGGAGTGAATCCAATTGGGTGAGAAGCCCTAGGGTGAGAGATTCCCCACCCCCCACTTCTCTCTCTCTCTCTCCTCCACTAAGGGGTTCACCCCTTTCTCTCTCTCCTCCTCCTCCCAACCAACTCCAACCCCCACCTACCTCCATTAATGCCACTCCACTTCCCATAGCCACCATTACCCCCCCTAGTTCCAAGGTAGAATCTTCCCCATTCCAACACTATCTCCCCTATTCCAATACAATCTTCCCCATTCCAACACAATCACCCCTCTTCCCCACACAATCTCCCAACTTCCTAGGCCTTTTGAATTTGAAATCCCCTTTCCTCCAAGTGCTTTGGCCGCTCCCTCCCTTCCCCATTAGGCTAGGTTCGCCCCTTTCTCCCTCCATTCCAACCATCCTTGCACACCCCTTCGCCCCCTCTCCTCCAGCTGCAACCTGCGCCCTCCCCTTCTTCCTCTACCTCCCTTCCACCATTAGATACCCTCCACATCCCCCACAAGCCCCCCTTCCACCCTTCATCCACCTCCCATTCACCATAGACCCCCTTCCCCTTCTTCTTTCTTGATCATTGGAAGCTACTCCGAAGTTGCAGCTTGCTGTCCAAAGGGTTACAGTGAACCAGAAATTTGCAGCGACCACCACGACTTCCTCCGGATGAGTTTGAAAACACAAGAGGCATCCACAGAAGCGTCTACCTGTCTTCTCCGCAATAGAAGTGGTTTTGTCTTCATCTGAGCTGTGTGCTGCCCGGGAGCTCCGTTCTTCCACAATGGCGCAGCATTGCCCCTGCTGTGTCCCAGAACCGGAGTAAAAGCTTCACCACGAAAAACCTTAGAGGAATAAGTCCAAGAGCTCTTCTACAAAGTTCTTCATCGCCCAGTCTACTTCCAGAATCAAGAAACGGAACTCAATCGGCGTTCGTGAATCAGAGTTATCATTTTTCTCCCTCAGCTGCGCCGTTCTGCTACCCACAGTCTGCACCAACCAGTCATCCTTGTTAAGAGCCTCCAAGTCTTCTCCGGCATCTTTTGGCTTCCCCCTCAGTTTTGCTGTGAGGAGGACTCATCCACGGTTCCAACGACTCCAACACTGCTTGATTCCGAGTTCAGGAGCTATTGGGGTGTCCTCTACAACCTGCTGTTAGAAGTCTGAAGCTACCAGTCCGAGGATCTGGTGCTCTGTTCGAACCTCCACCCAGGTCAGCAGCGGCTCCAGAAGAAATCAAAAAACTTCAGAGGTGTTCCAGTACCAGTCCCGAAGAGTTTCCCATAGGTCCCGCCTTCCGCAAAAGTCTTGATCAAGTTCTGCAGCAGCAACATCGACTATCTGTCACTGTTCAGAGAGAGTAGGCAGAACCGGTGTCTTCACCTCTTCAATACTTTTAGCCCTAGTTTCCCCTCCCCGCTTGGCCGGCTGAAGGCCCCTCCCTGTGCGGAGGTAGTTTTGGTTGTAATCCATTAACCCCCACCCCAAGGTCCCCCTCCTACGAGAGGTGTAGTGTTGTAACTTATTTGGGCAGGTCAAGCTACACCGCCGCGGCGTGTGGGGATCCACTCGCGTCCCCGCTCGCCCTCGTCTCCGAGCGGGACCGGTTTCATCAAACACAGTCGAGTATGTGCTCACACCTCACTCCATTTAGTGCTTATCTTTCAATATTAGTTCTAGTTCCACTGGTTATGCGAGTGAGAGCTCGATCCTCAAGCCCCGTTGCCTTGAGTGATCACCATGGAAATAAGTGCAACCGGTGCCTTCGGCACTTTGTCGGCCCCATTGAATTGGGCTTCCACATCCATCGGGAATCAAATCTTGGTCTTGCTGGCCCTCTACCAGCAACGGCCCAACCCCACATCCTCCACTTGGCATCGCCAAGTCACCCCGGCCTCGGGTGAGCGACGGGAAAGCGGCGGCCCAAAATTGGCCCTTTTGATTGTGAATGTGCTTGCTTGCCTAAGTCTTAGGTTGTGTCACATTAATTGGTATCAGAGCAAGTCTTTGACTTGTCTCTATCAAGTCTAAGTCCTAGGACCTTTGCATTGGGTGTCCAACATCATTTGCCCCTTGTCTTGCATGTCCACCTGTAGTGGTGCTAGTTACCGATCCGATCCATCATCTTCAAATCCACCCATGGATCCCAATCCTCAACTCAATCAAGATGCTCCTAGGGAGGAACCTCAAGGCCAAATGAATAGGGTAGATGCTGCCCTCACAAATATTCTTGCCCAACTTGAGTCCCTTACCACTCGAATTGCTCGGCTAGAAGAGCATGAGTTCCACCCAAGGAACAATGAGCCTAGAGTCCACCCGCCACATGTTGAGCCTCATAGGGAATACCCTCTTCCAAGGAATAATGAACCAAGAGTTCATCCACCACATGGTGAGTTGCATAGGAATGAGTTCCACCCAAGGAACAATGACCCAAGAGTCCACCCTCTACATGTGGAGCCTCATAGGGACGAGTTCCATCCAAGGAACCATGGACCAAGAGCCTATCATCCACATGCTGAAATCTATAGGGAGGACTTATATCTTGACCCTTACCATGACCATGAGAGACCCCGCCACCATCCTATTCATGAAAGGCGTCCACGGGACGACCCGGATGACCCTCTCTTAAGGATGATAAAAGTAGAGGCCCCAAACTTTGATGGTTCCCATGAACCAAGTGTCTACTTAGAATGGGAGACCGCCATGGACCAATACTTTGAATGGTACCCTATGACCGACCAAAGGAGAGTAAGATTGGCCAAAATGCATCTCACTAAATTAGTCAAAACTTATTGGCTAAACCAAGAGGGTTTAAGAAGGATTAGGCGGGAAGAGCCTATTGATACTTGGGAGGGTATGAAGAATCAACTTAGGAACAAATACCTTCCTCAATCCTACCATCAAATGCTCTTAGATGAATGGCAAAGCCTCACCCAAGAAGGGAAGACCGTGGTAGAGTATATTGAGAAGTTTGACTCCTATCTTTTGAAGTGCGGAGTTCATGAGGACCCGGCCGTTACCTTGTCTCGCTTTAGGAATGGACTTCAAAGTCACATCAAGAGAGAGCTTTTTATGAGAGATGTTGATAACCTTGAGCTAGCCTATCAAATAGCAAGGGATGTAGAAAGATTCTCTAGGATCCCTCGATTTGCTACTCCCCGACCGCCCGATCCCAAAAACATGGGACCACGATGCATCCCGGCCACCCCCATGAAAGCCCCAAATCCAAGTGAGAGTACCCCATTAAGGCCTTACAACCCCCCTCCCACCATCACTCCAAACAAGCCCACCCCTAGTCACCCTCTCCCACGGAGGGAAGACAATCCCAAAGGCCCAAGTGTAGGAAACACTCCGGGTAGCGGGCGACAACAATGCTTTAGGTGTCAAGGGTTTGGCCACTTTGCAGGGCAATGTCCATCCAAGGGATTATCTAGCTTGCTTATTGAGGAAGAAGCTCCCCCACCCCAAAAGGAACTTGAGAGTATTGTTGAGGACCATGAAGCCTCACTAGATTGGGAGGAAGAGTATGAGACCCAATACCTTGAATCGGGTCTAGATCACACCACTCCATCTACCAACTCCCATCTAGGAGTGATTAGATGCACCCTCACCAAACCCCAAGAAGAGGATTGGCGTCGAACTTCAATCTTTCACACTTTTGTCAAGATAGGGAGCCATGTAAGGAAAGTGATCTTGAATAGTGGGAGTTGTGTCAATGCCGTATCCCCCGATACCGTCAAGCTCCTTGGGCTTACTATCACTCCCCACCCAAATCCATATCGGGTCTCATGGATCAACAACAAGTCCATCCCAGTCAACACCCAATGTCTTGTACCCCTCACCTTCTCTTCATACCTTGGTCAAATATGGTGTGATGTCATACCCATGGAAGTAGGTAGCATCCTTCTAGGAAGACCTTGGCTTTATGATGTAGATGCCACCATCTTGGGTAGGAGCAACATATGCACCTTTGAACATGAGGGTAAGACCATCCGTCTTAACCCCTCCCCACCATGTCCCATGGCCAAGAGGGACACTCTCCCTCAAGGACAACATCCCACCACCACACAAGTCTCGGGGAACTCCACCCCTCTGACCCCATCCCTCACCCAAACTCCCAAACAAAGTGGGACCTCGGGGTTGACCATGGGTCTTCATCTCATCACTAGGAAGGAACTTGAAAAGGAGATAGTTCAAGGAGTACCACTATGTGCGGTGATCATTTGTCTAGGAGAACCCACTTCCACCAATCCACATCCCATAGCAATCCAACAACTCCTAGAAGAATTCCATGATGTGTTCCCAACGGAGCTCCCGGACCAACTCCCTCCCATGCGGGATGTGCAACATGCAATTGATCTAGTCTCGGGAGCCACTCTCCCAAACCTTCCTCATTATCGCCTCAATCCTACGGAACATGCCGAACTTAGGAGGCAGATAGAGGAACTCATTGGGAAGGGCTTCATTCGCATTAGCAAAAGCCCATGTGCCGTCCCGGCCCTCCTTACTCCCAAGAAGGATGGGTCATGGCGAATGTGTGTGGATAGTCGGGCCATTAACAAAATCACCGTCAAGTATAGGTTTCTCATCCCTAGGCTTGATGACATGCTTGATATGTTAGCCGGAGCCACCATTTTCTCCAAAATTGACCTTAAGAGTGGCTATCACCAAGTTAGGATAAGGCCCGGGGATGAGTGGAAAACGGCTTTCAAAACCAAAGATGGCCTCTTTGAATGGTTAGTCATGCCTTTTGGGCTTTCAAATGCCCCAAGTACTTTCATGCGTCTTATGACGGAGGTCCTTAGGCCTTTCATTGGGATCTTTCTAGTGGTCTACTTTGATGATATACTCATCTACAGTCAATCCCAAGAGGCCCACCTTGACCACCTTAGGCAAGTTTGTACCGTCCTCCGACAAGAGAGCCTATTTGCCAACTTAGGAAAGTGCCACGTCATGACCACATCCATCACCTTCCTAGGATTTGTGGTGTCCACCAAGGGTGTCTCCATGGACCCCGACAAGGTCCAAGCTATTCTTGATTGGCCGGAACCCCACACCCTTCATGAGGTCCGAAGTTACCATGGATTGGCAACATTCTATAGGAGGTTCATTCGTGGATTTAGCACTATCACCGGCCCAATCACCGATTGTCTCAAGAAGGGAACTTTTGTGTGGACCAAATCAGCCTCCAAAGCCTTCCAAGAACTTAAGGAGTAGTTGACCCAAGCCCCGGTCCTATGTCTTCCCGATTTCTCTAAAGTCTTTGAAGTCACATGTGATGCATCCGGGATAGGGATAGGAGGGATCCTTAGTCAAGAGGGACACCCGGTAGCCTTCTTTAGTGAGAAGCTATGTGATGCTAGGACAAGATACTCCACTTATGACAAGGAGTTCTATGCCGTGGTGCAGTCCCTCCGACATTGGAGGCACTACTTGTTGCCCAAAGAATTTGTCATCTTTTCCGACCATGAGGCCCTCAAATACCTCAACTCCCAACAAAAGCTAAATGCCCGACATGCCCGATTGGTTGAGTTCATCCAATCCTACACTTTTGTCATCAAACACAAAGCCGGGAGTGAGAATCGAGCAGCGGATGCCCTTAGTAGGAAAGTTTCCTTGTTATCCACTATCCAAGTGGAAGTGAGCGGATTTGATAGGATCAAGGATGAGTACTGGTGAGGACACACGGCGCTATCCTCGACGGAGCACCCGGCACACCGCTACCTCCTTGTGGCTCGGCGACGGCGGCACCTTCTAGTTATCTTTTTATTATGCTTTAGGCCATGTTGGGCCTAGGTTTGGTCCCTGCGTGGACACGTTATCTAGTTTCTTTCCTATTGTTAT
This sequence comes from Amorphophallus konjac, assembly GCA_022559845.1. NCBI lineage: Eukaryota > Viridiplantae > Streptophyta > Magnoliopsida > Alismatales > Araceae > Amorphophallus > Amorphophallus konjac. The sequence continues at coordinate 82,907,543 of CM040125.1, forward strand.
CAGGCTATGTAGGGATAATGGGTTTCTTCCTCCCTTATTGGGCCAAGCCTTGGTCCTTGGTTAATGGGTTAGGGTTAGGGTTTGGAGAGGAGGGCGCAACCCCCACCTAGGGTGGCTGCGCCTCCTTCCCCCTCTTGCCCCTCCTCTTTCCTTTTTGGGCCCCCCTCCTTTCCCCTTTCCTCCTCTCCCCTCTTTCCCCTTTGGGCGCCCCCCCCCCTTGGATTCCTCCTTGATTGGAGGAGGATGGATCGCACCCCCCTGTTTGGAGGAGGGATGGCCGCCCCTACCCCCTCCCTTTTGCGCCCCCCCCTTCCCTTTGGCTTGGGTGAAAACCCTAATTCCCCTTCCCCTATAAGTAATCGTCTCCTTGTACTGATCACGGTTTAGACATAATTTGAATACAAAAATGGATTATTGTGCAAGGCATTTGCGCCCCTCTCTCTCTCTTTCTCTTCTCCTGCGACGGGAGAACGGCGAGGTGTGAAGCCTCAGCCCTCGGTGGACTCCGGGGTTCCCTCTTATCCTCATCTTCTTCCTCAACGGTTCGTGTGCGTGATTCCAGATTTCTGCCCCGACTTGTAGCAGAGCTCGCGCCCCCTTCTTGGACGAGTTTTGCCACGATCTATTTTCTAGAGATACGTCTGCGGATCAGCTTCGCGTCGGCGCCGGTTTTGCATCAATCGGAGATCGGCACTGCCCGTACCGATTTTCTCCGCCGACCTGCGCCAACACCACTTTCTCTGCTCGCCCAGCGGGGAGACCCTGATTGCGGATTTTCCCCAGGCCTCCACGCTGCGTCTTTTGCGCTGGTTTCTTCAGGGTTCGTGGATCTCCGAGTCAGCTTTCCAACGCCACCGACGGCGTCGCGTTTCGACATCGTCACCGTCCGTGGCGGTCGATCTCGTGGGGTTGCGCCGGCGTGCCTGCACAGTCCGCCCAGCGAACCAACCCCAACTTCCAGCGGCTCCTGCGACTCGTGTCGGCATCATCTGCCGACGCCGTTTGGCCGAGGGTCACCTCTGCCAGTCAGCTCTCACCTCCAACCGGCCCGGACCTGTTTGGGCACCAGACGACCGAGTTCCGGATTTTACCGACGGCGTGCGCGGTTCTGCGACCACAGAACCAGACCTGGTTTTCGGCAGCGCCCACGGCCACCACCGGCGCATCCAGCGCGTCCCCTCTGGTCTGAGCGTTCCTCCAGCCATCAGCAACGCGTCCTCTCTAACGGTGCCTCGAACGGACATCGCATCAACCCGTGGGACCCGTCTCCGTCCAGGCGCGCGCGACACCGATTCTGCAGCATCGCGCCCGTCATCGAGTGCGGCCCGTCAACCCGTGTCCGGCAGCCCGAACGTATTGTTTGTAGCCTCTTACCTCCCTGCGAGGAGTGGGCCATTATTGGGGGTTGTAATTTATTGCTCTGGTGTATCGGGTTGTTGGTCCACGGCCGGGGTTCCTTCCCCACGCCTAGGCGTGGAGGTACGCGCTCCGACTCCTCCACCTTTGCTTGCTCTTTTAGTATGTGATTGAATATGCCGCGTGAGAGAGAGTAGGCGCCTAGCTACTTTTGCCATCACCGCGGACCGTGAGTGAGAGCACCCGTCCGTTAGCACTAGCCGAGCTTCGAGCTAGGACTCGACTCCCCTTGTCTTTGGAGGTCGACTATACGCCTAGACACGTGCGCTTCCCTCCTTGGGACGGCCGAGGTCGGAGTTTCTGTTGAGAGACGTCCCTCATTCTGTGGGATATCACGGTGGTCAGCCACTTGGCGACCCTTGAGCGTGCTACTGCTGGCCTGAGTTAGAGTCTTTTGTGAGTCTTAGTCCGTGTCGGTCCCCGTCCCGCGTCAAGTACCCTAACTGCCCCGACTTTGGGCACATCTATACCACCTTGACCACCCATTCTAGCAAGGAACATGAGGGATTTGTCATAGAGGATGTGTTCCTCTTCAAGGGACCAAGGCTTTGCATCCCACGGACCTCACTCCGTGACTTCTTGATTTGGGAATTACATGCGGGAGGGCTAGCTGGTCATTTTGGAGTCCACAAAACCATTGCTCTAGTTGAAGGACAGTTTTATTGGCCAAGTCTCAAGAGAGATGTAGGCAAGATTGTGGGTCAATGCCAACATGTGCTTCGGCCAAACAGGTGAAGTAAAACACTGGCCTATATACCCCACTCCCCATCCCCGACCGTCCATGGCAAGACTTGAGCATGGACTTTGTGCTAGGATTACCCAAGACTCAAAAAAGGCATGACTCCATCTATGTGGTGGTTGATAGATTTTCAAAAATGGCCCATTTCATCCCATGCTCCAAAACCTCCGATGCCTCCCATGTGGCCCGATTGTTCTTTGATGAGGTTGTCCGTCTCCACGGGCTACCTAAGACCATAGTCTCCGATAGGGATGTCAAATTCACTAGCTACTTTTGAAAAACTCTTTGGCACATGATGGGTACCCTCCTCAAATTCTCCACTGCCTACCACCCCCAAACGGATGGCCAAACAGAAGTTGTCAATCGGAGTCTAGGGAACCTCCTTAGGTGTCTTGTTGTGGATCGCCCCGGAAATTGGGATCTCATCTTACCCCAGGCCGAATTTGCATATAACAACTCTATCAATAAGTCCATAGGGATGAGTCCATTTGAAGCCGTGCATGGATACAAACCAAGAAAGCCTTCCGATCTCATTCCCCCTCCCCAACATGCTAGAGTGTCCATTTCAGCCGAGTCTTTTGCACAACATATTAGAGAATTGCATGAAGAAATTCGCAAACACATCAGCAAAAAGAATGAGGCTTATAAAAGGCTGGCCGACTCTCATCGGCATCACCAAGAATTCCATGTGGGTGACTTTGTGATGGTAAGGATGGAGAGGCTCTCCCCGGGAGCCAACTCTAAACTGAGGCCACGTGGGGCTGGTCCCTTCCAGGTCTTGAGGCGCATTGGTGCAAATGCCTACGAGTTAGATCTCCCTGAGGAGTATGGAATAAGTCCCACATTCAATGTCGCCGACCTAGTGCCATATAAGGGACCCACGGTGGTACCTAGTGAGGAGATTGAGCCTACTTCCTCCATTGAGAGAGCACCCACCCGTGAGGAGAGACCACCAGCCAAGAGAGCCCAGCGTGAACAAATTGAACAAATATTGGATGAACAAGTCACTACCACTCGGAGCAAGGCATATGAGCGCTATCTCGTCAGGTGGAAGGATCGGCCTCCTTCGGAGGATTCTTGGGTGAGTCGGGAGGATCTCCAGTGGTTGGATCCGGACCTCCTCGAGCAGTACCACAGTCGGATGGACCCCTACTCGACGGAGTCGAGCTCTTCATAGCCCAGGGGATTTGATGGAGGCATCATCCACAACTCCCTTTGGATAGGGTCTTCTTCACACTCCGGCATCGTTTGAGTTCGGGCCTCTCTCTATAAAGGCCCATCTATCCCTTTTGTGCTATCTATTTGAGTCATTTTGATGTAATTTTCAATTTATTTGAGTCATGTCCCAAGGTCTTGCATTTATTTTCCTAAGTTTGAATGTCATTAGATTGTGTAATGTGCTATTGGGCCCAATTCTTTGGGCTTGGCCCAAGACCACCCCCCTACCCCTTCGGTTATTTGTCATTGAGTCTTTTGTAAGGGACTTATTGTAAAATGTGGGTTTCCTATATATAGGGCCCCATTTCCTTCATTTGAAGGTAATGAATCAATCAATGAAAATGCCATTTGAGATTTCAAACTTAGTTTAGTGGAGTGAATCCAATTGGGTGAGAAGCCCTAGGGTGAGAGATTCCCCACCCACCCCTCTTCTCTCTCTTTCTCTCTCCTCCACTAAGGGGTTCGCCCCTTTCTCTCTCTCCTCCTCCTCCCAACCAACTCCAACCCCCACCTACCTCCATTAATGCCACTCCACTTCCCATAGCCACCATTACTCTCCCCCCTAGTTCCAAGGTAGAATCTTCCCCATTCCAACACTATCTCCCCTATTCCAATACAATCTTCCCCATTCCAACACAATCACCCCCCTTCCCCACACAATCTCCCAACTTCCTAGGCCTTTTGAATTTGAAATCCCCTTCCCTCCAAGTGCTTTGGCCGCCCCCTCCCTTCCCCATTAGGCTAGGTTCGCCCCTTTCTCCCTCCATTACCACCATCCTTGCACACCCCTTCCCCCCCTCTCCTCCAGCTGCAACCTGCGCCCTCCCCTTCTTCCTCCACCTCCCTTCCACCATTAGATACCCTCCACATCCCCACAAGCCCCCCTTCCACCCTTCATCCACCTCCCCTTCACCATAGACCCCCTTCCCCTTCTTCTTTCTTGATCATTGGAAGCTACTCTGAAGTTGCAGCTTGATGTCCAAAGGGTTGCAGTGAACCATCAACTTGCAGCGGCCACCACGACTTCCTCCGGACGAGTTTGAAAACAAAAGAGGCATCCACAGAAGTATCTACCTGTCTTCTCCGCAACAGAAGTGGTTTCATTTTCATCCGAGCTGTGTGCTGCCCGGGAGCTCCGTTCTTCCACAATAGCGCAGAACTGCCCCTGCCGTGTCCCAGAACCGGAGTAAAAGCTTCACCACGAAAAACCTCGGAGGAATCAGTCCAAGAGCTCTCGTCAAAGTTCTTCATCGCCCAGTCTACTTCCAGAATCAAGAAACGGAACTTCAATCGGCATTCGTGAATCAGAGTTATCATTTTTCTCCCTCAGCTGCGCCGTTCTGCTACCCACAGTCTGCACCGACCAGTCATCCTTGCTCAGAGCCTCCAAGTCTTCTCCGGCATCGTTTGGCTTCCCCGTCAGTTTTTCTATGAAGAGGACTCATCCACGGTTCCAACGACTCTAACGGTGCTTGATTCCGAGTTCGGAAGCTATCGGGGTGTCCTCTGCAACCTGCTGTTAGAAGTCTGAAGCTGCCAGTCCGAGGATCTGGTGCTCTGTTCAAACCTCCACCCAGGTCAGCAGAGGCTCCAGAAGAAATCAACAAAATTCAGAGGTGTTCCAGTAGCAGTCCAGAAGAGTTTCCCATAGGTCCCGCTTTCATCAAAAGTCTTGAGCAAGTTCTGTAGCAGCAACATCGACTATCTGTCCCTGTTCAGAGAGAGTAGGCAGAACCGGTGTCTTCACCTCTTCAATACTTTTAGCCCTAGTTTCCCCTCCCCGCTTGGCCGGCTGAAGGCCCCTCCCTGTGCAGAGGTAGTTTTGGTTGTAATCCGATAACCCCCACCCCAAGGTCCCCCTCCTGCGAGAGGTGTAGTGTTGTAACTTATTTGGGCAGGTCAAGCTACACCGCCGCGGCGTGTGGGGATCCACTCGCCTCCCCGCTCGCCCTCGTCTCCTAGTGGGACCGGTTTCTTCAAACCGGTCGAGTAAGTGCTCACACCTCACTCCATTTAGTGCTTGTCTTTCAATATTAGTTCTAGTTCCACTGGTTATGCGAGTGAGAGCTCGATCCTCAAGCCCCGTTGCCTTGAGTGATAACCGTGGGAATAAGTGCAACCGGTGCCTTCGGCACTTTGATGGCCCCATTGAATTGGGCTTCCACATCCATCGGGAATCAAATCTTGGCCTTGCTGGCCCTCTACCAGCAAGGTCCGAACCCCACATCCTCCACTTGGCATCGCCAAGTCACCCCGGGCTCGGGTGAGCGACGGGAGAGCGGCGGCCCAAAATTGGCCCTTTTGATTGTAAGTGTGCTTGCTTGCCTAAGTCTTAGGTTGTGTCACATCATTTGGTATCAGAGAAAGTCTTTGACTTATCTCTATCAAGTCTAAGTCCTAGAACCTTTACATTGGGTGTCCAACATCATTTGCCCCTTGTCTTGCATGTCCACCCGTAGTGGTGCTAGTTACCGATCCGATCCATCATCTTCAAATCCACCCATGGATCCCAATCCTCAACTCAATCAAGATGCTCCTAGGGAGGAACCTCAAGGCCAAATGAATAGGGTAGATGCTTCCCTCACAAACATTCTTGCCCAACTTGAGTCCCTTACCACTCGAATTGCTCGGCTAGAAGAGCATGAGTTCCACCCAAGGAACAATGAGCCTAGAGTCCACCCGCCACATGTTGAGCCTCATAGGAAATACCATCTTCCAAGGAATAATGAACCAAGAGTTCATCCACCACATGGTGAGTTGCATAGGAATGAGTTCCACCCAAGGAACAATGACCCAAGAGTCCACCCTCCACATGTGGAGCCTCATAGGGACGAGTTCCATCCAAGGAACCATAGACCAAGAGCCTATCATCCACATGCTGAAATCTATAGGGAGGACTTAGATCTTGACCCTTACCTTGACCATGAGAGACCCCGCCACCATCCTATTCATGAAAGGCGTCCACGGGACGACCCGGATGACCCTCTCTTAAGGATGATAAAAGTAGAGGCCCCAAACTTTGATGGTTCCCATGAACCAAGTGTCTACTTAGAATGGGAGACCGCCATGGACCAATACTTTGAATGGTACCCTATGACCGACCAAAGGAGGGTAAGATTGGCCAAAATGCATCTCACTAAATTAGCCAAAACTTATTGGCTAAACCAAGAGGGTTTAAGAAGGATTAGGCGGGAAGAGCCTATTGATACTTGGGAGGGTATGAAGAATCAACTTAGGAACAAATACCTTCCCCAATCCTACCATCAAATGCTCTTAGATGAATGGCAAAGCCTCACCCAAGAAGTGAAGACCGTGGTAGAATATATTGAGAAGTTTGACTCCTATCTTTTGAAGTGCGGAGTTCATGAGGACCCGGTCGTTACCTTGTCTCGCTTTAGGAATGGACTTCAAAGTCACATCAAGAGAGAGCTTTTTATGAGAGATGTTGATAACCTTGAGCTAGCCTATCAAATAGCAAGGGATGTAGAAAGATTCTCTAGGATCCCTCGATTTGCTACTCCCCGACCGCCCGATCCCAAAAACATGGGACCACGACCCATCCCGGCCACCCCCATGAAAGCTCCAAATCCAAGTGGGAGTACCCCATTAAGGCCTTACAACCCCCCTCCCACCATCACTCCAAACAAGCCCACCCCTAGTCACCCTCTCCCACGGAGGGAAGACAATCCCAAAGGCCCAAGTGTAGGAAACACTCCGGGTAGCGGGCGACAACAATGCTTTAGGTGTCAAGGGTTTGGCCACTTTGCGGGGCAATGTCCATCCAAGGGATTATCTAGCTTGCTTATTGAGGAAGAAGCTCCCCCACCCCAAAAGGAACTTGAGAGTATTGTTGAGGACCATGAAGCCTCACTAGATTGGGAGGAAGAGTATGAGACCCAATACCTTGAATTGGGTCTAGATCACACCACTCCATCTACCAACTCCCATCTAGGAGTGATTAGATGCACCCTCACCAAACCCCAAGAAGAGGATTGGCGTCGAACTTCAATCTTTCACACTTTTGTCAAGATAGGGAGCCATGTAAGGAAAGTGATCTTGGATAGTGGGAGTTGTGTCAATGCCGTATCCTCTGATACCGTCAAGTTCCTTGGACTTACTATCACTCCCCACCCAAATCCATATCGGGTCTCATAGATCAACAACAACTCCATCCCGGTCAACACCCAATGTCCTGTACCCCTCACCTTCTCTTCATACCTTGGTCAAATATGGTGTGATGTCATACCCATGGAAGTAGGTAGCATCCTTCTAGGAAGACCTTGGCTTTTTGATGTAGATGCCACCATCTTGGGTAGGAGCAACATATGCACCTTTGAACATGAGGGTAAGACCATCCGTCTTAACCCCTCCCCACCACGTCCCATGGCCAAGAGGGACACTCTCCCTCAAGGACAACATCCCACCACCACACAAGTCTCGGGGAACTCCACCCCTCCAACCCCACCCCTCCAACCCCATCCCTCACCCAAACTCCCAAACAAAGTGGGACCTCGGGGTTGACCAAGGGTCTTCATCTCATCACTCGGAAGGAACTTGAAAAGGAGATAGTTCAAGGAGTACCACTATGTGCGGTGATCATTTGTCTAGGAGAACCCACTTCCACCAATCCACATCCCATAGCAATCCAACAACTCCTAAAAGAATTCCATGATGTGTTCCCAACGGAGCTCCCGGACCAACTCCCTCCCATGCGGGATGTGCAACATGCAATTGATCTAGTCCCGGGAGCCACTCTCCCAAACCTTCCTCATTATCGCCTCAATCCTACGGAACATGCCGAACTTAGGAGGCAGATAGAGGAACTCATTAGGAAGGGCTTCATTCGCATTAGCAAAAGCCCATGTGCCGTTCCGGCCCGCCTAACTCAAGGATGGGTCATGGCGAATGTGTGTGGATAGTCGGGCCATTAACAAAATCACCGTCAAGTATAGGTTTCTCATCCCTAGGCTTGATGACATGCTTGATATGTTATCCGGAGCCACCATTTTCTCCAAAATTGACCTTAAGAGTGGCTATCACCAAGTTAGGATAAGGCCCGGGGATGAGTGGAAAACGGCTTTCAAAACCAAAGATGGCCTCTTTGAATGGTTAGTCATGCCTTTTGGGCTTTCAAATGCCCCAAGTACTTTCATGCGTCTTATGACGGAGGTCCTTAGGCCTTTCATTATGATCTTTCTAGTGGTCTACTTTGATGATATACTCATCTACAGTCAATCCCAAGAGGCCCACCTTGACCACCTTAGGCAAGTTTGTACCGTCCTCCGACAAGAGAGCCTATTTGCCAACTTAGGAAAGTGCCACTTCATGACCACATCCACACCTTCCTAGGATTTGCGGTGTCCACCAAGGGTGTCTCCATGGACCCCGACAAGGTCCAAGCTATTCTTGATTGGCCGGAACCCCACACCCTTCATGAGGTCCGAAGTTTCCATAGATTGGCAACATTCTAGAGGAGGTTCATTCGTGGATTTAGCACTATCACCGGCCCAATCACCGATTGTCTCAAGAAGGGAACTTTTGTGTGGACCAAATCAGCCTCCAAAGCCTTCCAAAAACTTAAGGAGAAGTTGACCCAAGTCCCGGTCCTATGCCTTCCCGATTTCTCTAAAGTCTTTGAAGTCACATGTGATGCATCCGGGATAGGGATAGGAGGGATCCTTAGTCAAGAGGGACACCCGGTAGCCTTCTTTAGTGAGAAGCTATGTGATGCTAGGACAAGATACTCCACTTATGACAAGGAGTTCTATGCCGTGGTGCAGTCCCTCCGACATTGGAGGCACTACTTGTTGCCCAAAGAATTTATCATCTTTTCCGACCATGAGGCCCTCAAATACCTCAACTCCCAACAAAAGCTAAATATCCGACATGCCCGATGGGTTGAGTTCATCCAATCCTACACTTTTGTCATCAAACACAAAGCCGGGAGTGAGAATCGAGCAGCGGATGCCCTTAGTAGGAAAGTTTCCTTGTTATCCACTATCCAAGTGGAAGTGAGCGGATTTGATAGGATCAAGGATGAGTACCCTAACTGCCCCAACTTTGGGCACATCTATACCACCTTGACCACCCATTCTAGCAAGGAACATGAGGGATTTGTCAGAGAGGATGGGTTCCTCTTTAAGGGACCAAGGCTTTGCATCCTACGGACCTTACTCCGCGACTTCTTGATTTGGGAATTACATGCGGGAGGGCTAGCTGGTCATTTTGGAGTCCACAAAACCATTGCTCTAGTTGAAGGACAGTTTTATTGGCCAAGTCTCAAGAGAGATGTAGGCAAGATTGTGGGTCAATGCCGAACATGTGCTTCGGCCAAACAGGTGAAGTAAAACACTGGCCTATATACCCCACTCCCCATCCCCGACCGTCCATGGCAAGACTTGAGCATGGACTTTGTGCTAGGATTACCCAAGACTCAAAAAAGACATGACTCCATCTATGTGGTGGTTGATAGATTTTCCAAAATGGCCATTTCATCCCATGCTCCAAAACCTCCGATGCCTCCCATGTGGCCCGATTGTTCTTTGATGAGGTTGTCCGTCTCCACGGGCTACCTAAGACCATAGTCTCCGATAGGGATGTCAAATTCACTGGCTACTTTTAGAAAACTCTTTGGCACATGATGGGTACCCTCCTCAAATTCTCCACTGCCTACCACCCCCAAACGGATGGCCAAACAGAAGTTGTCAATCGGAGTCTAGGGAACCTCCTTAGGTGTCTTGTTGAGGATCGCCCCGGAAATTGGGATCTAATCTTACCCCAGGCCGAATTTGCATATAAAAACTCCATCAATAAGTCCATAGGGATGAGTCCATTTGAAGCCGTGCATGGATACAAACCAAGAAAGCCTTCCGATCTCATTCCCCTTCCCCAGCATGCTAGAGTGTCCATTTTAGTCGAGTCCTTTGCACAACATATTAGAGAATTGCATGAAGAAATTCGCAAGCACATCAGCAAAAAGAATGAGGCTTATAAAAGGCTGGCCGACTCTCATCGGCGTCACCAAGAATTCCATGTGGGAGACTTTGTGATGGTAAGGACGGAGAGGCCCTCCCCGGGAGCCGACTCTAAACTGAGGCAACGTGGGGCTGGTCCCTTCCAGGTCTTGAGACGCATTGGTGCAAATGCCTACGAGTTAGATCTCCCTGAGGAGTATGGAATAAGTCCCACATTCAATGTCGCCGACCTAGTGCCATATAAGGGACCCACGGTGGTACCTAGTGAGGAGATTGAGCCTACTTCTTCCATTGAGAGAGCACCCACCCTTGAGGAGAGACCACCAGCCAAGAGAGCCCAGCGTGAACAAATTGAACAAATATTGGATGAACAAGTCACTATCACTCGGAGCAAGGCATATGAGCGCTATCTCATCAGGTGGAAGGATCGGCCTCCCTCGGAGGATTCTTGGGTGAGTCGGGAGGATCTCCAGCAGTTGGATCCGGACCTCCTCGAGCAGTACCATCGTCGGATGGACCCCTACTCGACGGAGTCGATCTCTTCACAGCCCAGGGGATTTGATGGAGGCATCATCCACAACTCCATTTGGCTAGGGTCTTCTTCACACTCCGGCATCGTTTGAGTTCGGGCCTCTCTCTATAAAGGCACAATTATCCCTTTTGTGCTATCTATTTGAGTCATTTTGATGTAATTTTCAATTTATTTGAGTCATGTCCCTAGGTCTTGCATTTATTTTCCTAAGTTTGAGTGTCATTAGATTGTGTAATGTACTATTGGGCCCAATTCTTCAGACTTGGCCCAAGACCACCCCCTACCCCTTCGGTTATTTGTCATTGAGTCTTTTGTAAGGGACTTATTGTAAAATGTGGGTTTCCTATATATAGGGCCCCATTTCCTTCATTTGAAGGTAATGAATCAATCAATGAAAATGCCATTTGAGATTTCAAACTTAGTTTAGTGGAGTGAATCCAATTGGGTGAGAAGCCCTAGGGTGAGAGATTCCCCACCCACCCCTCTTCTCTCTCTTTCTCTCTCCTCCACTAAGGGGTTCGCCCCTTTCTCTCTCTCTCCCTCCTCCCAACCAACTCCAACCCCCACCTACCTCCATTAATGCCACTCCACTTCCCATAGCCACCATTACTCCCCCCTAGTTCCAAGGTAGAATCTTCCCCATTCCAACACTATCTCCCCTATTCCAATACAATCTTCCCCATTCCAACACAATCACCCCTCTTCCCCACACAATCTCCCAACTTCCTAGGCCTTTTGAATTTGAAATCCCCTTCCCTCCAAGTGCTTTGGCCGCCCCCTCCCTTCCCCATTAGGCTAGGTTCGCCCCTTTCTCCCTCCATTCCCACCATCCTTGCACACCCCTTCCCCCCCTCTCCTCCAGCTGCAACCTGTGCCCTCCCCTTCTTCCTCCACCTCCCTTCCACCATTAGATACCCTCCACATCCCCCACAAGCCCCCCTTCCACCCTTCATCCACCTCCCCTTCACCATAGACCACCTTCCCCTTCTTCTTTCTTGATCATTGGAAGCTACTTCGAAGTTGCAGCTTGCTATCCAAAGGGTTGCAGTGAACCAGCAACTTGCAGTGGCCACCACGACTTCCTCCGGACGAGTTTGAAAACACAAGAGGCATCCACCGAAGCGTCTATGTATCTTCTCCCCAACATAAGTGGTTTCATCTTCATCCGAGCTGTGTGCTGCCCGGGAGCTCCGTTCTTCCACAATGGCGCAGAACTACCCCTGCTGTGTCCCAGAACCGGAGTAAAAGCTTCACCATGAAAAACCTCGGAGGAATCAATCCAAGAGCTCTTCTTCAAAGTTCTTATCGCCCAGTCTACTTCCAGAATCAAGAAACGGATCTTCAATCGGCGTTTGTGAATCAGAGTTATCATTTTTCTCCTGCAGCTGCGCCGTTCTGCTACCCACAGTCTGCACCGACCAGTCATCCTTGTTCATAGTCTCCAAGTCTTCTCTGGAATCTTTTGGATTCTCCGTCAGCTTTGCTGTGAAGAGGGCTCATCCACGGTTCCAACGACTCTAACGGTGCTTGATTCCGAGTTCGGGAACTATCGGGGTGTCCTCTGCAACCTGCTGTTAGAAGTCTGAAGCTGCCAGTCCGAGGATCTGGTGCTCTGTTCGAACCTCCACCCAGGTCTGCAGCGGCTCCAGAAGAAATCAACAAAATTCAAAGGTCTTCCAGTACCAGTCCCGAAGAGTTTCCCATAGGTCCCGCCTTCAGAAAAAGTCTTGAGCAAGTTCTGCAGTAGCAACATCGACTATCTGTCCCTGTTCAGAGAGAGTAGGCAGAACCGGTGTCTTCACCTCTTCAATACTTTTAGCCCTAGTTTCCCCACCCTGCTTGGCCGGCTGAAGGCCCCTCCCTGTGCGGAGGTAGTTTTGGTTGTAATCCATTAACCCCCACCCCAAGGTCCCCCTCCTGCGAGAGGTGTAGTGTTGTAACTTATTTGGGTAGGTCAAGCTACACCGCCGCGGCGTGTGGGGATCCACTCGCCTCCCCGCTCGCCCTCGTCTCCGAGCGGGACCAGTTTCTTCAAACCGGTCGAGTAAGTGCTCACACCTCACTCCATTTAGTGCTTGTCTTTCAATATTAGTTCTAGTTCCGCTGGTTATGCGAGTGAGAGCTCAATCCTCAAGCCCCGTTGCCTTGAGTGATCACCGTGGGAATAAGTGCAACCGGTGCCTTTGGCCCTTTGTCGGCCCCATTGAATTGGGCTTCCACATCCATCAGGAATCAAATCTTGGCCTTGCTGGCTCTCTACCAGCAAGGGCCCAACCCCACATCCTCCACTTGGCATCGCCAAGTCACCCCGGGCTCGGGTGAGCGACGGGAGAGCGGCGGCCCAAAATTGGCCCTTTTGATTGTGAATGTGCTTGCTTGCCTAAGTCTTAGGTTGTGTCACATCAGAAAGGCTCAACCTCTTGAGTAGTAGTGTCTACCACATGGACTTGGGAATAATAAGCATGAGAGGGAGCATAGTTTTCCTCATAATGGGTGGAGTCCTGAGGGGGAACCTCATAGGATGGGTCAAATTGACCCTCCTCATAACCATCATAAGAGTACTCGTAGTTGGCCATGCTAATGATTTTACCTGAACGAACTTGCATGTTTAAGGGAAGAAAAATATCTCAAGCCAACAAATATGAGTAAGAAACAATCACCCAATCAGGTAAATTATTCACACAAGTTGTAAGGAACCCAAAATTTTAAGGTTTTCTTTGAGATTAAGATGATTTTTAAAAGTATAATCAGTTATCTCTCTTCAATGTGGGTCCTAGTTTCAAGTTTGGGTGTAATCTCCGGATCAACTAAGTTCTTTCTCTCCCCTTACCAACGGATGGATTGACTAAACTCCGGGTACTTCAAATGGTACAATTGGCCCGACGTCCGTGAGATAATCCACGGGTGCGGGGACTTACGGAGACCTTAGAAAAGGAATTTCCAGTCCAAAGAGATGGAATGCTCAATGAAGGGTCCTTCCAATTCCAAGAAAATGGTGTGGAATCCTAGGAGTGTAGAGAGAGGATGTCTCTCAACCAAATCCCCTAGAATGCAAGCTAACGTAGGCAGATCAATGAGCAATAATCAGAAAATCAATAAGTGCAGCAAACAGATGAAGATATCAGTAAAATCACGGTTCTGTGAAAAAAGAACAAAATGACGACGTGACAACAGTCGCTATCTCAGTAAACAGCGTCTGTGTGACTGTTGCTAATCACTATAAACCGTGGTAAACAGTGAACAGTAAAGTAAAATAGCGCCTTGGTGTGAGGCGCTGAATATGTGAATAACGCCTCTGTGGAGGGGCGTCAATTAGCAATGAACAGTGACCACTGTATAAGAAGAAACAACAGTATCTGAAGAAATGAGGCCTTGGAGTTAGGCGTTGAATGCGTGAATGACGCCTCTGTGGAGGGGCGTTGATTATAAAAATAATGATAATACCAAAAATAATGCAAACAGCGCCTCTGTGAGCGGTCGCTGATTATGGAAATAGCGGCTGGAGAGTAGTCGCTAATCAGTTTCAGAGATATAAAAGCTAACAAAAATCAAATTTTCTTCTTAAAAATGCTATGAACAGTTTAAAAATTGGCTAATCCAGTGGGAGGTGTGCACGTGGTGCACAACGGGAGTGTGCTACGTTGAGCACTAAGGAGGGGCACACGTGAGTGCCAAAGGAGGGGCAGGCGAGGGTGCCAAAGGGAGGGGCACACGTGGGTGCCAATGGAGGGGTAATCAAAATAAAAACAACAAGGGTCCCACCGTGATCGCCAATTTGTGAACGTGTCACATAGACATTAAAAAGAAAGAAGATTTAATTTCTTTAAAAGAAAGAAAAAAAGAGATAGATATGATATGTGATATGTGGTGGGAAATAAAGAAAGAGAAAGGAGCATGTGATGCTCTATAGGAGTGTGATCGCCAGAGGGGTTACCTCAAAAATAAAAGGATGATCGCATGTACCTTGTGAAGAAGCGGGGGGGGTGATTGTGAATCCTTTTCTTCCTCCTTCTACTGGCCGGCCGATGAAGGGGGTTCTTATCTTGATTACCCTTATAAGACAAGCAAAAACAAGTAAAGCAATATGGATTAGCCAAAGTGTATAGTATCAATGCTCTAAAGAAATAAGATTATGCAACATGGGCATGAACACACCTTGTGTGTTTTATTTTAAACCCCTAAGAGGAGTAAACGGTAGGGAGATGTGCTACGGATGCAAAGCAAATATGATATGCAGAGATATATATGATGCAGAGATATATGATAAACGATCTCTAGCAAAGATGGCTAGAGAGCTATGCGTGTGAGATGAATAATAAGGAAAGGCTAAAGAGAAAGAAGAGAGCCTCTCTACTGTTGCAGCAGCAGTAAAGGAAGAAAGACAGAGGGAGTTCATCCGCGGGAGGAAGATCGTAGGGAGAACAACACCGCCATGTAAACACAGTAAAGGAACCTGCAAGAGATTTGTTAGCAGAAATCTCTCTCTCTTCTTAAGCAAAAGTCTCTCTCTTTCCAACAGAAATCTTCCTTTTTTGGGGTGGCCTTCTAGGAAGGGTATTTATAAGGCTAAAGACCTAGTTCTAATGGGATTAAAACTAGGGATAAACTTCCAGAATATGGATTTATTTCCATGGAACGGATCGAAATCAAAAGATGGAAGGATTGCCCTGCGAAGAAGCAGTAGCAGGAACGAACACGGAAGCTAAATGACGACTACATAGGGGTCGCTAATTAAAATGACGACCGCACACGCAGTCACTAATTCCTGGCTTAATTTATAGAAATAAACGACTTTCCATATTTAAAAAATATGAAATGATGCCTTCGTTGAATGGCGTCAATTAATGAGCACCTTTGAAGCAGACATTAATTCCTTGTATTTGATTTTGAATGGAATTCGTAAAACTGGGAAATGACGCCTGCGCGAACGGTCGCTAATTAATTGAAATAACGACACCCATAGAGTCGTCTATTAAATGATGCCCTGCTGACAGTCGCTAATTACAAATATTCCAAAAAAAATTGAATAAATTAGAAAAACTTCATATTAAGCCAGTATTGAAGTCCACTTTGGGGCGTCACGTTGTGACATGAGATTTACTCATCATAGTATCGATTTTAGCGTGTCTACACCGAGTGGTAATGGAAGGTGGATGAGAAGGAGAAGATGCACCCTCAACAATAGGCTTAAGGGCTTGGATTTGTTGAGGGGTAAGATTATCTAATGCATGCAAAATTTGGGAGACCTTCTCATCATGTGGAGGCAATGGTCCTGGGGGAATAGTGGCTCACGATTGATGTAAGGGACCATAAGATGGAGAATTGCCCATGGGTCGGGCAAGACCATAGGAGTGAGGACGTGGTCCCTTAGAAAGATTGCGGTGAGAATTATGGAATTGAGGATTATATGATGTGCTTGGTTGATCATCCTCATGAATGTAAAAATTATTAGACATGTTGGTTTTATTATCAAGGCAAAACATCATGCAATCAAACAATGACTTATTCAATCAAAGCAATGTTGCAAAGATATCAAACAAGTTGAGATGCTTACACTTGATTTCTTAAGTTTGAGCTTGATGTGAATTAAAATTTTAGCAATGTTTATGTAATTCACTCAAGGTAGGAACCTAGTTTCAATGTGATTTGCTTCAATGCCAACTAGGTTTATTCTCACCACGTATAGGCAAACTAATCCCGAGGAACTTCAAAGGTACAACATGCCCGGTGTCCGTGAGGGAATCCACGGGTGCGAAAACTTATGCAGACTTGGTTTAGGAATTTCTGGTCCAATGAGACGGAATGCTCAATGGAGGGTCCTTCTTTCACCAAGAGGGGGTAGGATCTCCTAGAAGGTGGGGAGTGGAGGTCTCCCAAACCAAATGTCCTATATGCAGAACTAATGCACAAGAAAGGGAAAAAACATGTATGAACATAAATATGTAAAGATAATACAAAACAAATCACAGAATAAGGGAATTCTGTGAAAACACAGAGAATAGGCGACTGTCACAATGGGCGCTAATTCATGAATTAGCGGCCACTGTGATGGCCGCTCTTTCCCCTTCTTTTTTTTTTACAAAAACATGAACGTTTCCCCATAACCGGACGTGGTTATCTTTTTTTTTTAAATGAACAGCGACAGGTACAGTGGGCGGTAATTCCAGGAATTGGCGTCCACCGTCTGGGCGCAAATTCTTCTTCCTCCCAGAAACAGTGTCAATCGGCCAGAAAGCTAAGTAAAATGAAAAAAAAAAACAATAGAAGGAGGGAGAAGCACTCACAAACCATGGAATCATGGCAAAACATAAGGCAATCAAGAAACATGATATAAAAGCATGACATGCTTAAGAATTTTTTTCCTTTTTTTTTCTTTTTTTTTTAAAATAGATGGATAGATGAAAGAGGAAATTTACAAAATCCAGCAAACTAACAATCACATGTGGAAGGGGGTGTGCAAGGTATTAAAATAAAAGAGTGCTACGTGGAGCACAAAGGGAGGTGCACCGTGGGTGCAAAAGGAGAGGGCACATGTGGGTGCCAAAGGGGAAGGGTAATCAAAAAGAAAAATAATGGTGTCCCACCATGATCACCAATTTGTAGATCTACGGAAAATTCACTAAGAAAAAAAAGAATTAATATATATGGGAAAGAAAGGGGAAAGAGGAAGAAATAGGGAGCATGCGTGGATGCTAATAGGAGGGTGATCGCCAGAGACGCGTGGGCCTCAAAGAAGTATAACAATAATAACAAATGAGGGATCGCGAATATAAATACCTTAAAAGCGCGGGGAGATTGTGAGTGTCACCTTCTCTTCCTATCGACTGGCCGATGAAGAGAGTTTCTCTTGATTGTTTACCCTTCCAAAAATAAAAAAAAACACCAATGAAGAAAATATGAATTAGAAACAAGGTGAGTGTAGCATCAAGTTGTTAAAATGAATAAACAATGACTTATGTAAAGGAACACACATTGTTGGTGTTTTAGTTTTAAACCCCAATGCAAAAGGTGGAGAAAAATGATGAATTATATGCAGGGTGCAAGTGTTGCACAATTGGGAGATCTCAATTGAATTGAGATGATGAAAATAAATCAAAGAGGGAGAATGTATGATGCATTCAATGCTAAAGTAAATAAAAATAAGAGAAGAGGGAAAGAGAAAGTCTTATTGATTTTCTCCAATTTGGCTTCAAGGGATGAAGAACTCCAAAGGATGAAGCTTTAGGGTGCATAGGAGTTTCCTCCTTGAGCTTATGGTCCGGCAGCACCTCCCCTTAGTCAATTGTCCAACCTTAAACATGAGGGAGAGAGGGGTCATATTTATAGGGGTGAAATTCAGAGTTTAATTCAATAGAAAATAGGAAAACCAATTTTATTAAGATTTGGAAGAGAATATTCATTGGCCATATGTCCCCTCAACCTTAGAAAGCCTTAGGATCCTTTCCCAAATGGAAAAGGGGCTCAAACCAAAGAAGGAAGGAGATTCTGCTTGGATTCGGAACTTTGTATGAATGGGCGACCACCATAGTAGGCGCTAATTAAAATAGCGATATATCGAAGATCTGCCAATTCTGAGGGATTTTAGGAAGGATTAGGAATTTCCAAAATTAGAAAAGAATTGGCATCCATGGTCTGGTCGCCAATTAGGAATTAATACGAATTTTGGAGAGAGTTAAATCCTCAAAATAAGGCAAGGAAGAATGCGTCTGTGGTCTTGGACGCGTTTAAGAATAGGCGACTTGTTGGACGGATGATGTTTCTTGAATATTTGGAAAATAGAAAATTACCAAAAATCGAAAAGGAAATTGCATCCACTGGGACAGACGCGATTTAGGAAATTGTGAATTTTGGCAATTATTCAAAAATAGAATTGACGGCAAGGTGCTTGTCGCCCATTCAAGAACGCGTCCTCAGGTCTGGACGCGTTTTCATAAAATAGCGCCCTTTGAAAAGTCGTTAATTCAATAATTAAAATGGATAAACGAGGACGCGTCGAGGGTCCAAGACGGGTTCAAGAAAAGATGACTTTTCGAGCATATGCTATTTCAATAAATATTTCAAGCCAAAAAATAGTGGAAAGTAAGAACGCGTCCACTATCTCGGACGCGATTTTGAAAAGGTCGACTCATCCCAGGTCGATGTGTCGACTCGGAAGAAAGGGCGACAATTTGGAAAGGCACTTATTCTTTTAGAAATGAATTGGCGTCCAAGGGACCGTCGCTAATTAGGATTATTCTAGAAATTTGGAGAAAAGCCCAAGAAAAATCAAGAAAAATGGGGGAAAGCTTAGGGAAGCTGAAGATTCAAGAAAAATGGGGAAAATCACTCAAATAAGTTGATTTGAGGGTCCAATCGGGGCATCGCAATGCAATAGGAGATATGCTCAAAATGATGTCAAATTTGGCGTGTCTACACTCTTCTTCTTCCTTATTCAAACCTTCAACCGCCCCCCCTCTCTTCTCCAACTCCATTCCCTAGCCATCTTCCATTCCCAAATCTCTATTTCTCACCCCATGGAGCGTGGAGGCCTGAGCCGAGGCAGTGGGAAGAGGAAGCGAGCACCTCCACGCCAATGAGCGAGCGTAGAATAGGACATAGAGGTCGCCCTGGAAGAGGAGGAGGCTCCTCTAGCGATTGAGGGCCCCTAGGGACCCAGCGACGTAGAGGGAGGCGGGCACGACTCGGTAGGCCCCCAACCTTTCTTTTTATACATTTCTTTTCATGTATATGGGCCATGGTGAGAGAAGAAGGCTACGGTGGGCACGGGTGAGAAATGATGAACGCGTCCACCACAGGTGACGCGTTCATCATTTTTGATTTTTTTCTATTTTCTGTAAAAATATTTAGAGGAGTCTACGGGGACTGACCCGTTCATATTAATATATATTTTTTGAAATTATGGAAGCGTCAAGGAGGGATGACGCGTTAATGATTTTTTTATTTTTTCATTTATTTGAGAATTTCTGAAGGCGTCAACTTAGGCTGACGCGTCCAATGTTTTTTCATTTTTTTAGATATTTAGACAATATATGAAGGTGTCAAGGTGGGCTAACGCATTTTTTTATATATAGAATAGATTGTGTTTTTTGCTATTATTTATTAATTGTTGGCTCCTCTTTTTCTGACGTGGTGTTCTTGCTTTCTTCTTTGTGATGTGCAGGGCGTGATGAGGACCCGCATTAGCTAGTACCTCATGGTAGCAGCTTACAGAGGCCTGCCATACTTTCAGAGGGCTCAACTGGCCGCCATGGGGTTCGAAACATTCTTGCGGATCGAGCCCTTCCGGCTCAACTTGCCCCTCATCCAGGCACTGAGGGAGAGGTGGCATCCAGCGAGCAAAGCATTCCTGATGCCGTGGGGGCACATGGTGCCCAGCTTGGAGGACGTTGTCCGGATTACCGAACTTCAGGTAGACGGAGAGGCAGTCAGCGGGGTCACCTACCCTGACTATCGAGAGAACGCCCTGGAGCTGCTAGGGCTGGAGACCAGCGCCACCGAGAGGGAGAGCCGTACAGTTTCTCGGATGTCCATGATGGAGGCGCTAGGGTTCGTCGACGCTCATTAGTGCATCGACGAGAGCACAGCTGAGTTCCTGGCACGGTTGGAGGGAGCTGCGTGCGGCGCGTTCTGCCAGGATGACAGTGACTGGGCGTGAGCGGACCGTGACCTTCGATGGTTCTTGTTCTTCCCATTGGGCCGGCTTCTGCTAGAATTGAAGGGAGACGACATCCACTATCGCTTCCTGGAGATTCTAGTGGACCTGGACCGAGTGGGGCAGTACGCGTGGGGAGCAGCCCTACTTGCCCACCTGATCCCCAATCTGTCCCAGGGGACAGGTCGAGAGACCACCGTCACTGGCTTCGCACCATTTCTCCAGGTAAATGTATTTTGTTTATTTATTTATTGCAGCTAGTCCTATTTTTTGCTTATGCAATTAATTGTGATATAATGACATGTGGTGAATGCAGGTGTGGAGCTACTACTATCTCCCGATGGGGAGGGCCCGATAGGCCATGGTACGACTCTTTTTTTTGTATATTTATTTTATTTGCGAGTGTAGAAACTGACATGATGCATGTATGGCAATGCAGGTGGTGTGGAGGCCCTACTTGCGCATGGCCGATGCCGACCAGCCCTTGGGCGAGGCCAGTCGAGCTCATTTTGGGCGGGACCTTTGGGTTCATTGCATTAACAAGATCGAGCCGCTTCGGCTTAGGTTGGTGATGAGGACCCTGGGGTTGGCCCATACGTGGGTGGAGGTGGATGCGCTGAGCCACATCGGGCAGAAGACCCGGGGCAAGGTGAAGCGCGTCGACTGGTGCACACGCTTCCCTGTGCAATTCCAGGACTGGTTGTAGGGTGGCATTCCCATGGTGTCGCAGGCGCAGGAAAGCGTCGACTACCTGCGGCGCTATCGGGAGGCCCACGCGGGCCAACTCCACCTCGGGAGACCACTGGGGTAAGTATGAAATGAGCATTGATTATTATTTTTTATTATTATGACTGTGTGCATATGTGCATGACACTAACCTACATGCTTATGAATGCAGGATGCCTGTGACGCCATCATCACCAACTTGCGGGCTCAGTTGGCGGACGCCAGATGGTAGCTAACTGTCATTCGACAGGAGTTGGACATATTGGTATGTTTATGCAATGCCTTTTTTTTACCTGGATTCCTGATGTTTAGTCACTAATTGTCATTGTTCCATTGTTTCAGCGTGCCCAACAGGAGGCGGGAGCATGGATGACTAAGGGAGCCTCTTCCAGTTCCTAGGCTCCTCCTCCGGAGGTCACTTCCCTCCAAGAGCAGCTAGTTGGCGCAGTGGCACGCGCCGAGGAGGCAGACCATGAGCTCGCAGCTCCGGTGTAACACCCTGGATTTTTTTTATTTTTTCAGATCAGGATCTGTGAGTTCGGAGCGCCTTGGTGAGTCCAGGGGAGTGTTTTGGGCTTTACGCGTGTTTTTGCTTGATTGACCTTCAGACCCTGTGCAGGGTGAACCGATGTGTTTGTTCGACTCTAGGATGTTACCAACGCGTTGTGCATTTTCTGAGGATCGAGGGAAGTATTTTTTGTTATTTTTCTATTTTCCAAAAATTCTGGATTTTCTATTTAAACCCCTTGCCCCTTTCTCTCTCTCCCTTACTCTCATTTCTCACTCTCTCCCTTTCTCTCTTCTCTCACGTTCTCTCCTCTTCCCTCCTCTTATCTCCGGGTGGCCGACGGAGATGGACAAGGGTGAGCTGGCGATGCTCATGGGGTGAGGGGTGGCGTGGACGAGGCAAGGATTGAGGCGTGGTGGCGCGAGGAAGCTCGAGTGCGCGTTCATGAACCGGCGGGGGTTTCGCGGGCGTTTCACAAAGGAACGGCATCCACGGCGCGTCAAATCTTCGGTGGTGGTAGGGGGATGGTTCCCTAGCTCGAGTACTTCATTTTTCGCAAGTTTGGTAGCCTGTGGTGAGCCGAGCGTGGGTTATTCCTCGTCGAAGGGGTAAAATCATATTTTTTAGGGTGTGTGACGGTTTTGGCGGATCGAACACCATTTTACCGATTTGTTTCTCCCCTTTTTGGGTCTTGGGACCTGGGGAATGATCCCCGTTGTTTCCCCCCTCGACTGGGGTCGAGTGGGCATGGAAATCGAACCCTAGGGTAGGGTTCAGAGGGTTCCCTGTCACATTCGGTCGACCGACTGACCAGTGTCGGTCGACCGAATGACAGCGGCGAACGGGGGATTCCCGCCTCAGTTTGGTCGACCAACCGACCAACGCCGGTCAACCGACCTGGGCGCCCCCCTCTCCTACGTGTGGGCGGTCGACCGCCCAGTCTGGGCCGGTCGACAAACCTTGCTGGTCGACTGAGGGGTCTGGTCGACCGAAATGCAGTGGGCAAGCCCGTTTTGGGTCCCAGTCGGTATGGTTGAGACCCAATGACCGACCTTTGGCCCCGTGAGTGTCCCGGACACCCCGTGTGTACCGTGACCATACTTTTAGGTGTCCAGAGGTACCGTTTTACCTCGATTAGCATGCCCATGGGTTTTAAGGGTTCGGGTGACCCTTGTGTTCCGAGCTCATGTATTTTTCGCTAGATCGAGTCGCCACGGGTTGGCATGAGTGCTGAGGGCTATTCCCGCACGTCGATAGCTTCGTTGGAATGCGGTTTTCATGTGGGCCATGCATATGGCCTTTGGACTGTGAGTCCAATTACCCAGATTGGGGCTGGAGGGTTTTTTTCACTTCCCTTTGGAAGGGACAGAGCTCGGCGGTCATGAGCCACCTTGAAGATTATATTACCATGATTTCTGACCTAGGGATAGGCCAGATTGACAGCCCAGAGTTATCCTCGCACAACGGTCTTAACCCTGAGTCCTGTGACTCAAGGACCGTTGGTTTAATAGATTTAGTGGACTGCCTGGACTACGGTGGCACGGTGCCACCTGTTTCCTGAGCTGGACGTGATAGGGCTTGTGAGTAGCCTATCTGTGTTCCGTTGGTTTCCATCGAGAGTCGTTTCTGCGATGACCCCCATTGGTTGTAGCTTTTTGGGCACGCTTGTGCCGACCCACCTAAGCGTAGGTGGAGAGCTACACATCTTGCATGAGCACGCGTGTGCTGACCCACCTAGGGGATAGGTGGAGGGCTACACCCGTTAGAGACGATTTTTAGGCTGATTTTCCATAGGGCCTCCCCTGTATGGTTCGAGTCCGGGCCGGGAAGAAAACATGCCAGAGGGCCTGACGTAGCGCAGTCGTCCAGTGTGTTCACACATGGTCGGGGACTTCGGACGCGTGCTGATGAGCACGACCCCGACTAGACCCTTGTTTTTATTATGGTCTCTATAGTGTCTCGGTTTTCGCCTGGGGTGAGAGAGACACCTGAGGCGTGGAATAAGTCGTCGGTGGACACTTCCTGCCATGCTTTGAGTGGGCAGGTGCCCCCGTCACGGGACGCGAGTTTTCTTGACTCGAGAGTCCGCTTTCTGACCACGAGACGTGGTTTCCCGGGCCGTTTCTATGTGTTTTCCGAGGCTGAGGCCAGGGACGCTCGGCAGTATTATTGGGGCTTCACCCCTTGGCTGGGTTGGGTTCACGACAGAGACGTCGTGAGGGTACCGTGGACCATGTGGTCCAGGTTAGGCCCCGTCTTGGTGACAGTCCTCCACGGTAGAGTTGCATTGTATTTTTGTTCCGTAGCTATGGTGTTAGGTAGCCCGATCCCCGATTGTGAAATCGGGAGTTCCTTCTCCCATTATCAGTAGGAGTAGCGGTGGAGCCGAGGCAGGTTTTGCTGGACACCGTGGGTTCGGCTTCTATCGCCGTTGTTGTTGCTTTCCGCTGTCGTCGTTGTTTACAGTTGGAGTTTCATAGGACCCCTACTGAGCCAATGATAGAAGGCCCACCCCTACTTTTCAGGTGAGGTAGTTCTTCCTCGAGGTTCGAGGGTGCTGCACGAAGGTTTCTAGGTGCCAGCTCGCCGGGCCGAGTGTTCACTCGGCATTGGGTACGTTTTAATTTCTGTGGACTGTACTTTTTGGACTAGACTATATAATTAGTTGTTTATTGTTATTCCTACTTTATTTCTTATTTCTGTGTATACTGCCACTCACACACACCTTTTAGCCCTTCTGACCCCTCCGGCTCCTGGGCGGCGGACCAGGATTCGAATGGTATCGGGTTCTTCCCGGTATCCGGATCTTCAGTCATTATAGATGGTATCAGAGCGTGTGTGTTTATGGTATGTTCATGGGAATTCGAGATAATTGTAGTGATCAAAGTCTATAAGGTCCAGTACAGTCGACAGCTGGCATAGGGTTTTGTGCATATTTTTCATTTTGCTTCTCGCGTGAGAGCTTGAGTGCGCTGAGTTGGGCTGTGAAGGCGATTGTTGTTTTGTTGGAGTGCCGGTGTGGGGCCCGAGGAATGAGATAGAGAGATTTCTTCCCGATGGGTGGTGGCCCCAATTGTACTGCGTTGGGTAGAGGTTTCCGGTAGCTACGTTGCTGTGGTGCTGCATTCGAGGAACCTATAGCAAGGTCAGGTGGCTGGTGAGGGTTGCTCACAGTTCAGTGACCATGAGTGTGCTCTGAGGGAGCTGTTATCAATTTTGGTCACCCCAATTTGGTGTTTGTCCAGCCCCTGAGGTGTTGAGATTATGGTTTGAGGTGTCAGAACAGATGTTCTGATCGAGAGATGTGCTCAAATGAGCAGAAGATCTTCCAGATGAGCTGCTGATTGTCGAGCCCAGCATTCCTATTATGCTCTGTGGCTTCAGAAATGACATGACAGTCCCGATTATTTTATGGATTTTGAGACAGGATGGGGCAGAGTTGTCCCAGCGAACTCTAAGTCCTACGTTTCTGTGCGTGAATGGATTGTCTAAGTCATCGATTTGGTCTGAGATTGTGTGGCGGTGGCTTGGTTTTGGCCCAGATTGTGGAATTTGGGGCCATTGCACCACTCTTGGACATGCTATGTGAGATTGCAAGCGAGATGTGAAGGTTTCGCGATAGATTTGGGATGGATTATGAGCATTGGTAGATGCCGATTGTGGTTCGTGTCGTGGCTCTTGGCATGGTGGTTCGCGCGGTGGTAGCTCATAAGATGGATATTGTAAGGATATGAGATTCGTGAATGGATCAGTGCTAGCACAGAAGGATTCGAGGGAATGATGTCCAGTGGCTAAAGGTGTAGCAGCCTTCGAGCCTAGAGTCATTCATGGTTTCTTCGCTCCTCAGTAAGCGTTTGGCGTATTAATGGTTTCGAGATCCGAGGGAGGCTTATGTAAGGAGCGTATGGTAGCAGCTAGCTCAACCGATGTGGCGAAGAGTGTGGCTGGCGATCAGCAGAGTCAGTGCTCGAGGCGTGGCACGTTGTAGTTCACGGAATTACAGTGGTGGTGCGTCGAGAGATGTTGTGATCATGGTCCGACAAGACACTTGGCGAGTGTTGTCAGAGGAGATGACTTGACAGTGGTAATGGTTTCTCTTGGTGCTGGAAGGTGCGGTTCCCTGCATACGCGAGGTTCGAGGTAAGGTCAAGCATGGAGACCTTCCGTTTCGATAGAGGTATGTTGGTTTCTCCTTGGTCGGAGAGATTGTGTTTTGCCAAGTTCATCATCTTGTGTCGTGTGTTCGGATTGGTTGGCCTTCGTGTGCCATGAAGTCCGTGCGAGACGCGATCGGTCTTTTGGCAAGGTGATTGCCTGTGAGAAGCGCTACCCTTTTCCCCTTGTGGTGTAAGGGTGCTGGCACTATTCTGGAAGGATGTGTGCCATTTTGGGTAGTGCTCGCGAAGACTTGTGGCTGGTGTAATGATTCCTGATGCGTCGTGAATCAGAGCCTGCAGAGTTGCAGAGGATTGCTAGACTAGCGAGAGAGTCTATGCTCTGGGTTTGAGGTGACCGTGTTTTCCTTACCCTGCTGTTCGGAGTTAGCCAGCCGAGTTGAGGATTGTCGGTATGGTAGATCCCAAGTCGTTGTTATGGTGCCAGTGCACGTGGATCAGAGTGCGCAGCGAAAGCCTGGTGGTACCATAACCCACAGGTTCAGGATCGTACCATTGGTTGCTACGGGCAGATTCCCTGTTGTACCCCTGTGGTCAATTGAGTCATCTTGTGGTCACTTGGGTCATTCGACATCATCCTGTGGTCATTTGAGTTATTTGATTTTCTTGGTTTTGATAATGGCTAAACACTATAAGTCATTGATGTTTTACCACTCTTATATGACTAAACTACTTGATGTTATTTCATGACAGATATGCCAAGGAATGGAGTGGAGATGGCAAAAGTGAAAGCTCAATGATTGCGCCCTCGTACATGGATCGACCTGTGCGGTCAGGTCGCGGGGGTCAAGGGGACAGCGCCCTTGCGGGGTTTTCTTGGGGCGGAGCCCCCGGAACAAAATTTTGATTATAGGAGCGATATAATCAATAGAAATCTTCAAGACAGTCAAGGTTGATGCCACAGATGAGAACGGATTGCTAAAGGACTCAAGCAACGGAGTTAAAGAGGTTAACGGACCGACCCGAGAAAACCCGGGGTCTGCCCAGCTGGCGGTCGACCGCCAGCACAGGGGCGGTCAACCGCCCCAGCCAGCAGCTCCCAGTCTGCACGAGTCTTAGTGGCGGTCGACCGCCAGCCCAGTAGCGGTCGACCAGAAATTCCAGGGACCATCCGTCTACAGCGTTTCTCAGTAGCGGTCGACCAGAAATTCCAGGGACCATCCGTCTATAGCGTTTCTCAATAGCGGTCGACCGCCAGCTTCTGCAGGTCGACCGCCAGCCCCGAGCCAACAATGTTGACTTTGTTTTCCACTTCGAGAAGAGCTCCTTTTCTTGTATTTGTTTAACCCCAAAGTCACCCAATCTTCCATAGATTGTGGATCTGGTCTGGGGGATGTCCAAGGACCATTCAAAGTCTATAAAACCAACACATGAGGGGTTAGAAACACTAATGCATCAATTGGAACAAGAGAGATCTAGGGAGGCTAGAGGAGGTGATTCACGGGTACTGTAGCACCTCCGTGAACAGTGCTTCGGACTGGAGTTCTTCATCCATCCAAGGTGATTCAAGCTTGCTTTTGAAGCCATCAACCTCCAAGAAAGGTGTAGAAGCAATCAAGGTTCAAGGCTGCATCCATTATCTCCCACATAAACTCAAAGGAGATTCAAGGAAGATCGATTTGCAAAGAAGAAGGAACCGTTGTTGCTGAACCAAGAGGAGTCTTTGCAAGAGAGAAGAAGCCCTTGTTGCTGATCAACATCGAATCTAAGATAAGATCTTTTCTCCTTGAGCATATTCCATATCTTGTTTGAGAGCTTTCATATTTGTTCTCTTTCCATTTCATTCAAACATTTGAAACTGAATATCGTCCCTACCGGTGGTTAGTAGGAAGGCAATCGGAAGTTGTCCGATCTGCGGTGTTGACGTGCCTACCTGTGTGATGTGACACAACATGCAGCGGAGGACAATGATACTAATTTGATGTGACGCGACTCCCTTGGACCTAGGATAGCAAGCAACACACGAGTTCGGCAATGTCACACTAGCGGACTCACTCGCGTAGGCACACTCGGGTCCGAAGGAGGACCGACGATGGCGGTGAGGGTCCGGGGGTTGGACCTCAAGGTCCCAAGGGTTTGGCTAGCTAGGAAGGGACCCCAATGGGCCAGGGATGCCCGATTTCAAGGGCGGCCGGCACGCCGAGGGCGTGGGATGCAATGGCTCTCTCTCAACTTGCTCCGCGGCGAACACAAGAATTGATTGAATTGCGGGTCGGTCGCTCGTCTCACTTCCAACGGGCAACTAAGAGCGATACTAAGCTAGCAATGGTAATAACCAGCAGCGAAGAGTGGCCAGGAGCTCACCTGATCGGCGTGAAGACGCCGATCCCGGTCGGAGACGAGGGCGAGCGGGGAAGTGTGCTCCCCGCACACTGCGCCGGTGAAGCTTCAAAACCTGTTCAAGAGTACAATTACTACACCTCGCGCAGGAGGGTGATCTCGGAGGTGGGAATTGGTTAATTACAAACAAACACTACCACCACGTAGGGTGGGGCGATAAGCCGGCCAGGCGGGGATGGGAGGACGGACCGAAATGGTAGAAAGGAAATCAATGTGGGTTCAGCTGCAATCTGGACGGCTGGATAGGGTGTTGTTGTTGGCTCTGTCCCGGGCTTGTCCGGACTCCGAATTGAGCGAAACCACCTCGCAATGCTTCCTGACTTGAAGCCGGTGTTGTCTGAATTTGGGGGCGGCCTTTGGAGTCAGGGACTGGCAGCACTGGCGACTGAACCAGGACAGTTGGTGTGGTCTCTGGCCGGACCTGTTCTATAGAAGTAGGTTGCAGATGCTGTCACGGGCGTTCCCGAACTCCGATTGGCACGAAATCAGTGGTGTCGTCTCCGTGGTCGAGGTAGCTTTCAGCTGGAGTTGGTGGGGCTGCAATCTGAGGCTGTGGACGATCGGTGTGCCCTGAAGAGTAGGCACTGGTTGCTGTAGGCTGCTGGAGGCAGATCCGCACAACAGAGGGAGAAAATTCGGAACTCTGGCCCCGGATGCCGAATGAGGTTCTGTTTCTTTCTCCTGGTTGGGGACAGATGGAGGAAGAACTTTGATGAAGGGCCGTGGGTCTGAATCCTCCACGATTAGCCGTGGTGCAGCGACGAACCGAGTTGCAGACTCTGGCCGCAGTGGCTACCAGATGCGAGCAGTGGATTGCAGAAGTTGTCCCGGCCGCTCCCGGCTGCCGAATCACAAACTGTCAGAGTCACTGGAACCGTGGACAAAGCCTCTTAACAGAAAAACTGACGGCAACACCTTCTGAGGTCGGGGTGGACAGGGGGACGCCGATGAGTGTATGCTGGTCGCAGAAGACTGGAGAAGGCAGCCTCGTGCGACTGGACGAAAAAAATCAGAACTTGGGGTCCCGGATGCCGAATGTAGCTCTGCTTCTTTCTCCTGGTCCGGGACAGGGGGAGGAAGAACTTTGAAGAAGGAACTTCAGCCTGATTCCTTCTCCGTTGCTTGCAAAGCAGCTTCCAATCGGGATCAGGCTTTCTGCAGGTGGTGTCTGGCGCAGTCGGGGTAGGATAGCTCTCACGGGCGGCCACGAACTCAGAATTGCACGATTCTTCTTCGCCTGCGTAGTGGACTGGACGCCCTTTCCAGAAATGTATGGTACGCCATAGGATGTCACCGTATGAATCCGGTACAGCTTCTACAAGTCGTAGTTCGTTCTGCCACCTGCAGACTTTCAAAGTAGAGGGAGGGGATGGTGGAAGATCTAGTGATAGGGGTGAGGATAGGCAATGGTGGAGATGGTGGTGTGGAAGGTAGATAGGGGTAGGGTGTTTTGGGGGTGTGGAGGGGAATGGAGCAGGGGAGATGGAGGTCCAAGATGGTGGAGGGGAGGGGAGGCCGCGGCTAGGAGAGAGGGGGATGGGGGTGGTCGGCCAAGGCAATGGAGGTGAAAGAGGGGTTGAGGGGTTCGACCCTAGGAGGTAGGGGAAGGGGGTGGACGACCTAGGGAGATGAAGGGCTGTATTGGGGAGAGGAAGAGTCTTCTAGGGAGGTGGATGGTTGCTTGGGGAAGGGGGATGGATGCTTTGGGAAGGTGGAAGGGTGCTTGGGGAGGTGGAATGAGTAATGGAGAGAAGTAATGGGGCCTTGGGAGTTGAAGGGACTTGCCTAGGTGGCAAGTGAGGTGGCAAGGGGTGAGGAGAGAGGGGAATTTTGAAATTTAGAGAGAGAGGGAGGGAGGAGAGAGAGGGGGTTCGCCCCTAGGAGAGAGGGAGAGAGAGAATTAGAGAGAGAGAGAGAAGACTCAAGGGGATTCAAGTGGGTTCAATTTTCATTCATTCATCAATTTCTCTCTTCAAGTGGGGGATTGGGGTCCTTATATAGGAAACCCACAATTTACAATAAGTCCTCACATTGTGGACAACTGACAGAAGACCAAAGGTTGGGGAAGGGGGCGCCCATGGGCCAGGCCCAATGAACAGGCCCAATAACCTACTAAGCTAGTTAATGAAACTTGGACTTAGGTAAATGACTAACTAACTTGGGTAATAGACTCAATAAAAGGCAAAATTACATGATAATGACTCAAGAAAATTGTGGAAATTATATAGCTAGACTCCAAAAATCATGGCGAGCAAAATGGCGAGTAGCAGGACCCTCGGAGGTATGTGAAGGAGTAAGCGATGTCCCCATCATACTCCCGGGGTGCGGAGAACTCGACACGTCGAGTAAGGGCCCACCGGGGGAGCAGCTCAGGGCATCCTGCAATCTCCAAAACCAACCTGCACCTGCGACTAGGGGACGGCTCTTCATCCTCTCAAGGTGGCCCGGACACACCCTCATGCTGGCGATGGAACCCTGCTTGCATAGTATTGCCCCTCTGTGTACACGTCGGGCTCTCAAGGCTGTTTTGTGGAAGCACTCCGGGGTGTCCCTCTTAAAGGAAGTTATAGGCTCAAAGTACTCACTGGGATTCACCGCGGTGCCCATGTAGGGTGCCGGATCAGCCGCATGATAATTGGGGTATATCCCATAGCCCATTAGTAAATCTAATCCATAAGCCAGGTTTGCCAAAGCCACTCGGAACATGAAAGGTCCAAGTCCTCGTGCCCTTGATTTGGAGGTGGCCCTAAGATAGAGTCGTTCCAATGCCACCATCGTGAGGTTTCCTCCTTGGATTTCAAAGTGCCACCCGTGAGTTATAGCCCGCTCATTATGATCGTCACTACCCATATTTGGATGCTTGCTTGAATGAGTATGCTTTGAGTGATGGTGCGGTGGGGGTGGGAAGTATGTGGTATGCAATGGGGGACCGGGGCAGCCATACATAGACCTATCATTCATGGATGTGATGAGGCATCTTGTGGACTCAGGGGGGCCTGGGAAACCATAGGCGGATCTATTGTGTATGGCTGTGAGAGTTACCGGGGGACCTGGACATCCACGTGTGCTCCATTCAAGTGTAAGGGCTATGAAGAATGTGGGTGGACCAGCACAACCAAATGTAGGCCAGTTATGCATTGAGCCTAAACTGTGCGTGACATGCATGGGAGGGCTGGACTCATGACCCTTGTCAAATGATGTGACATGCCAAGATGGGTGCTTTCTTCTCCTAGAGATGATGACCATGTGTGTGGGTATGGGGTGGCCTTTAAGCTCCCATTTGTAAGGGCCGAAGGGATCATAGTAGGTATGCATCATGGGGTGGGGCACTACCTTGTTCCCTAGGTGTATACTGCCCATGGTCATGGTTCCCTTGGTGTGGGCTGGGTCTAGGACGAGGTGTGTTGGTTCTAGTATGGTGGGTGAGGGTAGGAGGGAGTGGGTGGTGGGTAGGGCGGTCAGGTCCCATGGGTTCATTGTCTTCCATAGGGTGGGATCAAAGGGGTCATGGAATGTGTTACCAAGGGTGAGGTGTTCTTTCACCTCAAGGTCTCCAAATGATGGTGAGTCCTCCTCCTTAAATGTAGTAATTGAACCGAAGTTCGAGGAGGGTTGGTTGGTCATGATTGGAGGGCTTGGTATCCTACCCGAAATAAGTAACTCCAATTCGCGGATAGCATCGGGCTCTTCGGGAATGGGGAGGGATAAAAGAAGGTCGCTAGTGTAGCAACCCACAGTGTAAATGGAAGAGATAGACCCGACACATAGATGTAGGAGGTTAAGACTCCTAGGTTGGTCGGCTACAGTGGTCAACATGCCAGTTAGCTTCATTTGCCAAGTTAGACCCTCAAGAAAATCCCCTAATGTTTCCACCTGATAGGATGATTAGATTGTGGTGTGATAGGTGGATAAGGGTACTATAGGAAGGTTTTGCTCCATGGGTGGGTAAGCATGGACCATGAGATCTCCAAATGGGTTCTCCTTTAGCCAACGTGAAAGGGGTTCTCCTAAGATAAGCTCGGTCCCTATTAAGGAGGGTGGTGTAAGGTGAAGACCACCATGTGAAGTTCCTTCTTCTTCCTGGACATGGGCGATCTCTATGGCGGGGGTTGGTGTGTTCACCTCTATGGGGTCGGGTATGGGAATCATGGGTTCCTCTATCAAGGAGGTGAGATGGTTCCTTGAGGGTGGGGTGGTGAGGGTAGGTGTGTGGTACCCCCGGGGTGGGAGGTAAAGGGGAACTTGGTTTGGGATCGGTAAGGGGAGAAGTGGGGGCCTAGGTTGGGGTTGGGTAGGGATTGGTAGTGGAAGATGGATGGGTTGAGGAGGATTGGGTTGATTGGTTTCAGGGGGTGTGTCTCTTTTAGGGGAAGATGGAGGGGTGGTTTTGGGGACCAAGGAAGTTTGTGGAGTGTGGGTTTGTGGGAGAGTTTTGGGTGGGGTGGTGGTGGCCATCATGGGCCTAGGTGGAGTGGACATGGGGTCCATACGGGTTGGAATGGTGAGGGTGGAGTGAGCCATGATGCTTCCTCCACTTGGGATGGGAACTTCTTGGCCTAACCCATGATATTGTGATTCATACTCCTCTTCCTATTCGGGGGAGGCCTCATATTCCTCAACTTCAATCTCATTCCTTTGTGGTGTGGGGGTCTTGCTCTCCAGGGGAGTGGGAAGGCCTTTTGGCGATGGGGTGGTGCAAGTTGGAATTATTTGAGGTGGTGGAGTTTGGACCCTAAGGGAGGTGAAGATATTCTTAATCTCAATCCTTAGTTCTTCTAATGAGTCTTGGGGTCTTTTGGGTGGTGGGGTTTGGGTCCTAGTGGAGGCCTTGGGTTGACTGGGAGGAAAAGGGGGAGTGGGAGTGCTCCTCGGGTTATGGTCCTCACGGTAGGAGTGGGACGGTCGGGGAGCGTAGTTCTTCCTAAGCTCACTCTTCATCTCTTCCCATGAGTGAATGGGCTCTTGCCCCCAAACCCTTCTGAATCTCTCTTTGTGTTCCCACATTTTCTTAGCTAGACCCCGAAGTCGTGCCTTGGCCCTGCGGACTCTCTCGGATCCATATACCCAAGTTCTTTCAAAGTCCCTTTCCATGGTATTCTCCCACCTAAGATAGGCATGAGGATCTCCATCAAAATGAAGGACCTCATCTACAATGTAGTCCATGTGGAGGGGGTCAATCGGACCATTTGGCCAACGAGGGGTATGCATGATGATCGGGTGATGAATGCAATTGCCCTAGGACAAGACTTAGTAGAGACAAGTCTAGAACCTGGCTCTGATACCAATTTGATGTGACACAACATGCAGCGGAGGACAATGATACTAATTTGATGTGACGCGACTCCCTTGGACCTAGGATAGCAAGCAACACACGAGTTCGGCAACGTCACACTAGCGGACTCACTCGCGTAGGCACACTCGGGTCCGAAGGAGGACCGACGATGGCGGTGAGGGTCCAGGGGTTGGACCTCAAGGTCCCAAGGGTTTGGCTAGCTAGGAAGGGACCCCAATGGGCCAGGGATGCCCGATTTCAAGGGCGGCCGGCACGCCGAGGGCGTGAGATGCAATGACTCTCTCTCAACTTGCTCCGCGACGAACACAAGAATTGATTGAATTGCGGGTCGGTCGCTCGTCTCACTTCCGACGGGCAACTAAGAGCGATACTAAGCTAGCAATGGTAATAACCAGCAGCGAAGAGTGGCCAAGAGCTCACCTGATCGGCGTGAAGACGCCGATCCCGGTCGGAGACGAGGGCGAGCGGGGAAGTGTGCTCCCCGCACACTGCGCCGGTGAAGCTTCAAAACCTGTTCAAGAGTATAATTACTACACCTCGCGCAGGAGGGTGATCTCGGGGGTGGGAATTGGTTAATTACAAACAAACACTACCACCACGTAGGGTGGGGCGATAAGCCGGCCAGGCGGGGATGGGAGGACGGACCGAAATGGTAGAAAGGAAATCAATGTGGGTTCAGCTGCAATCTGGACGGCTGGATAGGGTGTTGTTGTTGGCTCTGTCCCGGGCTTGTCCGGACTTCGAATTGAGCGAAACCACCTCGCAATGCTTCCTGACTTGAAGCCGGTGTTGTCTGAATTTTGGGGCGGCCTTTGGAGTCAGGGACTGGCAGCACTGGTGACTGAACCAGGACAGTTGGTGTGGTCTCTGGCCGGACCTGTTCTGTAGAAGTAGGTTGCAGATGCTGTCACGGGCGCTCCCGAACTCCGATTGGCACAAAATCAGCGGTGTCGTCTCCGTGGTCGAGGTAGCTTTCAGCTGAAGTTGGTGGGGCTGCGATCTGAGGCCGTGGACGATCGGTGTACCCTGAAGAGTAGGCACTGGTCGCTGTAGGCTGCTGGAGGCAGATCCGCGCGACAGAGGGAGAAAATTCGGAACTCTGGCCCCGGATGCCGAATGAGGTTCTGTTTCTTTCTCCTGGTTGGGGACAGATGGAGGAAGAACTTTGATGAAGGGCCGTGGGTCTGAATCCTCCACGATTAGCCGTGGTGCAGCGACGAACCGAGTTGCAGACTCTGGCCGCAGTGGCTACCAGATGCGAGCAGTGGATTGCAGAAGTTGTCCCAGCCGCTCCCGGATGCCGAATCATGAACTGTCAGAGTCGCTGGAACCGTGGATAAAGCCTCTTCACAGCAAAACTGACGGCAACACCTTATGAGGTCGGGGTGGACAGGGGGACGCCGATAAGTGTATGCTGGTCGCAGAAGACTGGAGAAGGCAGCCTCATGCGACTGGAGGAAAAAATCAGAACTTAGGGCCCCGGATGCCGAATGTAGCTCTGCTTCTTTCTCCTGGTCCGGGACAGGGGGAGGAAGAACTTTGAAGAAGGAACTTCAGCCTGGTTCCTTCTCCGTTGGTCGTGAAAGCAGCTTCCAATCGGGCTCAGGCTTTCTGCAGGTGGTGTCTGGCGCAGTCGGGGTAGGATAGCTCTCACGGGCGGCCACGAACTCGGAATTGCATGATTCTTCTTTGCCTACGTAGTGGACTGGACGCCCTTTCCAGAAATGTATGTTACGCCACAGGATGTCGCCGTATGAATCTGGCACAGCTTCTACA
Source organism: Amorphophallus konjac (assembly GCA_022559845.1). Taxonomy (NCBI): domain Eukaryota; kingdom Viridiplantae; phylum Streptophyta; class Magnoliopsida; order Alismatales; family Araceae; genus Amorphophallus; species Amorphophallus konjac. The sequence continues at coordinate 82,942,892 of CM040125.1, forward strand.
AGTCGTAGTTCGTTCTGCCACCTGCAGACTTTCAAAGTAGAGGGAGGGGATGGTGGAAGATCTAGTGATAGGGGTGAGGATAGGCAATGGTGGAGATGGTGGTGTGGAAGGTAGATAGGGGTAGGGTGTTTTGGGGGTGTGGAGGGGAATGGAGCAGGGGAGATGGAGGTCCAAGATGGTGGAGGGGAGGGGAGGCCGCGGCTAGGAGAGAGGGGGATGGGGGTGGTCGGCCAAGGCAATGGAGGTGGAGAGGGGTTGAGGGGTTCAACCCTAGGAGGGAGGGGAAGGGGGTGGACGACCTAGGGAGATGATGGGCTGTATTGGGGAGAGGAAGAGTCTTCTAGGGAGGTGGATGGTTGCTTGGGGAAGGGGGATGGATGCTTTGGGAAGGTGGAAGGGTGCTTGGGGAGGTGGAATGAGTAATGGAGAGAAGTAATGGGGCCTTGGGAGTTGAAGGGACTTGCCTAGGTGGCAAGTGAGGTGGCAAGGGGTGAGGAGAGAGGGGAATTTCAAACTAGAGAGAGAGGGAGGGAGGAGAGAGAGGGGGTTCGCCCCTAGGAGAGAGAGAGAGAGAGAATTAGAGAGAGAGAGAGAGATAGACTCAAAGGGATTCAAGTGGATTTCAAGCTTTCATTCATTCATCAATTACCTCAAAATGGTGGCTTGGGGCCCTATTTATAGAGAAACCCCAATTACATAGAAGTCCCTGGAAATTGGACTAATGACAGAAGACCAAGGGGTGGGGAATGGGGCGCCCATGGGCCAGGCCCAATGAACAGGCCCAATAACCTACTAAGCCAGTTAATGAAACTTGGACTTAGGTAAATGACTAACTAACTTGGGTAATAGACTCAATAAAAGGCAAAATTACATGATAATGACTCAAGAAAATTGTGGAAATTATATAGCTAGACTCCAAAAATCATGGCGAGCAAAATGGCGAGTAGCAGGACCCTCGGAGGTATGTGAAGGAGTAAGCGATGTCCCCATCACTGTGGTTAGTTGGAAGGTAATCAGAGGTCTTTCCGATTTGCGGTTCAATGCGTGGCACTAGTGGAGCCTCACCGGATTTGGTGAGGGGTGGACGTAGGACTGGGGATTCAGTCTGAACCACCTTAAAATCTCGTGTGTGGTGGTTTGCTTGTGTGATTGCTTTGTGTTAGATGCATGCTTAGGTTCAATCTCTATATTACGTAATCATCTTGCTAAGCAAATCGTTGTGTCCTTCGTTAAGCTAGTTGATGCGGGACGGGACCACGAACATGACATGCTCGCGATCGTCCCTTAACGAGGGAAGCGTCGGATGTGCGCGGTTGAGAAACCGGCTGGGAGCTAGGGTGGTCGGCTCTCACTTGTGCCCGGATCGGGTCACGGGACGGCTTCGCTCTCTCTCGCAGCAGTGATATTATAAATTGAAAGCGGGCTAGGTATCCCTACACATGCTCTCTAGCAGCGGCATATAAAGCATATAAAGAATTGAGCTAATGCCAAGTGTAAGGGTGAAGGCGATACCTCCACGCTCTCGGCGTGGCGAAGATGGGACCCGGCCGGAACTCGTACCCCCGGGAACTTAATACATTATGGTTACAGCAATGCAACTAAGCCCACTCCACGCAGGGAGGTAAAGGGCGACACAAGCGGGCCCGGGAGGACCAGTTTCGGGTTGACGGGCGGTTCCGGGTGATGCTTCGGCTTCACGCGTACTCGTGTTAGTGGGGGCCCACATGCTGACCGGAGGGGTCGTGTGGGGCCTGATGACTCCTCTGTTGTGGAGACACTTGGGAAGCGTTCCCCTGGGATGGCGAGCTGCTGGAACGACCACCGGACGCCGGGCGGCCCTCGGACGACGCTCGCGGGGAACTCGGCCACAAACCTGAACTTCTGTTTGCAGGCGCGCGACTTGGAAGAAACTGCTGCTGCGATCAGCCCCGTCGTCGGAACGCGACGAAATTAGAGCCGTTGGAAAGAGGACTCAAAATACTTCGACGTAGGGGTCTTCAGAAAAAATAATCAGATCTGTATTTCTGATTGTTGAAGTTACAATCTTGCTGAATTCGGGCCAGAACTGCAGGGGCAGGATCTATCTTCTCTGAAGATCGACGTTGACCGGGGAGAAGACCTCTGAATCTGGCAATGATTTCTTCAGCAAAGTTGAAGGTCTCTGAGAGAGGAATCCGGGACTAATTTTGGGTTTTTGATTGGAGAAGAAATGGATTTTCTGGGATTTTTTTACTAGACCTGGGTCGGATCTGGGAAACTGTGGGCAGACTATTCTTGGGAGCTTGGACGAAATTTGTAAAATACTTGGAGGGTGAACCAAAAATTAAGAAAATTCCTGGTGGTAGAGGGATGTGGACAGAACTCCCAGTAAATTTGGGCGTCCCAAAGAAAATCAAAAGATGGTTCGAATGGGGTAGACTCAGAGCTGATGAACAGTGAACAGAACCAGGACAGATCTGGAACTTGGACTTGGACGAAAATCAAAACATAGCTAAAGGATGAATTTTGACGTGCTTTTTTTGTGGGGATAAGGGTTCTAGAGGGGAACCAACCCTGAAATTTTGAGCTTCAGAAGACGAAGGGAGTGATAGCAGGAATTCAGAGAAGAAGGATCTGTCCTGAGTGGATAGAACACCGAAACCGTTGGCAACGACGCGTCGGCGGCGAGTCGATGGCGGCGGCGATCACCGGAGTTGCTTCAGATGCTGGAGGGGATCAAGGGGTAAGGGATTACACTCTAGAAAGGGGAGAGGGGGGTGGAGGAACCAGGGAGAGAGAGGGGAGGGGCGCAAGCTTCACTTGGGGCAAATGCCTTTTTTTTCATTCATTAATTCATTCAATATGAAAATACAAGTATATATATGCAAGGGGTCTAACCTATTCTAAGCCCTTGGATCAAGGGTTGATTAATGAAGGGTTGGGATGTGGTTTGAACAACCACATTAAACCCCATTAAACAACAAGGTTCGCCCCCCCCCCTTTAAGAGGACAATTAGAATTTGTCTTCTTTAATTAATTCTAGGTCCAAGTCCAAGTTTGGACCATGGACCAGCCACCTTGGGCCCAGGAGTCCAGGTGGACCAATAAGGAGGAGGGAGGGGGCCCCTGCAGGGCCTACATGCACATTTGCAAAGAAACCCAATGGCCTTTTACAAATAAACCCACTAAGACCTACTATTGTGTACCCATATATCACAAGGGCGTACATACAAATACAAAAGGACGTAGATGCAAACACAAAGTGAGCGGGCTGACGTTGATGTCCCCATCAATTCTCCCCGGGTGGGAGGAACTCGACCCCGTCGAGTAGGGGTATGACTGCGCGAGTACTCCGGCGGATCCGTCACCGTGCCAAGTAGTGCGGGTATGCTCCACTCCAAGTGATCGGCACCTGCTCATTCCATATATACTCGATATGCAAACTGCTATGGCTAAAGGTGGTCACTCCGAAGGGGCACTCTCAAAAGGAAGGAAACAGCTCGAAGACTCACTAGGAATCACCGCTGAGTCCCTATAGGTGACTGATCCGGATATAGAAGTAAAACCGATCCCATACTCATCAAGTGAGTCCACTCGCCTCTTACTCGTAAGAGACCGACAACGAGCTTGCACAAGACACATGCAGACTCACCATGCAATACACACAAACAATCGACTCAAACACACCACACAAACAAACCACACAAGAAAACACACTGACTCAACTATGACCCTAGACACACCTAATGTTAGTCCGACCCGTACATGGGTGACGGCGGACCAGGACACCCGAATATGTGCCATGCATACACTAGATGTACTCGATGCTTGACGGAATGGATGACTCCTAGACACCCTAAGATGTACCAATCATGCATTGGCGACCTATGGGATTTGGGTGGGGAAGGACTAGGAGATCCGAAACTACCCTCGTCATCATCCCTAGATGTAGAGACGGCGTGCCGACTAGGCCGAGGGGTATGGGTGGAATAGTGAACTCTTCGGAAGAGGTGGAGAGAATGTGATAGCTCGGGAGCTTCACTAGTGGAGGGGTCAAAAGGGTCAAAGAAGGTATGACCCCCGGAGATGGGTTCCTCCATGACATGGTCCCAATAGTGAAATTCTTGAAGGTGTGAAAGGTCACCTTCATCCGTCGTAGTGAATGGGACGATGATCATGTGAAGAAGATAGGATTCCTCCCTTGGGCAAAAAGGAACGAAGTCGGACTCGGTCGACATCGGGAGGAGTAGAAGAATCTCCGTGGTGACACAACCCACGGTGCACTCGGAGGTAATGGACCCTACGGCCGGATGGGTGAAGCTACGACTAGTAGGTTGGTCGAAGCCTCGGGCCAATAAATGGGTCAACTTCCATTGCCAACATAAACCAAGAATAAGATCACCCAATGTGTCAACATGGTGACTAGATCGAAATATGGTATAGAAGGAGTTGACCGGCACTAAAGGGAGGATGGGGTCCATAGATGGAAAAGGAGGTGGGACCAAGCCATGCGTGAGCCAACGAAGAAGCGGCTCGACTATGTATAGCGTCCCCGTAAGAAACACGGGTGGCTCGGGGTGAGACGGCTCCAAGCATAATGGTTCCGAATGTGGAGTGGACCGTTGGGGTAGGGTGGTTGCACATGTGAGGGTGATCTTGCCGGGTAGGTAAGGTGGGTATAAGGTGCAAATCCTCTTGCCCCAGTCAAGATTGGCTCTTCTCTCTCCTAACCACTTTTGCCCTAGAATGATGCATGAACCAGCAAGTGTGCCGATCCTGCACCATGCGCCATCGGTGTAGAGAACAGAGCCGATCCTCTTATAGAACTCAACACAAGCAAAATCACCATCGCGGACAATCTCGCCTGTCTTGGAGAGAGACTCCACGATGTCAAGAGAAACCCAATTATCCGACTCCCTATCGGTGAAATGGAGTTCCGTTGTGGACCCGTTGGGTAGAGCGGCTTTCATAATGAGAGGGGCAAAACCAAAGGCTCGGTCCATGAGGACATTCATTTTGGCCACAAAAGTTGACCACTCGGACGTATGGTCTTGGGGATCGGCCATGGGTAGTGGACATGGGCATGCATACACACGGTGACAAGACACTAGACCGACTATGCAAGTTTGGAATGCATGCACACTAAGGACCCTAGACGTAAACCAAGACTCGGTACGGGGCGGAGTTAATCAATCCGAAGATCACTCGCGCAAGTGTGCGGCCTTCCCGATAGGCGTAGCCTAACGTTCGGACAACACCTTTTTATATACCGACTAATGGTATGCAAATGCGACCCAAAAGGCACCTTTTTTTTTGTTTTAAAACAATGATGACCCTAAACACGACTTAAACCGACTAATGACTCGATGTAAATGACACTCTTTTTTTTTTCTTTTTGACACCCTAGACTCAAACTCGCTCTGATACCAAATTGATGCGGGACGGGACCACGGACACGACAAGCTCGCGATCGTCCCTTAACGAGGGAAGCGTCGGATGTGCGCGGTTGAGAAACCCGCTGGGAGCTAGGGTGGTCGGCTCTCACTTGTGCCCGGATCGGGTCACGGGACGGCTTCGCTCTCTCTCGCAGCAGTGATATTATAAATTGAAAGCGGGCTAGGTATCCCTACACATGCTCTCTAGCAGCGGCATATAAAGCATATAAAGAATTGAGCTAATGCCAAGTGTAAGGGTGAAGGCGATACCTCCACGCTCTCGGCGTGGCGAAGATGGGACCCGGCCGGAACTCGTACCCCCGGGAACTTAATACATTATGGTTACAGCAATGCAACTAAGCCCACTCCACGCAGGGAGGTAAAGGGTGACACAAGCGGGCCCGGGAGGACCAGTTTCGGGTTGACGGGCGGTTCCGGGTGATGCTTCGGCTTCACGCGTACTCGTGTTAGTGGGGGCCCACGTGCTGACCGGAGGGGTCGTGTGGGGCCTGATGACTCCTCTATTGTGGAGACACTTGGGAAGCGTTCCCCTGGGATGGCGAGCTGCTGGAACGACCACCGGACGCCGGGCGGCCCTCGGACGACGCTCGCGAGGAACTCGGCCACAAACCTGAACTTCTGTTTGCAGGCGTGCGACTTGGAGGAAACTGCTGCTGCGATCAGCCCCGTCGTCGGAACGCGACGAAATTAGAGCCGTTGGAAAGAGGACTCAAAATACTTCGACGTAGGGGTCTTCAGAAAAAATAATCAGATCTGTATTTCTGATTGTTGAAGTTACAATCTTGCTGAATTCGGGCCAGAACTGCAAGGGCAGGATCTATCTTCTCTGAAGATCGATGTTGACCGGGGAGAAGACCTCTGAATCTGGCAATGATTTCTTCAGAAAAGTTGAAGGTCTCTGAGAGAGGAATCCAGGACTATTTTTGGTTTTTTGATTGGAGAAGAAATGGATTTTCTGGGATTTTTTTACTAGACCTGGATCGGATCTGGGAAACTGTGGGCAAACTGTTCTTGGGAGCTTGGACGAAATTTGTAAAATACTTGGAGGGTGAACCAAAAATTAAGAAACTTCCTGGTGGTAGAGGGATGTGGACAGAACTCCCAGTAAATTTGGGCGTCCCAAAGAAAATTAAAAGATGGTTCGAATGGGGTAGACTCAGAGCTGATGAACAGTGAACAGAACCAGGACAGATCTGGAACTTGGACTTGGACGAAAATCAAAACATAGCTAAAGGATGAATTTTGACGTGATTTTTTTTGTGGGGATAAGGGTTCTAGAGGGGAACCAACCCTGAAATTTTGAGCTTCAGAAGACAAAGGGAGTGATAGCAGGAATTCGGAGAAGAAGGATCTGTCCTGAGTGGACAGAACACGGAAACCGTTGGCAACGACGCGTCGGCGGCGAGTCGATGGCGGCGGTGATCACCAGAGTTGCTTCAGATGCTGGAGGGGATCAAGGGGGAAGGGATTACACTCTAGAAAGGGGAGAGGGGGGTGGAGGAACCAGGGAGAGAGAGGGGAGGGGCGCAAGCTTCACTTGGGGCAAATGCCTTTTTTTTCATTCATTAATTCATTCAATATGAAAATACAAGTATATATATGCAAGGGGTCTAACCTATTCTAAGCCCTTGGATCAAGGGTTGATTAATGAAGGGTTGGGATGTGGTTTGAACAACCACATTAAACCCCATTAAACAACAAGGTTCGCCCCCCCCCCCCCCCCTTTAAGAGGACAATTAGAATTTGTCTTCTTTAATTAATTCTAGGTCCAAGTCCAAGTTTGGACCATGGACCAGCCACCTTGGGCCCAGGAGTCCAGGTGGACCAATAAGGAGGAGGGAGGGGGCCCCTGCAGAGCCTACATGCACATTTGCAAAGAAACCCAATGGCCTTTTGCAAATAAACCCACTAAGACCTACTATTGTGTACCCATATATCACAAGGGCGTACATACAAATACAAAAGGACGTAGATGCAAACACAAAGTGAGCGGGCTGACGTTGATGTCCCCATCACTAGTTATATTCCGTGGCTATTATCATCATCTAGCTTTAAAGAGGGTTGCATTGCGAAAAGAGGGGCAGATCTATTCACCCCTCCCCTCTAGATCCGCTATCTACTACTCAACATTCCCGTGGATTGGAAGAGCATCGGAGGATTGGTTCCTCGATGTGAGATTAGCTCCGGTTGTGTGAGACGTGTTGTTGTCGTGCCGTCGCTCGAGGTATTGTGGTTTGTGGCACTGGCAGGTGGGGAGTTGGGGAAATATGTTGGCAAGGTTGCCGCATGAGTACCATGTTCATTGTTTGGAAGTCGTGTCAGGCATTTGGGTTCTAGACCTGGATAAGGTTGCTAAGGGAGTCGCCTGACAGTGGTCGAGGATACGAGTTTAGAGTCTGTGGGTTGGTGCCCGACTTACGTTGGAAGTTGTGTCCTTGGATGGGACCGTGGTTCTCGAGAAGTGATCTCTGAGAGATTATGAGTCCCAGTTGGTAGCTGTGAGCGGCTGGTGATGCTAGTCGTGTGATTGGCTACGACAAAGTCTGTATTATCAAGAGGCCCAGTTGAGTCTGGAAGTTCTAGAATGATGTGGAAGAGGACTCAGCAGTGGTGAGAATCTACGAGGTTTACGGACCCGTGTGCATTGGTCGCAGCGTCGTCGACTAGGTTGTTATGGTGGCAGGCGGCACTTTTCTATTCCGGAGACATGTGTCGAGGATTGTTCAGGTGTTGTCATGTGGCTCTGTGATGAGAGCGGAGCCGAGGATTGGCAGGCGTCAATTTGGACTAATTAAGATGAGATAGGATTTGATGAGACAAGATGATGGATGGTGATTGCGTGCGAGATCCTTTGAGGACGTTGACATTGGATGGTTGTCCTTGGTCTTGTGACCAGCATGGGAGGATTTCCCTGTAAGCCTGAGTCGAGTGAGGTGAGGATTGAGGATTTTGGAATCCTGTCATTCGATTTCGCCATGCTTCTCTGAGAGGGTAGAGTTGGCATGAGGATAGGTCTGGATGTGGCATCCGAGTAAGGATCGGCTCGAGTTGCAGTAATGGTCTATTCGAGAGTCAGCGGATGGCCTCGAGAGTTGTAATGTGCTCATCGAATCTGGTGGAAGACCAGGAAAGAAGGAAGGAGTTGAGCAAGCAGAGGCTTCCAGTCAACGAGTGTCTGGTGACCAGTGGTTGGTCTTTCACAGACAGAAGATGCTGGTGGTAGCAAGTTGAGAACGGTGAAAGTCCTGTGCATGTGAGGCCCTTGGTGGCCGTTTCCTTGATATGCCTTTCTGGATGGGATCTGGGCTTTGTTGAAGTTTGAGTTCTGACAGAGCTGGTCCAGTGCGGTTTTGGCATTCGGCCTGCCAGGTATGAGATGGTTCATGCCCCAGAGCCGACGAAATTATCGCAGTCAGTTGAGATGACTGTGTGAGCTGGTGGAAGCTCAGTGATGGTTGTCCCTGGTGTAGGGCGTGAGATCAGTCAGCTGGCAGCAGAGCTGACGTGTGATTGGTCCACCGAGCAAGAGTTTTTATCGGTGGCTATTTCTCGTAACGAGGATTGTGTTTTCTCGGTGAGCGAGATGGTGGCAACGATGCCATGATTGGTTTTCGTGGTGGCTAAGGTGACGCCAAACTTCTTCCCTTTTGCATATGCCTGCTCTGATGATCGATGTGTATTGTGTATTGAGTGAGGCATGTTGTTACGTTCCAGGTCTGGCCGCGTCCCTTAGGATTTGTCCCTTCATGAGTGCCGAGGCATTCACTAGAGCTCTGGAAGCGTTGCCAGCTGGGTGTCTTGTTCTTCCCCTTTAGATTGTTCTTGGCTCATATTTTGAGGATGAAATTTCTATAAGGGGGGAGGACTGTAACACCCTGGATTTTTTTTTGATTTTTTCATATCAGGACCCGTGAGTTCGAAGCACCTTGGTGAGTCCCGGGGAGTGTTTTGGGCTTTACGCGTGTTTTTGTCTGTCAGACATTCGGAACCCTGTGCAGGGTGAACCGATGCGTTTTCTGACTCCGGGACGTTACCAGCGCATTGTACATTTTTTGAGGATTTTGGGGAGTATTTTTTTCCTATTTTTATATTTTTTGAACATTCCAGATTTCCTATTTAAACCCCCCACCCTTTCTCTCTCTCCCTCTCTCTCTTCTCTCACGTTCTCTCTTCTCCCCCTCTCTTCTCTCCGGGTGGCCAACGGAGATGGACGAGGGCGAGGTGGCAACGCTCGTGGGGTGAGGGGCGGCGTGGATGGGGTGAGGATCGAGGCGTGGTGGCGCGAGGAAGCTCGGGTGCAAGTTCATGAATCGGAGGGTGTTTCGCGGGCGTTTCACGACGGAACGATGTCTGCGGCGCGTCAAATCTTCGGTGGAGGTAGGGGGATGGTTCCCTAGCTCGAGTACTTCATTTTCTGCAACTTTGGTATCCCGTGATGAGTCGAGCATGGGTTATTCCTCGTCGGGGGGGGGGGGGGGGGGGCGGGATAAAATCATGTTTTTAGGTCGTGTGACGGTTTCGACTGATCGAACGCCATTTTCTCACTTTCTTCCTCCCCCTTTTGGGGTTTGGGACCTGGGGAATGATCCACATTGTTTTCCCCCTCGACTGGGGTCGAGTGGGCTTGGAAATCGAACCCTAGGGCTGGGTTTGGAGGGTTCCCTGCTGCATTCGGTCGACCGACCAACCAGTGCCGGTCGACCGAACCGCAGCGGCGAACGGGGGATTCCCGCCTCAGTCCGATCGACCGACCGGCCAGCGCCGGTCGACCAACCGGGCGCCCCCCTCCCCTACGTATGGGCGGTCGACCGTCGAGTCTGGGCCGGTTGACCGACCCTGTTGGTCGACCGACCCCAGGGGCCTGGTCGACCCAAATGCAGTGGGCAAGCCCGTTTTGGGTCCCGGTCGGTCTGGTTGAGACCCAATGACTGACCTTTGGCCCCGTGAGTGTCCCGGACACCTCGTGGGTACCGTGACCATATTTTTGGGTGTCCAGAGGTACCATTTTACCTCAATTAGCATGCCCATGGGTTTTAAGGGTTCGGGTGACCCTTGTGTTCCGGGCTCATGTATTTTTCGCTAGATCGAGTCGCCATGGGTTGGCATGAGTACGGAGGGCTATTCCCGCACGTCGATAGCTTCGTTGGAACGCGGTTTCCGTGTGGGTTGTACGTATGGCCTTTGGACTGTGAGTCCAATTACCCAGCCTAGGGCTGGAGGGTTTTCTTGGCTTCCCTTTGGAAGGGATTGAGCTCGGTGGTCACAAGCCGGCTTGAGGATTATATTACCATGATTTCTGACCTAGGGATAGGCCAGATTGATGGCCTAGAGCAATCCTCGCACAACGATCATGACCCTGAGTCCTGTGACTCAAGGACCATTGGTTTAATAGGTTTAGTTGACTGCCTGGAGTCCGGTGGCATGGTGACACCTGTTTCCCGAGCTGGACGTGACAGGGCTTGTGAGTAGCATGTATGTGTTCCGGTGGTTTCCACCGAGAGTCATTTCTGTGGTGACCCCCACTGGTTGTAGCTTCCGAGGCACGCTTTTGCTGACCCACCTGAGTGTAGGTGGAGAGCTACAGTAGCTTGCCTGGGCACACGTGTGTTAACCGACCTAGGGGGTAGGTGGAGAGCTACACCCGTTAGAGACGGTTTTTAGGCTAGTTTGCTGTTGGGTCTCCCCTGTACGGTTCGAGTCTGGGCCGGGAGGAAAACCAGCTAGAGGGCCTGATGTAGTGCAGTCGTCCATTGTGTGCACACATGGTCGGGGACTTCAGACGCGTGCTGACGAGCACGACCCTGACTAGACCCTTATTTTTACTGTGGTCTCTGTAGTGTCTCGATTTCTGCCTGGGGCAAGAGAGGCACCTGAGGCGTGGAATAAGTCGTCAGTGTACGCTTCCAGCCATGCTTTGAGTGGGTAGGTGCCCCCGTCACGGGACGCGAGTTTCCGTGACCCGAGAGTCCATTTTCTGACCACAAGGCGTGGTTTCTCGGACCGTTTCTATGTGTTTTCCAAGGCTGAGGCCAGGAACGCTCGGTAGGATTACCGGGGCTTCACCCCTTGGCTGGGTCGAGTTCACGACAGTGAGGTCGTGACGGTACCCGTGGACAGTGTGGTCCAAGTTAGGCCCCGTCTTGGTGATAGGTCTCCACGGCAGAGTTGTAGTGGATTTTTCCTTGGTAGCTGTGGTGTTAGGTAGCCCTGTCCCCGATTGTGAAATCGGGAGTTCCTTCTCCCGTTACCGGTAGGAGTAGTGGTAGAGCTGAGGTTTTGCCGGCTACCGTGGGTTCTGCTTCTACCGCCGTTGTTGCTGCTTTCCGCTGTCGTCGTTGTTTACGGTTGGGGTTCCACGGGACCCCTACTAAGCCAGTGATAGTAGGATCACCCCTGATTTTCAGGTTATGTGGTTCTTCCTCGAGATTCGAGGGTGCTGCACAGAGGTTCATAGGTGCCAGCTCGCCGGGCCGAGTGTTCACTCGACATTGGGTACATTTTAATTTCTGTAGACGGTACTTTTTGGACTAGACACTGTAGTTTGTTTATTATTGTTATTCCTACTTTATTTCATATTTATGTGTATACTGCCACTCACACACACCTTTTAGCCCTTCTGAGCCCTCCGGCTCATGTGCAACAGACCAGGATTAGAATGGTATCGGGTTCTTCTTGGTATCCGGATCTTGGGTCGTTACATCGGGTGAGTACTTGCTTGGCTTGGACATTGATTATGCACCACTCTTTTGGTGACTTCGTGAAATGGTTGGCTCTGGCATGTGGTGGAGATCCAGGATGCGCTAGCTCGCGTGGCCCAGGCAGAGGAGGAGCGTGACGCCCGTGCGGCCACCGTGGAAGAGCTGGAGACGGAGTTACGATGTTACGACACTGAGGAGCTGCCACAAGACATGGTGGAGCTGAGGGTCTCCCTCTAGGTGGCGAGGGGGGATGTTGATAGAGAGAGAGAGGAGAGCAGAGTAGAGAGGCAGAGGGAGTGGGAGTGGGACAAGAGGAGGGTTCTAGAGACCTAGATGACGGAGTAGAGTAGAGTTCTAGAGGCCCAAGTGATGGAGTAAAGAAGGGTTCTAGAGGCCCTGGTGATGGAGCTCTGGACCAGCCTTGGGGTTGCAGAGCAGTGGCTGAAGGACAGTGAGGAGCGCTACAAGAGGGGGCGAGAGCGCGTAGCGCGCCTTCATCAATCCGGTTCCTTCTCTGTTGGCAGCCTTCTAGTCTCCTCAGCAGAGGAGTGCCGGGCCGCCGAGGTGGAGCGGGCTCTATGAAGTGAGGCGAGTACTGCCTCGCAGACCTCCATGAGCCCTTCTAGGGATCCCCGTCCCAGGAGAGAGGAGAGAGATGATCAGGAGGGCGGTGGCGAGAGTTAGAGAGTTACTTGTACACCCATCACCTCACTTATGATGTACATGACAGTTTATTATATATGAATGGGATGATTTATTTTTTGGTCACTTGTTTTGTTTCTTTGCCCGTTCTTTCTTTTTTCCGCCTCTTCTCTTTCATGCCGTTCCCACGTGATGTGATCGACAAAACCTCACCCAAGAATGGGGAATCGTGTCTCGCCGTGTCCGTTCCTTTTAGGAGAGCCTATCGCCAAATTTAATGACACCGACCTCTAGTCCTCTTTTGTACTCAAAATTATTTGCAAGACGACAATGAGCACTGGGAATCTTTTGATCGCGTAAGGAACAAGCCAACAAGTCACGCCATCGAATCATTTACTCCATAGAAGCGGCGAAGTGACACATGAGAGTGAAAGGAGGGTGCTCCGTCTCGAGGGCCACTGCTAAAGATAACAATGACAACTCCAGATCGAACCCCCCCTCATCTTATAAGTACCTCATCTTCTGCTCCACTTGATGACCCCGAGCAGTGGAAGCTGGTTTGAAGAGTAAAAACTTCTTAGAAGGGGAAGAAGTGAGAACTTCTTAAGTCCTAGAATGGAGGGCGAGTCTAGTTTCAGGATGGAGGGTGAGTCTTCTCACTCCTCGAAGAGAAGTAGATCCAGCGGTCGTTCCAGGAGGCTCTCCGATGTCGAAGGGAACCTTAGTGAGAGGACCCTATCGCAGCTTGTAAATGAATCCTTTCATTTCTTCCTTCATCCTTTCTTTCCTCTTTTTTTTGTTCTCTCATCCTTTTTGACAATGCACCCCTTTCTCATTTCTTGTGTATGCACAGAGTATGATGAGGTCACACATTTTCTAGGAATTGGTGGTGGCTACATATCGAGGCCTGTCGGACTTCCAGAAAGCTCGGCTAGACGCGATGGGGTTCAAGGCTTTCCTACGGGTTGAACCGATTAAGCACAACCTTGCCCTCATTCAAGCATTGCGTGAAAGATGGGACCCAGTGAGTCGTGCTTTCTTGATGCCCTGGGGGCATATGGTGCCCAGTTTAGAGGATGTGATCCGCATCACCGGCCTCAGAGTGGATGGTGAGGCGGTGACTGGGGTTACCTACCCCGACTATAAGAGGGGGCTCAGAAGCTTCTGGGGTTGGAATTGAAGGACCGAAAGAAAAGGTCAATAGCCAGGGCGTCTATCATGGAGGCACTGGGGCATATTGACACTCGTCTGAAGGTGACGAGTCCTTGGAGGAATTCATGGAGAGGACTGAAAGAGGATCCCGTGCTATATACAGTGTGGATGCGAGCAACTAGGAGAGGTCGAATATGGACTTGAGGAGGTTCCTCATTTTCTTGCTGGGGAGGTTGCTGCTGGGTTCCAAGGGAGACGACATCCATTACCACTTCCTAGAGCTCTTAGTAGACCTGGAGAGAGTAGGACAGTATGCATGGGGAGCCGTTGTGTTGGCGCATTTGTTTGTCGGTCTATCTCAAGGGTCAGATCGAGAGGTGACCATGAGTGGCTTTACACCGTTTCCCCATGTAGAGTTTTTTTTATCTTTTTTTTAATGCCACTAATCTACTTCATAAATGCTAATGATATGCCACGACAGAGCTATGGAGTTATTACTACATCCCAATGGGGAGGGCTCGACAATGGCGTATGGCGGTGGCGCCACTAGCTCGGCGGTGGCAGCCTATTATGAGCACGGCCCCTCTATCCTACCAGTTGATGGCACTAAGGCGCGAGCTGCAAGAGTTCCCTACAGTGATGGTAGGATTTTGATTTTTTTTTGAATAACTAAAGAGATATCTGCATGTTGATGTAGGTGATTTGGAGACCTTATTCAGGCATGGTCGATGCTGACCAGCCGTGGGTCATAACAAGCCATGGCCAGTTTGGATGGGACCTTTGGGTCCACTGCCTTAATGAAATTGAGCCACTTCGGCTACGATTGGCCATGAGAACCCTAGGGCTTGCCCAGGAATGGATGGACGTGACTGCGCCCCCTCGCATTGGGAGGAAGACACGTGGGAGGGCAGCCTGTGTTGACTGGTGTGTGCGGTTCCCCGAACAGTATGAAGACTTGAAGCGGGGTGGCACGCTAGTGGAGTCGCACGTGTAGGACAGTGAGGAGTACCTGCGCCTCTATAAGGCGACATATGCTCAGCAACTCCAGCTTGGGGGGCTTGTGGAGGTGAATGCATTTTTCTCTCCTTTCTTTAATTTTTTTTTGTATGGATAATGCCAACTCCCATGACATGCTACAGGATGCCCATAATACCATGATAGCAAACTTGCGAGCTCGCTTGGCAGTCACGGAGCAGCAGTTGGATGACACCCATGCAGCTTTGAATACCTTGGTGAGTGTGTATGCAATGCATGTTCCTAATTATGACCCTAGATTCCTGGTGTTGTTAAGCCATTGATATCAGCTTATATTTGTTACAGCGCGCCCAGCTTGACGCAACCTCATCAGCAATGGGGGCAGATGGTGCCTCCTATAGTTTGTGAATCCCCACCTCGAAAATCGATTTGCTTCACGAGCAACTTGCTCGTGCCATGTAGCGTGCTGCGGAGGCAGAAGGAATGCTTTCTGCACAGGTGAGGGTTTTGTTGAGTAGTGGACAGCGGATCTAGAGGGGAGGGGTGAATAGATCTTCCCCTCTTTTAGTAATGCAACCCTCTACATAGCTAGTTAAAAATAATTGCAGCGGAATACAACTAGCTTAGCGACGTATAAAATGATTTGCTTAGAAATATGATTGCACAATATGGATATTGAACTTAAGCATGCATCTAAAATAAATCAATCACACAATCAAATTACAACACAAAGGATTTTAAGGTGGTTCGGACTGAATCCCCAGTCCTACATCCACCCCTCACCAAATCCGGTGAGGCTCCACTAGTGCCACGCACTGAACCGCAAATCGAAAGACCTCCAATTGCCTTCCTACTAACCACAGGTAGGGACATCAACACCGCAGATCGAAAAACTTCCGATTACCTTCCTACTAACCACCGGTAGGGACGTCAATCACTGCAGATCGGAGAACTTCTTATTGCCTTCCTACTAACCACCGGTAGGGATAATCTTCAGTTTTGATTGTTTGAAAGAAATGGAAAGAGAACAAATAGAAATCACTCAAACAAGATATAGAATATGCTCAAAGTAAAAAGATCTTGTCTGAGTTGCAAGTGCTTGAATCTGATGCTTCGATGGTGTCTTCTTCCTTGAGAGATGATCTTCCTTGAATCTCTTCTAGTTGATAAGGAAGACTATGGATGTAGCTTGGATCTTCCTTTGATCTTCTTGAGTTGATGAAGAGGTTTGAGGATGCAGTTTAGATCGCCATTGAGATGATGAAGAGGATGAAGTATGCAGCTTTATCTTCTCTTGGCTTGGGCTTGATCTCCTCTTGAAGTAGCTTCAATCACTTGAGGATTTGATGAAGAACTTTTTCCTGGAGTGCTGTTCACGGCTATAGTACTCGAACTCCTCTCCCTTGAACACACCATTGTAGCCTCCCTTGAATCCCCTTGAAGCATTAGGGTTTCTAACCCTCCTTGTGTTGGTTTTATAGACTTTGAATGGTCTATAGACATCCCCCAGACCAGATCCACAAATCATGGGAGATTAGGTGAGTTTTGAATAAATAAATCTAAGGAAAGGGGCTGGCCTCGAGGTGGAAATCGAAGTCAAACATGGCTGCATCGAGGCTGGCGGTCGACCAGAGGTAGGTGGCGGTCGATCGCTACTGAGACAATCTGTAGCTTGTTCATTTCTGGAATTTTCGGTCGACCGCCCTGGGCTGGCGGTCGACCGCCACTGAGAATCCATCAGCCAGTGAGCTGCTGGCAGGGGCGGTCGACCGCCCCTGTGCTGGTGGTCGACCGCCAGCTGGGCAAACCCCGGTTTATACCGGGTCAATCCGTTAACCTCTTTAGCTCCGTCGCTTGAGTCCTTTAGCACCCCATTCATGTCTGTAGCATCACCCTTGACAGTCTAGAAGGTGTCAACTGAGTCTTTGACTTTGGGTTCTCTTGGTTATGCTTCTTTGTGCATCGACCTTAACTATCATTGAGCTTTCACTTTTGCCAACTCCACTCCATTCCTTGTCCATTCATTTGCATATCTGTCATGAACAAAACATCACGTATGTCAGTCATATAAGAGTGAAAAATAACAATGACTAATAGTGTTTAGCCATTATCAAAACCAAGAATGTCAAATAACTCAAATGACCACATGATAATGTCGAATGACCCAAGTGACCGCAAGATGACTCAAATGACCATAGGGGCACAACATTCTCCCCGTTTTTGATGATGGCAACACTGTGAGTCATTATGTGGCAGTAATATCCAAGATGGCAAAGTTTATGACATATGCAACAAGTGTAGCTCAAGATCCATGATAGTAATAGCATGTGAATGCAATTGTAAATGCAGATATGAGTTCTATGCAATTATGAAAACCCCATCACATACACATAAGAGATATACAAAGCGCACAAAGGATTCTCCCCCTTTGACTCTCCCTCGTACACAATTCACTCATCCCCCAATGACAACTCACAAAGCAGAGGATGACTCACAACAAAATATTCTCCCCCTTTGATAGCAACAAAAAGGAGGGATTAGATAGAGAAGGTGACTAATGTCTGAGAGACCAGAGGTGAATGAGATTGGAGAGCAAGCCATTATATGTAAACCTGGAATATACTGCGAGCAACATATATGGTTCAAAGCTAATGAAATCCGAGATCATCAACAGAGTTCGAAAAGCAGCTACATCCAAGATTTAATAGAAATGAACCAAAGGTGCATATCATGGCAGTGTTTAACCTTCCCTTGTCTTATATATCCATATTCAATAACTACAAAGGGAATAACACACAAACTGACTAAAGCATGGAATTTGCTGAGTTCAACAAATTTGATTTTCAATATCTTTTGAATTTGACGGCACATGACTCGTATTTTACAAGCAATCAAGTCTAGTACATGCCTCCTAGCCGTAAGAATACACGTTGTTTAGACGCCAGTATCCCTAGGTATTTGGCAAGACTGACGGTTATCCTTCAGAATGAACAGAGATAGCAAAGTCACGTCATGACATATCCAATCTCATTTCTTTGATGAGAAGATATATTTCTCAGTAATTATGTCATTGCTCTGCCTAGAGTCCAAATGAATAAAGACAGAGATAACAGAGGCACATCATGACATATCATTCATCACTTGATTTGATGATGTGACATATTTCTCCGTGCAATAATATCATTGCTCTGTCAAATTGATTTTCAAGAATTCCAGCTCATCAAGATATTTAGAAACAATACTAAGCTCTAGAGTATCACCAAGATTGTCATGACGTTTGGATTTTTAGATTTCAGGATAGTCATTCAAAGCATAATATGTAATCTCTAGTTAAGGTCTATTAAAACCACAGAACATAGATGATTTCAAAAGATATATCAGAACTTCAAGTAAATCATTAAATCTGAACCATTTTCATTGGATGGACAATCATCAGGGCATATAATAGAAAGCTCTTATGTCGTAGTTCTGTCAGTCTCACGAACTCAAATCAGACTGTAAGCCAATGAAGTGCAGATTGCAAGAGGTTAAGAGAATCAACAAAACTCTCCCTACGGATATGCAATGAATGCACGAAGAAGTTATGTTTGCAAGCAAGTTGAATGACAAGTGAGGTTGACCTAGTCACTCATGAAGGTGGCGGAAATGAAATGTATGACCCTACACATGGTTGTACACTTATTAAATGCAACAGAATGAAGATGAAACATATGCATGAATGCTGCAAAGAGACAACTCCCCCTTACTATATGGCCTATATGCGACAGTGACGCATGGTACTTGGTGGAGGTGAAACCTCACGCATATTGAGTGCTTCTAGGCAAGCATAACCTGCCTTTCCATACATCAACATTTAATATACCATGGCCATGCAAGAAGGATGCTATACAAACCATGCAATACATTATGAACATGAATTCAATTTTATTATGCATCATGACATGCAATGCTACACCATATGCAAAATGACATATTTGACATATAAACAATGCATGAACACACCAATCTACACAAACACACAACTAAATTGAACATGATCGTCATTTCAATTTTTAGTGGCCTGAGGTCTGTAGAGACCAAGCTCCCTTCTGAGTGTTGAAAACCTGTCAATACACAAGGGCTTGGTGAAGATGTCAACAATTTGATTTAGAGTATCAACAAAATGTAGCTCAAAGTTTTTCTTAACGACCTCATCTCTAATAAAGTGATGCCTAATCTCAATATGCTTAGTCCTAGAGTGCTGGACTGGATTTTTTGCAAGGTTTATAGCACTAGTGTTATCACACAGAATCAAGACACAACCAAGAGCCACTAAGTATTCTTGGAGTTGGTGTTTAATCTACAACACTTGGGTGCCACAGCTCCCCGCAGCAACATATTCTGTCTCCGCGGTTGAGAGGGTAACCGAGTGTTGTTTCTTGGAAGCCCAAGAAACTAAACACCGACCTAGAAACTAGCAATAGCCACTAGTACTCTTACGATCCACCTTGCATCCAGCGTAGTCTGCATCAGAATAGGATATAAGAGATAAATCACATGATGATGGATACCACAATCCCAAATCTTGAGTGCCGGCAAGATATCTAAGGATACGTTTGACGGCAGTCAAATGGGATTCTCTAGGACTAGCTTGAAATCTAGCACAAAGGCATACACTAAACTGGATATCTGGTCGGGATGCAGTCAAATAAAGTAAAGAACCAATCATACCTCTATAGACCTTTGCATCCACAAATTTATCATTTTTATCCGAATCTAGTGAAGTTGAGGTGCTCATAGGAGTTGCAATGATTTTACTGTTTGCCATGTCAAATCTTTTCAGCAGCTCCTTGATGTATTTGGCTTGACTTATGAAGCAATCATCTTATCCTTGGTTGACCTGCAAACTAAGAAAGAATTGGAGTTCTCCCATTAGGTTCATCTCAAATTCACAAGTCATGAGGTTAGCAAATTCCTCACACATTTCATATTTAGTAGAACCAAACACAATATCATCAACATAAATTTGAACAATCAAGATGTTCTTACCTTGTTTCTTGGTGAAAAGTGTTTGATCTACCTTACCTCGTGTGTACCCTTTTTCAATGAGGAATGAGCTTAGTCTCTCATACCAAGCTCTTGGTGCTTGCTTAAGTCCATAGAGTGCCCTGTCTAGCTTGTATACAAAATATGCATGGTTAGAATTCTCAAAGCCAGGGGGCTGCTCAACATAGACTTCTTCTTTGATCAAGCCATTCAAGAAAGTACTTTTGACATCCATTTGATATAGTTTTATTCTAAGGGAGCATGCAAAGGTAAGTAAAATTCTGATGGCTTCAAGTCTAGCAACTGGGGCATAAGATTCATCAAAGTCTACCCCAAACTCTTGATTATACCCTTAAGCCATCAATCTAGCCTTGTTTCTTATTATCTTACCATCCTTACTTAGTTTGTTACTAAAAACCCATTTAGTGCCTATGACACATTATGATGAAGGTCTAGGAACAAGATGCCAAACTTTGTTTCTTTCAAAATGGTTTAACTCGTCTTGCATTGAATTTATCCAGTTTTCATCTTTTAATGCTTCATCAATATTTTTGGGTTCAAGCTGAGAGACAAGAGCAAGTTGATCTAATTCTTCCACAATTCTAAAATATGACCTTGTTCTAGGTGGGTCATTAAAGCTACCAATGACATTTTCTAAAGGATGATCCTTAAGAATTCTAATGTTTGTAGAATCATTACCTTCTCCTGGAGCTTGATCCCTTGCATTGCTTGATTCAGCTCGGTCACCATCTTCTTTTGTTTCTTCTTGTGGAGGATCACTCTTGTCCTTCATGCTTAGGAATTCCCCATCTTCATCATTTTTCCTGTAAGAGTTATCATTGTTAGAATCATCATGATATTCATCAAAGGAAACATGGGGTGATTCTTCCACAGTTTGACTCTTAATGTTATAAATTCTATAAGCCCTAGATCTATCAGAATATCCAAGGAATATACTTTCATCGCTCTTGGGCTTGAATTTATCTAAGTCTCTTTTGTCATTATTGTGGATGAAGTATTTAGATCTAAACACTTTCATATGTGAGAGAGATGACTTTTTACCTTTTAGCAACTCATAAGGAGTCTTTTTAGTGTGTGACCTTACCATAGAGCGGTTGATAATGTAACATACTGAGTTTATAGCTTCAACCCAAAATTTCCTTGGGAGTTGCCGTTCGGCAAGCATTATTCTTGACATCTCTATGAGTGTTCGATTCCTTCTTTCAACTACACCATTTTGCTCCGGGGTTCTTGGTGAAAAAAACCGGTGTGAAATACCTTCAGCCTTGCAAAGATTATAGAAGTCAGCATTTTCAAATTCACCACCATGATCAGATTGAATGTTGGAAATCTTCAACTCACCCTCTTGCTTTATCTTCATATAGAGTGCCTGAAACTCATCAAAAGCATCATTTTTATGTGTGAGAAAGAAAATCCATCTGAACCTAGAGTAATCATTCACCAAGATATATCCATATTTTCTACCACTTAAACTAGCAGTTCTGGTTGGACCAAACAAATCCATATGAATCAGCTCAAGTGGTTTAGATGACATATTTGCAGATCTAGTCTTGAAGGATTTTCTTGTTTGTTTACCTAGGGCACATGCATCACACAATTTATTTTCTTATTTAAAAGAAAGTTCAGGCAACCCATTCACCATTGAATGCTTCAAGAGTTTATGTAAGACATTGTAGTTAGCATGCCCTAGTCTACGATGCCATATCCATGCAAGCTCAGATTTTGGTGCAGCAAGACAAAGGTTTGAATGAGCAGGATCATCTAAGTTAATCATGTAAACATTGTTGACTCTCTTACCAGAAAATTTTACCTTGTCAGATTTTGGTTCAAAGATTTTACATTCATGAGAATCAAACAACACTTTGTGACCTTTATCACACAATTGACTTATGCTGAGCAAGTTATATTTCAATCCTTCAACTAACAACACATTTCCAATAGAGTTGGAGAGATTCTTACCTACATTACCTGTTCCAATGATTTTTCCTTTGTTGTTCCCTCCAAATGTGACGTATCCTCCTTCCTTTTCCTCCAAGAGATAAAATTTTGATTTGTCTCCAATCATGTGTCTTGAACAGCCGCTATCAAGGTACCACCTGTTATGCATGGCTGCAAGATATTCCTGCACAAGCAATTAAGCAATGGTGTTTGGAACCCAACCAAATTTGGGTCCCATCAAACTTTTTAAATTTTCAAAACATGAAACCATTTCTTTTAGAATCCCAACCTTCTTAACATTCATGTTTTGTTTGCTTAGAGCAGGGATTTGATTTTTCTTTTCAATCTTGACATTCATTTTCTGTTTGGAGGCTCTTGGTTGGAGTTTGTGGAAGTTTGATGAATTTTACTTCTTAAGCCATTGAGGTGGTTTGTTGGTTTTGGGTTGAAAATGATTATTTTGCCACCTATAGGATTGATGCACACAGAGGTCACAATTGCCCCAAGAATATGATGGTATTGGCCTATATGAATGTGCAATCCAGTTATGGTGATATCTGGAAGATTGAGCATGCAATGGCCGAGGAAGTGTTGACCTATGCTGCGGGGAAGGTTGACCTTTCTTCGACTTTTGTATAGACTTTTTGGGAATTTCAGTGACTGCCTCTTCAATCTTTTCTTTCCCTTTCTCCTTTTGTTTTTACTGGTTTTCTGTGGGAGTTATGTTTGAGGTGAAAGCTTCGGAAGATGAAACAAATGTGACAGTTTTTAGCCCAAATGCCCTTTTGTTTGTTGGATCAAAATCCAACCCATCTTTGTTGTGGTTCATTCTAGTTCC
Organism: Amorphophallus konjac; assembly: GCA_022559845.1. NCBI lineage: Eukaryota > Viridiplantae > Streptophyta > Magnoliopsida > Alismatales > Araceae > Amorphophallus > Amorphophallus konjac. The sequence goes on from CM040125.1 coordinate 82,965,616, forward strand.
TAGCAATGCATCTAGGTTTTATCTTCCATCCACAAACTTTTCTAAAGATTGGTGTTTATCCTTCAACTCTTTTTGTAGGTTTTCAATATTTTGAAGAAGTTGAATGTTGACTTGTTTGACAGCTTCGTACTTCTTAGTACTCAATTTGTTGTTCTTTTCATAGCTTTGCATTTTTAGCTTGATGCTATCAATCTCATTTCTCAAATTTTCATTTTCAGTTTCCAAGTTAGCCATTTCTTTTCTTCCCTCTTCCAAATCCTCAATCATTTTTTTAAGATCCTAAATTTCAGTTTCAAGTGAAGCATTCTTGACATTTATTTCATGATCATGCACAAATGAGTTAATTTTCTTTTTCAATGATTTATTCTCCTTTTTATACATTTCATATTTTTCCATGAGTTGTATATATGCTTCCTCCCAATCATCAATTGTATAATCTTCAAATGGAGAATTTACCTTAGTTTCTTCATCACCTTTGGCCATAAGACAGAGATCTTCTTTTTCTTTGTTCGAGGAGCTAGTTCCGTCATCACTTTCCTCTTCATCGCTCCATGTGGACACCATGGCCTTGTTCTTCTTCTTGCCCTTCCATTTGTCGGCTTTTCTGAATCTGTCGGGACAATCATTCTTGAAATGCCCTTCATCAGAAGAGCCTTGACCGCTGGGTCCTGCTTTAAGAGCTAGGGACTTCTTCTTAGGTGCCTCAGCCTCTTTGTTCTTGAGATTGATCTCATAGGTCATCAATGATCCAATGAGTTTATCTACCTTAGTTGTTACGAGATCTCTGGATTCTTCAACCACGGTTGCCTTCGTGTGCCATGCTGGAGTTAACGATCTGAGAATTTTTCTTACAATTTCTTGCTCTGAATATTTCTTTCCCAAATCAGTCAAACTATTAGTAAGCACAGTAAATCGGGCATACATATCTTGAATTGACTCAACAGGCTTCATGCGGAACATTTCATATTCATAAACTAAAATGTTGGCTTTTGTTTCTCGTACCTGAGAGGTTCCTTCGTAGATTACCTCTAGCTTGTCCCACATTAGTTTTACAGATGCACAGGTAGCCACTCTTGAGAATTCAACTGGATGGAGTGAGCATTACATGATATGTTTAGAACTCCAGTTGACAGTGGATTGCCTTATTTGTTCTTTGGTCCACAAGTCCTCATCATCCGGTAGCTCATACGGACCTTTGCTGATCACTCGCCAAAGTTCGTAGTCTTGGGCGCGAATGAACACCTGCATACGATGTTTCCAATAGGGATAATTAGCTCCAGTAAAATAAGGAGGCATGTTCACAGAATATCCTTCAGGTAGAAAACCCTTGGACGCTGATCCACCAATTCACTCAAGGTCGTTGGACCCCATAATGAGAGATTAGGCTCTGATACCACTTGTTGAGTAGTGGACAGTGGATCTAGAGGGGAGCGGTGAATAGATCTACCCCTCTTTTAGTAATGCAACCCTCTATATAGCGAGTTAAAAATAATTGCAGTGGAACATAACTAGCTTAGCGACGTATAAAATGATTTGCTTAGAAATATGATTTCACAATATGGATATTGAACCTAAGCATGCATCTAAAATAAATCAATCACACAATCAAACCACAACACAAAGAATTTTAAGGTGGTTCGGACTGAATCCCCAGTCCTACGTCCACCCCTCACCAAATCCGGTGAGGCTCCACTAGTGCCACGCACTGAACCGCAAATCGAAAAGACCTCTGATTGCCTTCCTACTAACCACAGGTAGGGACGTCAACATCGCAGATCGGAAAACTTCCTATTGCCTTCCTACTAACCACCGGTAGGGACGTCAATCACCGCAGATCGGAGAACTTTTGATTGCCTTCCTACTAACCACCGATAGGGACTGTAACGCGATGTGCCCATACCATTACATTCTATTTCATTCGTTTTGGCTGGAACTTCGGTGGATGTAACGGATAGGGGCGGACGCGTCATTCTTGATATAACGCGCCAGTCCCCGACCATTACTCACCTGTAGCGCATGGGCAGCAGACCGCCACATGCCTATTGGTAAAATGAGTACCGGCCTATTCGTTAAGCGTTCCATTACGTATATATGCCATGTTTAGGTTATTCTATTGTACAATGGCATGTTTTTAATCCCAATAGAGTAGCTTTTCTTTCCTTGCAATGGAGCCATTGTTGTTGCCCTAGGTCTGTTGAGTACCGACCCGCTCGGAGATAGCGGAGGGGTGTTTCCCATACACGGTTTGTAAGCTAGTTCCATGGGCTCCCGGCCAACGGTAGCGTCCTACCGAGGGAGAAAATTGCTAGAGGGCCTGGCTCAGGCGAGAGTCAGTGTGTGCACACGTGGTCAGAGACTGTGGACTGACACTGACGAGTGTCACTCTGACTGGTCACTTGGTTTGGTACTGTTTACGCGCTCAGCTTGTCATTTTACCGACTGCGAGTGCTTGAGACGCAGTGTAAGTCGTTAGTGGACGCATCTGGTTTCTGCTCTAGTGGTTGTCCTACTCCCTACTGCTTGGATTGGTTAAGGCTTATCCTGTTTGGTAGATTTAGTTTCAGTCGCTTGCATTTAATTATTATTGGCATGTGTTAGCTGTTATACCTGCTTAGATAGAGTTTACAGCTTTCTTGTGATTAGTTATTCATGCCAATGCCTGTTAATTTATTTAAATGCATGCCCTATTGCCTTTATCTTCGCATGCATGTTTGTTTAGTGCGAGGTAGGGATCCGCGTGACCCCTACTGAGTCAGGCTGTGACTCACCCTTCTCCTTTCAGGTGAGCCGCGCCCGCCTTCTCCCAGTGTTTTGTGAGGTTGCTCGGAGACCGTGCTTAGTCGCCAGCAGTTGACGGGTCGCCTTTGTGAGGCTCTGTTGTACTTTTGCCGGGGTATGCCCCGCGTAGTTGTACTTTTTGGACTGGTACTCTTGTGCTTCTGGACTAGTTATATATATATATCACTCTGGTTATTTTTGAATTGCTTTCGCACTTGTCTTAATTTTATTGCTTAATTGTAATATGCGCGTTCCAAATTACAATTCGTTATACATCCCCTCGATAAACTTCACTAACCCTTCTGGGGCCTCATCAGCCTCTTGGGTGACTTCCCCAGTTCTTGGTATCGGTGCATCGATGTTATCGGTATATCGGTATCCTGAACTCTGGGTCGTCATAGGGACGATCTTCAGTTTTGATTGTTTAAAAGAAATGGAAAGAGAACAAATAGAAATCACTCAAACAAGATATAGAATATGCTCAAAGTAAAAAGATCTTGTCTGAGTTGCAGGAGCTTGAATCTGATACTTCGATGGTGCCTTCTTCCTTGAGAGATGATCTTCCTTGAATCTCTTCTAGTTGATGAGGAAGACTATGGATGTAGCTTGGATCTTCCTTTGATCTTCTTGAGTTGATGAAGAGGTTTGAGGATGCAGTTTAGATCACCCTTGAGATGATGAAGAGGATGAAGTATGCAGCTTTATCTTCTCTTGGCTTGGGCTTGATCTCCTCTTGAAGTAGCTTCAATCACTTGAGGATTTGATGAAGAACTTCTTCCCGGAGTACTGTTCACGGCTACAGTACTCGAACTCCTCTCCCTTGAACACACCCTTGTAGCCTCCCTTGAATCCCCTTGAAGCATTAGGATTTCTAACCCTCCTTGTGTTGATTTTATAGACTTTGAATGGTCCATAGACATCCCCCAGACCAGATCCACAAATCATGGGAGATTAGGTGAGTTTTGATTAAACAAATTCAAGGAAAGGGGCTGACCTCGAGGTTGAAATCGAAGTCAAACATGGCTACATCGGGGTTGGCGGTCGACCGGAGGTAGGTGGCGGTCGACCACTACTGAGACAATCTATAGCTTGTTCGTTTCTGGAATTTTCGGTCGACCGCCCTGGGCTGGCGATCGACCACCACTGAGAATCCGTCAGCTAGTGAGCTGCTGGCAGGGGCGGTCAACCGCCCCTGTGCTGGCGGTCGACCGCCAGCTGGGCATACCTCGATTTATGTCGGGTCAGTCCGTTAACCTCTTTAGCTCCGTCGCTTGAGTCCTTTAGCACCCCATTCATGTCTGTAGCATCACCCTTGACAGTCTAGAAGGTGTCAACTGAGTCTTTGACTTTGGGTTCTCTTGGTTATGCTTCTTTGTGCATCGACCTCAACTGTCATTGAGCTTTCACTTTTGCCAACTCCACTCCATTCCTTGTCCATTCATTTGCATATCTGTCCTGAACAAAACATCACGTATGTCAGTCATATAAGAGTGAAAAATAACAATGACTAATAGTGTTTAGTCATTATCAAAACCAAGACTGTCAAATAACTCAAATGACCACATGATGATGTCGAATGACCCAAGTTACCGCAAGATGACTCAAATGACCATAGGGGCACAACAGGTTTCACCATTGAATTTTTTATTCACGCCTCGCCACATCCCTGAAATGATGGATATGGCAGACAGAACAGATGCAAGAGATGCTTGCTCGCGCCGCACGAGGGGAGGCCAGGGTAGAAGGGCTAGAGGAGGAATTGCGGCACCATTCAGACGAGGACCTCTCTCGGGATGCTATGGAGTTGAGGATCATCCTTCAGCTAGAGAGGGAAGATAGAAAGAGAGAAAGAGCTGAGAGAGAGAGGGATAGAGAAAGGGAGAGAACCGAGAGGTCGGTAGAGAGGGAGGAGAAGAGGGCCTTGGAGGCCCAACTGTTGGAGCTTTGCACCTGCCTTAGCATTGCCGAGCAATGGCTGAAGGATGGTGAGGAATGCTATTGAAGAGCACGAGAGCACAACTTTCGTGTTAGCAGTTTACTCGCTGTCCCGACAGAACGGGGGCAGAACGTAGAAGTGGAGAGAGGAATGCAGGGCGGTAGGAGTACCGCCACGCATGGTTCTAGACTCCTTGCCTAGAGACCTGTGAGAGGAGCGATGCTGGGGGAGATGGTGAGGCTTAAAACGGGATGATGTACTTGCTCTCAATTATGAGAGCTTTCCGGAGGAATAAAAGAATGTGGAATTTCTTGTTCTCTGCTTCTTTCCACCTGTGCACACCACTTAAACAAACAAGTTAGCATTTCTGCTCTGACTTGGCCCCTTGCTCAATAAGTGAGTGGTTGCTTCGGGACTAGCCTTGATAGCGGGTCAAGGGGCCAAGCCTTTATCAATGAAGGCAAAGGAAGAAATGACGAATGTGACATGCAAACATGCAAATGTGAATGAGAATTAAAAATGAGATGTAGCACACAAATGTGATCACGCGAAATGCATATTTCTTATTTTTTTTATTTTGGTTTATATTTTTTTGCTGTTTTGTTCCTCTTTTCTTTTTTCTTTTTTTTCCTATTTTCTTTTGCTCTTTTTGTTGTTTGATATTTTCATCTTTTTTTATTTTTCTTTAGACACGAAAGACACCTGCTCTTATAACAACCGGCATGGTTCTCGAATCAAAGGCGTTTACTCATTCACAAACCGTTCTTAAATAGCTCAACGCGGGGTTAACGTGCTTGATTTGTTCCTCCCACTCAAGGTCTCATTAGGCATCATCCTCTTTAGTCTGCTTCCACCATTCCTTGGCTCGAGGTATACCACTTAGGGAGAAAGGAAGAATGTGCCTAGAAAGTTCACAAGAGGGTTTGAGAGACCTGGGAAGATGTCCCTCTCCTGACCTATCGCCTGTTAGGGTTCAGCCCTCGGCTAGTGGGGTTTATTTGATTTTTCTTTCCCTTGTCGTCTTGGAGATGCATTCTTACGACCAAGGTTTTCTTTGTGGCAACTTTGCCCCTTTTGGAGACATGACCAGGTTTTTTCATTATGGGGACTTTGCCCTTTCTAACATGTGTCTGGGGTATCGCATTTTTTTTTTTTTGGGGGGGGGGGGCCTTGTGCTGAGACTTCCCCCTACTTGGGTGGTGGTTAGGTTCAGTAATCTAGCCCAGGGTCCCGCTCCCTAGTCGTGAACCGAGAAGGAGAGAATAAGTAGCATCCAGCACCCTCGGCCTAGCTTCATCCTCCTTCAGATTCTGTGCCGTTTGATTCCGAGAGCGGAGTGTGTGTATGTGCGTGAGTTAAACCTGAGTTAGATTACAAAGACCGAAGAGTGAATCTCCAACTCCGATGGTCCTCGTACCATGCCGGTTGTTACACCTATCTAAGGGTAGTATTTCTTAAGATAAAGCCCATTCCAAGCGTGGGACAGCTCGGTCCCCTCAGCATTGACTAGCCTGTAGGCGTTACTAGGGTGCACAGCCCAAATCACATACGGTCCTTCCCAATTGGGTTGGAATTTAGAACGCGGCCCACCAGGTTTTACAAAAATTCTTTTCACTACCATCTCACTGACTTTAAATTTTCTCTTAATGACTTTCTTCTGATAAAAACATGTGAGTCTATTTTGGTAAACACGTGTATGCTCGGCAGCGACCAGTCGCTTCTCATCTAAGAGTTCCAATTGGGCGAGTGAATCACGACGTTCGTCGAGGGGAAGTTCTTTGTCCAATTGTATCCTGAGAGAAGGAATCAAGATCTCATACGGGACTATCGCCTCCATCCCATAAGTAATGGTGACCGGAGTTTCCCCAGTGGGAGTACAGATCGAAGTGCGATAGGCCCATAGAGCTTTAACAAGCTTTTCTGGCCAATCTGAAAATTTATTAGACTCACAGGTTTTCTTTATAATTTTGATCAAGGTTTTATTGGTGGCCTCTGCTTGGCCATTGCCTTGTGAATAATAAGGTGATGAATGATGCAATGCAATTGTGTACCTTTTGCAGAGGTCCTAAAGGTCTTGAGAAATGAATTGTGGCCCATTGTCGGTGATGATAGTGCTTGGCACGCCAAACCTGACAATGATGTTCTTCATGATGAATTTGCAGACCGTTGATGCTTTGATCTCCACGTAAGCTTCGGCTTCGGCCGATTTGGTGAAGTACTCTGTTGCAGTAAGAATGAAACATTTTTGCTTGGTGAGGGAGTTGGTATCACCGAGAGTGTGAACGACGTCAAGGGAACCGGAGAAAGGGAAGACACACGCGCGATGTGATATGAAACGATATGAAACGGGACGAGCGAGACCACCGTAGGAGATTGCTCTGCGGAACGGGGTGAAAACGGGGAATGCACGGAAAGGAAGAGCCGTAGCGGGATGTTACTCACCATGGGCTTCGACTGAAATAAAAAAAAATGGGAAAGGGGAAGTGCTAAAGTAAAATGGGAAGGGGAATGACAGAAAGGGAAATGGCGTAAATGAAACCTACGGCGAGCAATTACTCTCCGGCGGGTTTAGACATGAATTAAATGATAGAAATGAAAGGTGCGCAAATGAAACCTCCGCGAGAAGTTACTCTCCGCGGGTGTTGAGAACTGGAATGAAAATACAGAAATAGAAATTGCACGAATGAAACCTCCGTGAGAAGTTGGTTCTCCGCGGGATTGTAGAACTGGAATGGAAGGACAGAAATAGAAATTACACGAATGAAACCTCCATGCGAAATTGATTCTCCTCTGGATTTTAGAACTAGAATGGAAACGTAGAAATAGAATTTGCACGAATGAAACCTCCGCGAGAAGTTGATTCTCCGCGGGATTTTAGAACTGGAATGGAAAGGCAGAAATAGAATTTGCACGAATGAAACCTCCGCGAGAAGTTGATTCTCCGCGGGATTTTAGAACTAGAATGGAAAGGTAGAAATAGAAATTGCACGAATAAAACCTCTGCGAGAAATTGATTCTCCACGTGATTTTAGAACTGAAATTAAATGGGGAAAGGCTTTTAGCTGAATTAAAATGGGGAAGGGGACCGCTACGGGAAATGACTCTCTGCGGGTTTTAACAGAAATGAAAGGAGTGATAGGAACAAAAGGAAACAAAAGAGTGCGTGTGTGTTAATTATGTGACCGCCAGGGGCTGAAGACCCCGAAATGAAAGAATGGTGTGATCGCGAGGGATCGGAGACCCCAAAATGGAAGAATGATCGCTTTAACCTTAGGCATGGGAAATGGCGTGGATTCCTTCTTCCTCTTTGATGCGGGAGGGGACGCGAACCTGGGACTCTAGCTCGCGGACGTCCCTAAGCGAGGGAAACACGTGGATATGCGTGGTTGAGAAATCGGCAATGAGTCTCGGGTATCGGCTTTGCCGTGTGCTCGGATCGAGTCACAGGACGGGTTCCACTCACTCACTCTCGCAGCGGTGATAAAAATTTGACGAGCTAGTTATTCTGTCACTCTAGCACCGGCATATAAAAATATACGAGTAAAGCAAATGCCAATAGGGGGAGCGGAAATGATACCTCCATGCTCCGGGCGTGGGTAAGGCGATCTCGGCCAAGACTCGTACTCCCGGTACACAGTAATTGAATAATTACAGCAGTGATTTTATTACCCACTCCACGCAAGGAGGTAAAGGGCGACAACAATAACCCGGGAATACCAAGCTTGGGTTGACAGGCAGCAATTTGGAATGCTCTCGGGCCGGAGACGGGCTGCTGGTCCGGCTCGGTTCTGCGAGGCCCGCGTACAGTAGGCGGGTTTGGCTGCTGGGACAGCGGTACCCGGGCGTCTCCTTGCTGCAGCATTTGGCTGGGACGCTACAAGGGGGTTTCCGATTGATATCCGGGAGCAGCGGTCGCCGAAGGTATCCCGGCGCATTTTTGCTAGAATTATCCGATGACTGCTTTGCTTGCCTGTTCTCGGATCAGAAATGCGCGCCTCCACGAAAAGAATTTTTGCGCCCAGATCCGATGTCGGATCGAGGCTAAATTAGTACCGTTGGATAGAGGACTCCAAGGGATACAACATAGAATTATTTCAGATCCATCCAGTGAATGGATTGAAAATAAAAATGATTGTTCCCAAGGTTTTTTTACTGACTCGGATTATAGACAATCAGGACAGAACATGATCTGCCTGAGACTGAATTTTGACCGATATAAAAATGATAGATCTAGACTCTGGGAAAATTATGGGTGGAAGAGAAGGATGTGAGAAACACGTATGATATTGTTGGGAATTTTTGGAGATGGATAAGGGGGCGGGAAAAATACAACAACAAGACACTATCCCGCAGATCTGCTGATGGGCAGACTGTCAGGGGTGGAACTAAAATTACGGGAAAAATACTAAACGAAGGCGGATTGACACGAAATTTAAATTGGGGATGGCTAACAAGGAGGGTAATGATCTCTCAAAATTTCAAGATCATCAGAATCATGGATTTGGAGGACCAACCAGATCTTCAAGTTGTTGTTCTGGATTTTGTGGTTCAGGACAGCAGCTCGGAGATGTTGTTGTGGCGGCTCGACGGCGGCACGAACAGAGGCGGCGGCGACGGTGGCTGGAAATCACATCCAGTAGAGGTGATAGAACTTGGAATCCACCAAGTTTATGGCTTCACACCATAGAAATCAGAGCAGTCCAGCTCTAAGGGGGAGAGGGGAGATAGGGGCGCCCTTGGGCTCTCTTGTGCAAATGTAAATTTTTCTTCATTAATTCTCACAAAATGGAAAATACATGGATTATATAGAAATGTACAAATGACCTAAACTATCCTCAGATCTAGGGTTAGGGAGGGGCAAATAAAGGATGGGATAATTAATCTCCCATGTGGTCGAATGACCAAATTAAATAAAATATAACATGAATAAACTATATTAAAGGGGGGGCGCCCCCTTGACTATGGGGGGAGCATCTTGGACTTTGCTTGGTCCAAGTTTGAAAGTCTTCGTCTTAGCCCACCTTGGACTTTGAACTAGCCCCACATGGGTCCTAGAGCCTAGGTGGATAAATGGGAAATAAGGTGGGGGTCCCTGCTGGACCTACTGACATTTTACATAGAAACCCAAAGGCCTTTTTGCAAAGAAACCCAAAGATTTCTAATGACTAACCCTTTGGCTTATAATGTCTTACAATTGTAAACCAATTATCCCCAGGATATAAATGCAAATAAAAGGATACAAATGCAAAAATAAAATGTTAGTGCCCGGTGTTGATTCCCATCAATTCTCCTCGAGTGGGAAGAACTCGACCCCGTCGAGTAAGAGGTGCGGCTGCTCGTGTGACTTCTACGGATCTGTCACCATACCAGGTAGCGTGGAGTAAGCTCCACTCCAAGTAATCATCACCTGCTCATCCCGTATATATTCAATATGCACATGCTGCTGTGGGAATGAGGCTAGTGGTAGACACTCCGGGGTGCGCTCACTCTCAAAGGGAGGAGACGGCTCAAAGACTCACTAGGAATCATCGCTGGGTCCCTTTATGTGACTAGATCTGAGACATTGTAGCAGAGCTGATCCCAAATTTTGGCAAGTCTACAACATACGCATTAGATCTGACTTGCCTCACACGCGAAAGGGACTGACACTGCGAGCTTGCAATAGACCGACTCAACTGGATGCATGCAGACTCCTAACAAATTGTACAAAAGAAAAGCACACTCTATGTCCTAGAAAAACCTAATGCTATGCAGACCCATGCACTTATAATGGTGGACCAGGACACCCAAATGTGTGCCAAGCATACACAAGACGCAACTGGTGGTTGGCAGAATGGGGGACTCCTAGACATCCTAAAGTGAACCACTCATGCATTGACAGCCTTTTGGATTTGGGAGGTTTGGGTGGGCTAGAAGAGCCGAATTTACTTTCTTCCGTACCCCAATGAAAGGGCTCCTTGCGGAGTGTAGGTGGACTGGTGATAAGTGCTATATTTTACATCATAATTTACATCACATCCATCATCTTTGAGCATTATTTGAGTATATTTGTGCAACATGAGCATTAATTACATTCTCACACATTATTTAAGTCTTCATGTATTTTATCATCTTTTTGAGCTTAAAAGACCATGTGAGAAATATTTAAATATTTGCACAATTATTTTGGAATAAAATAGATTGATATTTTAATTTTCAAGAAAAAGTGACCTAGATCAAGGCGCTATTTAAATAACGACAGATGCAAGAGCGCGTCTTCAGCAAGAAGCGACAGCTCCAAGGGCGTCAATTCAGTTGATAAAAGAAAGGGAAAAAAAGAATAAAAAGAGAGAAAAGAATTAGCGCCCGAGAGGAGGTCGCTAATCATTGAAAGGACGCCCAAAGTGAAGGTCGTCAATTCCTATTTTACGAAAAATGTGGAAATAGCAAATGAGGAATTAAGGAAACTGACACCCGAGATGCAGTCGCTACTTCAAGAAAGGACGCCCTAGATTAAGGCGTCATTTAAAGAAAAGACGCCCCAATATAAGTCGCTATTCAAAGTTGAACCAGAAAAGGCAACTGTAGGCTCTCGATCGAACTGTTCTTCCATGTTTGCTCTTATCTAAGCAACCTTTTATGGAAAGGAGGACTCCAAGGATTGAAAGAAGTCTAATTGGGTGAAGTTGTATTGCTAAAAACCTGGATTTGAGTGGATTTGGGAAGTCCACGATCGTGAGAGACCAAAAACCATATAAAAGGATGCCATGGTCGCAAGGTTACGAGGAGGACAGTTTGGAGATCTGCCTTAGGGTTTAATTTCGAAGCATTTCTTGTCATCTTGTGTGGTTAAGTTATTCATCAAAGTTCTTCGTTTTCCAGTCTTCTACAAATTCTTCTTCTTCCTCTTCTCCTAATTCGTTATCGTTTTTATGCTATAATTAGTTTTTCAAAGCTCTATCTACGGTTTTTACTGTTCACCCGATTTTCATACTTTCTGTTCTTCATCATTTTTCTCCCTCTTCTGATCCTCATCTCTTTCTGCTGTCTTCACAAAAGTTGTGCGTTTTTAAAAGTTATTCAACTTCTTCTTCTACCTCATCTTCCAATTCATCACCGTTTTAAAGCTATAGTCAATTTTTTAAAGTTCAGATTTTTAGAGTTCTGCATTGTTCATCCGCGACCACCTCCTGTTCATCCTCAGTTTTCTCCATCTTCCTCTCGTTTTTAAACTCTGAAGTCTTCATCAATCTTCTTCATCTTCTCAATCTCTACAACTTTCGTGTTTTCCACTTTTCCTAATTCCTTCTGATTTTAAAGTTATTCTTCCTCCAAATCACCCTCTGTTTTCAATCTAGTTTTTCACTGTTTCTTCTCAAAACACACCAACACACACACACCCTTTTGCATTGTTTTCAAATTTCCTCCATCTATTTCTTTCTTCCTCTATTTTTCTCTCATATCCCAAGGCGGATCTTCATCTATTAGTCTTCTCACGACGTCGGCATCCAAGGCGAGGCGATCTTCATCCAAGGCTTGGCAAGGAGGCGGCGTTATTCTTCATGCATTGGCTATATTTTCCTATCTTTTATCTTTGATGTTCCCATGTTGTAATTCTTATTTTTCTAGTGTGACTTTCCACTATCATCTTAATGAAATTCATCATTTGTGAAATTATATTTCTCTCTCTATCTCCTCTAATTTCTCTTCTTAAACCCTCTCATGTTTTTTAAATAGTTTTCATGCAATTTGTCTTTCCTTAGATTAATCTCACTCAAAATTCGATTTTCAAAGCATAAGGTGTTTTTCCAACTTGATAAAATAAGGATTTTTCCTCCTCGTGGGATCGACTCCGCTTACCACTATATAATTTGATTTTTCAATCTTTTAAAGTGAGTGAGTGTGAATATTTTAAAATTGGGGCACGGCTTTCTTAACGACACTAGTCGGTGCGCATCAATTTTTGGCGCCGTTGCCGGGGAGGAAATTAATTTTTATGTTGGGAAATACCTTGTGTTTGATTTGTATATAGTTTTACTTATTTTTTTCTATTTTATTTTGCAGGAAAAATCAAAAAAATCAAAAAAATAGAAAATTCAAAGAAATTCGGACCTGAAATTCCAAGAAATAAAATCTGTCACAGGAAGTGTCGCTAAATCCCAGATCTGTCACAGAAAGCAGAAATTCAGAAAAATCTGAGAAAATCAAGTGTCGCTGAAAGGTCAGAAACGTAGGTAAAGCTCATGTTTTGCTAATTTCTGAAAAATTCTGAAAAAATCAGAAAAATTTTAAAAATTTTAAAAAAGTCAAAAATCCAGAAAACACAAAAAACATGCTTTTAGATTTTATTTTGTAGTAGTTCTGCATATTGTGTGGTATTTTTAGTTTATAGACTATTTCATTCATATCTCTATTTAAAATTGAAAAAAAAATCTAAAAAAAAATTCTCTAAAAATAAAATAAAAATCAGAAAACATAAACAAAAAATTTTTCATTATGCTATCATATCTCCATCTTAGTTGCATTACTTTCATGCATTTGTGCATTTAGTTGCTCTTTTTGTTTTTCATTCTTTATTTACAACATCTTTTGAAAAAAAAAATTCTCTTCTCATCTATTTCCCCTCCTTAAGGGCATTAGGATCTTTACACCCTCTTGGATTGGAAGGACACTCCATTTAGCATTCCGTCTCTTTGGACTTGAAATTCAATTTCTAAGACCTCCATAAGTCCCCGTACCCGTGGATTCCCTCACGGACGCCGGGCAGGTTGTACCACGAAGCACCTTGTAGTTAGAGTGCCCTTAGAAGGTTTTTCAAAAAAAAAAAAATCATCATCAATCATTCATTGCATATCAAAAATTCAAAAAAAAAAAACCAACGTGTTGCATGCATTATTCATATAGTTAAAAAAAACCTTAAAAAATGGGTGAGAAATTCATGTTTTTGAGTTGGGCTTGCAAGTTCAATAAGACATACCTTTTGGCCCACTTTCTTGATCCATTCTTTGGGCTATGAATCCAAACTCCTTTATGCCACCTTATTATCAAGATCATAATCATATGTGGGCCAAGCCGGCCCATTATGTTGCCAACGGTCCAACTCAATCTTTTTCAATCACTCACAATGGTTTGGCCCATTATGATAGCCAATCCTCTTGATCAGCCTATAATGGAAGCCCTTCTTATAATGACATTCCGTTCATGGGGCCCCAATTTCATTCTTCTACTCAAAGTCATATTCAAAATACTCAGTCCTTTTCTAGGCCGTATGACTCCACTCTAATCCAAAAGCAAGTTTGTATGACTCAAAATCCCTCCCTATCTTCCTATGATTTTTGTCCACAATTTTCAAGCTCAAATGGGAGAGGGCAATCAGAGTATTCTTGGAATTCTATGCAAAGGTTGGCCCAACATCCTTTACATCAAACTTCTCAGAATTGGGCTCCATATTCTAATGATTGTTATGATCAAGCTCAACATCAAGATGGATGGTCCATGTCCTCTTCAATTGATCACTCTTCCCTGTATTATTCCTATGAATCTCAGCCTCAATGTTCATCTCCTTCATCCTCAAATCCGAATTCAGAGGAGAAATTCAATCAATTCTATCAATCAATCATGCTGCAAAATCAATCTCTCCAAGTGCGAACTGATAGGATGACTGAGGAAATTAAGAGGATAGAGGAAGAACAAGTGCTTAGCTACTCATGTTCCACTTTTACTGATCAAATTTCTTATGATGACTATGATCAATCTATGATTCCTCAAGAGTCTAACACTCAGATCGATCTTAATTTTGAAGATGAAGAGATTATGGAGAGGTCTGGTCGGGAGACTTTAAACGAGGAACCTAAGAGATTTGAGGGGATCAAGGAATTTGATGACATTACATGTGAGAAGGAAGGTGCTAAATTACTTGATGATCATATTTCACTTATGTCCCTTCCTAAAGTTGAGAGTGAGGAGCTTGCGCTTACCTATGATTATGAGGAGAATTTTCAAGAAATCGATAATCTCAAGTTGGGAGGAGATAGTAAGATGCAAATTTATGATCAAATTTTACCACTACCCATATTTGAGGAGAGCATATTCCAAGTAGAAGAGGACAAAGAGGTGACTGCAAGAAATGATTTGAGTGAAGTTATAAAACAATTGTCCTGGGTAAATAAAGAGGTGGGTAACTCCCATGACCTTACTCTCGATTGGGCATCCCTAAATCAAGGGGAGGATATTGATTTGCTATCTATTCTTGATACCGGTAATTCCATGGTGGATATTTTCATGTTAGCCGATTTGTCTGATTCCATTAAACCTTACAAGCTTCATGATGTTGAGGAGTATGCATCTTTCACTGTTGATTCTTCTAAGCTCCTTGACACTGGTCCGTTGCTTGAAACTCCTCTCCCTTTGATCCCTTCTTACCTCACTCATGATCATGAAATCTCTAAAAGTGAGGAAGAGCATGACATTTTGATTAATAATAAGGTCTTCATTAATGTTTTCAACACATATAAAGACCACAAGTTTGAAGAAAAATTTCTAATTAGTAATCAAGGGGATCCTTTTGGCCTAACTAATTCATCATGGTTTCTACCTCAGGCCACCCCATTAAGAGTTAGGTTGTTAATTCATACATTGCATGATCAACCGAATTGTGATAACAACCACTCTAGCCCCTATACAATCATGCTCAATCTCATCTTCTTGTGGTACAATGTTTGGTTTTTCAATGACGATGAGATAACGTGGTGGCTCATTCTTAAATCCACATGTTGGTTATAGAGTTTGCACTTTTGAGCTTTCATACGTCTGGCTGAAGACGGAAAACTTAGCGCTTTTGGGAGGCAACCCAAGATTTTTGTTATTTGATGCTTTTTGTTTCAGTGTGTTTTAGTTGTTAGATTCAAGCTAAGGAGAAGAAGTTGTTGCCGTCTATTGATGGAGTTCTGCCCGCACGCCAGGTTGTCTCTTTCCTACCCAGAAAACTTCATTGTTACATTGTTCTTTCATTTCAATTTTACATGTCATTGAGGACAATGTCATTCAAGTTGGGGGGAGAGGACAGAAAGAAAATTTTCATTGCATATAGTACAATTTGGTAGGGATTTGGCATGAATTCTTGCATAACATTTTTTGTAAATTTGCATGAAAGTGAAAAGATGAAATTCCCGACTGAGTTTTATTGTTTCATGCTTGAATTGAAAGTAATTCTGGATTAGAAAAGACTACAGAGAAGGTTGAAGGAAAATTAAGTGCGATCTAGCCATGAAAAACTGATATAAGAATCTCTTTAAAGTTCATGCGCACTATTAGAAAAAATATTCACTATGCACTCTGATGAAGCGAAATAAGACAAGCCCTCTATTATTTTGAGAAATGTATCTGACACTCTGCATTTCTTGAGGAGAAGATCTATTTCAAGAAAAAGCGTTCTTCCAAGTTTTATAGAAAAAAAAAGAAGAAAAGAAAATGCAAAGGCATAGAAAGATCACGCCATGAAAAATGCCCCTGATCTGAGTAACCGGGCCTGCTTCACCTAAGACGTGTTGAGGTTCGCCCAAAAAGGTGAAGGGTAGTGCAGCATTATGGTTGTGCAAATGAGAAAAAAGTTCCAAAGGAACAAAAGAAAAAGGCAGACAAAAGCTAGTATGCTTAAATGCTCTGATCTGAGAGGTGCAGGGTTGAAAGGTACTTACTTGGAATAACAAATGGGGGATGCAATTGTCTTAACTGCATGTTTAGAATTACACATGCACAAGTGCTATTGAACTTTGATTTGTATTCTTAAGTCATGTGCTTTAATTTCCAATCTAAGGCTAATATGAGCATTAATGATTCTGGATTCCTAATCTTTGGTTGATTCTATGAAGGGAGAGTTGGATATAATAGTATGAACTTTGTGAACTCTTGTTGGTCCTTACTTTTGATTTAATTGCGTTGCTAAGGGTCTAGCAATGAGTAAGTTGGGGGGTGTGATAAGTGCTATATTTTACATCATAATTTACATCACATCCATCATCTTTGAGCATTATTTGAGTATATTTGTGCAACATGAGCATTAATTACATTCTCACACATTATTTAAGTCTTCATGCATTTTATCATCTTTTTGAGCTTAAAAGACCATGTGAGAAATATTTAAATATTTACACAATTATTTTGGAATAAATAGATTGATATTTTAATTTTCAGGAAAAAGTGACCAAGATCAAGGCGCTATTTAAATAACGACAGATGCAAGAGCGCGTCTTCAGCAAGAAGCGACAGCTCCAAGGGCGTCAATTCAGTTGATAAAAGAAAGGGAAAAAAGAATAAAAAAGAGAGAAAAGAATTAGCGCCCGAGAGGAGGTCGCTAATCATTGAAAGGACGCCCAAAGTGAAGGTCGTCAATTCCTATTTTACGAAAAATGTGGAAATAGCAAATGAGGAATTAAGGAAACTGACGCCCGAGATGCAGTCGCTACTTCAAGAAAGGACGCCCTAGATTAAGGTGTCATTTAAAGAAAAGACGCCCCAATATAAGTCGCTATTCAAAGTTGAACCAGAAAAGGCAACTGCAGGCTCTCGATCGAACTGTTCTTCCATGTTTGCTCTTATCTAAGCAACCTTTTATGGAAAGGAGGACTCCAAGGATGGAAAGAAGTCTAATTGGGTGAAGTTGTATTGCTAAAAACTTGGATTTGACTGGATTTGGGAAGTCCACGATCGTGAGAGACCAAAAACCATATAAAAGGATGCCATGGTTCCAAGGTTACGGGAGGACAGTTTGGAGATCTGCCTTAGGGTTTAATTTCGAAGCATTTCTTGTCATCTTGTGCGGTTAAGTTCTTCATCAAAGTTCTTCGTTTTCCAGTCTTATACAAATTCTTCTTCTTCCTCTTCTCCTAATTCGTTATCGTTTTTATGCTATAATTAGTTTTTCAAAGCTCTATCTACGATTTTTACTGTTCACCCGATTTTCATACTTTCTGTTCTTCATCATTTTTCTCCCTCTTCTGATCCTCATCTCTTTCTGCTGTCTTCACAAAAGTTGTGTGTTTTTAAAAGTTATTCAACTTCTTCTTCTACCTCATCTTCCAATTCATCACTGTTTTAAAGCTATAGTCAATTTTCTAAAGTTCAGATTTTTAGAGTTCTGCACTGTTCATCCGCGACCACCTCCTATTCATCCTCAATTTTCTCCATCTTCCTCTCGTTTTTAAACTCTGAATTCTTCATCAATTTTCTTCATCTTCTCAATCTCTACAACTTTCATGTTTTCCACTTTTCCTAATTCCTTCTGATTTTAAAGTTATTCTTCCTCCAAATCACCCTCTATTTTCAATCTAGTTTTTCACTGTTTCTTCTCAAAACACACCAACACACACACACACTCTTTTGCATTGTTTTCAAATTTCCTCCATCTATTTCTTTCTTCCTCTATTTTCCTCTCATATCCCAAGGCGGATCTTCATCTATTAGTCTTCTCACGACGTCGGCATCCAAGGCGAGGCGATCTTCATCCAAGGCTTGGCAAGGAGGCGGCGTTATTCTTCATGCATTGGCTATATTTTCTTATCTTTTATCTTTGATGTTCCTATGTTGTAATTCTTATTTTTCTAGTGTGACTTTCCACTATCATCTTAATGAAATTCATCATTTGTGAAATTATGTTTCTCTCTCTATCTCCTCTAATTTCTCTTCTTAAACCCTCTCATGTTCTTTAAATAGTTTTCATGCAATTTGTCTTTCCTTAGATTAATCTCACTCAAAATTCGATTTTCAAAGCATAAGGTGTTTTTCCAACTTGATAAAATAAGGATTTTTCCTCCTCGTGGGATCGACTCCGCTTACCACTATATAATTTGATTTTTCAATCTTTTAAAGTGAGTGAGTGTGAATATTTTGAAATTGTGGCACGGCTTTCTTAACGACACTAGTCGGTGCGCATCAACTGGCCCGTGGGGTAGGGGTGTTATAGGGGTCTTCCTTAACAAGGTGGAATGGTGGTGGTGGGTCACGAGGCTCACTAAGGAAGGTGTCGAAGGGATCAAAGAATGTGTGACCCCTCGATATGGGTTCCTCCATGACACGGTCACAAGTTTTAAATTCCTGAAGGGATAAATAATCACCTTCACACATTGTGTTCGGTGGGACGACGGTCATGTGTAGAATGTATGGTTCCTCCCTTTGGATAAGTGGAATGAAGCTAGGCTCGGCCAGCATGGGAAGGAATAAGAGAACCTCCGTGATGACATGACCCATGGTGCACACGGAGGTAATGGACCCTAAGGCTAGATGTGTGAAGCTACGACTATTGGGTTGGTCAAAGCCTCGGGCCAACATACACGTCAACTTCAATTGCCAGTCTAATCCCTTAATGAGGTCTTCCAATGTGTCAACATGGTGAGAAGACCGAAAAGTGGTGTGGAATGAGTTGACGGGCACTAGTTGTGGTGCGGGGTCCATGGATGGGTAGCAAGGTGCTTTAAGAACCAAGCCAGTCTTGAGCCAGCTAAGTAGTGGCTCGGCGATGATTAGCTTTCACGTTAGAAGTACAAGTGGCTCTAGCTGATGTGGCTTCAAATGAGGTGGCTCCGAATAAATATTGGAAGGTGAGGGTGGGGGCATAGGAGCTCTCACGGGCAGAGAAGGAGTGTCCTCTTTGAGGGGAAGAGGTTCTTGGGGTGGCACCGGGTTGAGGCTACCGGCTACGACCTCTCTATACTCGGGCAGGAACCGTCAATCTGGGTACACATCCTATCCAACCGATCCGACATGATTTTGAAGAGTTTGGCAACGGTGGGGGTTGGAGTAGGGGCATCGTGGTGGACTCGCTCATGGTCTCTCGACCTAGTCTTGGGTTTAGGCTCATCGACATGCGGGGCTCTTTGCCTCCGACTATGACAATCCCGGTGGGAGGTGACTGGGTGGGGCTGGGTGGAGGCGACTGGGTGGGGCAGGTAGATCTTTCTAAGCTCGCCCTTCATCTCTCGCCACACCTTGATAGGCCATTGCATGTTCATCTCCCTCATGCGTTCAACGCTCTCCCATTTGCAGGCGGCTTTGTGGCGAAGCCTCCCTTTGGCAAAACTAACTTCCACGGCTCCGGACATCGTGTAACACTTGAAATATTTGTCCATGGCGGCTTCCCATTGTAGGTAGTCGCTCGGGACGTTGGACCATAAAAGTCCAAGGCTTCGGGCCTACGGAGGTGGTGGGGTTGGATTCCCCATCCTTGGATGTGTCGTCACCATTCATATGACGTGGGCTTTTGGGGATCCATGGGACACGGAGGAGCTATAGGATGGCCATGCCGACACTTGGTGACAAGACAAACCGACTAGAGACGACCCTACAATAATAATGCAAAGTTGGAATGCAGACTCGACTACAAACCTAGACTCAACCAGTATCCGGTACGTGGCGGAGGTTTGATCCAAAGATCGCACTCATGCAAGTGTGCTACCTTCCCGATAGGCGTAATCTATCATTTCGGGAACACCTTTTGATATACCGGGTATAGGAATGTAATGCGACACCTTGGACAAGACAAACTTAGACTCAAGACCCTTTTTTTTTCTCTTAAGCAAAGACTACCCTAGACTCAACTTCGCTCTGATACCAATTTGATGGGGGACGGGACGCGAACCTGGGACTCTAGCTCACGGACGGCCCTAAGCGAGGGAAACGCGTGGATCTACGCGGTTGAGAAACCGATAATGAGTCTCGGGTATCGACTTTTCCGCGTGCTCGGATCGAGTCACGGGACGGGTTCCACTCACTCACTCTCGCAGCGGTGATAAAATTTTGGCAAGCTAGTTATCTTGTCACTCTAGCAGCGGCATATAAAAGTATAGGAGTAAAGCAAATGCCAAGAGGGGGAGCAGAAATGATACCTCCACGCTCCGGGCGTGGGGAAGGCGATCCCGGCCAAGACTCGTACTCCCAGTACACAGTAATTAAATAATTACAACAATGATTTTATGGCCCACTCCACGCAGGGAGGTAAAGGGCGATAACAATAACCCGGGAATACCAAGCTTGGGTTGACGGGCAGCAATTTGGAAGGCTCTCGGGCAGGAGATGGGCTGTTGGTCCGGCTCAGTTCTGCGGGGCCCGTGGACAGCAGGCGGGTCCGGCTGCTGGGATGGCAGTGCACGGGCGTCTCCTTGCTGCGGCGGCTGGCTGGGACGCTGCAGGGGGGTTTCCGATTGATCTCCGAGAGCGACGGTCGCCGAAGGTATCCCGACGTATTTTTGCTAGAATTATCCGATGACTGTTTTGCTGGCCTGTTCTCGGATCAGAAATGCGCGCCTCCACGAAACGAATTTTTGTGCCCAGATCCGATGTCGGATCGAGGAGAAATTGGTACCGCTGGATAGAGGACTCCAAGGGCTACAACATATAATTATTTTAGATCCATCCAGTGAATGGATTGAAAATGAAAATGACTGTTCTCATGGTTTTTTTACTGACTCGGATTACAGACAATCAGGACAGAACAAGATCTGCCTGAGACTGAATTTTGACCGACATAAAAATGATGGATCTAGACTCTGGGAAAATTATGGGTGGAAGAGGGGGATGTGAGGAACACGTATGATATTTTTGCGAATTTTTGGAGATGGCTAAGGGGGCGAGAAAAATACAACAACAAGACACTATCCCGCAGATCTGTTGATGGGCAGACTGTTAGGGGTAGAACTAAAATTATGGGAAAAATACTAAACGAAGGCGGATTGACACGAAATTTAAATTGGGGATGGCTAACAAGGAGGGGAATGATCTCTCAAAATTTTAAGATCATCAGACTCACGGATTTGGAGCACCAACCAAATCTTCAGGTTGTTGTTCTTGATTTCGTGGTTCAGGACAGCAGCTCAGTGATGTTGTTGTGGCGGCTCGACGGCGGCACGAACGGAGGCGGCGGCGGCGGTGGCTGGAAATCATATCTGGAGAGATGATAGAACTTGGAATCCACCAAGTTCATGGCTTCACACCATAGAAATCAGAGCAATCTATCTCTAAGGGGGAGAGGGGAGATAGGGGCGCCCTTGGGCTCTCTTGTGCAAATGCAAATTTTTCTTCATTAATTCTCACAAAATGGAAAATACATGGATTATATAGAAATGTACAAATGACCTAAACTACCCTCAGATCTAGGGTTAGGGAGGGGCAAATAAGGGATGGGATAATTAATCCCCCATGTGGTCAAATGACCAAATTAAATAAAATACAACATGAATAAACTATATTAAAGCGGGGGCGCCCCCTTGACCAAGGGGGGAGCATCTTGGACTTTGCTTGGTCCAAGTTTGAAAGTCTTGGTCTAAGCCCACCTTGGACTTTGTACCAACCTCACATGGGCCCTAGAGCCTAGGTGGACCAATGGAAAATAAGGTGGGGGTCCCTGCTGGACCTACTGACATTTTACATAGAAACCCAAAGGCCTTTTTGCAAAGAAACCCAAAGATTTCTAATGACTAACCCTTTCGCTTATAATGCATTCCAATTGCAAAGCAATTATCCCCAAGATATAAATGCAAACAAAATGATACAAATGTAAAAATAAAATGTTAGTGCCCAGTGTTGATTCCCATCACTCTTCCTTTGGCCGGCCGAAGGAGAGGGCTTTCCTTTGTTGGTTACCCTTGCAAGAAAAGAAACACCGAGTGGATCAGTACAATAGTAGCATAGTATCAGTCCCTTGTAATGAAAGCAGTGAAATCATGAACAAATACACCCCTGGTCGGTGTTGTTTAAAACCCCTTTTAGACATAAAGGGTGAAAAAATGAGATAACGAATGAGATGACGTGCAAAAATGCATAAAACAATGCCCTCTCAAAGAGAGAAGCGTGGTGCGAGTAGAAACGACAAATGATGCATGCAATGAATGAAAATGAAAAGAACAGAGGGAAAGGAAAAGCTTAGGTGGACGCTGGTGGAGGGCTTTGAAGACAGCTTCAGCAGCACGAGGATGGCGTGAGGACGGCGTGCGCTCGATGGGGATGAAGAGATCCTTCTCTTAAAAAGACCAAAGACCTGGAACTTTGGCAGAGTGACCCCTTAACCTAAAATTAACTTTCACAAACTCGAAGAGATTTCACCAAAGTTTCCCCCTCCCCTTGAAGGATTTTGCCACACTCAGTTCGTGGGAGGGGGTCTTCTATTTATAGGTAAAATTTTGAAGAACACGTCTGGGTTCGGGGACGCGTTTATTGAATGCGTCCCGTTGACCAGACACTTTCAAATCTTTAAATAATGATTTGTTTTCATTAGACACATCCAATGTCTTGGACGCGTTATTTAAACACGTCCAGGTCATAGGATGCATCCATACTTCTCCATAAATACGCGCCGAAAGCCACCGAAAACGCTTTTAAGGCACTGAAAGCGAGCGGTGGCGGTGCCTAACTTTGACTTGTAAAGTCACGTCTGGTCAGCAAGACTTGTTATTATTTTGCATTTATGGGGCCACCGTGGTAGGTTTCAAGAATGCGTCTTGGCTCCATGACACCTTTAAAGAAGGCATATTGCGTCCCAGTCGCGTTTTAAGATCAATTTTCTAAAAAATTTCTAAAAATGGTAAAAAAATATAGAAAAATAGGAAATCACTCAAATAACCCAAATGTAAAGGCCACTTGGGGCGTCATGGCATAATATGAGATTTACTCAGTGTAATGTCAAAAATCACGTGTCTACAACTGCCTCGCCTTGCCGTCTGCTTTACAGGGGAATGACACGGAGCGGAATGGAATGAAGTGTGGGAGTGGATTGAAAAATAGATGTCAAGGTGTGATGAGACACGCTTTCAACATTACATGGTTGGAATCTTTAAGGAGTTTCAACGAAGTCACCCCGAAGAGGGTTCTCCGAAATGGATGATTATTTAGATGGTGAACAAACAAGGAAAGAAATAATGTGCGCTTAGGCATGACTAAGAGAAAAAGGACCAACTTCCATGCGTGAAACTTCCTGGGGTCGTGAACCTACAGGTTTCACCATTGGGGAGCGGTTACCAGTCAAAGTGGAAGTGATGCGGCCAAGGTGGGTCCAATGGAGTAAAAAGAATAGTTGAGGATAAATCCAAACAAGGGTCTCTTCCAAAGAAATAGCTCAGAGTGACATCAAGGAGACTGAATACTCAATTCAGAATAGAATATCTCATATTTAATGAATTTAAACATAGTGGCTCTCATAATCAAATTAAGTGAATTTAAACATTGGGGAGCTTGTCACTATTTTTGTTAGAGGGGAACTCAAACTCCAGATTCCTCCAAGGCATAAGGTCCTCGACATATTCTAGTGATATAGATATCATATAGTAAGATGCATGACACGTTGACCGAAGGTGGGACACTGTGGAATAGTAGTGTACCATTTTTTTTTGAAACCCGTACTGAACACACCGCAAAATAGAATTATTTTACAAGAAATCGAATTGCACTTCACTGTACAAAGAAATAAGCACACCAGATGATTTACGGAGGCAAAAGAGAACATAACACAACAAGACAGGGTTCTTTCACTGGGGTCCACAATGATAATTATTAGATTATTTTTTTATGTTTTCTTCCTCCCTATAAGTATCACCCTTGCTTGGCCTAGCAAAGGGCATCAAAGTGGTTTGAGGGAGTGGAACCTTTGAAAGGGAGAGAAAGAGAGATTTTGGCTTTTTTTGAAATGGAAGGTGAGTCTTCCCGCCCGACGAAGAGAAGCAAGCTTGGCCATGGCTTAAAAAGGCTTACCGACATCGAGGATCACCTGGGTGAGAGGATCCAATCGCGGATGATGAGTTGATACCCTTTTCTCTCTTCGTCTACATGACTTTTTCCTTGCTTCCTCATTCTTCGTATCCTCTTCCTTTCAGCTGTATCCCCTCTTTCCGGGCCCGAGGAAGTTTTTCAAGCTGCCCTGGCTGTCGAGACATACTTCCAATATCACCATTGGCATGAGAGCTATCATCACAAAATGGAACCTTCAAGGGCTCCTAGTTCACGCCAAGCATTATGACAAGATTCATATGGACTGGGCGGTTATGGGTGCATTGGTAGAGGTTTGGCACCCCCAAACCCACACCTTCATCTTCCCAACTTTCGAAGCAACTATTCTTCTCGGGGAGGCGAAACTCTTACTCGGTTTGAAGAGGTTCAAGAGGGACGGCAAGATGAAGATTACGTCCATGCCAAACGGAGCAACTTCCGAGGAAGTCCTTAGAAGTTTCATGCCCTCCTGAGCCATTAAGGGTGTCCAGACCCAAAAGGGAATCAACTTGCAAAAGCTCGTGGACTGGACCATGACTGCCTTGGGAGGATTAACAAGTGACGAATGTTTGGAAGGGCTCATGAAGGGATTCACAATCTGCTTAGCGGGGGCTCTCCTATTCCCTTGCACAGATAATATTGTGAAAGAAGATCAACTGAGCGTAATTTGTGGACTTTGGGAAAGTAAGAGGATGGGGCCCACTGTCCTTGCTTACCTCTACAGTGGGCTCTCGGCTTCCAGCATGGGCCGGCCTCCTTATGGGTGCATGATTCTTCTCGATTGCTGGATTGATCTCCATTTCAATTTTGATCACCGCGAGGAGGTGCGAACTACTTCCAGAATCTTCCAACAAAGCCACCTTTACCACCTGGCCGATCTGCTAGCTTTGGTGGTAACATAGTCAAACGCGTGCCCATGACACAAAACTTGTTCACTTGTGCGCTGGCATGTTTACTCCCATGATAGCTCCTTGTGAGGTCTTCCCCTGACATGGAACTCTAACTAATTGGCGCGACTAAATTTGTCCTTTACAATGCACACCGATGTTATACTCAAATCAGCCTTCCTCGTCATTCGTTTCCCATGATATCCGACATCTTCCCTCTAAGGAAAAGGGAGCTGGATACGGAAGGAGATGCAAAGGATGTGAAGGCTATCAAAGCATCATGGAAGATGAGCATTTCAGGAAAGGTGATGGTGCACGTAGAGGAAGAATGTGAGCTGTAATGTGTGGGAATGGCGGATCTAGAGGGGAGAGGTGAATAGATCAACCCCCTTTTTTTTCGAAATAAGCACAGTGGAATATAAATGATGCTAATACATAGGAGGATTCACAAGAGAGGAAACAAAGATAGCTATGTAGATGGCCTACGCATACATCTACCGCAGAACAAACACACAAGCAAGCTACACAAGACAAGGTTTTTAAGGTGGTTCAGACTCAACCCAGAGTCCTACATCTACCCCTCACTCAAGCGAGTGAGGTTTCTCTAGTGCAACTACACTGAACACAGCTAACACACAGCTTACGGGCTTCACAAGCCAATGCTGACACACAGCTTACAGGCTTCACAAGCCAATGCTGACACACAGCTTACAGGCTTCACAAAGCCAATCCACAGACCAGAACTTACTTTCTGTCTGTCTTCCTACAGCTCCTTGTAGGGACCGAACAAAGTATGAAGTGTTTAAAAGAAGAAAGGTAACACAAATGAAAAGCCCAGACAGGATGCAAGACTCTTGAGGATATATCAAAAAGCCATGTCTGGAATCTAGATGGCGATCTTTGCTTCTTCTAGATGGAGTGCTTCCTAGAAGTAGCAGGTTCTCCTTCGTAGGAAGCAGAAGCTTCTTCCTCTTCTTCTCGCAGGATGAAGAGAAAAGATGAAGACTCTATCTTCAGACGTTTCAAGGTTTTAACTGGGGTCTTCACATTGCAAGGCTTCTTCTTCCTGCTGTTGCTGGCTTCTCACGAGCTCCTCCAGCTTCTCTTCTCTTTTCTTCTGCTATCTGCTCGTAGCTCTCCCTACTGCTCTCCTCTACTTCTCAGCTTGATCGTCCTCCTTTTTAAGCTCAGCCTTATCCACATTTCTTCGTGCGCTCGATGCCCTTCATTCTTCCAAGCTTTTCTTTCCATCTTTGAACAAGTCCACCTTTTTTCTTGAACTTTCTGTGCAATATGCTTTTACAGAGTATGTCTCCCAGTTGATATGCTTTTGGGGTAGACATTCTTTTCTTTTCGCATTGCAGCGTACAAGGTTTGTAGGCCCTGATTTGGTAAGAGGTAATCTGGGTCATCTATTTCTTGAATGGCAGAACAGGGTGACCTCTGATTGGTTCAGAAGTGATAAGGTGCAGTGGGTTCTCATTGTCTGCCAAGTCCACTTCATGCGGTACTCTGCAATTTTCATTAGGTGCCCAACATATCGTTGTCAAGTACAAGACTATCTCCTCAAGGTATAACCTCTTTTCGTATGGAGACCCTTTCTAGATGATTTGCCATTGGTCCACCTGGAAAATGGGAATCTCTTCTGCCAACTGATCTTCCAGAACTTGTACTTTCAAAGGAGCAGGCACCCTTTAAGTAGAACAGGGCCTCCGTAAGGATTAGAATAGGTAAGACCAAATGAGCTTTGATTGGTCCACCTGGCGCTTAAGGTTCTTCTCTCGAACTCTCTAGAAAAGTGGGCCACTTCATCTTGGATCACGTGCCATTCTTTCGCTGAAGATAGATGTCTAAATGGGTCAGTCTTTAAGTTTAACCAATACTGAGATTTGGATCTCCAGACTGTTTGATGAAATGCCTATTCTGAGTGCACTGACTTTATACTTGAGTATGCTCATACCTTGTAAGGTTGGAGGCAGACATTGCACAGACCTTGTAAAACTGAAGGTAGACTTTGCACAGACCTTGGCTTCATATGTGCTTAGACCTTATCTTGCCAGAAGGTAAACAAGCACAGACCTTGTAGTGTTGAAGGAAAATGTGCACCGACCTTCACTTATGCTGGCATGATATGCATCAACCTTCATTCAAGATGTGCACAAACTTTCTAATGCAAAGAGCATTTGTGCATTGACCTTCATTCAAGATGTGAACATACCTTCTAATGTTGATGGAAAATGTGCACCGACCTTGATTTGTCAAATAGTGAATGTGCACAGACATTATAGTGTTGAAACCAAAACATGCACCGACCTGATGTTGCCAGAAGGCAAACGTGCATCGACCTTGATTTCACATGTTCATGGACCTTCAGCAAATTGCACAGACCTTGTCTTGCCAGAAGGTAGACATGCACAGACCTGACATGCCAGAAGGTAAACATGCACCAACCTGATATGTTGAAGAGCAAACGTGCGCGGACCTTCATATGTTGAAAGCAAGCTTAGCTCAGACCTTAATGCATCGAAGGCGGACATGCACCGACCTTGGAGCTCATGTATGCACATACTTTGTGCGTTGAAGCAAAACTTCCACCGACCTTGGAGATCACATGTGCTCAGACTTTGTGTACTGAAGCAAAACCTGCACTGACCTTGGAGATCACATGTGCTCAGACTTTGTGCACTGAAGCAAAACCTACACCGACCTTGGAGATCACATGTGCTCAAACTTTGTGCACTAAAGCAAAACCTGCACCGACCTTGGTCTTGCGCCAGCTCCATGTGCACCGACCTTCATTCTGCGTAGGCTCAATGTGCACCGACCTTGTCTTCATATGTGCACCGACCTTCAGCAACGTGCACAATAACATGCTCAGTCCTTGGTCTTCAGGCTTGCGAGAGGTGCATTGACCTTTGCTTCATGCTAGCAAGAGTTGCACCGACCTTGGTCTAATGCTGGCGAAATGTGCATCGACCTTGGTCTTGTGAACAGTGACATGCTCAGACCTTGGTCTTTAGGCCTTCATGTGCATCGACCTTTATGCCTCAATCTGAGATGTGCATTTGACCTTCAATAGCGTTGACCTACTGTCAGTCTTTGAACAGTGGTGTTGACCTGTGTTGACCTGCGTTGATCTTTCAAGGCATATTCATGGATCTATATTGATTTTGGTTATCAAAAAACTTTATGAAACTCAAGAATCAAGACGTATGAAACTCAAAGAGCAAAAAATGTATGAAACTTAAGGTTCAATGATATGTGAAATTCATGAATCAACAACATTCGAAATGCCATTTTCAACAGTATGATCAACAATATGTATGACTCATAGTTTAAGCATCATTAAAACATATTTAAAGAATTAAAGCACAGGGGCACAACATCCTCCCCCTTTTTGATGATGGCAACACTATGAGTCATGATGATCAAGAATAATCAAAGAAATGGCATTCAATGACATTGAACAACTCATTTGTCAAAGAATCATGAGAACACATGAACATGCACATGGACATGAGTCATTTCTTGGCATGAATTTCTTGAGATCAGGCAAAGCTACAAAGCTCAGACAGAGCTTGGATCACTCTCAGTAATGTACTCTCCCCCTTTGACAACATCAAAAAGTAACGGGAATGGGAGCTTGAAGCTTCAGGTCAAATGAATGGTTATCATAGAAAGATTTATCAGAGCAGTCAATCTAAAACATTATTCATTACACAAGCTTGTAGTTTTTCATATTCTTATGTAATAAGAACTCCCATGAGTGATCTTGATTATCTGCTTGGTTTAAGAGTAATAAAAGTAGAGTTTGAATCAGTTTGTAGTTAGATGTAATATAAATAAACCAAGTCTGCAAAACCATATCCATGTTTAGCTCCTTTTATCTTACTCAAATAAAATCAATGACTCCCCTAGGAGTTACCACTGATAGGTATTGAAGATAAACAAGATGAACATATCTGAGCTTACTTCAGGATTACAGCATTATGTCTGACCTTTGGTCATGTTCACACTTTTGTCCTTTGCTCATCATATTTTTGTTTGAACAGTTAAGTTTAGTCCACACCTTTTCCGTAAGGATGGACGTTGATTAGACGCCCACACCCCTAGTTACTCAGTGAGACTAACTGTTCTGTCTCATTTTAAACAGAGATAGCAATAGCACTTCATGACATAGGTTGGTCCTCATTTCTTTGATGAAGGACCCAGTTTCTCAGTGCATATAGCCATTGCTCTGTCATGAGCATTAATAAAACATTTGACATGTGTTGTCCTTTAGAAAATTTCAGACTATGCTATGTTTAAAGACAATACTAAATCACAGTTGCTCAACCAAGGTTGATAGTGACCTTAAATTTTTGGATTCTGTGAGATTGTACAGAGACACAGCATTTTGTAGAAAGCAGTTGAGGTCTATTAAACCCGAATATAACCTAATTTAAGGAGTTTATCTCCCAAACTCTTGAAATGTATTCGACTTAAGTCAGTAGAATTATTCAAGTACAATCAGAGAGCCTATTTGTCAGAAGATTTTTATAAATGATTTGCTCAATTGTAATGAATAATTGAGTAGATTGGCAACATTCTGAATCGAAGGCATTTCAATACATATGCAATTTCAAGTTTGACATATGCTCCCCCTGACAGTATGCATGACAATTCAAATTTTGACATATGCTCCCCCTATTTGCATGATGTGTATGATTAACTCTTAATGTAGCATATATGCAGTGAGTTAAATGAATTTTGCACATGAGTGTCTAGACTGTTCTACATGATACCTTGACCCTTGGTACCTTGCAGAGAAAATAGGTCCTAAGACCACCTCACACATAGTGAGTGCTTTCAGGCATGCAAAACCTACCTTTCCACAACTCAGTATTTTATATACCAAGGTCAAACAAAAACTAGCCAGGCAACCAATCACCAAATGCAATGCTTTATTAATATGCAGTCATCTAGTTACAGTAGAATGCAATATGAACAATGATCACTCAGATTATTCATTGAGAATGTACACTGATATAAGCAAAATAAATTCAGATATGCATGTGATTTTTTTTTATTATATTGTAGTCCAAAAATAGTCAAACTCCCCTAGAAGGTATTTGTCATCAAGATATCATCAATTCAGTAGATTTTAAAAACAAGTACTTATTGTCATTATGTTGGGAACATAGTTAGAGAGTTAATCAACCAAATTCAAACCTGATTTGATTGAGGTCGACATAGACCTAACTCCCTTCTTAGAGTTGAAAACACGTCTGTGCATAATGGCTTGGTGAAGATATCTGCAACCTGATTTTCTGATTGGACAAAATGTAGCTCAAAGTTTTTCTTGAAAACTTCATCTCTAATAAAGTGATGCCTTATATCTATGTGCTTGGTCCTAGAGTGCAGGACTGGATTTTTGGCAAGACTTATAGCACTAGTGTTGTCACATAGAATAGGGACACATCCAAGATCTACTAAGTAGTCTTGGAGTTGATGTTTAATCCACAACACTTGGGTGCCACAACTCCCTGCAACAACATATTATACCTCTGCAGTAGAGAGTGCCACCGAGTGTTATTTCTTGGAAGCCCAAGAGACTAAATATCCGCCCAAGAATTGACAATAGCCACTAGTGCTCTTGCGATCTAGTTTGCATCCTGCATAGTTAGCATCTGAATAGGCAATGAGAGAAAATTCACAAGATGCTGGAAACCATAATCCCAAGTCTTGAGTGCTAGCAAGGTATCTAAAGATACGCTTGACAGTAGTCAAGTGAGATTCTCTAGGACTAGCTTGGAATCTAGCACAAAGATAAACACTAAACTGGATGTCTGGTCTAGATGCAGTTAAATAGAGTAATGATCCAATCATACCTTTATAGTTTTTTTGATTCCACCAATTTTCCTTTCTCATCTGCATCCAATGATGTAGTTGTTCCCATAGGAGTTGCAATAGTTTTACAATTTGTCATATCAAATCTTTTCATCAACTCCTTTACATATTTGGCTTAACTTATTAAGCATCCTTCATCACTTTGCCAGATCTACAAGCCAATAAAAA
Organism: Amorphophallus konjac; assembly: GCA_022559845.1. Classification (NCBI taxonomy): domain Eukaryota; kingdom Viridiplantae; phylum Streptophyta; class Magnoliopsida; order Alismatales; family Araceae; genus Amorphophallus; species Amorphophallus konjac. Next base: position 82,996,999 of record CM040125.1, read on the forward strand.
ATTGAAGTTCACCCATTAGGCTCATCTCAAACTCACTAGTCATGAGATCAACAAACTCCTCACACATTTTGGGCTTTGTAGAACCAAACACAATATCATCAACATAAATTTGAACTATCAAGATGTCCTTACCTTGCGTTTTTGTGAAGAGTGTTTGGTCTACATTACCTCTAATGTATCCTTTTTCAGTGAGGAATGAGCTTAGCCTATCATACCAAGCTCAGGGTGCTTGCTTCAGACCATAGAGAGCCCTGTCCAGCTTGAACACATATTCTTCTTGATAAGAGCATTCAAAACCGGGGGGTTGTTCAACATAAACCTCTTCTTTTATTAAGCCATTTAAAAAAGCACTTTTTACATCTATTTATTGCAATTTTATTTTATGAGCACAAGCAGAAGCAAGCAAAATCCTAATTGCTTCTAATCGGGCTACAGGGGCAAAAGATTTATTGTGACACCACTCCTTGGACCTAGATTTGCAAGCAACCGGACCGAACAACGATCTCTCACAAGCGGTTCACCCGCGTCGCGCACACCCGGTTCCGTAGGTGGACCGGCGATGGTGGTGAGGGTCCGAGGTTTGACCTCGAGGTTCCAAGGATATGGCCAGCTAGGGATGGACCCCAATGGGCCAGGGATGCCCATATTCAAGGGCGGCCGGCACGCCGAGGGCGTGGGATGTAATGACACTCTCACAACTCACCCGTGGTGGCACTCTATTAGACGGAATGTTGGGACGAGCACTCTCTCACTGTCGACGGCATAACTAGAGATAATACTAAGCTAAGCAAAGGTAAGAAACCAGTAGAGGAGAGTGGTCCGAAGCTCACCTGATCGGTGTGAAAACACCGATCCCAGTCGGAGACGAGGGCGAGCGGGGGAGTGTGGGTTCCCCGCACACTGCGTCGGTGTAGCTTCCCCTGTTCAAATATTACATGCACTACTCCCCACGCAGGGGGGTTGGACTAGGGAAAGGGAAATTTCAGTTACAAACAAACACTACCTCCACACAGGGAGGGGCGCTAAGCCGGCCAGGTGGGGAGGGGAGATTAGACACCACTACACGCTGTCCTATAGGACAGAACCGCGAAGCACTGAAAGGTACGCCACGCACGGGACTCCGAACGCAACGCCGCTAGCACCAAAATGTTGCTGGAGAAGTCCAGGGGTGCTCCTGAAAGTTTGGCCTTGTTCTGAGGTCGTTGGAGGGCGTGGCCGGCCGACGAAGAGGTCATGCACGAACCTGTCCCGCTGGACAAATCTGCGCCGCTGTGGTGCAGTCGCCGGTACGCTCGCTGTAGAACTCCGAACGAGGCGGGACCAACTCGGTCGGATGGCCGACGGAGAGGTCTATGTACCCTAAAAAGATGGGCTCCATTGGATTACCGAGCCGGGCGTGGTCGCAGATGTAGTAAGCTTCTGATTTATAGGAGAACAGCCAGACAGGGAGATGAATGCCGTGTTGGAACTCTCTGCACCGAGTTCAGAATGGGACGAAACCACCTGGGTTGATTTCAAGTTGTCAAGGGGCACAACTTTGTTGAGGACGTCCTGGGCCGACGACGAACTGGTTGGGTGTGGCACGCTCTGCAAGGTAGGCACAGAGTCTGGGTAGACTGGGAGGCCCCTGATCTGCGCAGTCATGGGAGAACGAATGCCACACACTGTGCCGAAGTCGGAACGAGGCGAGACCACCTCGGGAGCGTTGAGGACTTGGAGAAGAAACAACTCTCAGAAGAGAGCTCAGGCTGAATCGCAGTGTTGACGTCGGTGCAGCCTATGCCAAACGGACCTAATGTTCTGGCTCAAATCTAGCGCAGCCACACGAGAATGGGTACCACGATCTGTAGTGAAGTCGGAACGAGACGATTCTACCTCGCACGTGAAGAGGACTTGAAGGCGCACGAATTCTTTGAAGGGAGCTCAGACTGGTTTGCATTGTGGAAGATGGTGTGGACGCTGCAAACTTGACCAACGTTTCTGCTCAAGCCTTTGAGCAGCAGAACAAGGAGATCTTCAACGTCGATGATGAAGACGATGCCGTGGGATGCCGGAGTCGCCGTGGACGCACCTGGGAGGGAAAGGGGGGTGAGCTGCAGAGGGGGGGGTGGATGGAGGCGGTCTCTCTTGGTGGAGGTGGGGTGAGGGGGCGCAAGTGGGCTTGGGGAGGGGTGGTCGGCCAAAGCCAATGGGAGATGGTGGGAGGTGGGTGCGCAAATGGCCTAGGGGAATGGGGGGTGTCTCTTGGGTGTGGGTGGTGGATTAATGGAAGGGTTAATGGGGGGCCTAGGGGATGGGAAGGGTTGCTTTGGGGAGGGGAAGGGATGCTTGGGGGAAGGGATTCTCCCTTGGGAAGGTGGAAGGTTGTATGGGGGAGGGGAAAGGTTGCTTGGGAAGTGGAGACACTAAAGGGGAGTAATGGGTCTTGGGGAGGTGAAAGGGTGGGAGGCTGAGGTGGAGGGTGATGTGGCAAGGGAGGGAGGTGAAGGGGCAAGGTCGCCCAAGGGAGAGAGAGAGGGGAGGAGAGAGAGAGGGGGCCGCCCCCTTTAGAGAGAGAGAGAGAGAGAGAGAGAGAGAGAGGAATCCACCCCTTAGAGAGAGAGAGAGATGCACAAATCCTTGTGGCAACTTTTTTTAGCAATACTTCATTAGCTTACAAATGAGGGATTGGGGTCCTATTTATAGGAATCCCATATTTTCACATAAGTCCCTGACTTTTGGACTACTAACACTTAACCAAGGGGAAGGGGGCGCCCCTGGGCCTAGCACATATAATTGGGCCCATTATCCAACATAATGACTCTAGACTTAGGTAAATAGCTACCTAACCTAGGTATTGGACTCAAATAAAAGGAAAAGTACATGATAACAAAATAAAAATTACATCATATGACTCAAAATATAGTGGCGAACAAGATGTAGCATAGTTGGCGAGCATCGGGATCCTCGAACAAAGGGGATTGCTGGTGATGTCCACATCATACCCCGGGGTGCGGAGAACTCGACTCCGTCGAGTATGGGCCCTCCGGGGGAGTGGTCCTCAAAAGCAGCTCAGGGCGAACCTCAACCTCCAAACTCAACCCACATCTGCGACCAGGGGACAGTCCTTCATCCTCTCAAGGTGGCTTGGGCACACCCTCTTGCTGGCGATGGAACCCTGCTTGCCTAGTATTGCCCATATGTGCACACGTCGGGCTCTCAAGGCTATTTTGTGGGAGCTCTCCGGGGTGTCCCTCTTTAAAGGAAGGTATAGGCTCAAAGCACTCACTAGGATCCACCGTGGTGCCCGTATAGGGTGCCAGGTCTGCCATGTGAGAAGTGGGGTATATCCCATAACCCATTGGTAAATTGAATCCACAAGCTGTGTTTGCCAAAGCCACTAGGAACAGGAAAAGGTCCAAGTCCTCGTGCCCTCGAATGGAGGTGACCCTAAGGTAGAGCCACTCTGATGCCATCATCACCAAATCGCCTACTTGAAATTCCAAGTGGTGCTCGCGAGCTCTTATCCGCTCTTTGTGAACCTCACCGCTCATTGCGAATTGCTTGCGTGTATGCGTATGCCATGCACTATGATGCGGTGTGGGTGTGAAAAGCTTGGTGTGTAAAGGTGGACCGGGGCAACCGTAAATTGGCCTATCATGCTGTGATGCCATGTGGACCTTAATGAACTTAGGTGGACCGGGGCAGCCACAAGTGGCCCTATCATGCATGGGCTTTATAACAATGGTTGGAGGGCCATGGTATGTGTAGGGGAACCTATCACACAAAGTGGTGATGAATGCCGGGGGATCCGGACACCCGTAGATTCTCCTAACATGCATATGATCAATGATGAATGAGGGAGGACCAGCATATCCAAATGTGAGCCAGTCATGCATTGGGCCTAAAGTGTGTGTGACATGTATGAGATGACTGGGCTTACTAGCCCTACCAAATGATGCAAAATGTAGTGGCACATGCATTCCCATCCAAATGGTTTCTCCTATGTATATGGCTTGGTGTGAGAGTTTCCACTCATAGGGGTCAAAGGGGTCTAGGAAAATGGAGTGGGCTTGGTCCCATAAGGTCGGTTGGGATAGGAAAAGGTTGGTGGTGAGTAAGGTGGGGGGGCATAGGAAGGGATCGAAGGGGTCATGGTAAGGGTCACCTAAGGAGAGGAACTCTAGGTCCTCATGGTCCTCACAACCATTTGATGGCGAACTCTCCTCCTCTAGTAAAATGATCGGGCCAAATTTTTTGGTGGGATGGTCGGCCATGAATGGAGGGCTGGATGTTCTACCCGAGACAAGCAACTCTAGTTTGTGGATAGCATCGGGCTCGTCGGGTGTAGGGAGGAGTAAAATAAGGTCGCTAGTGTAGCAACCCACAGTGTAAATGGAGGAGATGGATCCGACACATAGGTGTAGGAGGTCAAGGCTCCTAGGTCGGTCGGCTACTGTAGTCAACATGCCAGTTAGCTCTATTTGCCAAGCTATACCCTTAAGAAGATCCCCTAATGTTTCCACTTGATAGGATGATTGGATTGTGGTGTGATAGGTGGATAAGGGTACTATGGGGAGGTGTTGTTCCATGGAAGGGTAGGTATGGGGCAGGATAGGGTGAGCCCGGTTTTCCACAAGCCATCTAACCAAGGGTCCACTTATGATAAGTTCACTCCCAATTGGCGGGGGTGGCATGAAAGGTGAGATTTCTTCCTCGTTTTGGCCATGAATTCCCTCCAAGATGGGGAGTGGTTCTGGGGTGTTCCCTACTAGGGGGTCGGGTGTGGAGATCATGGTTTCTTCTACCAAGGAGGTGAGTAGGTTCTTTGTGGGTGGGGTGATGATGACTGGCACGTGGTGCTCTTTGGGTGGTGGGTAATAGGGGACTTGGGATAGAATGGGGAGGGGTAGTAGTGGAGGCCTAGGTTGGGCATCTTGTAACTCATAGGGGAGGGTGCACCCTATTTGGCTCAGTGGATTTTCTTTGGGAAGGAATGAGTTCTCTTGACCCAATTGGGCTTCATATTCTTCTTCCCAATCTAGAGGAGCCTCATAGACTTCGGTCACCTCCTTAAGTTCCTTTTGGAAAGGGGTGGGAGGAGGATTTGTGGGCCGAATTGGGGTACTTCCGTTAGGACATGGCATGGGTGTCTTCGGGAGAGGGTCTAGGTTGGGACGGGGTCCCATGTCATTGAAATCATCCAGTCATGGAGTGAACCTAGAAGACCTAGAGAATTGCATCATTCTTGAGGATTGGTTGCCTAGGTTATCCCAGGGGCGTCTCTCCTCACGCCCATAGTGTTGGGACCTCTCATAGTAAGGATCATAGCCTAACCCTTTCCTATCAAACTCATCCCGGGGAGGCAAGACTCTAAGGCCATTGCTCCTAACTGGGGGTTCATTGGCTCCAAATCCATCCCGAGGTGACCAAGCTCTAGGGCCGTGGTTCCCTTTTGCTTCAAGCCGATCAAGCCGGGAGGTGAGGGTATCTAAATAGTTATGACATTTGTTGATGAAAGCGTCAAATTGGTCCATGGATAGTTGGGGTGTCTCCCTAGGGTGGTCATGCAAGGGAGTGATGGAAAACATGATGCAAGGGAGACTCAAATACCAATGCCCTAGGACTAGACTCGTAGAGACAAGTCTAAAACTTGCTCTGATACCAAATTGATGTGACACCACTCCTTGGACCAAGATTTGCAAGCAACCGGACCGAACAGCGATCTCTCACAAGCGGTTCACCCACGTCGCGCACACCCGGTTCCGTAGGTGGACCGGCGATGGTGGTGAGGGTCCGAGGATTGACCTCAAGGTTCCAAGGATATGGCCAGCTAGGGATAGACCCCAATGGGCCAGGGATGCCCAATTTCAAGGGCGGCCGGCACGCCGAGGGCGTGGAATGTAATGACACTCTCACAACTCACCCGTGGTGGCACTCGATTAGACAGAATGTTGGGACGAGCACTCTCTCACTGCCGACGGCGTAACTAGAGATAATACTAAGCTAAGCAAAGGTAAGAAACCAGCAGAGGAGAGTGGTCCGAAGCTCACCTGATCGGTGTGAAAACATCGATCCCGGTCGGAGACGAGGGCGAGCGGGGGAGTGTGGGTTCCCCGCACACTGCGTCGGTATAGCTTCCCCTGTTCAAATATTACATGCACTACTCCCCACGCAGGGGGGTTGGACTAGGGAAGGGAAATTTCAGTTACAAACAAACACTACCTCCATACGGGGAGGGGCGCTAAGCCGGCCAGGCGGGGAGGGGAGATTAGACACCACTACACACTGTCCTATAGGACAGAACCACGAAGCACTGAAAGGTACACCATGCACGGGACTCCGAACGTGACGCCGCTAGCACCAAAATGTTGCTGGAGAAGTCCAGGGGTTCTCCTGAAATTTTGGCCTTGTTCTGAGGTCGCTGGAGGGCGTGTCCGTCCGACGAAGAGGTCATGCACGAACCTGTCCCGTTGGACAGATCTGCGCCGCTGTGGTGCAGTCACCGGTACGCTCGCTGTAGAACTTCGAACGAGGCGGGATCAACTCGGTCGGATGGCCAACGGAGAGGTCTATGTACCCTCAAAATATGGGCTCCATTGGATTACCGAGCCAGGCGTGGTCGCAGATGTAGTAAGCTTATGATTTCACGGAGAACAGCCAGACAGGGAGACGAAGGCCGTGTTGGAACTCTCGCACCGAGATCAGAATGGGATGAAACCACCTAGGTTGATTTCGTGTCGTCAAGGGGCACAACTTTACTGAGGACGTCCTGGGCCGACGATGAACTGGTTGGGCGTGGCACGCTCTGCAATGTAGGCACACAGTCTGGGTAGACTGTGTGGCCCCAGATCTGCACAGTCATGGGAGAACGAATGCCACGCACTCTGCCGAAGTCGGAACGAGGCGAGACCACCTCGGGAGCGTTGAGGACTTGGAGAAGAAACAACTCTCAGAAGAGAGCTCAGGCTGAATCGCAGTGTTGACGTCGGTGCAGCCTACGCCAAACGGACATAAGGTTCTGGCTCAAATCTAGCGCAGCCGCACGAGAATGGGCACCACAATCTGTAGTGAAGTCGGAACGAGACGATTCCACCTCACACGTAAAGAGGACTTAAAGGCGCACGAATTCTTTGAAGGGAGCTCCGACTGGTTTGCACTGTGGAAGACGGTGTGGACACTGCAAACTTGACCAACGTTTCTGCTCAAGCCTTTGAGCAGCAGAACAAGGAGATCTTCAACGTCGATGATGAAGACGATGTCGTGGGATGCCAGAGTCGCCGTGGACGCACCTGGGAGGGAAAGGGGGGTGAGCTGCTGAGGGGGGGGGTGGATGGAGGCAGTCTCTCTTGGTGGAGGTGGGGTGAGGGGGCGCAAGTGGGCTTGGGGAGGGGTGGTCGGCCAAAGCCAATGGGAGATGGTGGGAGGTGGGTGCGCAAATGGCCTAGGGGAATGGGGGGTGTCTCTTGGGTGTGGGTGGTGGATTAATGGAAGGGTTAATGGGGGGGCTAGGGGATGGGAAGGGTTGCTTTGGGGAGGGGAAGGGATGCTTGGGGGAAGGGATTCTCCCTTGGGAAGGTGGAAGGTTGAATGGGGGAGGGGAAAGGTTGTTGGGAAGTGGAGACCCTAAAGGGGAGTAATGGGTCTTGGGGAGGTGAAAGGGTGGGAGGCTGAGGTGGAGGGTGATGTGGCAAGGGAGGGAGGTGAAGGGGCAAGGTCGCCCAAGGGAGAGAGAGAGGGGAGGAGAGAGAGAGGGGAATCCACCCCTTAGAGAGAGAGAGAGAGATGCACAAATCCTTGTGGCAACTTTTTTTAGCAATACTTCATTAGCTTTCGAATGAGGGATTGGGGTCCTATTTATAGGAATCTCACATTTTCACATAAGTCCCTGACTTTTGGACTACTAACACTTAACCAAGGGTAAGGGGGCGCCCCTAGGCCTAGCACATATAATTGGGCCCATTAACCAACATAATGACTCTAGACTTAGGTAAATAGCTACCTAACCTAGGTATTGGACTCAAATAAAAGGAAAAGTACATGATAACAAAATGAAAATTACATCATATGACTCAAAATATAGTGGCGAACAAGATGTAGCATAGTTGGCGAGCATCGGGATCCTCGAACAAAGGGGATTGCTAGTGATGTCCTCATCATACCCCCGGGGTGTGGAGAACTCGACTCCGTCAAGTATGGGCCCTCCGGGGGAGTGGTCCTCAAAAGCAGCTCAGGGCGAGCCTCAACCTCCAAACTCAACCTGCATCTGCGACCAGGGGACAGTCATTCATCCTCTCAAGGTGGCTTGGGCACACCCTCTTGCTGGCGATGGAACCCTGCTTGCCTAGTATTGCCCATATGTGCACACGTCGGGCTCTCAAGGCTATTTTGTGGGAGCTCTCCGGGGTGTCCCTCTTTAAAGGAAGGTATAGGCTCAAAGCACTCACTAGGATCCACCGCGGTGCCCGTATAGGGTGCCGGGTCTGCCACGTGAAAAGTGGGGTATATCCCATAACCCATTGGTAAATTCAATCCACAAGCTGTGTTTGCCAAAGCCACTAGGAACAGGAAAAGGTCCAAGTCCTCGTGCCCTCGAATCGGAGGTGACCCTAAGGTAGAGCCACTCCGATGCCATCATCACCAAATCGCCTACTTGAAATTCCAAGTGGCGCTCGCGAGCTCTTATCTTCTCTTTGTGAACCTCACCGCTCATTACGAATTGCTTGCGTGTATGCGTATGCCATGCACTATGATGCGGTGTGGGTGTGAAAAGCTTGGTGTGTAAAGGTGGACCGGGGCAACCGTAAATTGACCTATCATGCTGTGATGCCATGTGGACCTTAATGAACTTAGGTGGACCGGGGCAGCCACAAGTGGCCCTATCATGCATGGGCTTTATAACAATGGTTGGAGGGCCATGGTATGTGTAGGGGAACCTATCACACAAAGTGGTGATGAATGCCGGGGGATCCGGACACCCGTAGATTCTCCTAACATGCATATGATCAATAATGAATGAGGGAGGACCAGCACATCCAAATGTGAGCCAGTCATGCATTGGGCCTAAAGTGTGTGTGACATGTATGAGATGACTGGGCTTACTAGCCCTACCAAATGATGTAAAATGTAGTGGCACATGCATTCCCATCCAAATGGTTTCTCCTATGTATATGACTTGGTGTGAGAGTTTCCACTCATAGGGGTCAAAGGGGTCTAGGAAAATGGAGTGGGCTTGGTCCCATAAGGTCGGTTGGGATAGGAAAAGGTTGGTGGTGAGTAAGGTGGGGGGGCATAAGAAGGGATCGAAGGGGTCATGGTAAGGGTCACCTAAGGAGAGGAACTCTAGGTCCTCATGGTCCTCACAACCATTTGATGGCGGACTCTCCTCCTCTAGTAAAATGATCGGGCCAAATTTTTTGGTGGGATGGTCGGCCATGAATGGAGGGCTGGATGTTCTACCCGAGACAAGCAACTCTAGTTTGTGGATAGCATCGGGCTCGTCGGGTGTAGGGAGGAGTAAAATAAGGTCGCTAGTGTAGCAACTCACAGTGTAAATGGAGGAGATGGATCCGACACATAGGTGTAGGAGGTCAAGGCTCCTAGGTCGGTCGGCTACTGTAGTCAACATGCCAGTTAGCTCTATTTGCTAAGCTATACCCTTAAGAAGATCCCCTAATGTTTCCACTTGATAGGATGATTGGATTGTGGTGTGATAGGTGGATAAGGGTACTATGGGGAGGTGTTGTTCCATGGAAGGGTAGGTATGGGGCAGGATAGGGTGAGCCCGGTTTTCCACAAGCCATCTAACCAAGGGTCCACTTATGATAAGTTCACTCCCAATTGGCGGGGGTGGCATGAAAGGTGAGATTTCTTCCTCGTTTTGGCCATGAATTCCCTCCAAGATGGGGAGTGGTTCTGGGGTGTTCCCTACTAGGGGGTCGGGTGTGGAGATCATGGTTTCTTCTACCAAGGAGGAGAGTAGGTCCTTTGTGGGTGGGGTGATGATGACTGGCACGTGGTGCTCTTTGGGTGGTGGGTAATAGGGGACTTGGGATAGAATGGGGAGGGGTAGTAGTGGAGGCCTAGGTTGGGCATCTTGTAACTCATAGGGGAGGGTGCACCCTATTTGGCTCAGTGGGTTTTCTTTGGGAAGGAATGAGTTCTCTTGACCCAATTGGGCTTCATATTCTTCTTCCCAATCTAGGGGAGCCTCATAGACTTCGGTCACCTCCTTAAGTTCCTTTTGGAAAGGGGTGGGAGGAGGATTTGTGGGCCGAATTGGGGTACTTCCGTTAGGACATGGCATGGGTGTCTTCGGGAGAGGGTCTAGGTTGGGACGGGGTCCCATGTCATTGGAATCATCCGGTCATGGAGTGAACCTAGAAGACCTAGAGAATTGCATCATTCTTGAGGATTGGTTGTCTAGGTTATCCCAGGGGCGTCTCTCCTCACGCCCATAGTGTTGGGACCTCTCATAGTAAGGATCATAGCCTAACCCTTTCCTATCAAACTCATCCCGGGGAGGCAAGACTCTAAGGCCATTGCTCCTAAGTGGGGGTTCATTGGCTCCAAATCCATCCCGAGGTGACCAAGCTCTAGGGCCGTGGTTCCCTTTTGCTTCAAGCCGATCAAGCCGGGAGGTGAGGGTATCTATACAGTTATGACATTTGTTGATGAAAGCGTCAAATTGGTCCATGGATAGTTGAGGTGTCTCCCTAGGGTGGTCATGCAAGGGAGTGATGGAAAACATGATGCAAGGGAGACTCAAATACCAATGCCCTAGGACTAGACTCGTAGAGACAAGTCTAAAACTTGCTCTGATACCAAATTGATGTGACACCACTCCTTGGACCTAGATTTGCAAGCAACCGGACCGAACAGCGATCTCTCACAAGCGGTTCACCCACGTCGCGCACACCCGGTTCCGTAGGTGGACCGACGATGGTGGTGAGGGTCCGAGGATTGACCTCGAGGTTCCAAGGATATGGCCAGCTAGGGATGGACCCCAATGGGCCAGGGATGCCCAATTTCAAGGGCGGCCGGCACGCCAAGGGCGTGGGATGTAATGACACTCTCACAACTCACCCGTGGTGGCACTCGATTAGACGGAATGTTAGGACGAGCACTCTCTCACTGCCGATGGTGTAACTAGAGATAATACTAAGCTAAGCAAAGGTAAGAAACTAGCAGAGGAGAGTGGTCCGAAGCTCACCTGATCGGTGTGAAAACACCGATCCCGGCCGGAGACGAGGGCGAGCGGGGGAGTGTGGGTTCCCCGCACACTGCGTCAGTGTAGCTTCCCCTGTTCAAATATTACATGCACTACTCCCCACGCAGGGGGGTTGGACTAGGGAAAGGGAAATTTCAGTTACAAACAAACACTACCTCCACAAAGGGAGGGGCGCTAAGCCGGCCAGGCGGGGAGGGGAGATTAGACACCACTACACGCTGTCCTATAGGACAGAGCCGCGAAGCTCTGGAAGGTACGCCACGCATGAAACTCAGAACGTGACGCTGCTAGCACCAAAATGTTGCTGGAGAAGTCCAGGGGTGCTCCTGAAAGTTTGGCCTTCTTATGAGGTCGCTGGAGGGCGTGGCCGGCCGACGAAGAGGTCATGCACGAACCTGTCCCACTGGATAGATCTGCGCCACTGTGGTGCAGTCGTCGGTACATTCGCTGCAGAACTCCGAACGAGGCGGGACCAACTCGGTCGGATGGCCGACGGAGAGGTCTAAGTACCCTCAAAAGATGGGCTCCATTGGATTACCGAGCCGGGCGTGGTCACAGATGTAGTAAGCTTCTGATTTCCGGGAGAACAGCCAGATAGGGAGATGAAGGCCGTGTTGGAACTCTCTGTACCAAGATCAGAATGGGACGAAACCACCTGGGTTGATTTTGTGTCGTCAAGGGGCACAACTTTGCTGAGGACGTTCTGGGCCGACGACGAACTGGCTGGGCTTGGCACGCTCTGCAAGGTAGGCACACAGTCTGGGTAGACTGGGTGGCCCCTGATCTGCGTAGTCATGGGATCTCGAATGCCACGCACTGTGCTGAAGTCGGAACGAGGAAAGACTACCTCGGGAGCGTTGAGGACTTGGAGAAGAAACAACTCTCAGAAGAGAGTTCAGGCTGAATCGCGCTGTTGACGTCGGTGCAGCCTCTGCCAAACGGACCTCAGGTTCTGGCTCAAATCTGGCGCAGCCGCACGAGAATGGGCACCACGATCTGTAGTGAAGTCGGAACGAGACGATTCCACCTCGCACGTGAAGAGAGCTTAAAGGCGCACGAATTCTTTGAAGGGAGCTCGGACTGGTTTGCACTGTGGAAGACGGTGTGGACGCTGCAAACTTGACCAACATTTCTGCTCAAGCCTTTGAGCAGCAGAACAAGGAGATCTTCAACGTCGATGATGAAGACGATGCCGTGGGATGCCGGAGTCGCCGTGGACGCACCTGGGAGGGAAAGGGGGGTGAGCTGCAGAGGGGGGGGGTGGATGGAGGCGGTCTCTCTTGGTGGAGGTGGGGTGAGGGGGCGCAAGTGGGCTTGGGGAGGGGTGGTCGGCCAAAGCCAATGGGAGATGGTGGGAGGTGGGTGTACAAATGGTCTAGGGGAATGGGGGGTGTCTCTTGGGTGTGGGTGGTGGATTAATGGAAGGGTTAATGGGGGGCCTAGGGGATGGGAACGGTTGCTTTGGGGAGGGGAAGGGATGCTTGGGGGAAGGGATTCTCCCTTGGGAAGGTGTAAGGTTGTATGGGGGAGGGGAAATGTTGACTGGGAAGTGGAGACACTAAAGGGGAGTAATGGGTCTTGGGGAGGTGAAAGGGTGGGAGGCTGAGGTGGAGGGTGATGTGGCAAGGGAGGGAGGTGAAGGGGCAAGGTCGCCCAAGGGGGAGAGAGAGGGGAGGAGAGAGAGAGGGGGCCGCCCCCTTTAGAGAGAGAGAGAGAGGGGAATCCACCCCTTAGAGAGAGAGAGAGAGAGATGCACAAATCCTTGTGGCATCTTTTTTTAGCAATACTTCATTAGCTTCCAAATGAGGGATTGGGGTCCTATTTATAGGAATCCCACATTTTCACATAAGTCCCTGACTTTTGGATTACTAACACTTAACCAAGGGGAAGGGGGCGCCCCTGGGCCTAGCCCATATAATTGGGCTGATTAACCAACATAATGACTCTAGACTTAGGTAAATAGCTACCTAACCTAGGTATTGGACTCAAATAAAAGGAAAAGTACATGATAACAAAATGAAAATTACATCATATGACTCAAAATATAGTGGCGAACAAGATGTAGCATAGTTGGCGAGCATCGGGATCCTCGAACAAAGGGGATTGCTGGTGATGTCCTCATCAAGATTCTTCAAAATCAATTCCAAATTCTTGAGCATACCCTTGAGCCACTAATCTAGCTTTATTCTTTATTATTGTTCCATCTTCATTAAGCTTGTTCCTAAAAACCCGTTTAGTACCTATGACAGTTTTTTATGAGGGTCTAGGAACTAGATGCCACACACAATTTCTTTGAAACTGGTTTAGTTCATCTTGCATGGAATTTATCCAGTTTTCATCTTTCAAAGCTTCTTCAACATTCTTTGGTTCAATTTGGGAGACAAGAGCAAGTTGTTCTAATTCATCAACAATTCTGAAGTGTGACCTAGTTCTAGGTGGATTATGTAAATTGCCTATGATATTTTCTAGAGGATGGTCTTTAAGCACTCTAATATCAATAGGATTGTTACCTGCACCTGTTACAATGACCCTTGAATTCCTTGGATCTGTCACATCTTCATTTGCTTTTGTCTCCTCCTTTGAAAGGTCATCCTTTTCCTTGGAGTCTAGGAACTCCTCAGCATCATCATTTTTCCTATTACATTTGTCATCATGAGTTTCATCGAATGTAACATGGGGTGACTCTTCCACAGTTAAAATTTTGAGATTATAGACCCTATAAGCCCTGGACCTATCAGAATATCCAAGAAATATCCCTTCTTCACTCTTGGGCTCAAACTTGTCTAAATCTCTTTTGTCATTGTTATGAACAAAACACTTTGAACCAAATACTTTTATGTGAGAGAGAGATGGCTTATTACCTTTGATCAGCTCATAGGGAGTCATTTTGGTGAGTGGCCTTACCATTGAGCAGTTGATGATATAACAAGCAGTGTTTACTACTTCTGCCCAAAACCTCCTTGGTACTTACTTTTCAGTAAACATGGTCCTAGCCATTTCTATGAGAGTTCTATTTCTTCTCTTGACCACCCCATTTTGTTCAGGGGTTCTTGGTGATGAAAACCTATGATTTATTCCTTCAGTCCTGCAAAGATTTTCAAAATTAGCATTATCGAATTCACCACCATGATCTGAAAGTATGTTGGAAATTTTAAACTTACCATCTTGCTTCACCTTCATGTAGAGTGCCTGAAACTCATTAAAAGCATCATTTTTATGTACAAGAGGAAACACCCATGTGAACATAGAGAAATCATCTACTAGAACATGTCCATATCTCCTTCCACTTAAGCTAGCAGATCTTGTTGGTCCGAACAAGTCCATATGGATTAGTTCAAGCGGTTTGGATGATAGGCTTTCAGTTCTGCTAGAGAAAGATTTCCTAGTCTATTTTCCTAGGGTGCATGCCTCACAGATTTTGTTATTTTTGCTTAAACTTAAGCTCAGGCAGTCCTTTCACCATAGAGTGTTTCAAGAGTTTGTGTAAAATATTATAGCTAGCATGTCCTAGTCTACGATGCCACAAACATGCATATTCAGATTGAGGTGCAGCAAGACAAAGATTTAAGTTGGCTAGATCATCTAAGTCAATTATGTATACATTGTTGAGTCTTTTTCCTGAAAATTTTGTTTCTTCAGATTTTGGTTTTAAAATTTTGCATTTAGAAGAGTCAAACACTACTCTATGTCATTTATCACACAATTGACTTATGCTCAAAAGATTATATTCCAACCCTTCAACTAATAAAACATTTTCTATAGAATTGGAGGGAGTTTTGCCAACTTTACCTGAACCAATGATTTTAGCTTTATTGTTCCCTCCGAAGGTTACATGCCCAGCTTCTTTCTCCACTAAGAGACAGAATTTTGTTCTGTCCCCAGTCATGTGTCTTGAACAGCCACTATCAAGATACCATTTGTTGTGCACGGCTGCAAGACACTCCTGCACAAGGAATCAAGTAACAATGTTTGGAAACCAATGATAATTGGGTCCCAATAAACCTTTCATTTCAGCAAAGCAAGATAAAACGGATTTAGGAAACCACATCTTCTTCACAATTTTTGTTTTCTTGCTTGACGGAGAGTTTCTATTTTCTGTTTTCATTCTTCTGTTCTTTTCAGGAACCCTATTACCCTTTGGCTTTTGATAGAAGTAAGAGAAGGGTTGTTTCAGGTTCCTATTGCTCATCCCGAGCTGATAGAAATTTTGGTGGTTCACAGGGTAATAGGTTGGGCCAGGTCTATATATATAGGGACTGTTTGTGTATGACTGCACCAACCTATAGTAGGGCCAACTGCATGGCTGCATAGACTTATGGTAGTTTGTGCGTTGATGCATGGATGGGTTTCTACCTACCTGACTGTATGAAGACTAGGGATGCATTGACCCTTCCTGAGGATGATATGGACCTCCCTGTCTGACCACCTCTACCCTTGGTGTAGACTGGCTTGGATTTGTATTTCTGGTGATTAGGCTTCGATTTCTGAGGAGCCCTTTTGGAAATTTCAAGATTTTTCTTTATGGGTTCTCCCACCTTTTCTTTTCCTTTGTTTTGAGCAGGTTTGATATTAGAACTTGAAGCACCTGCTGAAGATACAAAAGTGACAATTTTTAAGCCAATTTTCTTTTTATTTGTGGGATTGAAACCCAACCCTTCCTCGTTGAAATTCACTTTTGTACGTAGCAAAACATCTAGGTTTTCACTGCCATCTAACAAATTTTTCCAATGAACTTTGTTTATCTTTCAACTCCTTTTGAAGTTTTTCAGTATCTTTAAGTAATTTAGAGTTGACTTGTTTTATAGTCTCATATTTTTCATTACATAATTTGCTATCTTTTTCATAACTTTGCATTTTTATTTTCAGCTCATCTATTTCATCTCTTAGACTCTCGTTTTTAACTTCTAGATCTCTCATTTCATTTCTGCCTTGTACCATGTCCTCAATCATTTTCTTCAAATCTTCAATTTCAAATTCTAGTGAAGCGGTTTTATCACTTAAGCTATGATCATGCACAGTTAAATTGATTTTCTTTTTCAAGGCCTTGTTTTCCTTTCTGTACATGTCATATTTTTTCATATGTTCAATGTAAGCTTCTTCCCAATCAGCTATTGAAAAATGTTCAAAAGGGGAACGTACCTCAAATTCTTCATCCCCATTTGCCATGAGGCAAATGTCTTCAGTTTCATCCTCTGAGGAGCTTGTTCCATTATCCTCTTCTTCTTCATCACTCCATGTACATACCATGGCTTTGTTCTTTTTCTTCCCTTTCAATTTCTTGGAGGCTTTCTTCACTCTTTCAGGACGGTCAGTTTGGATATGCCCTGGTTTGTTGCAAGAATAGCACACAACTCTGTCAGATTTGTTTACATTTCCAGGTTTAGATTTGTAAGCTTTCTTTACTTGAGGCCTCCATTTCCTGAAGCCTTTACCTTCATTTTTCAAAAAGTTTATGAACTTACGAGTGAGCATAGCCACTTGATCTTTGTCTTGCTCACTGCAAGAGGTCTCACCTTCCTCGAAAGTAGCTTGAGTGTTGGGTCCAACTTTTAGAGCGAGAGGCTTTTTCTTACTTACCTCAACTTCCCTATTCTTCAAATTTATCTCATAGGTCATAAGAGACCCTATGAGTTTGTCCACCTTGGTTGTTGAGAGGTCTTTTGACTCTTCTACAATAGTTGCCTTCGTGTGCCAGGCAGGAGTCAGTGACCTTAGAATTTTTCTTACAATCTCCTGTTCTGAATATGTCTTTCCTAAACCAGTCAGACTGTTAGTGAGTAGAGACAAACGAGTGTACATATCTGAAATATATTCTTCAGGCTTCATCCTAAACATCTCATATTCTGTGATGAGTAGGTTGGCCTTTGTCTCACGTACCTGAGTTGTGCCTTCATAGATAACCTCTAATTTGTCCCACATCTCTTTGGCAGTGGTACATATACACTCTTGAGAACACTGATGGATGTAGAGAGCACTGCATTAAATGTTTGGCGCCCCAGTTGAGTGTAGATCTTCTTATCTGCTCTTGAGTCCAAAGCTCTTCATCTGGAGGTAGCTCGTAGGGACCTTTGCTCACCACCTTCCACATCTCATAGTCTTGTGCCCGAATGAATACTTGCATGCGATTTTTCCAGTAAGGATAATTAGTACCTGTGAAGAAGGGTGGCATGTTAAAAGAATGACACTCAGACATTTGACCCCTTGATGCCATTCCACAGTTTCTCTCCAAGTCGTTAGACCCTTGCATGACAGACTGGCTCTGATACCACGTGATGTGTGGGAATGGCAGATCTAGAGGAGAGGGGTGAATAGATCAGCCCCCTTTTTTTTTGAAATAAGCACATCGGAATATAAACGATGCTAATACACAGGAGGATCCACAAGAGTGGAAACAAAGAGAGCTAGACGGCCTATGCATACATCTACTGCGGAACAAACACACAAGCAAGCTACACAAGACAAGGTTTTTAAGGTGGTTCGGACTCAACCCAGAGTCCTACGTCCACCCCTTCCCTAGTGCAACCGCAATGAACACAGCTGGCCCACAGCTTACGGGCTTAACAAGCCAATGTTGACACATAGCTTATGGGCTTCACAAAGCCAATCCACAGACCAAAACAACTTTCTGTCTGTCTTTCTACAGCTCCCTGTAGGGACCGAACAAAGTATGAAGTGTTTATAAGAAGAAAGGTAACACAAATGAAAAACCCAGACAAGATGTAAGACTCTTGAGGATATATCAAAAAGCCCTGTCTGGAATCTAGATGGCGATCTTCGCTTCTTCTAGACGGAGTGCTTCCTAGAAGTAGCAGGTTCTCCTTCGTAGGAAGTAGAAGCTCCTTCCTCTTCTTCTCGCGAGATGAAGAGAGAAGATGAAGACTCTGTCTTCAGACGCTTCAAGGTTGCAGCTTGGGTCTTCACGTCGCAAGGCTTCTTCTTCCTACTGCTGCTGGCTTCTTACGAGCTTCTCCAGCTTCTCTTCTCTTTTCTTCTACGATATGCTCGTAGCTCTCCCTACTGCTCTCCTCTACTTCTCAGCTTCATCGTCCTCCTTTTTAAGCTCAACCTTATCCACATTTCTTCATGCGATCGATGCCCTTCATTCTTATAAGCTTTTCTTTCCATCTTTGAACAAGTCCACCTTTTTCCTTAAACTTGCTGTACAATCTGCTTTTACAGAGTATGTCTCCCAGCTGATATGCTTTTGGGGTAGACATTCTTTTCTTTTCGCATTACAGCGTACAAGGTTGGTAGGCCCTGATTTGATAAGAGGTAATCCGGGCCATCTATTTCTTGAATGGCAGAATAGGGTGACCTCTGATTGGTTCAAAAGTGATAAGGTGCAGTGGCTTCTCATTTGTCACCCAGTCCGCTTCATGCGATACTCTACAGTTTTCATTAGGTGGCCAACATATCGTTGTCAAGTACAAGACTATCTCCTCAAGGTATGACCTATTTTCGGATAGAGACCCTTTCTAGATGATTTGCCATTGGTCCACCTAGAAAGTGGGAATCTCTTCTGCCAACTGATCTTCCGGAACTTATACTTTCAAAGGAGCAGGCACCCTTTAAGTAGAACAGGGCCTCCGTAAGGATTAGATGAGGCAAGACTAAATGAGCTTTGATTGGTCCACATGGTGCTTAAGGTTCTTCTCTGAAACTCTCTAGAAGAGCGTGCCACTTCATCTTGGATCACGTGACATTCTTTCGCTGAAGACATATGTCTAAATGGGTCAGTCTTTAAGTTTAACCGATATTGAGATTTGTATCTCCAACCTATTTGATGAAATGCATGTTCTGAGTGCACCAACTTTATACTTGAGTATGCTCAGACCTTGTAAGGTTGAAGGCAGACATTGCACAAACTTTGTAAAACTGAAGGCAGACTTTGCACAGACCTTGGCTTCATATGTGCTCAGACCTTATCTTATCAGAAGGTAAACATGCACAGACCTTGTAGTGTTGAAGGAAAATGTGCACCGACCTTCACTTGTGCTGGAATGATATGCATCGACCTTCAATCAAGATGTGCACAAACTTTCTAATGCAAAGAGCATATGTGCATCGACCTTCATTCAAGATGTGCACAAACCTTCTAATGTTGAAGGAAAATGTGCACCGACCTTGATTTGTCAAATAGTGAATGTGCACAGACCTTATAGTGTTGAAACCAAAACATGCACCGACCTGATGTTGCCAGAAGGCAAACGTGCATCGACTTTGATTTCACATGTGCACGGACCTTCAGCAACTTGCACAGACCTTGTCTTGCCAGAAGGTAGACATGCACAGACCTGACTTGCCAGAAGGTAAACATGCACCGACCTGATATGTTGAAGAGCAAATGTGCACGGACCTTCATATGTTGAAAGCAAGCGTAGCTCCGACCTTGATGCATCGAAGGCAGACATGCACCGACCTCGGAGCTCGTGTATGCACAGACTTTGTGCGTTGAAGCAAAACTTGCACCGACCTTGGACATCACATGTGCTCAGACTTTGTGTACTGAAGCAAAACATCCACCGACCTTGGAGATCACATGTGCTCAGACTTTGTGCACTGAAGCAAAACCTGCACCGACCTTGGTCTTGCGCCAACTCGATGTGCACCGACCTTCATTCTGTGCAGGCTCAATGTGCACCGACCTTGTCTTCATATGTGCACCGACCTTCAGTAACGTGCATAGTAACATGATCAGACCTTGGTCTTTAGGCTTGTGAGAGGTGCATCAACCTTTGCTGCGTGCTAGCAAGAGTTGCACCGACCTTGGTCTAGTGCTGGTGAAATGTGCATCGACCTTGCTCTTGTGAACAGTGACATGCTCAGACCTTGGTCTTCAGGCCTTCATGTGCATCGACCTTTATGCCTCAATCTGAGATGTGCATTTGACCTTCAATAGCGTTGACCTGCTGTCAATCTTTGAACAGTGGCGTTGACCTGCATTGACCTGTGTTGATCTTTCAAGGCATATTCATGGATCTTCATTGTTTATGGTTATCAAAAAACTTTATGAAACTCAAGAATCAAGACGTATGAAACTCAAAGAGCAAAAAACATATGAAACTTAAGGTTTAATGATATGTGAAATTCATGAATCAACAACATTCGAAATGCCATTTTCAACAATATGATCAACAATATGTATGACTCATAGTTTAACCATCATTAAAACATATTTAAAGAATTAAAGCACAGGGGCACAACAAGCTGTGGAGAACTTATGTAATAGAATTGGGTAAATTGAGGCCCAAAGTGGCGAAACCCCTGATGTAGCTCATTTTGAATGAACCTTAATGTCATTGCATGTGCTTTTCACCTTCTCTCGTCCATCCGCCCAAAATCCCTTTATCTCTCTTTTTTGTTTGTTTCATTTTTGTTATTGTTGTTGTTTTTTTCTTTCTTTCTTTCTTCTTTTCTTTTCTTTTATTTTTTTTTTTTTTTTTTTTTGGGAGGAAGCCTCTAAGCACGAGGACGCGTTTACTAGACTCGTCTCCCCTCCAAGATGCGTCCTGCTCTTTGAATTCAAACTTAAACCGCCGAGAGCCGCAAGGTGGCCCTTCCTCTTCCTTACTTTGCCTTATGAACGTGTCCAACCCAAGTGACGCGTGTATTATATATATATATATATATATATATTGCATTTATTTGAAAATTTTTGAAAGCGTTCAGGCGTTCTGACGCTTTGGCGTCACAGTGTCTGGATGCGCTTAAATTTTTGGTTAAATTATGAAAGTGACATAGCAGAATGACGCGTTTTTTTTTGTTTTTTTTGTTCTTTTTGTTGTTGTTGTTGGCTCTTCTTTTACTGATGTGGGTCTCTTGTTTTCTCTCTTGTGATGTGCAGGGTGTAATGAGGACCTTGGACTTGGCCCAGAAGTGGGAGAGCGTGGACGAGCCGAGCCGCATCGGGCGAGAGACCCAAGGCAAGACGAAGCTCATAGACTGACACACATGCTTCTCTGCACAGTTCCAGGATTGGCAACATGGTGGCGTGCCAGTGGTGTCTCACGCGCAGGATGGTGAGGATTACTTGCGGCATTATAGGGAGACCCATGCGGCGTGTGTCCAGCTCGAGAGACCAGTAGGGGAAAGTATGAAATGGACATTTAGTATTATAGATATGACATTCATTCACAAGCTTATGAATGCAGGATGCCCGCGACGCCATCATCACTGTCACGCCCCGAGATTATGCAGCGGAAACAATCGGGAACATGAACAGTCGGCTAGTATGCCTCGAGCAAGCAACATAATCAGAGTGTAAGACAATCACATAAAAGTAATTGCACCAATAATTCATTCAAACCTTTAACTTTATTTCTTTATTAAATAATCTCAAAGTACATAACATCTTTGACTCTTCTCACTAGACTCAATAAAACAAAGATTACATCATGACTCGACTAGACACTTGATAACTAAGGCTTCTCTCATCTATATAACCTTCAATCACTCTCGGACCCGTTACTTGTTTTATCCGAATCCGATTCACTTATACTTCTTGAAACATTGAGAAAATAGGTAATGAGCACACTTGCCTAGTATGTATCTTCGTATCAACATGAAGGCGAGTTTAAGTGATTAGCATTTTAGCTCTAGACAATAAGATAAATCATGCAGATACGGTAAAACATGTGAACAAAACCAAAGTAACAAGATGAGATACGAGAATATGATTGATCAAGTATATAACAAGAATGTAAATTTTGGCCTTTCCATGAACAAGAATGTAACAAGAATGTACTTTTCATAATCATGAAGGCTATGCACGAGAAAGTCATGTAACAAGCAAGAAAGTACTCTTCACTTAGTAGTAAGTACTTCGTGAATTTACGTGGATCTTTACTCATGTCCGTGGATTTTCACTTATTTATAAAGAAAGTACTCCCAACGCAATGTGACGCCAGTAGCATCATACCCCATGGTTTACAGTATGTTTCTAACAATCAGCCGAGGGGACTAGCATAGAGCCCTTGAACACAATCAGTGCTCGAACTGCATCTTCAAGTATAAATCAAGCTACTTCCACTATTATAACAATAATGTGACCAATAATGTACAAGCTCAACAATAATTCCATGATAAAGTAACCAAGGCAAGAATGCTTCAATTAAGAACAAGATATTTCAAGGATGACTTAAATGGATATCATGCTACAGAAGAAATTTGGCAGCATGACGGTACATTCATTAAGTTCCATACCTTTAATATTGACTTACTTAACGTAGGTTGAGACTCCAGATAATCCTAAGATCATCTAGGAACTCAAGAAAACCAACTCCAAAGGTCAAGTCTTGGGTTAGACTAAATCAGGAACCAAGCGGCCTATTACTGGACCATTTAGCACGCCTGGCGGTCTATTCATGGACCGTTTCATAGAATAAAGACATCGATGCAGTAAAACCATCTGGACCTTTAGTGGTCTAGCGGATGGTCATTCAGTATCCCTTAGCGGTCTAGTGAAGGGCCGCTTACGGAAATCAGATGGTCGTCCAGAGGGCCGCTATGGTCCAGAATACACAAAACACCAGTAAGTGCTTTTCTAGACAATGGGTTTTAACGGTACAACCAGCTCGGCGTCCTAGTGGGAATCCCAGGCTCGCGGAGTCTTGCGGAGGCCTTGTAATAAGATTTTCTAGTCCGTTGGAAGGAATATCCAATGGAGAGGTTATCAAGTCCAAGATTATGTACTTAATGTGCAAAGGTGTAACTAACGACAACATACCGGGATATGTGCCATATACTTAAGAAAATGACTCTTAGAAGAGAGATACCATGGTAAAACAGCGATTCAACCATGACTAGTCCATAAATCATATAAATTCAAGTTAATTACAAAAGTATATGATTTGGTCATGAAAATAACATAAGTGTAAAAATAGTTCTAAGTACATAAGGAATCATGAAATTTATTAGAACGCTCTGTTAACATAACTAGATATATGATAATAGCACTTGAAACAGGAATAAAACTTATTTAACTAGACTTATAATACATTAATTAGGGCCATTCTGCATTAAGTTTTGGCTTAACTTAAATACAGAAATCAGAAACTCAAACGGTCTAGCGGAGGACCGTTTCACTGGGCCAAACGGTCTATCGTGTGACCGCTAGGGTTTCTGGCAGTCTACAGGAAGATCGTTTCTTCCTGTGTTACAAAAAACTTAATAAAAATATTAATCTAAGACATATCATGCCTGAAAATCAACATGTATAAACTCCCACAGCATGATAGAATGAGTATAGGCCAACAATATGCGTAGGTTTGTGTAATAAACAAGAAAATTCTCCTTTTAACTTCAATTAGGGTTAAGAATTGTGCATGAGGAGTATACTAGATGCATAGTCCCTAATAAATCATAAAATTCTTGGTGTACAATGCATGAAATCAACTGAAACTAGAGGGCTTTTATCCCTGACATAAAGTTTAAGCCTTTCATGAGATAACATACCTTTGTCCTGAGCTTTAGACTTTGAATTTAAGGCTAGAAGTTAACCCTAATTCTCTGCTCGTCCTGAACCGAACCAGCAACTTCACACCCTTATATCTCCTGACTCTCTTGTCCTAAAGACATGAAATTTTGAGTGTAGATAGAAGATATAAAGGGTAACAGAAAGTTCTAAAGACACAATTGCTAAATACCTCGTCTAGGGCTTCTAATTCCCTGATCAACTTGGGCTGGTCGCACAGTTTATTGAGTCTCTTGTACCGAACTAGAGTCTTTGCAGGCTTCTGTCTCCTTGTAGGCTTGATCTCCTAGAATGAAATTTTGAGGGGAGTTAGACCTGAGTATTGTGAATAAAAGATTCTAAAGAACCTACCTAAAATAAAATCTCCTTATCTTAGTTCCACGTGAGCCAAATGTAAGGGTCGCGCAAGGTGGTTATGGGGTCTATTTATAGGTTTTAGCTAGGTTTCATGGATTTGAACGAACTTAAAGTCCTAATTAGGTCTTCAATCCAATCTTGATAACCTCTAGAGTCTTCTAATTGACAGATTGCATCAATTCCTAGGGATTTGGTCTGGAAAAATGGAGTTTTTCACGCCATCTTGATGTTCGCGATCGGACTCTAGTAAACGGTCTAATAGTGGACCATTTTTTATCCCTATGCAGTCTTACGATAGACCGCCAATTACCTTGGGCGTCGAGTTTGAACTGTTTCAAACTCTTCCCCCTATTATCCACTTATTTACCCTATTTATCCACTTAAATTCTGAAATTCCAGAAATTAAGCTTCAAGAATATGGGCCAACCCTTTTGGTCCTTTGGGTTTAATTAAATGGGCCTAATCTATTTATTAGTAGAAGTCATTTACTTAATGAGACTTAATTAATAGTAATTCATTTAATAGCTCATTTAAATGTTTAATAATTCTATTTAATTCTAGAAATTTTCTCTGCGTTACAATCACCGACCTGCGGGCCCAGTTGATGGACTCCAGGTGGCAGCTGACCGTCACTCGGCAGGAGTTGGACATCTTGGTAAGCTTATGCAATGCTCTCTCTCTCTTTTTTTTTGATTTTTTTTGGTGGAATCCTAAGGTTTAGTCGCTGACTATCGTTTATTCCTTCGTTCCAGCGTGCCCAGCTGGCAGCGACAGCGGAAATAACAGGTGGATCATCTTTTAGCACCCAGGCTCCTCCTCCGAAGGTCACCTCCCTTCGAGAGCAACTTACCAGTGCAGTGGCTCGCGCTGGGGA
The DNA here is from genome assembly GCA_022559845.1 of Amorphophallus konjac. Lineage (NCBI taxonomy): Eukaryota > Viridiplantae > Streptophyta > Magnoliopsida > Alismatales > Araceae > Amorphophallus > Amorphophallus konjac. The sequence goes on from CM040125.1 coordinate 83,021,911, forward strand.
GGCGGAGTGCGAGCTCGTGGCTCGGGCAGGTACTTGCCTTGCTTGGAGCACCGCTCTTTCACTGACTTTGTAAAATGTTTTGGCTCTGGTAGGCATTGGAGACTCAGGGTGCGCATGCTTGAGCGGTCCGGGCTGAGGAAGAGCGTGACGCCTGGGCGGCCCCCATAGCGGAGTTGCGGCATCACGATGCGGAGGGACTGCCTTGAGACATCCTGGAGCTGAGGGTCTTCCTCCAGGTGGCGAGGAGAGAGGCAAAGAGAGAGAGAGAGAGAGGAGGGCAGAGCGACAGCAGGATTGGGACGAGAGGAGGGCTCTAGAGGTCCAAGTAATGGAGCTCTAGCTAGGCCTTCGGGTTGCAGAGCAGAGGCTGAAAGATAGCGAGGAGCGCCACCAAAGGGCACGGGAGCTCGGGGCGCGCCTTCGTTAGTCTAGCTCCTTCTTCGTGGGTAGCTTCTTTGTTACTTCGATAGGGTAGCAGTGAGCCGCCGGGGCCTGTTGGGAATGGATGGACTCTAAGATCTAAAGGGGGGGTGAATAGATCTACCCTCTAAAACCTTCTATCCTCTAAAATTTAACTGCATTAAGTAAACAGATGTGGAATTGAAAGAATTACTACTGTTGAATAAGTTCAACTTAATGGAAGAATATGTATGCGAAGGAAAAATGATTAGGTTCAGTATAATCAACTACACGCTGTTGGAACCAAAACACAAGCACAATGCATGCAAGCTACTAAGCAGAGATCACACACCAATCACACAGAACTCAGGAGATTTTAGGTGGTTCAGCACAAGCCTACACCCACCCCACTCAAACCGAGTGTGGCTTACTGCTGATTCACAGCTTCTCACGGCTGATCCACAGCTTCGGGGATTATATCCCTACACCCGCTGAGCTTCACAGCTTGCTACCAGAGGAATCCTCCTCTACCGCTGAGGTTTACAGCTTAACCTTTCTGCTGACAAAAAGCTTGAAGAACAGTGTTTCAAAAACAAAATGAAGGAAAGACAGAAAACCAAAAACACAACGAGAATGTAGCTCTAGATAATGAGCAAATCGGCTCTGGTTCTGAACCAAGAGACCGATGACGACGACTCTCAATTGCTTCTTCTCTCCAATCTCTCTCTCAGCTCTCTCTCTGAACTTGCAGACACTAACTCTCCTAGAACGTGTTAGCTCTTCTTCTCTCTGCTTCTTTTTCTTCAATCTCTCAATCACAGATTTCTTCCCCTCTCTCTTCTTCTGCGCGAATAGTTTCTTATTTATATGTGTAGCAGAAAGGGGGCGTGTGGAAATCATATTTCCCGCCCAAGCTTTTCGTCCAGATCTGAGATCCAAGTCCACGTGGCACAAGCATAGATCAACCTTTAGTCTTGGATCACGTGCCTTCCTTAAACTTTACGAACAAGTGTCCTATCAAAATGTTAGACACTCAGTCAGCATAAGACAGTTAGACAATCATAGGAATTGCACAGACTTAATAGAGCATGAGAGCAAAAGTGCACGGACTCAAATATGCATGAGTTATAACGTGCACTGACGTCATTAGGCTGTAAGAGAATTATGAACAGACATTATGTGTGCAAGAATCAACGATTGCACTGAGCCACCAAGCTATAAAGCTATCGTGCACAGACCTTGTGCTTGCAAGGGAAAAGAATTACACAGACCTTCTGTGCACATACAAGAAATGTGCACCGACTCAGAAGTGTTGTGACTCCTATGTGTTGATGGTGTTGACATGTAACTTTACTTCATATGGCAACACATTGTTTTGATTGATTGGCAACACTGTTTATGTTTTGATGAAATTACTTTATCAGATTGTCTATGCATTTCATCTTGTTTTCACACTGAACACACACTCAAAGTCTCAAAGTCTACACATCGCTGTTGGGCATCAAAGTCTGCACATTAGCATCAGGCAGCAAGTGTGTAAAACGCCCTGTGTAGGCACGACAAGTCCATACACTAGTTGCACATTGCACAGCTGCAGGCATTTCAAAGTCTACACACTGCACTGCATGTGAAACTTCAAGCATGCACATTGCACAACATGCGAAGTCACCAAGTGTGTACATTGCATAGCATGCAGGCGTCAATGTCCATACATCCACAGTGCATTGGCTAAGTCTATACATTGTCAGTCTCATTTAGAGTCTAAGGCGAAGTCTGTACATTGAGCGTCTCATGCAAGTCCACACATTGGCCTTTAGGCTTGAAAGTATGTACATTGGACTGCATCAACTCATTGCATTGGCTAAGTCTATACACTGTCCATCTCATTTAGAGTCTAAGGCAAAGTCTGTACATTGGACGGTGTCAGGCGAAGTCTGTACAATGACCGTCTTCCTTAGCGTCTTGATCTTTCAAGTCTATACAGGCTTCTGTTTTACAAAGTCTGTACATTGGTCTCAGACTCCAAAGTCTATACATCGCCTGTTGACTGCAAAGTCTATGCAGAGCTCAAGAGGTGTTCGAAGTCTACACATTCATTCACTGTAGCTTGCACGAGGTAAAGTCTGTACATTGGCCTCCATGCCTCAAGTCCATACATTGGACTGTTTGGCCAAGTCTGTACATCGCTGTTTGCCAAAGTCTGTACATTGGCATCTATTCCTTCATTGCGATTCAAAGTCTGCACATTGGGTTATTTACCTACGTTCAGCTTCGAAGTCTATACATCAATGCATTTACCTACGTTGCAGTTCAAAGTCCATACAGTCGATGTTTTCCATTGCTTCAAGTCTATACAGACGTTCCTTTAGAAAGTCTATACATCGGTCTTCACCTCAAGTCTGTACAGTCATTTGTTGACAAGTCTTCACATCGTGAAGTCTATACACTCAACTCCTTCACATCTTGCAAAGTCTGTACATTGCATCCATCAGTCGTGAAGTCTATACATCGCTTGTCTTCAATTGAGTCTCACTGAAGTCTACACATTGCATCTTCATTCATGAAGTCGACACATTGCATCTTCATTCATGAAGTCTACACATTGCATCTTCATTTGTGAAGTCTGTACATTGCATTGATCTTCACTTAGTCTATACATTGACAGTCTTCATATCACCTAAGTCTGTACAGCGGCTGCTTCATACAGCAAGTCTGTACATAGCTTTCACTTATATGAAGTCTATACAACGCAGTTCTTCTGATAAGTCTATACAGAGCTGTTATTTAATCTGATCATCCGATACTCTTTCTGATAGGGATTTTCTACTGAGATTGCTGACATGGCTCATGATCCCAGGAGGAAGAGGTGACCAGATGCTGCCACGTGGATGGAAGCACCTCGAATCTGGAGAATTCCTTGGGCGGGAAAACGTGGAAGCCACGCACCCTTATCCACCTGCTGCTGTTATATATATCAGTTTTCATCTTCTGTAAAGGCTGATCGAAGTCTATACATCCAGTCTGAAGCAGCAGCCACCGAGATCCACTGTGAGAGAAGAAAAGCAGAGAAGAAGAAAAGGAGAGAAGAAGAAAGAGAGAAGAGATGAGTTGAGAGAGTTATATGAGAGCTTGTGAATCAGTCTCTTGGTCCAGTTACCAGAGCTGATATTGCTCAACTTTGAGCTACAGTCGTTTTGGTTTTCTTCCATTCGATTGTGTGGTTTGTTTGTTTTCAGTCTTGCTATTTTCTCTTTGAAATCTCTTGTTCGATCAAGCTGTTAGTCAGCGGTTTCAAGCTGTAAGGCAGCGGGTTGCAGAGGGTGTTCCTCTGGTCGGCTAAGTTGTAGTGCCCAGCAGAGTAAGCTGTGAAGCTCAGCTGTTGCAGAGGGTGTTCCTCTGGTCGGGATAAGCTGTAAGCCCCAACCGTTGTTGGCAAGCTGTAGAGCCCAGCAGATTGAAGCTGTGTATCAGCAGTAATCCACATTCGAGTTGAATGTGGGGTGGACGTAGGTCGGATTGACCAAACCACCTAAAAGCCTTGTGCCTCTCGTGTGTTTGATTGCTTGTTCAGCAGATCTTGTGTGTTTCATTCGGTGCATTGCCTGTGTTCGTTTAGTGTTCTTCTAATTCCGCATTTGATTCTAGGCCTAATTTTTAAATAGACAGTTGATCTATTCACCCCCCCCTCTAGATCCACATCCTGTGGTAATAGAGCCTTCCATCTAACTTCAACACTTGGTATCAGAGTTAGACTCTTCTACAGGGACTTACCGCCCGAAGAGAATAAGCACAGATGGACGGAAGAGGGATGATAGCTGAAGGACACTCCACATCCAAGCCCCCGTACTTCGATGGAACCAACTACGCATACTGGAAGCACCGTATGCAGGTATTCTTGAGGGCTAAAGATTATGAAATTTGGAAGGTGGTTAGCAAGGGACCTTTCGAGCTGTCCCCAAATGAAGATGTATGGACCAAGGAAGAAATTAGAAGGTCCACGCTCAACTGGAGTGCAATCAATGCAATCCAGTGCTCTCTACATCCCACCGAGTTCTCACGAATATCTGCCTGCTCCTCAGCGAAGGAAATGTGGGATGCACTTGAAGTCATCTATGAGGGGACTTCACAGGTCAGAGAGACTAAGACTAATCTACTGGTTTAAGAATACAAAACTTTCAAGATGAAGCCTAATGAGACGATCAAAGAAATGTATGCTCGGCTGACTATTATCACAAATGGTCTCAGAGGCTTCGGGAAAAAATATTCTGAGTATGATGTAGTCAGGAAGATCTTGCGATCCTTGACTCCAATTTGGCACACCAAGGCCACAATTATGGAAGAGTCAAGAGATCTGCACAATACTAAGGCAGATGAGCTGATCGGATCTCTAATGGCTTATGAGATGAATCTGCCGAAGATAGAGGAGGCTGACAGAAAGAGGAAGCCTATAGCTCTGAAGGCTGGTGCTAGCAGATCCAGTCGATCCAGCCCCAACGGATCATCAACTGAAGAGAGCTTGTCTGAAGAAGAAGTGGCAAATACTGATATAGCCATGATTACTAGGGAATTCCGGAGATTTCTCAAGAAGGAAGGAAGAAGATTCAGCCGAAGAAATCCCAACAGTGGTCGCCGAGACACAAGGTATAAATCAAACCATGTAAAGAAAGCTGAAACTAATGTTTGCTATCAATGCAGGAAGGCGGGTCACTTTAAAGCTGAATGTCTGATAAATCAGAACCTCAAGGATAAGTCCAAGAAGAAGAACACAAAAGGGAAAGCTATGGTGAGTACCTGGAGTGATGAGGACGAGGGATCTTTGAGCGTCACTTCGAACAGTGAAGTTGAAGCTAAGAAGCCAATCTGTCTCATGGCAACCAGCTCAGAAGATAGAGAGAAAGAATTTGATGAGGTATCCTCTCGCTATGAAAATTTTACTATTACTGATTGGATGGTTGCTTATGATGAACTTACTGATAGAGTAGATGAGGTCAGAAAAGAAAACAGGCATCTACGAAGAAAAATTAAAATCATGCAAAATGATACTTCATTGTCTGATAAAATTACCTGCTTAGAAACTGAGAACAGTAATCTGAAACTCACATGTTCTGAATTTGAAGAAATCAATAAAGAACTAAAAATTTCTAAGGAAGAAAATGTGAGATTAGACAATGAAATTGATGCATGGAAACTAAAAATTCAGAATTATGAAAATGAGATAAAAATTGTTTCTGAAAAATATGAAGCTGTCCTCAATGTGAATAATGAGTTAAAAAAATCTATTGATGAAGTTCAGAAAGATAATGAGGATAAGCTAAAAACGATTGAGAAAATGACCCAAGGAACTAAAAATTTAAATGCATTATTGGGGTCAAAGGTAAATTTCAGAAGAGAGGGCCTAGGATTCAACTCTAGTGCAACTAAAAGCTTTGGAATGAAAACTATTTCCTTTGTTGCACAAAAGGAGAAAGGAGCTCTGATCAACATGAATTCTAATAATGCTGTAAAGACAAATTTGAATCTGAAAAGGCTAAATGCATAGGAGAAGGGCAAACAGAAAGTAGGTGAGCCTAGTAGAATTGGGACTTCCAAACCTAGCTCTAGTGCTCAACCCAAGGTTAGGGGTCAGCCTGCTCAGGTAAATAAACCCCATGTCAATGCCAAAAAGTCTTCACCACCATCATCACAGAAAAGGACCCAACCAAAACCTATGAATAGGTCAGCAGGGTCAGGGGTGTAGGGAAGACAAAATATTTTCAGAAGTCAGCCCAACAAATTCAATCCACCTAGAGTTCAGTCCTACTACCCCACACAGCCAATCTATCCTAATGGGTGTGGGTGGACTAGAACTCAAGGGATGTATACAGGGTATGTTCATCAACCTACACACTTTTACAGACCCTATGTCAGAAATTGGGAAAATGGGTATGGTAGTCGGATGCCTAGGAATTACCAACATTTCCACAGCCAGCCCAAGAAATACTATGGCCAAAACTTTATGAATGCAACCTGGCCGAAGCATTGGCACAATAACAACAATTTTGTGAATAACTTTGTTGGTGTAAATAAGAAGAAAGTCAACAAGAAAAAGCAAAATAAAAAGAAATCTAGAAAATCCACTGAACAGAACTGCTTCAAACAAATGTGGATTCCCAAAACCATGCTTTCTTTCTTTACTTGCACTTCATCTGCATTGGAGCCCAATCAAACTTGGGTTCCAAACTCTTTGCCCTAATTGTGTGTGCAGGTATGCCTGGCAACCAAGAGCAACTTGTGGTACTTGGACAGTGGCTGCTCCAGGCATATGACAGAAGATAAGGCCAAGTTTTGCATGCTAACTGAAAAGCTAGGAGGCCTTATCACCTTTGGAAGCAACACAAATGGTAGGATCATTGGATCAGGTAAGGTAGGTAAGTGTTCTACCTGCTGCATTGATGATGTTATGCTGGTTGAAGGGTTAACTTACAATTTACTTAGTATCAGCCAGTTGTGTGATAAGGGTCATAAGGTTTTATTTCATTCTCAATGCTGCAAGGTTTTTGAACCTGATTCTGAAATTGTCAAATTTTCTGGAAAAAGAATAAATAACACATACATGATAGATCTAGATGATATTCAGCATTCTAACCTATGTCTTACTGCCAATAGAGAAGATTTAGCATTTTTATGGCATCGTAGGTTAGGCCATGCTAGTTATACCATTTTGCATAAACTAAACAAGTATAGCATGGTTAGAGGACTTCCTGAAGTTTCCTTCAAGAAAGAAAATAAAATCTGTGATGCATGCACTCAATCAAAGATAACTAGAAAGTCATTTAAGTCTAGAACTGAAAATCTGTCTTCCAAACCTTATGAGCTGATACACATGGATCTTTTTGGGCCAACCAGATCTGTCAGCTTATCAGGGAGGAGGTATGGGTTTGTTATGGTAGATGACTTTTCTAGGTATACTTGGGTTTATTTCTTATCTAATAAGAGTGATGCATTTTTCAGAATTTTAGGAGTTCTGTATAAGAATAAATCAAAAAATTGAAAATATTTTGACTGATCATGGAGGTGAGTTTGAAAACTCACCTTTGAAGAATTTTGCAGGTCAAGTGGGATTCATCATAAGTTCTCCTCACCCAGGACACCTGAGCAGAATGGTGTTGATGGGGGACGGGGACCGACACGGACTAAGACTCACAAAAGACTCTAACTCAGGCCAGCAGTAGCACGCTCAAGGGTCGCCAAGTGGCTGACCACCGTGATATCCCACAGAATGAGGGACGTCTCTCAACAGAAACTCCGACCTCGGCCGTCCCAAGGAGGGAAGCGCACGTGTCTAGGCGTATAGTCGACCTCCAAAGACAAGGGGAGTCGAGTCCTAGCTCGAAGCTCGGCTAGTGCTAACGGACGGGTGCTCTCACTCACGGTCCGCGGTGATGGCAAAAGTAGCTAGGCGCCTACTCTCTCTCACGCGGCATATTCAATCACATACTAAAAGAGCAAGCAAAGGTGGAGGAGTCGGAGCGCGTACCTCCACGCCTAGGCGTGGGGAAGGAACCCCGGCCGTGGACCAACAACCCGATACACCAGAGCAATAAATTACAACCCCCAATAATGGCCCACTCCTCGCAGGGAGGTAAGAGGCTACAAACAATACGTTCGGGTTGCCGGACACGGGTTGACGGGTCGCACTCGATGACGGGCGCGAGGCTGCAGAATCGGTGTCGCGCGCGCCTGGACGGAGACGGGTCCCACGGGTTGATGCGATGTCCGTTCGAGGCACCGTCAGAGAGGACGCGTTGCTGATGGCTGGAAGAACGCTCAGACCAGAGGGGACGCGCTGGAGGCGCCGGTGGTGGCCGTGGGCGCTGCCGAAAACCAGGTCTGGTTCTGTGGTCGCAGAACCGCGCACGCCGTCGGTAAAATCCGGAACTCGGTCGTCTGGTGCCCGAACAGGTCCGGGCCGGTTGGAGGTGAGAGCTGACTGGCAGAGGTAACCCTCGGCCAAACGGCGTCGGCAGATGATGCCGACACGAGTCGCAGGAGCCGCTGGAAGTTGGGGTTGGTTCGCTGGGCGGACTGTGCAGGCACGCCGGCGCAACCCCACGAGATCGACCGCCACGGACGGTGACGATGTCGAAACGCGACGCCGTCGGCGGCGTTGGAAAGCTGACTCGGAGATCCACGAACCCTGAAGAAACCAGCGCAAAAGACGCAGCGTGGAGGCCTGGGGAAAATTCGCAATCAGGGTCTCCCCGCTGGGCGAGCAGAGAAAGTGGTGCTGGCGCAGGTCGGCGGAGAAAATCGGTACGGGCAGTGCCGATCTCCGATTGATGCAAAACCGGTGCCGACGCGAAGCTGATCCGCAGACGTATCTCCAGAAAATAGATCGTGGCAAAACTCGTCCAAGAAGGGGGCGCGAGCTCTGCTACAAGTCGGGGCAGAAATCTGGAATCACGCACACGAACCGTTGAGGAAGAAGATGAGGATAAGAGGGAACCCCGGAGTCCACCGAGGGCTGAGGCTTCACACCTCGCCGTTCTCCCGTCGCAGGAGAAGAGAAAGAGAGAGAGAGGGGCGCAAATGCCTTGCACAATAATCCATTTTTGTATTCAAATTATGTCTAAACCGTCATCAGTACAAGGAGAAGATTGCTTATAGGGGAAGGGGAATTAGGGTTTTCACCCAAGCCAAAGGGAAGGGGGGGCGCAAAAGGGAGGGGGTAGGGGCGGCCATCCCTCCTCCAAACAGGGGGGGTGCGATCCATCCTCCTCCAATCAAGGAGGAATCCAAGGGGGGGGGGGAGCCCAAAGGGGAAAGAGGGGAGAGGAGGAAAGGGGAAAGGAGGGGGGCCTAAAAAGGAAAGAGGAGGGGCAAGAGGGGAAAGGAGGCGCAGCCACCCTAGGTGGGGGGGTTGCGCCCTCCTCTCCAAACCCTAACCCTAACCCACTAACCAAGGACCAAGGCTTGGCCCAATAAGGGAGGAAGAAACCCATTATCCCTACATAGCCTGATAACAATAGGAAAGAAACTAGATAACGTGTCCACGCAGGGACCAAACCTAGGCCCAACATGGCCTAAAGCATAATAAAAAGATAACTAGAAGGTGCCGCCGTCGCCGAGCCACAAGGAGGTAGCGGTGTGCCGGGTGCTCCGTCGAGGATAGCGCCGTGTGTCCTCACCAGGTGTTGTCGAAAGGAGGAACAGAACTCTAGTAGAAATGGGCCGAACTCTCTTAGTTGAAGGTCAACTGCCAAGAAAATTCTGGGCTGAAGCAGTCAACACGGCCTGTTATGTAATTAACAGGGCAATGGTAAGACCTTCCACCCAGAAAACACCTTATGAGATTTTGAGAGGTAAGAAACCTTCAATCGCCCACTTCAAGGTCTTTGGTTGTAAATGTTTTATACATATAAATGACAAGAGGGACCTTGATAAATTTGAGCCAAAAGGTGAACCAGGAATCTTCCTCGGTTATTCTGAAAACACCCGGGCTTATAGAGTGTTCAATTTAAACTCAAAAATTGTTGAAGAATCTCCACACATTATCTTTGATGAAACCTTGATGGAAACCAACCATGGTTATTGCAGGAACAAAGATGGGAACATTTTGAAAGATGAAAACTCTGCAGACCAGTCTGATGGTGAGGAAGATAAAGAAGAGCAAAATGAAGAAGAACCTGAAGTTCAGGGGGAGGTAAGTGAAATTCTTGAAACTCAGATTGTTAATATTAGATATCTTAAAGATCACCCTGTGAATAATGTCATTGGCAATCTGAATGATCCCCCTAGAACTAGAGGTCACCTTAGAATTCAGGATGAATTAAATGCATATGCTCTTGTCTCTCAAATTGAACCCAAGTCCATTGACTATGCCCTCAAGGATATGCATTGGATTAATGCCATGCATGAGGAGCTTAATCAGTTCGACAGGAACAAGGTGTGGCACTTGGTCCCACTTCCTGATCATGGAATAGTCATAGGGACTAGGTGGGTGTTCAGGAATAAATCTGATGAATTAGGGAATATTGTTAAAAATAAAGCTAGACTTGTTGCTCAGGGGTACAACCAGGAGTTTGGTATTGACTTTGAAGAGTCATTTGCCCCTATAGCCAGATTAGAAGCTGTTAGAATTTTATTAGCTTATGCATGTTCCCTAGGTATAATCCTCCAGCAGATGGATGTAAAATCTGCATTCTTGAATGGGGAAATTAATGAGGATGTCTATGTTAGACAGCCCCCTGGGTTTGAATGTCTAGATTTCCCTAATCATGTTTACAAATTAAATAAAGCTCTCTATGGTCTTAAGCAAGCTCCCAGAGCTTGGTACGACAGGTTGAGCAAGTTTCTCATTGATCAAAATCTCACTAAAGGAGTAGTTGATCAGACCTTGTTTACAAAGGTGAGTCATTATGAAATTCTTATTGTACAGATTTATGTGGGTGATATCATTTTTGGGTCAACTAACCCCAAATTATGTGAGGAATTTTCTGAAACAATGACTAATGAGTTTGAAATGAGCTCAATGGGTGAGCTCAAATTGTTTCTTGGACTGCAGGTTACACAAACAAAGGATGGAATGTTTATAACTCAGTCTAAGTACACAAGGGATCTACTCAAGAAATACAAGATGGATAACCTTAAAGAGATAGCTTCTCTAATGGGTACCTCTACAAGCTTGGATGAAGACACTAAAGGTAACCCATTTGACCAGAAGTTATACAGAGGTATGATCGGATCCCTTCTCTACTTAACAGCATCTAGGCCTGATATTCAATTCGCTGTAGGATTATGTGCTAGGTTTCAGGCCAGTCCTAAAGAAAATCATTTTAAAGCAGTGAAAAGGATTTTTAGATATCTGCTAGGCACCCAAGAGCTAGGATTATGGTATCCTGCTAGGTGTGAGTTAGAGCTTCTAGCTTACACTGATGCTGATTATGCTGGGTGTCGAGTAGATAGAAAAAGCACTAGTGGCTACTGTCAATTCCTTGGTGTCTAGTATCTTGGGCATCTAAGAAGCAACACACTGTAGCCTTGTCTACAGCTGAGACTGAATATGTTGCAGTAGGTAATTGTGCTGCCCAAGTACTTTGGATTAAGCACCAACTAGATGATTATCAATAAAACTGGAATGTATTCCAATTCTATGTGATAACACTAGTGCCATATGCCTTGTTAAAAATCTTGTTCATCATTCTAGGACTAAGCACATAGAAATAAAATATCATTTTCTAAGAGATGATGTGAACAAAAAGGAAATTGAACTGGACTTCATTGAAACAGACAAACAAGTTGCTGATATCTTTACTAAGCCACTTGGAAATGAAAATTTTAAATTTTTTAGAAGAGAACTTGGCTTGTGTAAATTTCAGCATAATGAATGAACTCTTTGTTGACTTAAATAAAACTTTTGAGCTGCTTTGAATAAACTTCTGATTTGGACTTGCTGTTGATAGATTGAATAAACATTGTGCAACAGACTTATGATAATGCATGACTCTCATATTTTTTATTGCACTCATGATCATCATTGCATATATATGTCTAGATGCATGATATGTCTATATTTCTGCATGAGTCATACTGCACGATAAGATAGTCTGAGTAAGCATGAACTTCAAAAATCATATGATCTATCATCTTTTGCAAAAATTGCATGCATATAGACAGGGGGAGTCTTGTCAGAATTTCAAGGTGAACTGCTGCGTCGACGCTGCTATAATGTGACGTTGACGCAGTGAACTAGATCTGTGAATATCTCTATTTCATTATTCTGATGAGTTGACACTGTAATAGCATGGAGTCGATGCACTGACACTATCTCAGTGTCTTATATTGTTGCCTCTTCAACTGATGCGTAGACGCCTTGAACTCCCAACGTCGACGTTGTCTATTCAATCCTTGACTCTGAATGATTGAGTCTGACAGTATGGCAATCTTTTAGTCAGTTCTAATATTAAGCAATAGAAAATAGATTTCTTCTTTCATAAGAACTTTAATTGCTTAAAGACTGACTTAATGGTTTAAAATTTATAATCTTTAGAGTTGAAAGACTACAATCAGTAAATAAGGATGCTGAAAATTGATAAAGCTCTCAACCTTATCTTATTTCATGTCAGACAAAGCTAACTATATCTGAAATCTGAAAACTCGTCTGAAATTATGTTAGGGAAGCTAGGTATGTGTATTGTCCTTAAACAAGTCATTCTGAAACAAATAAAGGGCAGCTAAGAAAGATATTGAAAAACATTGAAAATTATTTGAAAAATAGCATTGACAGAGTAATGACTGGTAAATCACTGAGAAACTGAGTGATCCATCAAAGAAGTGGACACCACTCATGTCATGAGGTGTATCAGCTATCTCTATATAAAATGATCAAAAAAGTAGGTTGTTTTCACTAAGTACCTGGGGGTAACTGGCGTCTAATAAACGTGTACCCTCACACAAAAAGGTGTCAATCAATTCTATTGAGTTTGACCATAGGTAAGATGGTCCGTCATGTTGAGTATCTAGGGGTATTGGCGTCTGATAAACGTATACCCTTACGCAAAAAGACTTTTGGTACCTGAATGCCCTAAATGAAATAATATTGAAAATATTGTTCCTTCAAAGAAATTTCATGGATGTCAATTGTTTAATTTCAATACATGACCTGGTTTCTCTTAACATATTTTACTGAGTCTATGAAAGTAAGATATTCTGAAACTGAATCTCTCATGTAAATATGACTCTGGTTTATTATTTTATCATGCACATCTACCTTATCCAATGAATGTAGTGCATGAACTCTCATTTTTATAACCTTTAAACCAGAATTTCAATTTCTAAGCCGTTTCTCAGTTCATATGACTGAAGGTTCTGTGCTTTAGTTGCTTAATTTCTGAACTACTTGCTAAGAATGCCATTCAGCTGAACCTTCTTTTTCCTTCCATTGCACTCACTTTCCCTCCTATTTGTTGATGGCAAAGGGGGAGAATATTGTCTGAATTCATTCCTTTAGTTCAGGGGGAGAATTCTGAATTGAGAATTCTGATTCAGGGGGAGTGTATGCATCTGCATCATGGTATGGCAAAGGGGGGAAATTTTGTTAGCAGGGAGTTGCTTACATTTTGTAGCATGCAGCATGTCATTCATAGCATCTACATGCATCTGCATAACAATCTGAATAACAAATCATGTCCTTCATCAAAAAATGCATCTGTATGACAGGATGTTGCTACTCTATATGATAGGGGGTTGCCATCATCAAAAAGGGGGAGATTGTTGTGACTCCTATGTGTTGATGGTGTTGACATGTAACTTTACTTCATATGGCAACACATTATTTTGATTGATTGGCAACACTGTTTATGTTTTGATGAAATTACTTTATCAGATTGTCTATGCATTTCATCTTGTTTTCACACTGAATACACACTCAAAGTCTCAAAGTCTACACATCGCTGTTGGGCATCAAAGTCTGCACATTAGCATCAGGCAGCAAGTGTGTACAACGCCCTGTGTAGGCACGACAAGTCCATACACTGGTTGCACATTGCACAACTGCAGGTATTTCAAAGTCTACACACTGCACTGCATGTGAAACTTCAAGCCTGCACATTGCACAACATGCGAAGTCACCAAGTGTGTACATTGCATAGCATGCAGGCGTCAATGTCCATACATCCACAGTGCATTGGCTAAGTCTATACACTGTCCGTCTCATTTAGAGTCTAAGGCGAAGTCTGTACATTGAGCGTCTCAATGAGCGTCTCATGCAAGTCCACACATTGGCCTTCAGGCTTGAAAGTATGTACATTGGACTGCGTCAACTCATTGCATTGACATACATTGTAGCGTCAACTCATTGCATTGGCTAAGTCTATACACTGTCCGTCTCATTTAGAGTCTAAGGCAAAGTATGTACATTGGACGGTGTCAGGCGAAGTCTGTACAATGACCGTCTTCCTTAGCGTCTTGATCTTTCAAGTCTATACAGGCTTCTGTTTTACAAAGTTTGTACATTGGTCTCAGACTCCAAAGTTTATACATCACCTGTTGACCGCAAAGTCTATGCAGAGCTCAAGAGGTGTTCGAAGTCTATACATTCATTCACTGTAGCTTGCACGAGGTAAAGTCTGTACATTGGCCTCCATGCCTCAAGTCCATACATTGGACTGTTTGGCCAAGTCTGTACATCGTTGTTTGCCAAAGTCTATACATTGGCATCTGTTCCTTTATTGCGATTCAAAGTCTGCACATTGGGTTATTTACCTACGTTCAGCTTCGAAGTCTATACATCGATGCATTTACCTACGTTGCAGTTCAAAGTCCATACAGTCGATGTTTTCCATTGCTTCAAGTCTATACAGACGTTTCTTTAGAAAGTCTATACATCGGCCTTCACCTCAAGTCTGTACAGTCATTTGTTGACAAGTCTTCACATCGTGAAGTCTATACACTCAACTCCTTCACATCTTGCAAAGTCTGTACATTGCATCCATCAGTCGTGAAGTCTATACATCGCTTGTCTTCAATTGAGTCTCACTGAAGTCTACACATTGCATCTTCATTCATGAAGTCGACACATTGCATCTTCATTCATGAAGTCGACACAGTGCATCTTCATTCATGAAGTCTACACATTGCATCTTCATTTGCGAAGTCTGTACATTGCATTGATCTTCACTTAGTCTATACATTGATAGTCTTCATTTCACCTAAGTCTGTACAGCGGCTGCTTCATACAGCAAGTCTGTACATAGCTTTCACTTATATGAAGTCTATACAACGTAGTTCTTCTGATAAGTCTATACAGAGCTGTTATTTAATCTGATCATCCGATACTCTATCTGACAGGGATTTTCTACTGAGATTGCTGACATGGCTCGTGATCCCAGGAGGACGAGGTGACCAGATGCTGCCACGTGGATGGAAGCACCTCGAATCTGGAGAATTCCTTGGGCGGGAAAATGTGGAAGCCACGCGCCCTTATCCACATGCTGCTATTATATATATCAGTCTTCATCTTCTGTAAAGGCTGATCGAAGTTGGCGAAGTCTATACATCCAGTCTGAAGCAGCAGCCACCGAGATCCACTGTGAGAGAAGAAAAGCAGAGAAGAAGAAAAGGAGAGAAGAAGAAAGAGAGAAGAGATGAGTTGAGAGAGTTATATGAGAGCTTGTGAATCAGTCTCTTGGTCCAGTTACTAGAGCTGATATTGCTCAACTTTGAGCTACAGTCGTTTTGGTTTTCTTCCATTCGATTGTGTGTTTTGTTTGTTTTCAGTCTTGCTATTTTCTCTTTGAAATCTCTTGTTCGATCAAGCTGTTAGTCAGCTGTTTCAAGCTGTAAGGCAGCGGGTTGCAGAGGGTGTTCCTCTGGTCGGCTAAGCTGTAGTGCCCAGCAGAGTAAGCTGTGAAGCTCAGCTGTTGCAGAGGGTGTTCCTCTAGTTGGGATAAGCTGTAAGTCCCAGCCGTTGTTGGCAAGCTGTAGAGCCCAGCAGATTGAAGCTGTGTATCAGCAGTAATCCACATTCGAGTTGAATGTGGGGTGGACGTAGCTCGGATTGACCGAACCACCTAAAAGCCTTGTGCCTCTCGTGTGTTTGATTGCTTGTTCAGCAGATCTTGTGTGTTTCATTCGGTGCATTGGCTGTGTTCGTTTAGTGTTCTTCTAATTCTGCATTTGATTCTAGGCCTAATTTTTAAATAGCCAGTTGATCTATTCACCCCCCCCCCTCTAGATCCACATCCTGTGGTAATAGAGCCTTCCATCTAACTTCAACAAGAAGTGCATTCAGTAAGTTATGCATGGACTTTACTCGAGCAATATGAAAGTATGCACCGATGTGATTATGCACGAAATAGTATTGCACATACTTTATGTGCAACACACAGTGAATTGCACCGACCTTGATAGTGCAGTGCATAGACTTAAGCATGCGACATGAGCATTGCACCGACTTGGATCTACCAAGGCAATGTGCACGGACATGAATGCACAGACCTATATGCACGCTAGCTCAGACCTCACTTCATGCTAAAGCAGACCTGACATTTAAACTCCATGTGTGTGGCAACATAGACTCACGCAGACTAAATCAGACTAACTTAGACTTAGCTTAGTCTAATGCAGACTTACAGAGTATGAAAAAGCCACTAACACAGACTTTCAGAATGAAGCCAATGCACCGACTCAGACTTAACAAAACATAAAGGATGCATCGACTTCTATGCACGAATCACCGACTCCATATGCTAAGAACGTAACATGCTCAGACTTTATGTGCATAGCTAGACTAAAACTTGCACCGACCTCTCCAGTGATTGCATGAGTGAAACAAGTAATGCATCGACCTTGTTCGAGGTACAACAACAAGTTGCATCGACTTATTGAGCCCAAAGCACGATATGCACCGAGTATGAGTGCAGTTCGTCACGAACTTGCACCGACTCATAGAGAATACAACATGAAAGTGCAGAGGAGTTTTAATGCAAGTGACTGATAATTATCTGAGATTTATGAAAGATTCATCAAAATACACAACATCCTCATGGTCAAGAAAAAGTAGTTAAAGTCAACTCTACTGTTGCCAATTAATCAAAACACATTCAACACATGCAACAGCACACCCACTGCTGATCAATCCTAGAGGAGGTCCAACATTCTCCCCCTTTTTGATGATGGCAACACCTAAAAAGTTGCTGGAAACTTCCCAAAATAAATGCAGGAGAAATGATGTATTTTGATGAGACATTAAGCACAGTCAGATATTATTGACAAAAGCCAAACTCCCCCTAAATGAAAGACTCCTCCCCCTTAAGCAAAATATCATGAAATCTTTCTCTTCCCTTTTCTCTCCCTTTAGCCATTAGAATCTCTCCCCCTATAAGCATAGTATTTCTTATGATCTCAATCTCTCCCCCTTCGTTCCAGAATAGAGAAGGATAGAGATAGAGAAGGATACGCATGAATAATCTCTCCGCCTTTGCCATCAGCAAACGAGGAGTGAGGGAGACAGAGGAAGATAAGAAGGAATGCAGGAAGAAGTAGGAGACAGAATAACACACTGTGCAATGGTTTAAAATATAAGCAAATTATTGGACAATTCTTTAGATATAAGAATCAATCATTGTGCATGCTTGACAAATATCAGGTTTAACAGTTATAGAAGGTAGAGTAAATTTACTGACTTTCTGAAATAAGGTATAGTATCCGTTTATAGCAATGAACCTAAGTCACATGATCATGATTGACTAGGTCAAGATTGTATCCTACTGATTTCAGATTTAATGAATATCAAGAAGAGTGACCTGAAAATGTATTGAGGTTAAATAACTGACACTTAGTGAATTTTGAATTTCAAGGGTTACAGCAAGTCTTTTTCACTTTTGATTTTGTATTTGAACTCAGTGAACAGATAAGTGTCATTTATACCGCTGACATTAAGGGTATACGTGGGTTAGACGCCAATACCCCCAGTTACTAAGCATAAACTACCATATCTGTCTCTGATCAAAAACTACACAGATGATTTAGACCTTTGACATTAAGAGTACACGTTTATCAGACGCTAGTACCCTCAGTTATTTAGTGAAACCAGCCCTATAGATTTGACCATATGAACAGAGGTAAGAAGAAGCACTTCATGACATGAATTCCTCTCCATTTCTTTGATGGAGCATTTAGTTTCTCAGTACAGTTCAATTATTGCTCTGCCACTTTATACATTTGCTTTTACTAATGATTTTATTGTTGCTGCCCTTTTAACTTCCAAAGTGACTTGTTTAAAGACAATACACTTTCTGAGTTTCTCAGCCTAGACCACACTAAGTCTGTCATTTTCAGATACTGTGAGGATCTTATCTGTCATAGTCATGAAAGAAAGGTTGAGAGCTATAATAGGTTTTCTACCACCTTATTTTTTGAAAACAGTCTTTAAATTCTATAGTCTATCAAAATTAAACATTCGGTTCCTTCAAGGAGTCAATGTGATTCTTATAAAAGAAGAGTTGTAATAATTACCGCTCAAAATAATGAACCAATTTCAGGACAGTCTACCATTCAGAATGAGGGAAAAGACAGTGAACCACAGAAGCAGCTCACAAGGAGTTTCAAGAAGAGTGACAATGTCACAATGTGATAGGAGTAGTTTCAAACAAGGCCAATTGATGCAACTGATACCATGTGATGAGAATTTCTGAGAATGAAGAGAGAGTAGAATGAGTTGTACTCAGATCAGACTTTATTGAACTCCCCCTGACATCATAATGCACCAACCTTAACATGCATGAAGCAGACAATGCACCGACTATTGCATGTGAGCGGTACACAGATGCACCGACCTATTATGTGAAAGACACAAGATGCATGGACCTACATGCTGTAAGGCAGGGACGTGCACTGACCTTGTATGCAGAATGCTCACACTGTGCATCGACTATGTGCAAGCCATGCATTGACTTATACTCGGTGCAAACACACGCATCGAACTCAAATGCTCATAGCAAAGACCTGCATCGACCTTAGTAGTGCATGAAATGCAGTAGGTTCAGACCTTAGTTAGTATATGGCAAAATCAACTGATGTGTGATCTAGAAGAAAAACTCCCCCTATCTATATGCAATTTTATTTAACAATGCATCTATGAACAAAAATTATTCAAACAATCAGAAATTGTTTATTCAGAGACAAGCTGACACATATTTATTTTCAGACCACTACAAATAGCAATTCAAGAAAGAATTCTGAGTCAATCATCATGGAGAAATTTACACAAGCCTAATTCACTTCTTAAGAATTTAAATCTTTCATTACCCAAAGGATTTGTAAAAATGTCAGCAATTTATTTTTCAGACTCAATGAATTCAAGTTCAATTTCCTTTTTACTCACTTCATCTATAAGGAAATGATGTTTAATTTCAATATGTTTTGTCCTGGAATGATGAACTAGATTTTTAGTTAAGAAAATAGCACTAGTGTTATCACACATAATTGTGATGCAACCAAGATTTATGTGATAGTCAAATAACTAGTGTTTGATCCAGAGGACTTGAGCAGCAAAGTTCCCTGCAGCCACATACTCTGCCTCAGCAGTGGACAAGGCTACAGTGTGCTATTTTTTAGATGCCCAAGAGACTAGACACCCACCAAGGAATTGACAATATCCACTGGTGCTTTTCCTATCAATTCTACACCCAGCATAATCTGCATCAGTGTAAGCTAGAAGGTCTAGTTCACACTTAGCAGGATACCATAATCCTAGGTTAAGGGTGCTAGACAGATATCTAAAGATCCGTTTTACAGCAATTAAGTGTGAATCCTTGAGACATGCTTGAAATCTTGCACACAAACATACTAAAAATTGAATGTCTGGACGAGATGCAGTAAGATATAGTAAGGATCTGATCATATCTCTATAGTGCTTGGGATCTACCATTTTACCTGACGGATCAGAATCAAGACAGGTAGATGTCCCCATTGGAGCTGTGATTGCTTTGAGGTTTTCCATCTTGAATTTCTTTAACAGATCCTTCAAGTACTTTTCTTGAGTTATGAAAGTTCCCTCTTTGGTTTGATTAACCTGCAATCCAAGAAAGAACTTCAGTTCTCCCATCGAGCTCATTTCAAATTGACTGGTCATTAGAGCTGAGAATTCCTCACACATTAATGGATCAGTTGATTCAAACACTATATCATCTACATATATTTGAATAATCAGACTTTTATCTTCACATACCTTTGTGAATAGTGTCTGGTCAACCTTACCTCTTGTGAATCCTTTTTCTGAGAGGAAATTGCTCAGTCTTTCATACCATGCTCGGGGAGCTTGTTTCAACCCATATAATGCCTTATCAAGTTTATAGACATGATCAGAAAAATCAAGGCATTCAAAACCAGGGGGTTGTTTAACATAAACATCTTCTTTTATTTCTCCATTTAAGAAGGTAGATTTGACATCCATCTGCTTCAAAGTTATTTCTAGACTGCATGTAGTAACTAAAAGAATTATAATGGCTTCTATCCGAGCTACAGAGGCAAAGAATTCTTCAAAATCAATACCAAATTCGTGGTTGTACCCCTAAGCTACTAGTCTAGTCTTATTTCTAATGATGTTACCTTGCTCATCAGATTTATTTCTAAAAACCCATTTTGTGCCAATTATGTTGCCATGTGAGGGTTTAGGAACTAGATGCCAGACCTTGTTCCTATCAAATTGACTAAGTTCATCATGCATGGCATTAATCCAGTGTTCATCCTTAAGGGCACTATCTATGTTTTTGGGTTCAGTCGGAGATACTAGGGCAACTGAATTTAATTCATTTTCAATTCTTGAATGTGCTCTAGTTCTCATTGGTTCATTTACATCACCAATAATGTTCTCAAGGGGATGATCTCTAAGAAATTTAAGATTAATGACTTGATTACCTAAATTCTCATTTACCTCCCCCTGAGTAGTTGGAGCCTCTGCTTTACCTTCCTCATCAGACTCTTCATTTTGATTTTCATCATTCTTCAAAATTTCTCCATCACTTTTGTTCCTGCACAAATCAATATCAGACTTAGTTGCAGACTCATCAAAGACAACGTGAGGAGATTCTTCAACATTGTTTGATTTGAGATTAAAAATTCCATAGGCTCTGGACTGATCTGAGTAACCAAGAAAAATTCCAGGTTCACTTTTTGGTTCAAATTTATCAAGGTCTCTTTTTGAATTAATATGAACAAAACATTTACTGCCAAAGACCTTGAAGTGGGCTAGAGAAGGCTTCTTAACTTTCAGAATCTCATAAGGAGTTAATTGAGTTTTGGGTCTTACCAGGGCTCTATTAATTATGTAACATGTTGTGTTGATAGCCTCTGCCCAAAACCTCCTTGGTAAGTTACCTTCCACTAGCATGGTCCGAGCCATCTCAACCAGAGTTCGATTTCTCCTTTCCACCACTCCATTCTACTCTGGAGTCCTTGGTGAGGAGAATCTGTGAGTGATGCCATTCACTCTGCAAAAGTCATCAAATTGTGAGTTAACAAACTCACCACCATGATCAGAAAGGATATTCAAGATGCCATGATCATTAGACTATTTTCTTTAATAAAAGAGCTCCTGAAGTTCTTCAAAAGCTTCATTTTTGTGAGACAGGTAGAAAACCCATGTAAATCTAGAAAAATCATCAACAAGTACAAAACCATATCTTTTACCTGATAAGCTAACATATCTTGTGGGTCCAAATAGATCCATGTGAATTAGCTCATACGGTTTAGAAGACATGTTTTCTGTTCTTGATTTGAAGGAATTTCTAGTCTGTTTACATTGAGTGCATGCCTCATAAATTTTATTGTCATTTTTGAATGGTATTTCATGAAGCCCTTTTACTAACTTATGCTTATTCAGTTTGTGAAGCACACTGTAGCTGGCATGACCTAATCTACGATGCCACAAGAAGGCTAGGTCATCCTTATTTACACTAAGACAAAGATTAGTGTGTGCTACATCATCCAAATCTACCATATAGATGTTATTAATTCTCTTGCCAATGAATTTAACAGATTCTGAATTTGGTTCAAATATGGTGCATGCAAGAGAATCAAAAATAACTTTATGGCCTTTATCACATAATTGACTAATGCTCAAAAGATTGTAAGCTAGACCTTCAACTAATAAAACTTCCTCAATGCAGGATGAAGAGCACTTACCAACCATACCTGAGCCAATTATTTTACCCTTGGTATTACCTCTGAAAGTAACATGACCAGCATCTTTCTTTACCAAAGTGCAGAATTTAGCTTTGTCTCCGGTCATGTGCCTAGAATAGCCACTACCCAGATACCATTTGTTGTGATTGGCTGCCAGGCATACCTGCAAGGGAATTAAGTAGAGTGATTTGGAACCCAGAGTTTCTTGGGTCCCAACAAAGAAATAATCTCATGCAGACAACAAACAAGATGTTTAGGTATCCACATTTGTTTTGGTGTCTTTCTGGGCATTGTGGATTTCTTGCTTTTAAGATTAGTCTACCTTTTCTTGCCACTTTCATTCTTTTGACCTTGTTTCTGAGGTATGGCATTTTGTTTCCTTTTTAAATCATTTTTAAAATTTCTTTGCCAGTGTCTGGCCCAATAGATATTGGGAGTAGTAGGTGACCTGTAGACCATGGACTGACCAGTCATGAAATCAGCATAGCCATAGGAATTTTGACTCCTTAAGTTATTGTTCGTGGTCTGCTTGTAGGAGTTCCTAGGGTGAGACTACTGCCACTGATTATGATGCATTTGGAAGTACTGCATGGGTCTCATGTAACTCTGACTTTTCCAATTCATCTGATGATTTGTATTGTGAAATGCAGAATAAGTGGGTCCAGTCTTGTGGTGCATTGGACCAGTGGTGGTTCTACCCAGACCCGTCTCTGGAAGTTTGGTAGATTTGGTCTTGGGTTTCGGTTGAATCTTAGCTTTGGTGGTCTGACCACTACCCTGGCTTTTGGTCTTGGATGTAGAAGTATATGAACATGCCTCACCAGCCACCCCTATCTTCCCTTTGCCTTTGTCCTTGGTGCTGGGCTTGATTGTCTTAATGTTTTTATTCTTATTCTCATCATGACTTCCACCTGAAGTCATTTTTATCAGGGGCTGAAATGTCCCCTTTTCAATCACAAAAGAGGTAGTTCTCACATCAAACCTATTTTTATTTGTTGGGTTAAAACCCAATCCTTCCTTTCTGAAGTTTCTTTTTATCCCCAAGATGGCATTCAGATTTTCAGTGCCTTATGCCATGCCTTCAAGGGTATTTTGGTTATCTTTGTTTTCTTTTTCAAGATTTTCTATTGTTTTCTTCAGCTCACTGTTTACACTACTAACAGCATTGTATTTCTCAGTGGCTATGTTTGTTTCATTCTGAAATTCATGAATCTTTATCTTGAGATCATCAATGGTCTTTTCTATATTCTCATTTTCAGCTTTCAAATCAATCAAAATAGTTTTATCATTCTCAATTTCACAAATAGAGTTTTTCAATTTTAAATTCTCAGCTTCTAGACATGCAAGTTTATCAGACAGGGTAGAATCATTGACTAAAGAATTTACTTTCTTTTTTCAGGTGTCTGTTCTCCCTACGCATGTCTTCATACTTTTCAAGCAGTTCAGCATAAACATTTTCCCATTCAATTTGAGTAAAATTGTCAAACGGGGAAGTTACCTCATCGTCACTTTTTGCCATCAGGCAAATCTTCTCATCTTTATCATCGTCAGAGGAGCTGCTCTGACTTTCCTCTTCCTCATCGCTCCAGGTACTCACCATTGCTCTTCCCTTTTTGTTTTTCCACCCGGTCTACTTTTCCTTGAGTTCAGGACAGTCCGCCTTGAGGTGTCATGCTTTCGTGCAGTTATAACAAACAATAGAGTCAAATTTCTTTGCAAGTTCTGATTTATGTTTGGGCTGTCTCTTTCCTGAGAAATATTTTCTTCTCATCCCTTTCCCTTCTTTCCTCAAGAATTTCTTAAACTTCCTGGTAAGCATAGCAAACTCATCAGCATCCTCCTCAGAACTCATGCTGCTATACTCACTGGATGACCCTTTGCTCGAATTAGCTTTAAGGGCAAGGGGTTTTCTTTTCTTCTCACTTTCATCAATTTTTTTGAGGTTCAGCTCATACGTCATGAGAGAACCTATAAGTTCATCCACAGTTGTTTTGGTCAGGTCCCTAGACTCTTCAACGACGGTGGCCTTAGTGTGCCAAATGGGCGTCAGGGACCTCAGAATCTTTCTAACCAATTCATAATCACTGTAGACCTTTCCCAGACTTCTCAGACTGTTGGTGATAACATTCAGACGAGCATACATATCTGAGACAGTCTCATCATGCTTCATCTTGAAAGCCTCATATTCAGAGACAAGCATATTCGCTTTTGTCTCTCTGACCTGGGAAGTCCCCTCGTAAATTACTTCTAGCTTATCCCACATCTTCTTAGCAGTCCTGTAGGACGAGACTCTGGAGAACTCAGTGGGATGGAATGCACATTGTATCGCGTTAATTTCACCCCAATTCAACGTGGACTTACGGATATGCTCCTTAGTCCAGAACTCCTCATCTGGAGGTAAATTAAAAGGTCCTTTACTCACTACCTTCCAGATCTCGTAGTCCTTAGCACGAAGAAATACGTGCATCCTGTTCTTCCAATATGCATAATCGCTACCATTGAAGAATGGTGGCTCACTCGTCGAATGCCCCTCAGCAACCATTCCTTTAGAATCCATCTCTTCTCTTCGGGATGTGAAGCCCTACGGGAGAGTCTAGCTCTGATACCACGTGTTGGGAATGGATGGACACTAAGATCTTAAGGGGGGGTGAATAGATCTACCCTCTAAAACCTTCTATCCTCTAAAATTTAACTGCAGTAAATAAACAGATGCGGAATTGAAAGAATTACAACTGCTGAATAAGTTCAACTTAATGGAAGAATATGTATGCGAAGGAAAAATGATCAGGTTCAGTATAATCAACTGCACGCTGTTGGAGCCAAAACACAAGCACAATGCATGCAAGCTACTAAGCAGAGATCACACACCAATCACACAGAACTCAGGAGATTTTAGGTGGTTCGACACAAGCCTACATCCACCCCACACTCAAAACGAGTGTGGCTTACTGCTGATTCACAGCTTCTCACGGCTGATCCACAGCTTCGGGGATTATATCCCTACACCCGCTGAGCTTCACAGCTTGCTACCAGAGGAATCCTCCTCTACCGCTGAGGTTTACAGCTTAACCTTTATGCTGACACACAGCTTGAAGAACAGTGTTTCAAAAACAAAATGAAGGAAAGACAGAAAACCAAAAACACAACAAGAATGTAGCTCTAGACAATGAGCAAATCGGCTCTGGTTCTGAACCAAGAGATCGATGACGGCAACTCTCAATTGCTTCTTCTCTGTAATCTCTCTCTCAGCTCTCTCTCTGAACTTGTAGGCACTAACTCTCCTAGAACATGTTAGCTCTTCTTCTCTCAGCTTCTTTTTCTTCAATCTCTCGATCACAGATTTCTTCCCCTCTCCCTTCTTCTGCGCGAATAGTTTCTTATTTATATGTGCAACAAAAAGAGGGCGTGTGGAAACCACATTTCCCGCCCAAGCTTTTCGTCCAGATCTGAGATCCAAGTCCACGTGGCATGAGCATAGATCAGCCTTCAGTCTTGGATCACGTGCCTTCCTTAAACTTTACGAACAAGTGTCCTGTCAAAACGTTAGACACTCAGTCAGCATAAGACAGTTAGACAATCATAGGAATTGCACAAACTTAATAGAGCATGAGAGCAAAAGTGCACAGACTCAAATATGCATGAGTTATAACGTGCACCGACCTTATTAAGTTGTAAGAGAATTATGCACAGACATTATGTGTGTAAGAATCAACGATTGCACCGAGCCACCAAGCTATAAACCTATCGTGCACAGACCTTGCGCTTGCAAGGGAAAAGAATTGCACAGACCTTCTGTGCACATTCAAGAAATGTGCACCGACTCAGAAGTGCATTCAGTAAGTTATGCACGGACTTTACTCGAGCAATATGAAGGTATACACCGATGTGATTATGCATGAAACAGTATTGCACATAATTTATGTGCAACACATAGTGAATTGCACCGACCTTGATAGTGTAGTGCACAGACTTAAGCATGCGACATGAGCATTGCACCGACTTGGATCTGCCAAGGCAATGTGCACGGACATGAATGCACATACCTATATGCACGCTAGCTCAGACCTCACTTCATGCTAAAGCAGACCTGACATTTAAACTCCATGTGTGTTGCAACACAGACTCACGTAGACTAAATCAAACTAACTTAGACTTAACTTAGTCTAATGCAGACTTACATAGTATGAACAAGCCACTAACGTAGACTTTCAGAATGAAGTCAATGCACTGACTCAGACTTAACAAAACATGAAGGATGCATCGACTTCTATGCACGAATCACCGACTCCATATGCTAAGAACATAACATGCTTAGACTTTATGTGCATAGCTAGACTAAAACTTGCATCGACCTCTCCAGTGATTGCATGAGTGAAACAAGTAATGCATCGACCTTGTTCGAGGTACAACAACAAGTTGCATCGACTTATTGAGCCCAAAGCACGATATGCACCGAGTATGAGTGCAGTTCGTCACGAACTTGCACCGACTCATAGAGAATACAACATGAAAGTGTAGAGGTGTTTTAATGCAAGTGACTGATAATTATCTGACATTTATGAAAGATTCATCAAAATACACAACATCCTCATGGTCAAGGAAAAGTAGTTAAAGTCAACTTTGCTGTTGCCAATTAATCAAAACACATTCAACACATGCAGCAGCACACGCACTGCTGATCAATCCCAGAGGAGGCCCAACAAGGCCGAGTGGGCGCTGCGGGGTGAGGCGAGTACTGCCTCGTAGAGCTCTAGGAGTCCCCCTAGGGACCCTCGTCTTAGGAGAGAGGAGAGAGATGACCAGGACGGTAGTGGTGAGAGTTAGAGAGTTATTTGCACACTCGCCCCCTCTCTTATGATGTTCGTGATAGTTTATATAGATATATGATTGTAATGACCTACTTTCATGTCACTCATTTTACCTTTGCGCGCTTCTTCTCTTCTACGCCTCCCTTCTTCTATGCTATTCCCATGCGGTGTGTTTGATAGAACCTTACCCCGAAATGGGGAATTGTGTCTCGCCGTACCCGTTCCTTTCGGGAGAATCTATCATCGAATTTGATGATGCCGACCTCTAGTCCTTTTTCATGTGGATGAGTCTACTCTCAAAATTTAATGACGCCGACCTCTTGTCCTTTTTCCATGTAGATGGGTCTACCCCCAAACTCAATTGTGCCGACGTCTAATCCTTTTTTCTATGGATGAGTCTACCGGTAAATTCAATGATGTCGACCTCTGATCCTTTTTCCATGTGGATATCCTCACTTCAAATTTATTTGCGACATGACGAGCATAGGGAACCTTAGACCGCGTAGGGTGCGAACCAACAAGCTACGCAACCAACCTCATTTACTCCGAGTGGACGGCGAAGCAACATATGAAAGTGAAAGATGGGTGCCTCATTACAAAGGCCATTGCGAGGGGAATGGTGACGGATCCGGATCACATCCGCTCAATCCTATAAATACTCCCCCTCCCGCTCCGCTGGAAGGCACGGGGTAGTGGAGGCTGATTAGAAGAGTGAAAATTTGACAGGAAGGAGTAAGAGTCTAAAGTTTCCAAGATGGAGGGCGAGTCTAGTACAGGAGGGAGGGTGAGTCTTCCCACTCCTCGAAGAGAAGTAGATCCAATAGTAGTTCAAGGAGACTCTCTGATATTGAAAGGCACCCTAGTGAGAGGAGCCAATCACAGCTTGAAAATGACCCCTTTCATTTCTCCCTTCATCCTTTCTTCACGAGCCCCTTTTATTTCCTTTTTTTTTGACACTGCATCCCTTTCTCACTTCTTGTGTTATGCACAGAGTATGACGAGGTCACACATTTCTTGGGAATTGGTGGTGGCCGCATATCAGGGTCTGTCGAACTTTCAGAAGGCTCGGTTAGACGCAATGGGGTTCGACACCTTCCTATGGATCGAACCAATTAAACTCGACCTCGCCCTTATCCAAGCATTGCGTGAACGATGGGACCCAGAGAGTCGGGCCTTCCTGATGTCCTGGGGACATATGGTGCCCTGTTTGGAGGATATAGTTCGCATCATTGGCCTCAGAGCGGATGGTGAGGCGATGACTGGGGTCACCTACCTCGACTATCGAGAATGGGCTCAGAAGCTACTGGGGTTGGAATTAAAGGACCGCAAGAATATGTCAGTAGCCAGGGCATCTATCATGGAGGCATTGGGACTCACCGATGCTCATCCACAAGGTGACGAGTCCTTGGAAGAGTTTATGGAGAGAACTGAGAGAGGGTCCCGTGCTGTATACAATGTGGATGCGAGCAACGGGGAGAGGTCCAATATGGACTTGAGGAGGTTCCTCATTTTCCTACTGGGGAGGTTGCTATTGGGTGCCAAGGGAGACGACATCCATTGCTGCTTCCTAGAACTCTTAATAGACTTAGAGATAGTAGGGCACTATGCCTGGCGAGCTGCCGTATTGGCACATTTGTTTGTCGGTCTATCCCAAGGGTCAAATCGAGAGGTGACCGTAAGTGGCTTCACACCATTCCTCTAGGTAGAGTTTTTTTTAATACTGCTAATCTATTTCATGAATGATGATGACGTAATGGAAACACAGCTATGGAGTTATTACTACATCCCAATGGGGAGGGCTTGACAATGGCGTACGGCGGTGGCGCTACAAGCCCGACGGTGGCAACCTATTATGAGCACGGCCCCTCTATCCTACCAGTTGATGGCGCTGAAGTGCGAGCTATAAGAGTTCCCTGCAGCGGTGGTAGGATTTTCGTCTTCTTTTTTCTCTTTTTTTTTTGTATGACTGAGAAGACAATGCATGTGGATATAGGTGATCTGGAGACCTTATTCGTGCATGATCGATGCTGACCAGCCGTGGGTTATAACAAGCCGTGACCGATTTGGACGGGACCTTTGGGTCGACTGCCTAAATGAAACTGAGCCGCTTCGGCTATGATCGACCATGAGAACCCTAGGGCTCACCCAGGAATGGGTGGATGCGACTATGCCCCCTCGCACAGAGAGGAAGACACATGGGAGGGCCGCTTGTATTGACTGGCGTGTGCGCTTCCCTGAACATTATGAAGATTGGCAGTGGGGTGGCACGCTCGTGGAGTCACGTGCACAGGACAGTGAGGAGTACCTGCGCCTCTATAAGGTGACATATGCCTAGCAACTCTAGCCCGGATGTCTCGTGGAGGTGAATGCATTTATTTTTGGGATGGGTGATGCTAACTCCTACAGCTTGGCTACAGGATGCCCATGATACCATAATAGAGAATTTGCGAGCTCGCCTGGCAGACACGGAGCAATAGTTGGATGACACCCGTGCAACTTTGGACTCTTTGGTGAGTGTGTTATGCAACACCCGCTCCTAGTGATGAGCCTAAATTCCTGGTGTTCTGCCACTAATTGTCACCTCTCGTTGTTATAGCACGTCTAGCTAGAAGCAACCTCCTTAGTAGTGGGTGTAGATGGTGCCCCCTCTAATTTGTGGATCCCTTCTTCAGAAATTGATTTGCTCCACGAGCCAGTTGCTCGTGCCATGCAACGTGGCACGGAGGTAGAGGGGATGCTTTCCGCATAGGTGAATATTTTTCCCTTCGAGTCTTATAGTTTGCATTGCCATGTTTCTAACGATGGTGGGGTATGGCAGGCGGAAGAGATGCAAGAGGCACTTGTCACGCCCCGAACCGATAACAGCGGAAGGCATGCTCAGAACGTGGCAGCGAAACAGTCATGTCAGTCAGAGCAAACCAACCAACATGTAAAACAACACTAAAGATACATGGAGGCCACAATTTTTGTTAATAAAATAATAATTTTATTGATATCGAGAATTTAAAGTACAAATGGACTCAAATTGCAATAATAGACTCCAACAAAAGGAGGCAAAAGGACACGACTCACTATACTAACTAGACTCAAGGAATAAAAAGACTCAGGTCTCTAAGTTCCAGGTTCACTCAATCACGCTGACCTGATCCCAGTTTCAAGAGTCCAGCTACCGCGTTACTTGAAAAATGTTAAAGTAGGGAGTGAGCGAGAAGCTCAGTATGAATTACTCTCTATCATCAGGCAAAATTTAAGTAATTAACCACTTTCACGAATGTGTATGAATGATGCAAAAATTCAAAGAAAGTAGACTAAATAACCAACATTATCAGAAGGTAATTGACAGATAAAAGGAAATGAAGGTATTGTAAGCCGAGATATCATGCACAAATAACTAGAACTTTCCAGTGAATGGCCATTTATCAAGTCAAGTCAAGTCACGCAAGAAAGTACTTCACACTTTCAAGCATGTTTAGAAAGTTTCACGAGAATGTGGACTGTCGTAGACTCACACGCTAGATAGTACTCGGTGCAATGCCACACCTAGTCATTACACCTCCTCGGGGTACAAGCACTCTTCGGGTGCTCCGCCCAGGACCAGACTGGGCCCTTTAAATGATTGCCTTGGCATTGATTTGTTAGATCATAGATCCCACGAAATCTAGACATCCACAATTAATGATGGCCAAGAGATCCAAGATCAAGCTCATGTAATCAAGGTAAGATGCGTAGAATATTGATTTTTCTTGAGATTTACAAATAATAAGCTCATTAATCGAGGGGAATTGTCATTTAAAGAAATGACTTTAGGAAAGACATGGAATGGATAAATGTCACAATTAGACCTAATAATAGGTCGTAAACTACAATAGCTTGAAGGGGATAGAACGGCTCACACACATCAAAACCATGAAAACAAAAATTTTCAGAAGGCTGGAAGAAGAAACGGTCAGCAAAGGAACGTAAAGTTTAAGAGACGGTCTACCCGGGATCATTTCCTGGGTGGGTTAAATCGAACGGGTCAAAACCCGAGGTAAAGTAGACATGAACTCGTCTGGGTGCTCTGACGTGTTTACATGAATGCGTCCGAGAGATAAGACGCGTCAAAAGTAGGCTGACTATGCCCCAAAGTAAAACGGTCAAGCCCTGGCCGCTAACCCAACCTTGCGGTCTGCTAATGGCCGCTAAGCTCATAAGGCGGTCTAATGATGGCCGCAACCCTCATAGAGCTGGGGCCGGCCAGAAAAGTCACAATTCCGGTCGAATCGGGGGGTTCAAGTCTTAGGGTATAACCTGCCCGGCGTCCTAGTGGGAATCCCAGGCTCGCGGGGACTTACGGAGGCCTCGTGATATCGATCCTAGTCCGACGAAAGGAATATCTGGCGGAGAGTCCCGATTACCACAAGAATTGAGATGTATAAACTCAGAAAATGGGAGTATGTCAGTCCAGTTGCCACCACCGGAGTGGCTCAACCTTCAAACAAGCCTACTAAGATAGCAATTAATAATGAATGAATAACAAGAATGAATTGCAAAGGAATCATGTAGTGCCCCAAAATTTATATAAATAATTTCTATAAAATTTTTCTAAAATCCAAAATAGATTAATAAATGAATTGAAGCCCAATAGGTTTAAGGACCAAGCCCATTAAGCTTGACCCATATTCTAGAAAGTCATTTAGCCTATTCACGGATTTTAAGGATAAATACCATTTTTTTATAAATAATTATATGGATAAACAAATAAAAGAGTTTGAATTTTATTGAATTCTGCGCACATGGGATGTAGCGGTCTATCGTGCGACCGCCACAGTCAGGTAACGCGCCTACCTTCGACCGTTACATTCTGTTAGTTCGTGAATGGAAGAACAAGCAAAAAAATTGGATTTTTACTAGTCTATCACTTTGGGATCGAGATGGGAAGACTAGTAGAGGTGTTAAGGACTCTTAGAAGTCGATCTAAGCTTTAACAAGGACTCTAGAATCGATCTAATCCTCAAACCCTAGTCAAAACCGTATAAATAGACCCTAGTTTTGACCTGCACGACCCCTACTTTGGCTCGCGTGGAATCAAGGTAAGGAGTCATAATTTCGGATAAGTTTTTTAAAACTTTTTGTTTATAATACTTTAGACTAATAGCTCTCAAAATTTCGTGCGAGGAGATCAAGTACACCAGGAGTTAGAAGCTTCCAAAGTTGCTGGTATGACCTTAGCAACCCAGGAATCTGAGCAAAGGTTCACTGAAGATCAGGGAATTAGATCATCAAAATGAGATATTTAGGGTTTGATTTTTTAGAACTTTTTGCTCCCCTTAGTTTCATCTTCTTACCCTCAAAATTTCACGTCCTTAGGTCAAGAGGTTGAGGAGTTAGAGCGACGAGAAGTTGCTGAGAAACCACAGGAAGAGAAGAACTAGGGCGTGTCTTGCAGTCCCAAATTCGAAGTTTTAAAGCCCAGAAAAGAGGTAGGTCATCTCATGAATGGCAAGAACATCATGTTAGGGATAAAAGCCCTCTGATTTTGATTGATTTCATGCATTCTAGATCATGAATTCATGTTTTAGTTTGACCTATGCATACATGCATGTCTTGAGCCTTAATCAAAGATAAAAGATATTATCTTGTTCAATTCACTGCAACCTATGCATCTAGATAGCCTCTATATTTCATTTCTCATGACTGGAATATTCTAAGTATTTTGATGTCCAGTCATGACATATTTTCAGTCTTTTACCTTCTATATCCTATCAGCAGAAGCTCTGACAGATTAAGGTAAGACCGTCACATGATTGTAACGGCCTTACAACCAGCCGTCACACCCTCTGTTATGTTTAAATTTCTCTGTTGTCTCTGACGGACCAAAGTCAGGGCGTCACAATACTGTAACGGTCCCATGATAAACTATCACAGATGTATAACGTGTCTGTCTTAGACCGTCAGAGTGCTGTTTTCTGTCAACCCAAGACAGGACTAAGGACAGTCAAACATACTTATAAATAAGCCTAGTTACCTAAGTTTTGACATGTTTTCATGACCTTGAGTTTATTAATTGATTCTTGATAGGAAATTGTATGTTTAAAGCATCTTGAGTTATTTTAAGTTATGCTAATTTCATTGCCTAAACTCTATAGTTTTGAATTTAGACTATGATTTTCAGTATTTTATTGACGAAGCTTTATCATGATTCCACATCGTTACACATTCTTTTCTCTTTTATTGAGTCATTTCTTTAAGTACATAGCATATATTCCGGTATATGATCATTAGTTCACACTTGGCACTATAGGAACATATTATTGAACTTGAGGACCTCTCTATTAGATATTCCTTCCAATGGACTAAGAAATCTGGTTTCAAGGCCTCCGTAATTCTCCCCGAGCCTGGGATTCCCACTAGGACGCCGAGTTGGTTGTACCATGAATGCCCAATTGTTAGAAAACACTATCGAAGTTTCTTGTTCTAGATATGTAACGAATCCATATTAGACAGTCATGCTCATATAACGGCCTAATATATGACCGTCACATTTACTGAGTCCGTTTTATTTATTTATGGATTCAGCTATTCTAACGGATCAATGATAGACCGTCACGATCATGTAACGGCCCATTGATTGACCGTCACAGTTCTTGAGTGTTTTAACCCGATCTAGAATCGATCTAATCCCCAAACCCTAGTCAAAACTCTATAAATAGACCCTAGTTTTGACCTGCGTGACCCCTACTTTGGCTCGCGTGGAATCAAGGTAAGGAGTCATAATTTCAGGTAAGTTCTTTAAAATTTTTTGTTTATAATACTTTAGACTAATAGCTCTCAAAATTTCGTGCTAGGAGATCAAGTACACCAGGACTTAGAAGCTTCCAAAGTTGTTGGTACGACCTTAGCAACCCAGGAATCTGAGCAAAGGTTCACTGAAGATCAGGGAATTAGATCATCAAAACGAGGTATTTAGGATTTGATTCTTTAGAACTTTTTGTTCCCCTTAGTTTCATCTTCTTACTCTCAAAATTTCACGTCCTTAGGTTGATGGGGACATCTCCGACTACTCCATTTTTCTGAGGGTCCCATTGCTCGCCAGCTATGCTTCATCGTGTTTGCTGCATTTTTCTTAATCATGGCATGTAATTTTTTATATTTTCTTGAGTCATAAATTATGTAATTTTCCTTTATTTGAGTCAAGTACCTAGGTTAGTGAGTCATCTATCTAAGTCTAAGTATCATTAGGTGGTCTAGTGGGTTAAAGGGCTCATTTCATTGGGCTTGGCCCATGGGCACCCCCTTCCCCCCTTGGTGATTTGTCATTAGTCCAAATGTCAAGGACTATTTGTAAATTATGGGTTCCCTATAAATAGGACCCCAATCCCTCCTTGGAGAACTAATGAATGAATGAAGAAAATTTTGAATTTAGTATTCCACTAAATCTTGTGAGAACCCCCCTCTCTCTCTCTCTCTCTAAAGGGGGCGAACCCCATTCTCTCTCCTTCCCCACCCCCAATTTAGAAATTCTCTCTCTCTCCTCCCCATTCACCTCTTATTAAGACCCCTCCCCCTTCCCCATACACTCATTCAATTCCCCTTCAACCCCTAGGTGGAATTCCCCTCTCCTAGGCACCTCTCCATTCTCCCAAGCAACCCTTCCTCTTCCCCAAGCAACCAATCCTTTTCCCAAGCCACCCCTTCCCTTCCCCAACACACCTCTCCATCTCCCAACACACCCCTTCCCCTTCCCAAGACCACCATTGATCACCACCATTAAACCAAATTCAAACACTCCCCCCCCCCTTCCCAAGAGTCACTTGCGCCCCCCCCTCTCTCTCACCCTCCACCCTTGGCCACACCTCCCTCCCCCTCCACCTGCTAGCTGCGACCCCAACCACCTCCACCCCCATCCTCCTTGCCATAGCCACCCTCCCCCATCCCCCACAACCAATACCCCCGCCCCTTGCTGTATTGGCCCCCCTATCCGATTCCATTTACCTTCATCAAGTTGCAGTTCTAGTAGCAGTTTGCAACAGTAGAGTACCCCGGAGTTGCAGAGGCTTCCTCTTCATCATCGCGAGTCTCCTGGTGGTATATTCTATATTATTGGAAAGCTCTTCCAGTCATATTTTCAGGCGAGGTGGTCTCGCATCCGTCTGAGCTCCGGGCTGCGCGGGAGAGCGATTCTCCCACGACTGCGCAAAGCTGCTCCGCCAGGGAACCAGAAGCCAAGAAAAGAAGCGACCACAGCTTCTCCAGGATGAATTTGGATGCGATTCATTCGCAGACATCTTCTGCTACAAGCCTCCTAACATCACGAAGAAACGGAGCACCGTTTGAAGCCCGAAGCATAAAGTAACGAATTTTATACCATTGGTGCGCAAGTCAGGTTAGTCAGGATCCGACCAGACCCCCTCCCACTCTTTGGCCGTTTCTCTCGATCCCGACCTCTTCTGGCACCATTCTTCCTTTCTGGACGAAGAAGACTCGACCACGCTCGCGACTGTCCTGGTCTCGCCTCGATTGGATCACGGGAGCGATCGTGGTGTCGTCGCCAACCTGCTGCTACAATCTGGACTCAGCCCGAACCAGAACCAAGCAGCACCGGTCCACCACCCCCTCAGCCGACAGAGACACCCCAACGTCCCGAGAAAATTCAGGAGTCATCCCTGAACAGTCAGCAACGTTTTGGCCCTGGTCTCGTCAGATTCCGAGTTCGGGAGTGTCCGTGGCAGCGCCGTTATCAGCCCCCTATCAGGCAGTCCCAGAAGCGGACAGAACCAACAACGATCGCCGATCTTGCTTCCCAACCCCCACCTGGCCGGCTTACAGCCCCTCCCTGTGCGGAGGTAGTATTTTTATGTATCCCACAGTCCCCCTCCCTTATGCCAACCCCTCTGTGAGGGCGTAGTGATTGTATTAGTAGGTCATCATCAGAACCCTCATCGGCGCAGCGTGCGGGTAGCCCACGCTTCCCCGCTCGCCCTCGTCTCCGGCCTGGATCGGTGTCTTCACACCGATAAGGTGAGCTTCGAAACACTCTCCTCTGCTGGTTTTTCTTACCTTTGCTTAGCTTAGTATTATCTCTAGTTGCGCCGTTGGCAGTGAGAGAGGGCTCGTTCCAACTTTCCATCTAATCGAGTGCCACCGCAGGTGAGTTGTGAGGGAGACATTACATCCCACGCCCTTGGCGTGCCGGCCACCCTTGAAATTGGGCATCCCTAGCCCATTGGGGTCCATCCCTAGCTGGCCATACCCTTGGAACCCCGAGGCCCAACCACGGACCCTCACCACCATCGCCGGTCTGCCTACGGACCCAGGTGCGCGCGACGCAGGTGAACCCACTTGTGATATATCACCGTTCGGTCCTATTGCTTGCAAATTCAGGTCCAAGGGATTTGTGTCACATCAAATTGGTATCAGAGCAAGTTCTAGACTTGTCTCTACTAAGTCTTGTCCTAGGGCCATTGCATGCATCACCCTTGTCCTCCATCATGACTACCTCATACTTGGCATATTCGCCACTCTTCGGCCCATTAGAAGCCTTTGTGTTTGATGGAACCCACCCTAGTATAAATCCAGAGTGGGAGGACTCCATAGATCGACACTTTGGGAGGTTCACTCTATCATGGCCTATGCAAGTCAACTATGCCAAGAGTTTGCTTTGGCGCCAAGCTAGGAAAGAATGGGAGAATATTGTAGGTTTGAGAGAAGCCAAAGGGGAAGCACCCATTGAATCTTGGGATGAAATGAGGGCCGATCTTAGAAAGATCTACGCACCACAATCCAAACCTCTTCAACCAACCGATCTTCCACCCCCGACCCCAACTCCAACCCAAGAGCTTCCCCGACCAAGCCCAACCCAAGTCCACACATGTTCACCACCCCGAGAGTACCATGCACCGACCATTATCACTCCACCCACCATAGACTTTCCTACCCCATTATCATTGGAAGTTGTGGCCCACACACATACCCAAGTGGAGATGGATGCCGATCCGGATCCACCTCCCACCATAGAGAATATCCTAGACCCCCCACTTCCACCCACCTCTCCTAGTCCGGGTCCTCATGAGCCGCACACCCTCACCATGAATGAGTCCATACTCCAATGGCTCAAGTGAGGCCCCACCATTCCTAGCTTACCACCCTACCTCTCACCCTTGGGGTATCAAGCCCAAATTGTGTCCACCCGGTCTTCCCATGCCACACTTCAAACCTCCTACCTTGTGGGAGACTTAGGGGACCTAGTGGACTGCTTACAATGGCAAGTCCACCTGACCGAAATACTAGCCATAGGACCATCAGAGTCTAGCACCATCTTCCTATCATACCCCACCACTGGTTCCATCCCCTCCATCTACACTAGTGGCCATTATACGAGTGAAATCCTCCTCTTTCTCCCCAAGGATGAGAAACCCATCTTGGCCCACTCCCCACCCATTGAGGTTCCAATTGATTTGATTGGCCAACCCACTAGAGACCTTGACCCAATTACCTTGGAGGAGGATGACTCACCATTTGAGAACCTTGAAGACATAGAGTGCCTCCCTCTAGGAAGACCTTTTCATGACCCCTTTGATCCCTTCCTATGGGAGTCTAGTTCCCTATGTGACCCACCCACCTTACTCACCACCCACCTTACCTTACCCCCACCCACCATGTTGGGCCAAACCCCTCCCTTACAAGAATCAGATTACACCATGGGAGCCATGACTTTGGGCAATATACACTTAGGGATCGAGGAAGTGTCCCACTTCATGATATCAACCTTCCTAGACCCCTTTGACCCATTCCAATGGAAGTCCAAAAGCCCACACATAGGAGACATCTTTGGTACAAAAGTGCATATGTCTTGGCGTACAACACCACTTGGCATGATTCTTAAGTCGGGTCCACTCATTCATATCACCCACATGTCAAGTAGGATGCATGATTGGTTCATATTCAGGTGTATCGGCCCTCCCTCATTTAACATTGGTCATACACATGTCAAAAGCATCTACGGATGTCCGGGTCCCCCGATATTTATCACCACTTTGTATGATAGGTATACATACGGGTGCCCTGGCCCACCTAGGCCGACCAAAGTCTACACGGCATCATTGCCTGATAGGTCTACATATGGTTGTCTCGGTCCCCCTTTGCATACCACACACTTCCCACCCACACCACACCGTAGCTCATGGCATACTCATTCAAGCAAGCATCTAGCAACGGGCGGTCAGGTTCACAAAGAGCGGGCAAAGACTCGCGAGCACCACTTGGAATTCCAAATAGGCAACCTATCGATGATGGCATTGGAGTGGCTCTACCCTAGAGTCACCTCCAACTTGAGGGCACGAGGACTTGGACCTTGCTAAGTTCCAAGTGACTTTGGCAACCCGGCTTACGGGTTGGACTTGCTAATGGGTTTTGGGATACATCCCACTTTTCGCGCGGTGGATCTGGCACCCTATATGGGCACCGCGGTGGAACCCAGTGAGCACCTTGAGCCTACCCCTACCTTTGTGAGTGATACCCTCGGAGAGCCTCCACATATCAGCCTGAGAGTCCGACGTGTGCACACGGAGGCAATACTGGGCAAGCAGGGTACCATCGCCAGCAAGAGGGTGTGCCCAAGCCACCGTGAGAGGATGAAGGCCCGTCCCCTGGTTGCGGATGCAGGGTTGAGTTTGGAGGTTGAGATTCACCTCGAGCTGTTTTAGAGGACCACTTCCCCGGTGGACCCATACTCAATGGAGTCAAGTTCTCCGCACCCCGGGGGTATGATGGGGACATCTCCAACTACTCCATTTTTCCGAGGGTCCCATTGCTCGCCAGCTATGCTTCATCGTGTTTGCTGCATTTTTCTTAATCATGGCATGTAATTTTTTATATTTTCTTGAGTCATAAATTATGTAATTTTCCTTTTATTTGAGTCAAGTACCTAGGTTAGTGAGTCATCTATCTTAGTCTAAGTATCATTAGGTGGTCTAGTGGGTTAAAGGGCTCATTTCATTGGGCTTGGCCCATGGGCACCCCCTTCCCCCCTTGGTGATTTGTCATTAGTCCAAATGTC
The DNA here is from genome assembly GCA_022559845.1 of Amorphophallus konjac. NCBI lineage: Eukaryota > Viridiplantae > Streptophyta > Magnoliopsida > Alismatales > Araceae > Amorphophallus > Amorphophallus konjac. The sequence goes on from CM040125.1 coordinate 83,060,818, forward strand.
AAGGACTTTTTGTAAATTATGGGTTCCCTATAAATAGGACCCCAATCCCTCCTTGGAGAACTAATGAATGAATGAAGAAAATTTTGAATTTAGTATTCCACTAAATCTTGTGAGAACCCCCCCCCCCTCTCTCTCTCTCTAAAGGGGGCGAACCCCATTCTCTCTCCTTCCCCACCCCCAATTTCAAAATTCTCTCTCTCTCCTCCCCATTCACCTCTTATTAAGACCCCTCCCCCTTCCCCATACACTCATTCAATTCCCCTTCAACCCCTAGGTGGAATTCCCCTCTCCTAGGCACCTCTCCATTCTCCCAAGCAACCCTTCCTCTTCCCCAAGCAACCAATCCTTTTCCCAAGCCACCCCTTCCCTTCCCCAACACACCTCTCCATCTCCCAACACACCCCTTCCCCTTCCCAAGACCACCATTGATCACCACCATTAAACCAAATTCAAACACTCCCCCCCTTCCCAAGAGTCACTTGCGCCCCCCCTCTCTCTCACCCTCCACCCTTGGCCACACCTCCCTCCCCCTCCACCTGCTAGCTGCGACCCCAACCACCTCCACCCCCATCCTCCTTGCCACAGCCGCCCTCCCCCATCCCCCATAACCAATACCCCCGCCCATTGTTGTATTGGCCCCCCTATCCGATTCCATTTACCTTCATCAAGTTGCAGTTCTAGTAGCAGTTTGCAACAGCAGAGTACCCCGGAGTTGCAGAGGCTTCCTCTTCATCATCGCGAGTCTCCTGGTGGTATATCCTATATTATTGGAAAGCTCTTCTAGTCATATTTTCAGGTGAGGTGGTCTCGCATCCGTTTGAGCTCCGGGCTGCGCGGGAGAGCGATTCTCCCACGATTGCGCAAAGCTGCTCCGCCAGGGAACCAGAAGCCAAGAAAAGAAGCGACCACAGCTTCTCCAGGACGAATTTGGATGTGATTCATTCGCAGACGTCTTCTGCTACAAGCCTCCTAACATCACGAAGAAACGGAGCACCGTTTGAAGCCCGAAGCATAAAGTTACGAATTTTATACCATTGGTGCGCAAGTCAGGTTAGTCAGGATCCGACCAGACCCCCTCCCACTCTTCTGGCCGTTTCTCTCGATCCCAACCTCTTCTGGCGCCATTCTTCCTGTCTGGACGAAGAAGACTCGACCACGCTCGCGACTGCCTGGTCCCGCCTCGATTGGATCACGGGAGCGATCGTGGTGTCGTCGCTAACCTGCTGCTACAATCTGGACTCAGCCCGAACCAGAACCGAGCAGCACCGGTCCACCACCCCCTCAGCCGACAGAGACACCCCTACGTCCCGAGAAAATTCAGGAGTCATCCCTGAACAGTCAGAAACGTTTTGGCCCTGGTCTCGTCAGATTCTGAGTTCGGGAGTGTCTGTGGCAGCACCGTCATCGGCCCCCTATCAGGCAGTCCCAGAAGCTGACAGAACCAACAACGATCGCCGATCTTGCTTCCCCACCCCCGCCTGGCCGGCTTACAGCCCCTCCCTGTGCGGAGGTAGTATTTTTATGTATCCCACAGTCCCCCTCCCTTATGCCAACCCCTCTGTGAGGGCGTAGTGATTGTATTAGTAGGTCATCATCGGAACCCTCATCGGCGCAGCGTGCGGGTAGCCCATGCTTCCCCGCTCGCCCTCGTCTCCGGCCGGGATCGGTGTCTTCACAACGATAAGGTGAGCTTCGAACCACTCTCCTCTGCTGGTTTTTCTTACCTTTGCTTAGCTTAGTATTATCTCTAGTTGCGCCGTCGGCAGTGAGAGAGGGCTCGTTCCAACTTTCCATCTAATCGAGTGCCACCGCAGGTGAGTTGTGAGGGAGACATTACATCCCACGCCCTCGGCGTGCCGGCCGCCCTTGAAATTGGGCATCCCTAGCCCATTGGGGTCCATCCCTAGCTGGCCATACCCTTGGAACCACGAGGCCCAACCTCGGACCCTCACCACCATCGCCGGTCCGCCTACGGACCCGGGTGCACACGACGCGGGTGAACCCACTTGTGATATATCGCCGTTCGGTCCTGTTGCTAGCAAATTCAGGTCCAAGGGGTTTGTGTCACATCATAGGTCAAGAGGTTGAGGAGTTAGAGCTACGAGAAGTTGCTGAGAAACCACAGGAAGAGAAGAACTAGGGCGTGTCTTACAGTCCCAAATTCGAAGTTTTAAAGCCCAGAAAAGAGGTAGGTCATCTCATGAATGGCAAGAGCATCATGTTAGGGATAAAAGTCCTCTGATTTTGATTGATTTCATGCATTCTAGACCATGAATTCATGTTTTAGTTTGACCTATGCATACATGCTTGTCTTGAGCCTTAATCAAAGAAAAAAGATATTATCTTGTTCAATTCACTGCAACATATGCATCTAGATAGCCTCTATATTTCGTTTCTCATGACTGGAATATTCTAAGTATTTTGATGTCCAACCATGACATATGTTCAGTCTTTTACCTTCTATATCCTGTCAGTAGAAGCTCTGAAAGATTAAGGTAAGACCGTCACATGATTGTAACGGCCTTGCGACCAGCCGTTACACCCTCTGTTATGTTTAAATTTCTCTGTTGTCTCTGACGGACCAAAGTCGGTGTGTCACAATACTATAACGGTCCCACGATAAACCGTCACAGATGTATAACGAGTCTGTTTTAGACTGTCAGAGTGTTGTTTTCTATCAACCCTAGACAGGACTGAGGATAGTCAAACTTACTTATAAATAAGCCTAGTTACTCAAGTTTTGACATGTTTTCATGACCTTGAGTTTATTAATTGATTCTTGATAGGAAATTGCATATTTAAAGCATCTTGAGTTATTTTAAGTTATGCTAATTTCATTGCATAAACTCTATAGTTTTGAATTTAAACTATGATTTTCAGTATTGTATTGACGAAGCTTTATCATGGTTCCACATCGTTACACATTCTTTTCTCTTTTATAGAGTCATTTCTTTAAGTACATGGCATATATTCCGGTATATGACCATTAGTTCACACTTTGTACTATAGAAACATATTCTTGAACTTGAGGACCTCTCTATTAGATATTCCTTCCAATGGACTAGAAAATCTGATTTCAAGGCCTCCGTAATTCTCTGTGAGCCTGGGATTCCCACTAGGACGCCGAGTTGGTTGTACCATGAAAGCCCAATTGTTAGAAAGCACTATCGAAGTTTCTAGTTCTAGATATGTAACGGATCCATATTAGACTGTCATGCTCATATAACGGCCTAATATATGACCCTCACATTTACTGAGTCCGTTTTATTTATTTCTGGATTCAGCTATTCTAACGGATCAATGATAGACCGTCACGATCATGTAACGGCCCATTGATTGACCGTCACAGTTCTTGAGTGTTATAACCCGAGGTTTGACCTAAGGGTTGATATTCCAAAGTTCCTAGATAGATTATTGATGGTCTAGGACTAGTCATATTGTTCAAGATACTTAATTTAATTATGGAAAAATAAGGAATGTATCATTATGCTGCCGAATTATTTCCATGAGCATAACCTTGTTTTAAATCATTCTTGATCTCTCATGTTCTTAATTGAAGCGTTCATTCATTGAATTATTGTTATCATGAACTTATTGAACTTGTTATATTACTGGCCATATTTTATTACTTGAAACGTGGAAGTAGCTTGATTTATACTTGAAGATGCGATCGAGCACTGATTGTGTTCAAGGGCTCTATGCTAGTCCCCTCGGTTGATTGTCGAAACATACTATTATAAACCATGGGGTATGATGCTACTGACGTCGCATTGCGCTGGGAGTACTTTCTCTATAAATAAGTGAAGATCCACGGGCATCATGAGAATACTTGTACATGACTTTCTTACTTGTTACATGATATTCCACAGAAATTCACCAAATGCTTGCTCATAAGCAAAAGATGTTTGGGTGATGACTACGTGGTATTGCTAGCACATTCTCGTTACATTCTTGTTCATGAAAGGCCATATCATGTTCTTGTTACATTTTTGATAGTTCATACTTGCTCATTCTATCTTACATGATAATCGTGTTACTTTGGTTTAATCGCATGATTGATCGCATTCGCATGATTTTACCTTATTTCTTTAGAGCTAAAATACTAATTACTTAAATATTGCTAATCATGTTGATGCGAAGATACCTACTGGGCAAGTGTGCTCATTACCTATTTCTAATCTTTTTAGGAGATGGAAGTGAGTCGGGATCGGATTCGAAACGTTCAAATTGCGGGTCCGAGAGTGAATGAAGAATGAGTGAAGACTTAGGAAGTCTACATTGTTTAGATTGAGTCTATGTAATTTTCTTATTTCTTGAGTCTAGTATGGTGAAGAAAGTTGAAATAGTGATTGTATTTGAATATTTGAATTGATTATTAATGGAATAAGTTGAAGTTGAGTAAATATTGTGCAATTACATTTGTGTGTGTGATTGTCTTGCGCTCTGATCGTTCTTACTTACAAGAGGCTTACCATGCCGGATGTTCACGTTTCTCGAGCTAGTCTTCCGCTGTAATAAAGGCTCAGGGCGTGACAGTTAAGTTGGTATCAGAGCCTAAGTCTCAGGACTTAGGAAAAGAGTCATGTCATAGGATAAGTCCAAGGTTTAAGGACCCCTACCTATGAACTAAGGAAGAAATTTTCATACCCATGTGAGAATTGGGTAGAGCCCAGGATAAGATAGTTAATTAGCTTTAAGATTAATTTTCTTCCAATTCCACGAGAAATAACAAGTTGTTATATTTCTCTCAGGTACCATATTTTACAAATGGCTCATCGCGTAGATTGGAATGGCATGCAAAAAATAGTTGCCGGCCTTACTCAGGCATTACAAACTATGGCCCAGGCAGGCGCAGGCGCAGGGGCAAGGGCTGGCGACTTACATCACAATTTTCGGAGTTTAAACCCTCTGCGTTTCTATGGTTCTTCTAATCCGGATGAAGCAGAGAACTGGATAGACGAGATGAACCGTATATTTGGCGTCATCCAATGCACCGATCAAGAGAAGGTGCATCTTGCAACTTTCCAACTCAACAAGGATGCCCGTACATGGTGAAAGTTGGTTCCAACACCTCCGGCCGATGCACCTCATACATGGGATGGTTTTCTCACTTTGTTCCTTGCTAAGTACTTTTATGAGCATGTGAAAGAAATAAAGGCTATGGAGTTCACCTCTCTTCAACAAGGAATGATGACAATTGTAAAATATGAACTTCAATTCTCCAGACTAGCACCTTATGCACCGCATTTAATCATTACCGATCTATTGAAGGCTAATCGGTTTATGGACGGGTTACGACCCGGTTTTATTTAGCAGCTCGGGCCAAAACATCCGTACTTATGCGGAAATGGTACAGCAGGCATATTTATGTGAAAGGACCTTAGAGAAGGTTGAGAAGTTGAAAGGAAAAAGAGAAGAGTCTAACCGACGATCTGATCGGCGTTATAAGAAAGAAAAATTTAGCATCACGGAACCTCACAAAATCCATGATAGTAAGAAGAGATCCAGGAGCAGGAATGGTGGAAGTTCCAAAAAAAACAAGAAGATTAAGGAAGAGGAGAAACAAGTCACCACGGCTTGCACTTTTTACGAGAAGTTCAGCCATTTGGCGGAAGAATGTTAAAAACGCCTTGGTGCTTGTCTACGCTATGGAAGCAGGGAGCATCGTATGCCGGATTGCCCCCTTATGAAAGATCAATCGCCCGGCGGTGGACGCAGGAGGTAGACTTGCCTCAATGCCGTTCTAGAAGAAGAGGAAGCGCCCAGGGATGGTGGGCTTATGGAAGGTACTCTTCAAATTTATTCTTATCCTGCATTTGTGCTATTTGATACTGGTGCCTCTCATTCTTTTATCTCCACTACTTTTGCAAAAATATTACCAATTGCATCAGTTCCTCTACCTTCAGATCTTGCTATTACCACACCCATAGGATCTGGAACTAAGCTTACCGAATATTATCCTGATAGTGAGGTGATAGTAGAAGGTCACAATCTCCCCGCAAACTTAGTATGCCTTGACATGAAAGGTTATGATGTCATTTTAGGGGTAGATTGGCTTATAGATCATGATGATGATATTAACTATCGAAATAGGATTATATCCTTTCGAAAACCTGGTCTTCCAAGATTTTCTTTCCTTGGCATCAAGTATAGGAAACATCCCACTATCATATCCTCTCTTCACGCTTGCAAACTTATCTCGCAAGGATGTGAAGCTTTTCTTGCTTCTGTCATTGTTACGGAGTCCAAGGAAATCATCATAGCAAACATCCCTATTGTAAATGAGTTCCCAGATGTGTTTCCATCCGAATTACCTAGTTTACCACCCGAGAGGGAAGTAAACTTCACCATTGAACTCATTCCAGGAGCAGCACATGCTATAGCCCCTTACAGGATGTCCCCCACGGAACTTAAGGAACTAAAAAGGCAGTTGTAGGAACTACTAGACAAAGGTTTCATCAGACCTAGCACATCCCCCTAGGGTGCGCCAGTTCTTTTTGTTAAGAAGAAGGATGGCTCTCTTGGGCTATGCATCGACTACCGGCGACTGAATCAACTCACAATCAACAATAAGTATCTGTTGCCGCGTATTGATGAGTTCTTTGATCAGCTTTTGGGAGCAGAGTATTTCTCTAAGATAGACCTCAGGTCAGGTTATCATCAGCTTAGAATTAAAGAAGAAGATATTTATAAATCAACTTTTCAAAGTCGTTATGGCCACTATGAATTCGTGGTGATGCCATTCGGGTTAACAAATGCCCCAACAGCATTTATGCAACTTATGAACAATATTTTCCAGCCATATCTGGACCAGTTCATCATTGTCTTCATTGATGACATCCTGGTATATTCCAAGACAAAAGAGGAGCATGAAGAACATCTGAGGATAGCTTTGTAAACACTTAGAGAACATAAACTTTATGCCAAGCTTAACAAGTGTGAATTCTGGCTCAAGGAAGTTTCATTCTTAGGCCACATTATTTCAAAAGAAGGTATCGCTGTGGATCCTTCTAAAGTCGAAGCTGTCAGAAATTGGAGCTGGCCAACGACTGTATCAGAAGTACGAAGTGTTGCACCCCCTCTATGTGGGTTATTGTAATGGATTTTGATGATGACTAAATCATTCCATATCTATTTGTTCTAACTTGAATGCCATGATAAATTCTGGAATTGTTTTTCACTTGATGAGATAAGGAGCTTTGGAAGTTCAGGAATCACTTCTTCTGGTAAGAAGTTTAATTTCAATTTGCAATCGCCAAAGCTAACGCAGAATGTATGTCCTGACAGGGGCAAGAAGGAGGTTCATGAATTGAATGATACTAGGACATTGTGTGAGATCCATCCTAACTCTTTTTAATGTCTATGTTCCATGTTGAAATTCATTCCTTGAGTTAAATGGATGATAGAGCAACACTCTTGTCTAAGGTAAATTTTATTGGGTCTTCTTTATTCATGCCTTAGATTCATGCATTTCAGTGGTATGATCTCTATTCCATACAATACTAGGTTGGCACCTCATTTTCGTGTTTTTTATCTCACATCTGGTTGTTCTGGCACATGGGTCGACCCCAAGGGTTGACCCCTGCAGAGTATTCTTTATAACAAAACACTCTTGGTTGCTACCAGCTCGAGGGTCGACCCCGAGGGTCGACCCCTTTATCATTTCTAGTGTGAGGGTCGACCCCAAGTGTCGACCCCTGTAAAAATTTCATCCTACCAGATTCTGGTGGATCGAGGGTCGACCCCAAGGGTCGACCCATTGTTGTTGGGGTTGTTAACCCTCTTCAAGGGTCGACCCCAAGGGTCGACCCATTCCGGTCCGACCTCCAGCTGTGTTTTTTGACCACTGTTTCTTTATGCCTAAAGTCTTCCAATCCAAGTTCAACTTCCACAAATCACTCCACAATATGTGGATCTGGTTCCCAAGCTATCTTTGACAGTCCTAATCAATTAAATAAACCCTAGTGGCATTAGATAAAAAGGATGAGAGGTGAGATCTTGGGATAGGTTTTTTGAGGTTCTAATTTTGGTGTGCAGGTTCGCAGCTGCAGCTCCCAAGCGCTCTTCCACCTTGCTCTGAAGCTGAAATCGAAAGGAAGATGATTGAATCAAGGCCCAAGATCATATACAACTGAAAGCTGCATCTGAAATCAAGATCCAACCTCTGTTCGTGTTGTATTACCTCACACTTGCTTCAAGTTCGTTCTACATCCTGCAGAAGCATCAAAGCACCTTCGAAGAAGAGAAAGGGGGAGTTCTATCTCTAAAAATCTTTTCTGCTCTAAACCCCTCAAGTATTTATTGTTTAAGTATCGAACATCTGTTGTACTCTTAGAACTTCTTGAAACACATTCGTGTGTGTGTGCTCGTGATCTGTGACACGAGAGTGTGTGTGTGTAGTGGCCAAGATAGGATACTATGTGTGTGATGGCTGTCTGTTCAGCGTGTGTGTGGCTTACGTCATAGTGAAGCATTAATCCTCCGTGTGAGGGGTGGATGTAGGGGACACACTCGTGTACCCGAACCACCTAAAAATCTTGTGCCTCCATTGTGGTTTGGTTTATCGTTCTTTGCATCGAGTGGGAAACTCGCTTAGCTGAGTGATCTCTTGTAGTGCCATACCTCACTCACGATTTCTTTCTGTTCTTACGAGAGAGAGATCTTGTTCCGGTGAGATTGAGTGCTTGTTTGCTTTAGAATTATTTCTACTCTATAATTGTTATTTTCTTTTGTGCTTACTTGAGTAAATAATTTTTATTGGCCAATCAATTCACCCCCCCTCTTGATTGCCGCCTTTCGGGACCCAATAATTGGTATCAGAGCTTTGGTCTCTGTATCGCCCGACCTCACGGTCAAAGAGCAGATCCCTTTCTATGGCAAACAGAGGGATGATGCCCGAAGGGCATTCAGTACACAGGCCTCCATTTTTTGATGGAACAAACTACACATATTGGAAAAATAGAATGTATGTTTTCTTGCGTGCACAAGAATATGATGTGTGGAATGTTATCAATAAAGGCCCTTATAAGTTGCCTGACAATGAAGATGATTGGGATGACGAATACATCAATAATTGTTCAGCTAACTTTAAGGCCATGAATATAATTCAGTGTGCTATTCATCCAAATGAATACTCACGCATCTCTATGTGTTCATCTGCACAGGAAATGTGGGATAAACTACGCTTGATCTATGAAGGAACTTCTGAAGTCGAGGAGACCAAAGAAAATCTATTGGTCCGGGATTATGAATTGTTTATGATGAAGCCAGAAGAAACCATCTCTGAAATGTTCGCGAGACTGATGAAAATTACAAATGGTTTGAAGGCTCTTGGCAAGGAGTATTCAAATCGTGATCTTGTGAGGAAGGTACTGAGATCTCTATCACCACAGTGGCACATAAAGGCCACAGTGATCGAAGACTCAAAAGATCTCAGCACTCTGACCTTGGACGAGTTAGTTGGCTCCCTGATGACATATGAAATCAACATCAAAAGGAGCGAGGAGGATAACAAAAAGAAGAAGGTTGCCACAACATTGGCACTGAAGGTAAACCCACAAGAGTCTGATGAAAGTGAGGAAGGATCCATGGTCAATACTGAAGATGAGGAGCTTGTTGCTATGATCACCAGAAGAGCAAGAAAATTTGTTAAGAATACCAAGAAGTTCGGTGGTCAGTTTAGAAAAGGTCCAAGAAGGCAAGGGTTTAAGAAGAATGAAAGCAGCAAGAAGGATGAAGTAATCTGCTATGAATGCAAGAAACCTGGTCACATGCGTGGAGAATCCCCGGAGTTGGCGAAGAGATTCAAGAAAGGAAAATTCAAGAAGCCCAAAGCCATGGTCGCCACATGGAGCGACGAGGATGAGGAAGGATCCGAAAATGAAGATGACCTGGATGAACTAATGCAGAACTTGTGTTTCATGACAGATGGGGATAACACTAATGAGGTTGACTCTGAATCTGAATCTCTTACATGTGAACAATGGCAGATTGCATATGAATCATTATATGGAAAATGCAAAAAAATTGAAATCTGAAAATAAACTTCTGAAAAAGAAAATGGAGCAAGCTGGGCATGCTGAAAATCCTTGTGAGAACTGTAATGTTCTCAATTCAGAAAATGAGAATCTCAAACATGAGAATGATAGTCTCTTGTCTAAAATGGAATTATTTGAAGAAGAGAGTTCATGCATGCGAGAGGATCAATTCACTTTTGTTAAAATGCATGAAGACTTGAAGAGGGAATTAGAACAAGAAAAGTTGGAAAAAATTACTTGCATTCAAACCAAGGAAATAGCTGAAAGGAAAATTGAAACCCTGATGCTTGAATTAAATGAGTTGAAAAATCTTATTTCCGTCTTAGAAAACGGGAAACAAGTGATGAACACATGTGTGGGTCCTCATGAAGGAAGTTCTCTACCCACTCCTAAGAAGAGAAATAATTTTCAGTCCAACACATATATGACTCCATGGGTTTCAAGAACCACATATGCCTCATCATCTAACATACAGATGCATAGCTCATTTACAAATGTGAACAGAAAAAGAAACCGTGACAACAGAATCACTACATGCTTTTATTGTGGAAGATTAGGCCATGATATGTATGAGTGCAGAACCATGAGATTTGATGATGAAAATTTTGCAAGAATAATGAATAGATCATACATGCCTTTTCTGTCTAACCACCGAGGACCCAAGCTTGCTTGGGTACCAAAAACCCCATAAGTATTCTTTTTGTATATGCAGGCCTACTTTGGAGCTCAAAAGAACAAATGGTACCTGGATAGTGGATGTTCAAGACATATGATGGGAAACAAGGAAATGTTTGCAGACCTGCAAGAAAAAGATGGTGGAGCGGTAGCTTTTGGGGGTAAAGACAAAGGAAAAATTGTTGGAGAAGGTAAGATAGGTAAGAACCAAACTCAAGTCATTGAAAATGATTTGCTTGTCAAAGGCCTGCATCACAATCTTCTAAGCATAAGTCAACTCTGTGACAAAGGGTGCAATGTGTCTTTTGATTCTACTCACTGCACTGTGCTAGATAGAAACTCAAATGAAATCAAGTTCATAGGGTTAAGACACAACAATGTTTATATGATTGATCTTGATGATATTTCACATAAAAATCTTTGCTTGGTTGCTAAAAATTCTGATGATGCATGGTTGTGGCATCGCCGTCTTGGGCATGCTAGTTTCAATGTGATGATGAAGTTGTTCAGGAAAAATTTGGTTGTTGGCTTACCCAAGTTGAAGCTGGTCAATGAAGGAATCTGTGGGGCATGCAGCAAGGGCAAACAGACAAGAACATCCTTTAAATGTAAAAGTGATGTAACCACCTCTAAGCCCCTTGAATTGATCCATATAGATCTTTTTGGACCAAGCCGAACACATAGCTTGGGTGGTAAGCTATATGGATTTGTGATTGTGGATGATCTTTCAAGATATAGTTGGGTGTATTTCTCTCTAACAAAAGTGATGCTTTGATGGAGTTTGAGACCTTTTGCAGGATGGTTCAGAATGAAAAAGGTTGGTGCATCAAGACCGTGCGGAGTGATCATGGTAGAGAATTTGATAACCGTGAGTTCAGTAATTTCTGCAGGGCTCAAGGTTACATACACAATTTTTCCGCACCAAGGACCCCCGAGCAAAATGGAGTTGTTGAGAGGAAGAACAGGACGCTTGTTGAAATGGCTAGAACTATGCTTAGTGAAAACAACCTTCTGAGGTATTTCTGGGCTGAAGCTGTGAATACTGCGTGCTACATAATAAACCGAGCCATGGTAAGACCATTGTTAAAGAAAACACCTTATGAGCTATATTGAGGTAAGAAACCAACGATCTCTTACTTCAAACCTTTTGGATCTATTTGTTACATCCATAATAACGGTAAGGTGGATTTAGCAAAGTTTGACCCCAAGAGTGACAAGGGAATATTTCTCAGATACTCCCTCAACTCAAGAGCCTATCGAGTGTATAACTTGAGAACTCTTGTAGTTGAGGAAAGTCCCCATGTTATTGTTGATGAATCATCATCCAAGGACACTAATGAAAAACATGTCTTGCAGGAAGAAGAATCAGAAGATGGTGCTACCGAAGAGTTGTCAAAGGAAGCAAACAAATCAGGAGGTGAAGAAAAATAAAAGGATGATGAAAATCAGCAAACTCAAAGTGAACTACAGCTGCCTAGACAATGGACTTTTGCAAAAGATCACCCACCGGAAGTCGTCATTGGCAATGTAGAAGAAGGAATAAGAACGCGTTCTTCATTCAGGGAAGTTGAGAATCTGGATTATATTGCATTACTTTCACAATCTGAACCTCACTCCCTAGAAGATGCTTTAAAGATTGATTTATGGATCTTGGCTATGCAAGAAGAATTACACCAGTTCCAAAGGAATAAAGTGTGGTTCCTCGTGCCTCGTCCTAAAGACCACTCAGTGATCGGAACCAAGTGGATCTTTTGTAACAAAACAAATGATCAAGGGGTGGTAACTAGAAACAAGGCAAGGCTTGTTGCCAAAGGTTATACCCAGGAACTAAGATTTGATTTTGATGAGTCATTTTCTCCAGTAGCAAGACTCGAGGCAGTGAGAATTCTTTTGGCATTTGCATGTTGCAATAATATTAAACTGTTTTAGATGGATGTGAAAAGTGCATTCTTAAATGGTTTTATTCAGGAGGACGTATACGTGGAGCAACCACCGGGGTTTGAGGACGTGAAGCATCCAGATCATGTGTACAAGTTAGAAAAGGCACTCTACGGCCTTAAACAAGTACCCCGAGCATGGTATGAAAGGTTGAATGATTTCCTCATTCAAAATGGATTCAAACGAGGTAATGTCGATCAAACCCTTTTCACGAGGTTGAACGGTAAGAAAATCTTAGTTGTTCAAGTCTATGTTGATGACATTATATTTGGCTCCACCAAGGATACTCTCAGCAAAGACTTTGCAAATTGATGGAAAGTGAATTTGAAATGAGCCTTATGGGAGAGCTGACATTCTTTTTGGGATTACCGGTCACACAGACGGCCGATGGGATGTTCATACATCAGAAAAAATATGCAATGGAGCTGCTGAAAAGTTCGACTTGGCATCTACCAAACCACAACCAACACCTATGTCCACCTCTGTAAAAATTGAACAAGATGAAATAGGTAAATCAGTGGACCAGAAACTTTTTAGAAGCATGATAGGTTCTTTGCTGTATTTAACTGCTAGTCGGGCCGATATTCAATTTGTTGTATGTTTGTGTACTCGCTTTCAGTCAAATCCTAAAGAGTCACACTTGTCAGCCATGAAAAGAATCTTTCGATATATTGCTGGCTCAGTGAACTTGGGTTTATGTTTTCCGCACAATTCGAGCCTTGATCTAATTGCCTATTCCGATGCCGATTACGCGGGTTGCAAAGTGGATCGAAAACTCCAAGAAATAAAACTCAGTGGCTTTATCAACCGCCGAAGCTGAGTATGTGGCTGTAGGTAGTTGTGTTGCCCAGGTGCTTTGGATCCAACAACAAATGATTGATTATGGCGAATCCTTCAAAAACACCGCAATTCTTTGCGATAACACTTCAGCCATAAATCTATCCAAGAACCCTATCCATCATTCTCGCACCAAGCATATTGAAATTAGATATCATTTCATTAGAGATCATGTTAGCAAGGGTGATGTAGAAATCAGCTTCATCGATACAGATCATCAAATTGCCGACATTTTCACAAAACCCCTATGTGAAGAGAAGTTCACATCTTTTAGAAGAGAATTAGGGGTATGTAGAATATAAGAGTCTTCATCATGATTTTGTGTGCTATTGAGTGTATAGTCACTGCATTGCATCCATTTGCATTAGTCATATGCTAGTTTATATTATCCTTCTCATACATGCGCATCAAGTTGTGTGAAAAATCAAAAGAACAAAAACAAATTGCCTGATAAGTTATCCTTGTGTGTTCTTGCATGTCTTCTATATATATAATATTCACACATTCTTGCTGTCAATTCTATGGCCTATTATGACCTTGAATACACTCACATGCCATAAATGGAGCAAAACTGTCCGAATCCTGAAATCTAGAGAATTGGATAAAAGCACGTCAAATTTTGATCTTAAAATTGTTGTGGTATTTCCCCAATTGTCTAAAACCTTATATATACTCTCATTTCCATTGATTCCAACATGTATGTGCATTGGGGACTCGAGCCTAACATCTCTTTTGGCCATCCGGTTATCTTTTCTATAATTTTGCTGAATTTCCTGAAAGGGGTCGACCCCTAGGGTCGACCCTCGCAAAACCAGATTCTGTTTGGGGTTGAGTTTACATGGGTCGACCCAATGGGTCGACCCATTACAGCGGCGCGTTTCCACCGCGTCCGAGCCGTTCGCGATTGGGGTCCTAACCCTAAGTTAGCCCCTCCCATGCCTATATAAAAGCTCATAACCCCCTCCAAGGCCAGCCACCATCTCTTGCAAGCCCTAAAAACTCATTTTTGGTTCCAAAATCCTCCAAACCTAGCCATGGATCTTCCGGTGGCTAACCGCGCAAGTTTCCTTCTACGGGTCCAAGGATCGTTCCTTGCTACTCCGATCTCTCGAGGTATTCTTGGTGTTGGTGGACGATCATAGACTCTCTTTTATATCTTTCAACTCCACGGTTAAACCATCTTGATCCATACCCCATCTTGCGGCCCTTTTTGATTTTTGCTTAGATGGCCCCAAAGAGACGTTCGTCTCGCAGAGGAGCAGAATCAAGCAAGGCTCAAGAGATTCGCTCTAAACAAGCCGCACACGTTGCATCTCTGCGCGGCCAATCTTCATCCAGTAAGGTGCTGGACAGAAAAGTTCTTCATCCCCGGGTAGTGGACTTCGGTAATCTGAGCAACTATATTCCCAGTCTAGTTGATGTCATTTGCAGTCCGCCCAACTTGGACGTTTTCATGTCTGCCCACCGACGGATGTATCCCAACTTAGTGCATCAATTCTATAGCACCCTATCAATGGCTGGTGACAATCCGATTTCTAAAGTCAATGGGGTTCAGATTATTCTCTCCCCACAGCTGCTAGGCAAAGCATTTCAGCTCCCTCACGAGGGATATGCCTTTGGAGATATTCTTGTTCCTGAAGATAGAATTTATCTTTACATGACTTCTGAAGATCGAGCAGGCCAATCTGTTGCTGGGTTGAATGCAAACCGTTTCCCTCCTGTTCAACACATTCTTCATAGAATGATTACTACCATCTTGCTTCCGAGAGGGGGAGGACATGACAAAGTTACAGAAATTCATATGTTTCTAATTTACTGTCTCTTGGATGGCATCCGTATCAACTTTCCAGCACTTATTTTGGAGCATATGTGCACAAGCATAAAGCACAGGAATAGAACTTTACCTTATGCTGCTGCATTAACCATCATTTTCCAGTACATGGAGATAAATCTTTCAGCAGAATCTTCACAAACTATGCGGGAGGCCGACATTTATACCATTCACTCTATTTGTCACAATATGGGTTATGTTCTGCGTGACGGTGAATTAGTCCGGCAACTGAAAACTGCAGTTCCTTCTGCTCGTTCTGATGAGGATAATGAGGATGAAGACGCCGAGTCTGATGAGGAACCACTCCCTGCTCCTACAGTAGATATACCCTCTGAGGCGGAGCGGTTAGACAAGTATGGGGAGACCTTGGAAGTTATTGAAAACGAGCTGCATGATCTAAAGCTTTCTCACCAAGAATGCACTCAAACTTTCACTGATGTCTTGGGTCATCACACCCAAATGAGCCATGAAATTTTGGATTATGTCCGGCGTGCTCCAGGTCCACCAAATCCGGATGATGACTAGGCCGTTGCACTTCATTCAGTTGGCACACTCCTTATCCTGTTTCACCCCCTCTTTTTGATGATGCCAAAGGGGGAGAAGTTTTGCCTACTACTACTACTTGTGTGCCACTACTTACTTATAATCTATGTGTGATGTATGCTTGCATGCATGTGTGTTGCATTTTCATATTTGCAATTGCATTTCAATAGTGTTTTAGGTGTTGCATTATCCTTGTAATCATGGCATGACATTTTGTTGCATTGTACCTCACTTCCCCTTGTTAATGAAATCGGATTGTGGACTGTGGTTGGTTTTCAAGTAAGCAAGACATTGATGGTTGTTGGAATATGCCTCATTATCAATCGCATAGCTCTATGCTCCAATGGAATGAGGTTTCTAAATTGATTCCTGATTGTGAGTTGGTTAAGTCAAGTACCTTTTATATTGTTCCGGCTTGGCTCCTTGTTATCATACTATTGGTATGGACTTTGAATGTTGTGTTTTCAATTTCTGAATTTTGTCATCATCAAAAAGGGGGAGATTGTTGAACCCCCTCTATGTGGGTTATTGTAATGGATTTTGATGATGACTAAATCATTCCATATCTATTTGTTCTAACTTGAATGCCATGATAAATTCTGGAATTGTTTTTCACATGATGAGATAAGGAGCTTGGGAAGTTCAGGAATCACTTCTTCTGGTAAGAAGTTTAATTTCAATTTACAATCGCCAAAGCTAACGCAGAATGTATGTCCTGACAGGGGCAAGAAGGAGGTTCATGAATTGAATGATACTAAGACATTGTGTGAGATCCATCCTAACTCTTTTTAATATCTATGTTTCATGTTGAAATTCACTCCTTGAGTTAAATGGATGATAGAGCAACACTCTTGTCTAAGGTAAATTTTATTGGGTCTTCTTTATTCATGCCTTAGATTCATGCATTTCAGTGGTATGATCTTTATTCCATACAATACTAGGCTGGCACCTCATTTTCATGTTTTTTATCTCACATCTGGTTGTTCTGGCACATGGGTCGACCCCTGCAGAGTATTCTTTATAACAAAACACTCTTGGTTGCTACCAGCTTGAGGGTCGACCCCAAGGGTCGACCCCTTTATCATTTCTGGTGCGAGGGTCGACCCCAACGGTCGACCCCTGTAAAAATTTCATCCTACCAGATTCTGGTGGATCGAGGGTCTACCCCAAGGGTCGACCCATTGTTGATGGGGTTGTTAACCCTCTTCGAGGGTCGACCCCAAGGGTCGACCCATTCCGGTCCGACCTCTAGCCGTGTTTTTTGACCACCGTTTCTTTGTGCCTAAAGTCTTCCAATCCGAGTCCAACTTCCACAAATCACTCCACAATATGTGGATCTGGTTCCCAAGCTATCTTTGACTATCCTAATCAATTAAATAAACCCTAGTGGCATTAGATAAAAAGGATGGGAGGTGAAATCTTGCGATATATTTTTTGAGGTTCTAATTTTGGTGTGCAGGTTCACAGCTGCAGCTCCCAAGCGCTCTTCCACCTTGCTCTGAAGCTGAAATCGAAAGGAAGATGCTTGAATCAAGGCCCAAGATCATATACAACTGAAAGCTGCATCTGAAATCAAGATCTAACCTCTGTTCGTGCTGCATTATTTCACACTTGCTTCAAGTTCGTTCTACATCCTGGAGAAGCATCAAAGCACCTTTGAAGAAGAGAAAGGGGGAGTTCTATCTCTAAAAATCTTTTCTGCTCTAAACCCCTCAAGTATTTCTTGTTTAAGTATCGAACATCTGTTGTACTCTTAGAACTTCTTGAAACACATTCATGTGTGTGTGCTCGTGATCTGTGACACGAGAGTGTGTGTGTGTGTGTGTAGTGGCCAAGATAGGCTACTGTGTGTGTGCTGGCTGTCTGTTCAGCGTGTGTGTGGCTTACGTCATAGTGGAGCATTAATCCTCCGTGTGAGGGGTGGATGTAGGGGACACACTCGTGTACCCGAACCACCTAAAAATCTTGTGCCTCCATTGTGGTTTGGTTTATCGTTCTTTGCATCGAGTGGGCTACTCGCTTAGCTGAGTGATCTCTTGTAGTGCCATACCTCACTCACGATTTCTTTCTATTCTTACGAGAGAGAGATCTTGTTCCGGTGAGATTGAGTGCTTGTTTGCTTTAGAATTATTTCTACTCTATAATTGTTATTTTCTTTTGTGCTTCCTTGGGTAAATAATTTTTATTGGCCAATCAATTCACCCCCCCCCTCTTGATTGCCGCCTTTCGGGACCCAACACGAAGCTTTCTGGGTCTAGCTGGTTATTATAGAAGATTCATTAAGGACTTCTAAAAAATTACAGTTCCTTTAAATAAACTCACAAGAAAAGAAAATCCTTTTGTCTGGTCAAAGGAATGTGAAAAGAGTTTTCAAACTCTTAAAAACCATCTTACTATAGCTCCTATTCTATCACTACCAGTGGAAGGTGGTGGATTCGAAGTATATACAGATGCGTCTGCAATTGGCTTAGGGTGCGTCCTCATGCAAGATGGAAAGGTAATATGTTATTCTTCAAGACAATTGAAACTTCACGAAGAAAATTATCCTTTGCATGATTTGGAATTGGTTGCTGTCATTTTCACCTTAAAAATTTGGCGTCATTATCTCTATGGAGAGAAGTTCACGGTCTACTCGGACCATAAAAGCTTGAAATACTTATTCTCTCAAAAGGAGCTTAATTTGAGGCAGAGGAGATGGTTAGAATATCTCAAAGACTTTGATTTTGCTATTCAATATCATCCTAGAAAGGCTAATGCGGTGACAGATGCACTCAGTAGAAAACCAATGGGAATGCTATCAAGTCTTATGATAAGTATGACTAACCTTATTCCTCAATTTGCTCAATTGAACTTAGATATTGACATGAAGAAGGAAGATTGTTTTATAGCCAATATCCGAGCTCAACCCACATTAATAGAAGATCTAGTCGGGCTACAAGACAATGATCAAGTATTACTAGAGATTAAAGCCAACATAGAATAGAGGCCAGATTTTTCTGTTTCAAATGATAGAAGACTGCTATTTAAGGGCCGAGTGTGTGTACCAGATCATGAGGATATGTAGAAATTAATCTTGGATGAAGCACATAATTCCAAGTACACCATTCATCCAGGTGGTACAAAAATGTATCAGGATCTCAAAAGAAATTTCTGGTGGCCCAATATGAAGAGGAAAATAGCTGATTTTGTGTCCCGCTGTCTCACTTGTCAACAAGTAAAGGCAGAGCATTTTAGACCCGCAGGTAAATTACATCCCTTGAATATTCCCGAATGGAAATGGGACAGTATAGGAATGGATTTCATCATGGATTTACCTAAGACCAGAGGACACGATGGTATATGGGTAATCATAGATCGATTGACTAAGTCTGCACATTTCATACCAATCAAAAGTCGATGGTCAGTGGATATTTTAGTAGCATTATACATAAAAGAAATTATCAAATTACATGGTGTCCCTGTCACTATCATATCTGATAGAGATCCTAGATTCACATCGTAATTCTGGAAGGGTCTACAACATTCACTAGGGACCAGACTGAACTTTAGCATGGCATTCCATCCACAAACTGATAGTCAGACTGAAAGAACAAATCAAGTGGTGGAAGATATGCTCAAGGCTTGTGCTATTGACTTCGGAGGAAGTTGGCATGATCACTTGCCTCTGGTGGAATTTGCATATAACAACAGTTATCAGGCCAGCATACAGATGGCACCCTTTGAAGCTTTACACGGAAAAAACTATAGATCACCAATATATTGGAATGAAATAGGGGAAAGGCAATTTCTAGGCCCCGACATTATCAAGAATTCTTCAGAGAAAATCAAGCTCATTCGAGAAAGATTGCAAATGGCACAAGATAGGTAAAAATCTTATGCTGATAATCAAAGACGCGACTTGGAATTTAAAGTAGGAGACCATGTGTATCTCAAGGTTTCTCCAGGTCATGGTATTCGAAGATTTGGCATCAAAGGTAAGCTAACTCCAAGGTTCATTGGCCCATTTGAAATTCTTGAAAGGGTCAGTGAGGTGGCTTATAGACTGACTTTACCTCCACAATTAGCAGGAGTTCACGACGTATTTCACGTCTCCATGCTGAAAAAGTATGTATATGATCCTGACCATGTTATCACTTATGATAATTTGGAGATTCAGAAGGATATGACGTACGAGCAAATGCCAATAAGGATTCTAGAACGGGAAGTGCGTCAACTAAGGAATAAAGTTATTCCTATGGTCAAGATTCAATGGAAGAAATCATGGCCGACCGAAGCAACTTGGGAAACAGAAGAAGCCATGCGGAAAAGATTTCCGAAACTATTCAACTGTAAGTACACTCTCCACAATCTATATATATATTAAATTTAGGGACCAAATTCTTCTAAGTGGGGGAGGGTGTAGTGCCCCAAAATTTATATAAATTATTTCTATAGAATTTTTCTAAAAACCAAAATAGATTAATAAATGAATTGAAGCCCAATAGGTTTAAGGACCAAGCCCATTAAGCTTGACCCATATTCTAGAAAGTCATTTAGCCTATTCATAGATTTTAAGGATAAATACCATTTTTATAAATAATTATATTTATAAACAAACAAAAGAGTTTGAATTTTATTTAATTCTGCGCACATGGGATGTAGCGGTCTATCGTGCAACCGCCACAGTCAGGTAACGCGCCTACCTTCGACCGTTACGCTCTGTTAGTTCCGTGAATAAAAGAACAAGCAAAAAAATTAGATTTTTACTAGTCTATCACTTTGGGATCGAGATGGGAAGACTAGTAGAGGTGTTAAGGACTCTTAGAAGTCGATCTAAGCTTTAACAAGGACTCTAGAATCGATCTAATCCTCAAACCCTAGTCAAAACCCTATAAATAGACCCTAGTTTTGACCTGCGCGACCCCTACTTTGGCTCGCGTGGAATCAAGGTAAGGAGTCATAATTTCGGATAAGTTTTTTAAAACTTTTTGTTTATAATACTTTAGACTAATAGCTCTCAAAATTTCGTGCTAGGAGATCAAGTACACCAGGAGTTAGAAGCTTCCAAAGTTGCTGGTATGACCTTAGCAACCCAGGAATCTGAGCAAAGGTTCACTTAAGATCAGGGAATTAGATCATCAAAATGAGATATTTAGGGTTTGATTTTTTAGAACTTTTTGCTTCCCTTAGTTTCATCTTCTTACCCTCAAAATTTCACGTCCTTAGGTCAAGAGGTTGAGGAGTTAGAGCGACGAGAAGTTGCTGAGAAACCACAGGAAGAGAAGAACTAGGGCGTGTCTTGCAGTCCCAAATTCGAAGGTTTAAAGCCCAGAAAAGAGGTAGGTCATCTCATGAATGGCAAGAACATCATGTTAGGGATAAAGGCCCTCTGATTTTGATTGATTTCATGCATTCTAGATCATGAATTCATGTTTTAGTTTGACCTATGCATACATGCATGTCTTGAGCCTTAATCAAAGATAAAAGATATTATCTTGTTCAATTCACTGCAACCTATGCATCTAGATAGCCTCTATATTTCATTTCTCATGACTGGAATATTCTAAGTATTTTGATGTCCAGTCATGACATATTTTCAATCTTTTACCTTCTATATCCTGTCAGCAGAAGCTCTGACGGATTAAGGTAAGACCGTCACATGATTGTAACGGCCTTACAACCAGCCGTCACACCCTCTGTTATGTTTAAATTTCTCTGTTGTCTCTGACGGACCAAAGTCAGGGCGTCACAATACTGTAACGGTCCCATGATAAACTATCACAGATGTATAACGTGTCTGTCTTAGACCGTCAGAGTGCTGTTTTCTGTCAACCCAAGACAGGACTGAGGACAGTCAAACATACTTATAAATAAGCCTAGTTACCTAAGTTTTGACATGTTTTCATGACCTTGAGTTTATTAATTTATTCTTGATAGGAAATTGTATGTTTAAAGCATCTTGAGTTATTTTAAGTTATGCTAATTTCATTGCCTAAACTCTATAGTTTTGAATTTAGACTATGATTTTCAGTATTGTATTGACGAAGCTTTATCATGATTCCACATCGTTACACATTCTTTTCTCTTTTATAGAGTCATTTCTTTAAGTACATAGCATATATTCCGATATATGATCATTAGTTCACACTTTGCACTATAGGAACATATTATTGAACTTGAGGACCTCTCTATTAGATATTCCTTCCAATGGACTAAGAAATATGGTTTCAAGGCCTCCGTAATTCTCCCCGAGCCTGGGATTCCCACTAGGACGCCGAGTTGGTTGTACCATGAATGCCCAATTGTTAGAGAACACTATCGAAGTTTCTTGTTCTAGATATGTAACGAATCCATATTAGATAGTCATGCTCATATAACGGCCTAATATATAACCGTCACATTTACTGAGTCCGTTTTATTTATTTCTGGATTCAGCTATTCTAACGGATCAATGATAGACCGTCATGATCATGTAACGGCCCATTGATTGACCGTCACAGTTCTTGAGTGTTTTAACCCGAGGTTTGTGATACGCTAGGAAAACGCACGTCGTTAATACGTCCCGCTACCAAATTTAAATATCTGGCCCACAAATTAAATATAATAGTTAAGTGATGAGACCGAGTCGAATCCACAGAGAAGTTTAGATTTGAGAGTTGAAGACTTTGAGTTTCTAAGATTGAAAACCGTGAAAGTTGGGTTGAAAACTTGATTTTGAAATTGAGAAATTAAAATTGATTTAAATAAATTAAAAGAACGATAAAAACTCAGGCTTAAAAATTAATGAGACAAGTGAAAGTAAAATGACAGAATTACGAACTCACTAAACTTTGAACCAGAGAAAATAAACGTAAATGGATGAATAAAAGAAATGAACAAGAAAAATAGCAATATCAATTTCACTTAATTTGAAAAGATAAGATTAAATAGAGAGCACAAGAAATTCCAAGAACAATAATAATGAAATAAATTAGAACCTGAAGGGGCCTCCTGCCCCTCTCTCCTTACTTCTACAAAAACACAAAAACATCACTTACACAAAGCTCTCACAACAATAAAGAAACTCAAAATATATTGTGAAGACAACTCCCCTAAACAATTACCTCCAACCCCTTTTTATAGGCTTTAAACAAGTCCTGTTTCTCTTTGTTTCTCTCTCGACTCTTTCTGTAGCCGTGTGTGAAGCCACTGGCCCGTCAGTATGAATCTTTGTGAACCAAAATCTCAGGCGACCTTTGGTGTGAAGCCTCATATGACCTGTCTGCCGTTGGAGCCCCGTGTGAAAGACTCCAGGTTGACCACTTGTGAAGGGGCCGGTCGAAACCCTCCTTCATTGCCAGCGTGAGCCACCAACCGCCCACGTCAATGTTCATTCGCAAGCCAGCACATGCGAAGGGGCATGCATGCATGGGGGTCACCTTGCCAACTGACTTGTGTTGCCACTGCATGCATTGGGGCGCGCATGAGCCTTCTCTACATCGCACCTGGGTGCGTCCGTGTGAAGCCACGTTTGTTGCATGCAGGTTGGCCCGCCAGCCCTCCAGGCTTATGTCATCGCAGCACGTTGACCCGTGAAGCCCTTTTGAACATCGTGTGAAGGCCGCTTTGGCCCTGCCGACCCCGCCAATGTCGCATGCAGTCGTGTTTGAACCGCCCACGAGAAGCCTTGGCCACGTTGAAGCCCGCCTCCACCGAACATGAGAACGCCCCCCCTAGTGGCCATGCGTTGCATGGCTGGCCTCCTTGCCAGCCACTCCACCTGCCGCGTGAAGCCAACCCCACGTAAAGGCCATTCTCTGCATGGCTTTTGGTCTTGTGAAGAGCCCACGTGAAGCCTTAACGTGAAGGCCCATCCACCTACGTGAGAAGTCTTTAGATGTATATAGAATAGATATATAGATAGTAATATGAAGGAGATGGTGCTATATGGTATATTATGAATATATATATATAGGTATATGATATACGATATACGATATAAGAATATATTATATGAATATATCTATATTATATATAAGTGAGTATATATATGAATTTATATCATAATATATATATATCTATATATAGGTCTGATATACGATATAAGAATATATTATATGAATATTTATATAGAGATGGAAATGTTTTGAATTTTTATTTATTTATTTTTTTATTTATTTTTATTTCTTTTTCTTTTCATGCTTCATGATATTTGGCCCATTCTTGCATAGACTTGTGGAGTTCTTGCCGAGTGCCTGCAAAATAACATATTTATTGCTTAAATCATAATTAATTTCACCAACTAAGCATTTTGATCAAAAATTGATATTAAGTGTGACAAGTGCACAATTACTAACATTAAAGCTCATAAAAAGTGTGAAGGATATAAATTAACTCATACAAATGCACACTTATCACACCCCCCAACTTACTCATTGCTAGTCCCTTAGCAATGTAAACAATTAAAAATTAAGGACAAACAACAGTTTACAATATTCATACCCTCCTATCAAGTTCTTCCTTCATAGAATTAACTAAATGTTAGGAATTCGGAATCATTAACGCACACTAGCCTTATGTAGGAAATTAAGGCACATGATCAAGAATTCTAATCAAAATTCAGTAGCACTTGTGCAAGTGAAATGCTAAATCCACAGTGAAGATAAGTGCATCCCCCATTTGCTATTCCGAACAAGTACCTTTCAACCATGCACTTCTTAATCAGAGCATTAAGAATACTAGCTTTTTATCTACCTTGTTGTTTCATCCATTAGAGATCTTTTTTATTTTTTCTACACACATGATGCTGCACTACCCTTCACTATTTAACACGAACCTCGACTCTTGCCTTAGGAGAAGCAGGCCCGGTTTCGCAGTTCAAGGTTCCCTTTTCCTTTTGACGCGAACCTCAACACGTCTTAGGTGAAGTAGGCCCGGTTACTCAGATTCGGGGCATTTTTCATGGTGTCTTTTTCTCAATTTTTTTTCTTTTCAATTGTACGTTTGCACTAATTTTGATAGATAACATAGCAGAAAGCTTATAAAAGATCTCTTCTTCAAGAAGTGTTGAATATCAGACAACATATCTAAAATAGCAGAAGGTTTGTCCTACTTATTTCATTAGCGTGCAACGTGATTTTTATTTTTCTTAAGTACACATGAACTTTAAAAAGATTCTTATATCAGTTATCCATAGCTAGATTACATCATTTTCCATCATCCTTTTCCCAGTCTTTTCTATTCCAGAATTACTGTCAATGGAAGCATAAATCATGAAACGCAATTGGGATTTTGGGTTCATAAAAAAAAATAGGCAAAATAAGGTTGTATAAGATAACATGATTTCGTCCCCCCAACTTAAATGACATTATCATCAATGGCAAGAACAATATGAATAATGAATAATGTAAACATGATAGTTTGTGAAGGAACGGGACAACCTGATGGAAGTGAACTTCGCCGGACATCCTTGCTGGAATGAGAGGCGACACTTGGCTTTGAAAATCTGAGAAACATAGTAATCAATCAGCTCTCTCCCCCCAACTTATCCTTTATTCAAACCTGTAAAATAAACACAAAATCACAATAAAAACTTGGGTTGTCTCCCAAAAAGTCATTTATTATCACACAAAACTATTAAAGGTTTGGGTTGCCTCCCAAAAAGCGCTACATTTAACGTCGTCAGCCAGACGCATTGCATTCACTAACCAATGGGTGGCATTCAGAATGAGCCACCAAATGATCTTATCCTCTGATAAACTCCAGTCCTTGTACCATTGGAGGAAAATATTATATGCATGTGCATGTGGCCTAGAATCATGTCAAGGTGGGTCTAGGAATTTGGATGAACCTCCTCGGTCAGAGAATGCCAGAGGAATTATCATATCTTCAATCATAAAATATTCCTCTGTACACTGAAGGTCTTTATAAGTGTTAAACACATCAATGCGGACCTTGCTCTCCCATAGCTTTTCTTCTTCATCCTTACTCTTAGGAGTTACGTGCATATCGTTCAGGTGAGAGAGGATGAGAGTGTTATGGATTTTGGGGGAGTCCACCACATGGCCAGTGTCAAGGAGATAAGGAGGATTAGGAATGAAATCAGTTTGCTCTTTAACACATAGATGATCATGAAGTGCAAGTGGAATCGACCGATCGGCTAGTTGTAGGATGTAGGGGATTTGTATAGAAGTTCCGAGGTCAGGAATAGGTAAAAGATCGAGATCCTCCCCAAAATCAAGAGACACCCAATCAGAGTAAATTTCAAGTGGAGCACCCAGTTTCTCAATTACAAAAGAAGAATGGCTTATGGCCACACTCAATTCTCACTCCACACTCACATTTTCTTCGTCATTCACTTGGAAGGAGGACTCATCAAATTCAGGAAGAAAAAGTAATGGAATTTGATCATTGACTGAAAAATCCTCTTCCTTTTCTTCTCCCCCCGACTCAAGATCATCATAATCCTCTTCACAAATAGAATGTGTTTTAGGCTTCTCAGGCTGCACTTCCTTTAAGTCCTCATCATAAAACTCCCCCATTATCCTCTCAAGATCAAAAGGGATATGAGTGTTAGACTGGGGAATTATAGATTGATCATATGGACTTTGAGTGTTATCAAATCTAGGAAGTTAGCCCTCAAGACTTGTAGTGGAGTTGCTAGGCATTTGGTCCACTTCCATTTCTATGATGTTTTGAGTAACCTTGCTCACTTGTGCCTCAAAGTTTTGTAGTTTTTCCTGGAAGGCTTGTTGTTGAGTTTGGAAGAGTCGTGTCAATTGATCAAACATCTTCTCCTTATTCAAAGTGAGCTGAGAGTCAGACTGTGATGGATAGTAGTTTGAAGGGCACTCAGTCTGAGAATGAGGGGGTGGAGAGTGTATGGGTTGTTCCCCATAATAGGGTTGATTGTATGAATCATTGGGATATAGAGCCCAATCTGAAAAATCTTGTTCTTGAGGACTTTGGGCTTGATCCTGATAAGACTCCCAAGAAGAATTATGTTGATCTCTCCAACCAGAATTAATGTTGTTTGGACATGGGTCAAAATAAGGTGTGGAGAGGTTTTGAGACATGCGGGTTTGTCTCGCTTAGTCCATCCAAGAGATTGTTGGTTGATCTTCCCAGCTAGAGTTATAAGTATCTAAAAGTGATTCATAATCGGGCTGAAAAAATCGTTGATCATATTGAGCTTGCTCCGGGATGAAAGGTAGAGCATGGCCCCCTTGAAAGAAATGAGTGGTTGGAGCCTGATCTTGGGTAAATGACGGAAACTGGGCCATCATAGGTGACGGGATCTCATTTTTGGCCGACCACGAATATGGACTTTCATAATAGGTCGGGCTGTTTTGGGTGACAAATGAGTGTAGATTTGGGCAACCACCTACATAATGGGTTGGGTTAGCCCACATGTGATCATTGTCATGGCAACTAGGTGGTATGAAATGGTCTTGATCCATGGCTAGAAATTGATCAAATTTATGAGCCAATTGGTCAAACTTGTCTAATTTGTGTGCCCAATCCATAAATGAAAATTATGTTATCACCATTTTTTTGTATAATTTTTTATTTTTAACTTTTGAATACAAACAAATTAGCAAACAAAGTACAACTTAGATCCACCATCAAACTTGTCCACCAGCCAAGTAAGAGGTGTGGAAGTGGGAGGCTCCCCTTGCTTTCACAAGGTCCTAATTAAGTAACCACTTTCCCGCTTATGGCGTTTACCGTTGACCTCTAGCCTTAGACACCAGTTTTAAAGATGATGGTGAGCCCAAGTTATGCCTTTTTTATTTTTTTTCTATTTTTTAGTTAGTGAACTGAGCTAGTCCACCATAATTTTTTTCTTTTTTTTTATTTTTTAAGACCCTTCCAAAGCATGAAAACGATTTACATATTGAAAGTGAAAATAAATAAACGAAATCTATAGAAAGAGGGTAAGAGTACTAACCTTAATCGCATTCCCTCGTTCTTTATTTGGCAAATAAAAAATAACGAGATTAAAAGATAAAGAAGACTTACCTCGGGGAGAAATAACATTTATTTTTTACATTTTCAAAATTTTCAATTTTTTATGCTTTTGCGGATCCTTTTATTTTTCTGCAAAAATAAGAGTGAACACTAATATATATACAAAATAAGGCACAAAGTTATCAACTTCAAATTCAAACCTCCCCGGCAACGGCGCCAAAATTGATACGCTGGGAAAACGCACGTCGTTAATACGTCCCGCTACCAAATTTAAATATCTGGCCCACAAATTAAATATAATAGTTAAGTGATGAGACCGAGTCGAATCCACATAGAAGTTTAGATTTGAGAGTTGAAGACTTTGAGTTTCTAAGATTGAAAACCGTGAAAGTTGGGTTGAAAACTTGATTTTGAAATTGAGAAATTAAAATTGATTTAAATAAATTAAAAGAACGATAAAAACTCAGGCTTGAAAATTAATGAGCCAAGTGAAAGTAAAATGACAGAATTACAAAATCACTAAACTTTGAACCATAGAAAAATAAATGTAAATGGATGAATGATGGGCATCGACGCCGAGCCAGTACTTTTCATATTGTATTTATATCCTTTAGTTTATTTTTATATCCACGGGAAAGTATACGCGTAATTGTACGGCTTTATCGGCCAATGCGTCACTCCCGTAGATTGTGTGGGTTTTTATGCAATTATGCAGTAGGACCATCAAGGGGGCCCTCAACCCTTTTCCATTGGTCCATGTCACCTTGTGGGGCTGGTCAACCATCCTAGGTGGACATCTAGAAGGGTGGACTAGTCATATGGACACATGGGAGACAAATGGGTCAATATTCCAATGGTTGGCCACCTACCCCATTCAACTTCCCTTATAGTCAATAGGCCGCCCCCTTCCCCTATTATTTAATTTTTTTTTTTTGTGTGATTCACACTTAATCCCAGCCCTTCAATCCCCCACCCATAGATCCAAGGGTGCACAATTGATTTGATTGGAAACATATATAAGCTTGTATTTTTATGAGAAAAGCAATGAAAAAATCAGAAAATTGTGTTGAAGCTTGGAGCATATTGCGCCCCCTTCCTCTCTCCTGCTGTTCTTCCTTCTCCAACCTCAATTTGTAGAGTGTTTCTACCTCCTATCCCCTCCCCTCTATCTCCGGTGATCGTCTGTGCCGCCGCCGCCGCCGTGAAACCGTTCTCGGTGTTCTGTCCTACTGGATAGAGGTCTCTTCCCGAAATTCCTGCTATCAGCCACAGCCTATTCGTGATCTGCAATTTTTATGGTGTGTTCTTCCCTTGTATCCCAAGCTCCACCTAAATTTTCACGCCCAAATTCCATCGTTTAGTATTTTCCCATTTTCGTGCATCTTTCATTCCTAGTTCTGTTTTGTCTCTATCTACAGTGACAGCAGCCCTGTGTTTCCCACCTCCGGCCATCTTTTTGATTTGTCCAAATCCTCCCAATTTTACTGGGCATTTTTTCCATCACCCCCTACATCCACAAATTTTCTTAATTTCTTATCAGCCTTCTATCTATTTTTAGAAATTCATGTTCTTCCTCAGCTACAGTGTTGTTAGTCAGATCCCAGATCTGACCACCCTCCACTTCCAAAATCAGAACAAATCACCATCACCTCCAAATCCAGATCCAAAAATGATCCTATTTTTGTAACGTGATTTCACACAACTTGTCTGAAGAACACAACCCCAGATTCGGACGTCTACCTTGCGGTCAAAGGCAATCCACAGGAAAGTTCTCTACTGACGTGAGATTTCAGGAACTGTACAACAGCAACCTTCAAAATTCGCCAATCAGAAGTAAAAGCTTGATTATTTTTTTGTAATCACCCTGGGTTGAAGCCCTTCGAAGCATCTTTCCAACGGCACTGGTTTCGTCGTATTTCGACATCGGGGTTGATCGCAGCGTTCGTTCTCGCCGGAGGGCGCGCCCGAAAATAGAACCGGCAGGTTCGTGGCCGGTTATTCCGACCGGTGCCGATCGGAGCTGCCCGGCCTCCGGCAGGCGAACCAGCGTGCCGCCAGCCCAGGGAACGCTTCCCTAAGTGTCCTCACTACAGCGGTGTCATCGGGTCCCACTCGACCCCTCCGGACAGCACGTGGGCCCCACCATCACTAGTTCGGGTGCTGCCGAAGAGACGCGAGAAGCCGCCCATCAACCCGAATTCGGTCCTCCCGGGCCCGTTTGTGTAGCCCTTTACCTCCCTGCGTGGAGTGGGCAGTAATTCATTTGCTGTAATATGGTGTATTAATTATCCCGGGAGTACGAGTTTCGGCCGGGTCCGTCGTCCCCACGCCAAGCGCGTGGAGGTATCGTCCTCGCTCCTTACTTGGCATTTTGCTTACTTCATATATATTTGTTTATGCCGCTGCTAGAGAGCATGTGTAGAGATATCTAGCTCGCTTTATCTATTCATTACCACTGCTGCGAGAGAGTGCGAGACCATCCCGTGACCCGATCCGGGCACAAAAGAGAGCCGATCACCCTAGCTCATTGCCGGTTTCTCAACCGTGCACATCCGACGCTTCCCTCGTTAAGGGGCAGTCACGAGCTTGTCGTGTCCGTGGTCTCGTCCCGCATCAATTTGGTATCAGAGAGAGTTGAGTCTAAGGTGTCAAAAATAAAAATAAAAAGAGTGGCATTTACATCGAGTCATTAGTCGGTTTAAGTCGTGTCTAGGATCATCATATTTCTAAAACAAAAAAAAAGTGTCTTTTGCATTGCATCCTAATAACCCGGTATATCAAAAGGTGTTGTCCGAACGTTAGGCTACGCCTATCGGGAAGGCCGCACACTTGCGCGAGTGATCTTCGGATCGATTAACTCCGCCACGTGCCGAGTTTTGGTTACGTCTAGGTGCATCATCTTGTAGTGTGCATTTGCCTTAGTCGGTGTCTCCTACTCCGTGTCTTGCATGCCCACTCGTCGAGGTACTCAATACTCACCCCCACCACCACCTATGGCGGAATCCCGAGTCTATAGTTCCGATGAAGTGGCCACATTGTTCCGAACTCTTGTGGGGAAAATGGATGGGTTGAGTGAGCGCATGGATGAGTTAAGTACTCAAGTGGATAGGATGGAAGGAGCAAGTACCTGAGTGAATGGTCTAGGCACCCGCCTAGAAGAGAGGATGAAAGCCGTAGAGGATAGGGCCGCTGGGTCGAACCAGTCCGTTCAAGGATTGGTCGGGAGTGTTGCCGCACTAGAGAGAGGTCCAACCGAGGCACCACCAATTGCCCTAGTCCAAGCACCCGTCCCACCTACACAAGGTCAACCGGAGCCGGTTCAACAACCCGTGACTCCAAGGGTTCAAGGGATAGCTAATAGGAGGCACGAAGTCCCCGAGGTGCATGACAATGAGTCCGAAAATGAGCATCGGGGGCATGGTCGTGATTACCGCCCTACACGGCGTACCCACGACCAAGATATGGATGAACGGGCCATTCGGGCCGTTCGGGCCGACCCTCCCACCTTTGACGGGTCCTTGGACCCAAAGGTCTATCTTGATTGGGAGGCTGGTATGGATCGATATTTTGAGTGGTTCGAGATGTCGGACCAACGAAAAGTCAAGTACGCCAGGATGTAACTTTTAGGCCAAGCGTAAACCTATTGGAGGAACATGGAGAACCTATTGTTTCATCGTCAAGAACCCCCGATCGATACATGGACCGATATGAGGGAGAAGCTTAGGAAGAAGTACCTCCCTACCTCCTACCGCTAGCGTCTTATAGAGAGGTGGCAAAGTCTCACCCAAGAAGACCAGTCCGTCTCTGATTACATCACCGAATTTGATGAATACTACTTGCGATGTGATGCCACGGAGGAGGATTCCCTTACTGTCTCTCGGTTCCGGCGTGGCCTACGCCCACACCTACGGTATGAGCTTCTCCGCCACAAGGTGGACAAGTTGGAGGATGCTTATCAAGTTGCTCTCGAGATGGAGCAATTCGAGGGTGAGTTTGAGTCTATTCCCCGGTGGAGCCCCGCTCCTCCCCGTAGTGACTCCCGTGGCTCCTTAGGTTCATACCCGAGGGGACCTATGGCTCGTCCACAGGAGCCCGTCCGTCAGGAGCCCTTTGCTCCTAGACCTCGACCTCCCCTACCACGGGATCTACCTCCACCCCAACCACCGGCACTCGTTGCCCGTCCCCCGGCACCCATAGGCCGTCCCACGGCCCCGACACTCCCTCCTCTGTTGCCCACGGCACCTACACCACCCTTGTTGCCTACACCCCCTACCCGTCGAGAGGATAAGGGTAAGGCCCCTCTTATCAGAGAGAGCAGTCGGTCCCGGCTGCAATGTTTTCATTGTCATGGGTTTGGCCACTTCGCCAACCAATGTCCCACTCGTGCCACACTAGCTCTAGGGGTTGAGGAGACCTTGCCATCTGAGCTTGAACTTGTCAATTATGAGGCCGACCAAGCACTAGCCGATGAGTACTATGCCATGGGGGGAGAGTTGGACGGCTCACCCGCCGCCCAGGATGCCGCCACTTAGTGGGCTTGATGTCACCACCTTAGTCTAGGGTCATATATGAGTCGGTGTGTTTTCCTTGTGTGGTTTGTTTTGTGTAGTTTGTTTGCATGGTTTGTGTGTCGTTTGTCTGCATGTGTCTTGTGCAAGCTCATTGTCGTTCTCTTATGAGTAAGAGGCGAGTGGACTCACTTGATAAGTATGGGATCGATTCCACATCTATACCCGGATCAGTCACCTATAGAGACTCAGCGGTGATTCCTAGTGAGTCTTCGAGCTGCTCCCTTTCCTTTTGGGAGTGCCCCACCCGGAGTGTCCACCTCTAGCCCATAGTAGTTCGCGCATATCGAGTATATATGGAATGAGCAGGTGACGATCACTAGGAGTGGAGCGTACCCGCGTTACTTGGCACGGTGACGGATCCGCCGGAGTACTCAAGCATCCATACCCCTACTCGACGGGGTCGAGTTCCTCCCACCCGGGGAGAGTTGATGGGCATCGACGCCGAGCCAGTACTTTTCATATTGTATTTATATCCTTTAGTTTATTTTTATATCCACGGGAAAGTATACACGCAATTGTACGGCTTTATCGGCCAATGCGTCACTCCCGTAGATTGTGTGGGTTTTTATGCAATTATGCAGTAGGACCATCAAGGGGGCCCTCAGCCCTTTTCCATTGGTCCATGTCACCTTGTGGGGCTGGTCAACCATCCTAGGTGGACATCTAGAAGGGTGGACTAGTCATATGGACACATGGGAGACAAATGGGTCAATATTCCAATGGTTGGCCACCTACCCCATTCAACTTCCCTTATAGTCAATAGGCCGCCCCCTTCCCCTATTATTTAATGTTTTTTTGTGTGTAATTCACATTTAATCCCAGCCCTTCAATCCCCCACCCCTAGATCCAAGGGTGCACAATTGATTTGATTGGAAATATATATAAGCTTGTATTTTTATGAGAAAAGCAATGAAAAAATCAGAAAATTGTGTTGAAGCTTGGAGCATATTGCGCCCCCTTTCTCTCTCCTACTGTTCTTCCTTCTCCAACCTCAATTTGTAGAGTGTTTCTACCTCCTATCCCATCCCCTCTATCTCCGGTGATCGTCTGTGCCGCCGCCGCCGCCGTTCGTGCCGCCTTCGAGCCGCCGCGAAACCGTTCTCGGTGTTCTGTCCTACTAGACACAGGTCTCTTCCCAAAATTCCTGCTATCAGCCACGGCCTCTTCGTGGTCTGCAATTTTTATGGTGTGTTCTTCCCTTGTATCCCAAGCTCCACCTAAATGTTCACGCCCAAATTCCATCGTTTAGTATTTTCCCATTTTCGTGCATCTTTCATTCCTAGTTCTATTTTGTCTCTGTCTATAGTGACAGCAGCCCTGTTTTTCCCACCTCCGGCCATCTTTTTGATTTGTCCAAATCCTCCCAATTTTACTGGAAGTTCTTTCCATCACCCCCTACATCCATAAATTTTCTTAACTTCTTATCAGCCTTCTATCTATTTTTAGAAATTTGTGTTCTTCCTCAGCTACAGTGTTATCAGTCAGATCCCAGATTCGACCACCCTCCACTTAAAAAATCCGAACAAATCACCACCACCTAAAAATCCAGATCCAAAAATAGCCCTGGTTTCGTAACTTGATTTCCCACAACTGTTCTGAAGAAGATAACCCCAGATTCGGACGTCTACCTCGCGGTCAAAGGTAATCCACAGGAAAGCTCTCTACTGACCTGAGATTTCAGGAACTGTACAACAACAATCTTCAAAATTCGCCAATCAGAAGTACAGGCTTGATTATTTTTCTGTAATCACCCTGGGTTGAAGCCCTTCGAAGCATCTTTCCAACGGCACTAGTTTCGTCACATTCCGATGTCGGGGCTGATCGCAGCGTCCGTTCTCGCCGGAGCGCGCACCGGAAAATAGAACTGGCAGGTCCGTGGCCGGTTATTCCGACCGGTACCGATCGGAGCCGCCCGGCCTCCTGCCGGTGAACCAGCGTGCCGCCAGCCCGGGGAACGCTTCCCTAAGTGTCTCCACTACAGCGGTGTCACCGGGTCCCACTCGACCCCTCCGGACAGCACGTGGGCCCCACCATCACTAGTTCGGGTGCTACCGAAGAGACGCGAGAAGTCGCCCGTCAACCTGAATTCGGTCCTCCCGAGCCAGTTTGTGTAGCCCTTTACCTCCCTGCGTGGAGTGGGCAGTAATTCATTTGCTATAATATGGTGTATTAATTGTCCCGGGAGTACGAGTTTCGGCCGGGTCCGTCGTCCCCACGCCAAGCGCGTGGAGGTATCGTCCTCGCTCCTTACTTGGCATTTTACTTACTTCATATATATTTGTTTATGCCGCTGCTAGAGAGTATGTGTAGGGATATCTAGCTCGCTTTATCTATTCATTACCGCTGCTGCGAGAGAGTGCGAGACCGTCCCGTGACCCGATCCGGGCACAAAAGAGAGCCGATCACCCTAGCTCATTGTCGGTTTCTCAACCGCGCACATCGGACGCTTCCCTCGTTAAGGGGCAGTCACGAGCCTATCGTGTCCATGGTATCGTCCCGCATCAATGAACAAAAGAAATGAACAAGAAAAATAACAATATCAATTTCACTTAATTTGAAAAGATAAGATTAAATAGAGAGCACAAGAAATTCAAAGAACAATAATAATGAAATAAACTAGATCCTGAAGGGGCCTCCTGCCCCTCTCTCCTTACTTCTTCAAAAACACTAAAACATCACTTGAACAAAGCTCTCACAACAATAAAGAAACTCAAAATATATTGTGAAGACAACTCCCCTAAACAATCACCTCCAACCCCTTTTTACAGGCTTTAAACAAGTCATGTTTCTCTCTGTTTCTCTCTCGACTCTTTCTGCAGCCGTGTGTGAAGCCACTTGCCCGTCAGTGTGAATCTATGTGAACCAAAATCTCCTGCGACCTTTGGTGTGAAGCCGCATGTGACCTTTCTGTCGTTGGAGCCCCGTGTGAAAGACTCCAGGTTGACCACTTGTGAAGGGGCCGGTCGAAACCCTCCTTCATTACCAACGTGAGCCACCAACCGCCTACGTCAATGTTCATTCGCAAGCCAGCACACGTGAAGGCGCATGCATGCATGGGGGGCCACCTTGCCAACTGACTTGTGTTGCCGCTGCATGCATTAGGGCTCGCATGAGCCTTCTCTGCATGGCGCCTGGGTGCGTCCGTGTGAAGCCGCGTTTGTTGCATGCAGGTTGGCCCGCCAGCCCGCCTGGTCGACGTCGTCGCAACGCGTTGACCCGTGAAGCCCTTTTGAACATCGTGTGAAGGCCGCTTTGGCCCTGCCGACCCCGCTAACGTCGCATGCAGCCGTGTTTGAACCGCCCAGGAGAAGCCTTGGCCACGTTGAAGCCCACCTCCACCGAACATGAGAACGCCCCCCCTGGTGGCCATGCGTTGCATGGCTGGCCTCCTTGCCATCCACTCCACCTGTCGCGTGAAGCCAACCCCACGTAAAGGCCATTCTCTGCATGGCTTTTGGCCTTGTGAAGAGCCCACGTGAAGCCTTAACGTGAAGGCCCATCCACCTACGTGAGAAGTCTTTAGATGTATACAGAATAGATATATAGATAGTAATATGAAGGAGATGGTGCTATATGGTATATTATGAATATATATATATAGGTATATGATATATGATATATGATATAAGAATATATTATATGAATATATCTATATTATATATAAGTGAGTATATATATGAATCTATATCATAATATATATATATATATATATATATATATCTATATATAGGTCTGATATACGATATAAGAATATATTATATGAATATCTATATAGAGATGGAAATGTTTTGAATTTTTGTTTATTTATTTTTTATTTCTTTTTATTTCTTTTTCTTTTCATGCTTCATGATATTTGGCCCATTCTTGCATAGACTTGTGGAGTTCTTACCGAGTGCCTGCAAAATAACATATTTATTACTTAAATCATAATTAATTTCACCAACTAAGCATTTTGATCGAAAATTGATATTAAGTGTGATAAGTACACAATTACTAACATTAAAGCTCATAAAAAGTGTGAAGGATATAAATTAACTCATACAAATGCACACTTATCAGTTTGACCTAAGGGTTGATATTCCAAAGTTCCTAAATGGATTATTGATGGTCTAGGACTAGTCATATTGTTCAAGATACTTAATTTAGTTATGAAAAAATAAGGAATGTACCGTTATGCTGCCGAATTATTTCCATGAGCATAACCTTTTTTTAAGTCATTCTTGATCTCTCATGTTCTTAATTGAAGCGTTCATTCATTGAATTATTGTTATCATGAACTTATTGAACTTGTTATATTACTGGCCATATTTTATTGCTTGAAACGTGGAAGTAGCTTGATTTATACTTGAAGATGCGATCGAGCACTGATTGTGTTCAAGGGCTCTATGCTAGTTCCCTCAGCTAATTACCGGAAACATACTATCATAAATTATGGGGTATGATACTACTGGCGTCGCATTACGCTGAGAGTACTTTCTCTATAAATAAGTGAAGATCCATGGGCATCCTGAGAATACTTGTACATGACTTTCTTGCTTGTTACATGATATTCCACAGAAATTCACCAAATGCTTGCTCATAAGCAAAAGATGTTTGGGTGATGACTACGTGGTATTGCTAGCACATTCTCGTTACATTCTTATTCATGAAAGGCCATATCATGTTCTTTTTACATTCTTGATAATTCATACTTGCTCATTCTATCTTACATGATCATCATGTTACTTTGGTTTAATCGCATGATTGATCGCATTCGCATGATTTTACCTTATTCTTTAGAGCTAAAATGCTAATTACTTAAATATTGCTAATCATGTTGATGCGAAGATACCTACTGGGCAAGTGTTCTCATTACCTATTTCCAATCTTTTTAGGAGATGGAAGTGAGTCGGGATCGGATTCGAAACGTTCAAATAGCGGGTCCGAGAGTGAATGAAGAATGAGTGAAGACTTAGGAAGTCTACATTGTTTAGATTGAGTCTATGTAATTTTCTTATTTCTTGAGTCTAATATAGTGAAGAAAGTTGAAATAGTGATTGTATTTGAATATTTGAATTGGGTATTAATGGAATAAGTTGAAGTTGAGTAAATATTGTGCAATTGCATTTGTGTGTGTGATTGTCTTGCGCTCTTATCGTTCTTACTTGCAAGAGGCTTACCATGCCGGCTGTTCACGTTCCTTGAGCTAGTCTTCTGCTGTAATAAAGGCTCGGGGCGTGACATATCATTTATTTATTCTACTTGTTTTCAATCACAAGATAGCTAAAAGGTGACGATCATGGAGGGATAATCCTGGAGAAAAATTTAACTTAGATTATTTATTTCATGTATCCTAATTTAATGGTGTGTTATATAACATGATTAGTCGTGCCAGCAAGCTATATATACCATGGAAATAGTGCATAACACGCCGTAAATCGAATGGACTTAATCATAGAACAAAACAGGTTGCGGTCAGGCAGAGGGCCGCCACAGAAATAAGGCAGTCTGCTCATGGTCGCTAAGAAGAAAGAAACGGTCCATAGAAGACCACAATTACCAAATATATATATATATATATATATATATATTGAAATCATTTAAGAAGGCGTCTAGTTACTAGGACGTGTTTAATAAAGGCGTCCAGGTGTCCGGACGTGTTCAATATTTATCATATATTATCAAGAAAATAATATAATCTCGGTGGATGAAGGCGTCTAGGAAGACAGACGCGTATATAAGGACGCGTCTAGGACTTAAGACGCGTTAATAATCTAAATTTTAATTTTGAAAATGGCCGCCTAAAGGCGGTCTATCGTGAGGCCACCACTCAGGTTGCGGTTCCTGTTAGGGCCGCCACCTGATCGCCACGCCCAGAGCGATGACAAACCCGATACAGGTCCAATAAAAGGCTCAATTCGATCTAATTACTTTATAAAAATTAGGCAAACTACTATCAATCGAAAGAGGACTTAAAAACAAACATTTTGGCATGATCAATTCAAACTTTTGACTTCATTTAGCCTACATTCATCGAATGGGAATCAAGGTAATAAAAACCCTAAACATGCTTTCACTAAAACAATAAAATCGCACGATATAGATCATAAAAATTAGGCAAAAAGGAATCAAATGAAAGCTAAGGATGAGATCTATACATTACCACCCTTTAATTTATGTTGAGCCTGAGAGAAACCTACCAATTTGGATCGAAACTCGGACGGTGCGAAGGAACCCTTAACCACGAACCCTTGCCGTTCCTCATCGCCCCACGCCCTCGATCGCCCACAATCGACCCCGTCGCTGGCTAGAAGTTCAAATAGAGGTCTTAGGTCAACGAAGCCCTTAATTTATAGGGTGTATAGATGCTTCCAGAGGTCAAATTGGCTTAGAGAGTCCTAAGGGAGAAACTCGGCGAAGAACTCAAAATTTGGCCAAATCTGCCGCCGTCGCCGTCGAAAGGAGCGTCTAGGGTTAGAGTTTTCGAAGGGAAATTGGGCTTCTATGATGGGCCTATCATTTGGGCTTGGTTTGGGCTCGATTGCTTGAGAATTGGGCTGGAATTAGATCGATCTAGGTTGAACCATTAAGAATAACGAATTTTGCTAAAACCTCTTTAATTTGGTGAAATTAAATTTTTATTAGAGGTCGGCCCAGTTGACAATATTGTTAAACATTTCATTCCCTATAAGAATATAATTTTTCTATATTTTTATAAATTGGTCGAAACTTTAGCCTATGGGTGAAATTCAATTAATTTTAATTTATATATATTAAATTCAGATTATCGTGGAAAAATTTAATTGCGTCTTGGAATATAAAATTTCTTTTATAGTCATGGTATAAAAATAATTATTCTTTTTTATTTATATAATTTGGCAACTTAGAAAATAACTAATGTCCTTTAACTAAGAGAATTATTGATGTCTTTAAATGACAAGTTAATTTGGAAAATAACTATTTTAATTGTTTCCAATATATCGGCATCACTCTTATATCGGGTTGAAATTCAATTATTCATTCATTTTTGCAAACTTATTTTTTTTCTTTTTGTTCATTTTTAATTACTCTCATAAGATTAAATTTATAACTTAATTCACAACATGTTTTTCGTATAATTCTTTTTCTCATTTTTATTTCAATACATATTTCATATTTTTAATTTTATCATTTATTAATTAACTGGGGTGTTACAGCGCTTGCTCACGTTGCACAAGGAGAGGCCAGGATAGCAGAGTTGGAGGAGGAATTGCGGAGCACCTCAGACGAGGACCTCTCCCGAGATGCTATGGAGCTGAGGATCACCCTTCAGCTAGAGAAGGAAGACAGAGAGAGGGAAAGAGCTAAGGGAGAGAGGGATAGAGAAAGGGAGAGGACCGAGAGGGCAGTGGAGAGAGAGGAAAAGGGGCCTTGGAGGCCCAAGTACTGGAGCTTCGCACCTACCTTAGCATTGCCGAACAATGGCTAAAGGAGAGCACGAGAGCGTGGCTTTCGTGCTAGCAGTTTACTTGCTGCCCCGACAGAATGGGGGCAACATGTAGAAGTGGAGAGGGGAGTGCAGGGCGGCAGGAGTACCGGCACGCATGGTTCCAAGACTCCTCACCTAGAGAGCGGTGAAAGGAGCGATGCTAGGGGAGATGGTGAGGCTTAAAATAGGACGATGTACTCGCTCTCAGTTATGAGAGCTTCTCCAGAGGAATAAAAGAATGTAGAACCTTGCTTTCTCTTGCTTCCAATCCTGCGTACATCACTCAAACAAAACAAGTCAAGTTTTATGTTCTGGCTTGGCCCCTTGCTCAATGAATGGTTGCTTTTGAGATTAGCCTTGATGATTGGTCAAGAGACCAAGCCTTCATCAATAAAGGTAGAAGGTAAAATGACGAATGCGACATGCGAGCATGCAAATGCGAACGAGAATTAAAGAGATGAAATGCGACATACAAATGCGATCACGCGAAATGCATTTTCTTTTGGTGTTTTGAACATATATATATATATATTCTTGATTTTGTTTCTTTCTTTGTCTTTTTATTTCTCTCATTTTCGTTTTTTTGTCTTTTTTTGTTTTTTTGTGTTTTACATATATCTTTTTTTTCTCTTTTTGTGTTTGTTTATCTTTTTTGTGTTTTTTGTATTATTTTTTGAGTCTTTTTTTAGACTTGGTGTATTTTTGTTACACGCCTGGTGACCACTCCATATAGCACTTAACCTACATGAGGACGGGGATTTCCTAATAACCTCCTAGGTATCCTAAGCGCTCATATAGGTTAATTTGGGCCTCTAGAAGACTTATCATGATGACAATACCGCCATGCCACACTTTGGCTCCCAGTTGCTTCCGACCGTAGGGATACAACCAAAATACATTCGAGGTAAATGATTTGTCCGACCCAGGTCTATTTCCTTACAACTCTAGATGGTATATAATGGAACACCCTAGAACCCTAACGGTCAACGGCGTGATGCTGACTCGGAATCAGACGTCGTCGCACCCATAGGTGACGCGCTTGCATTGGCCTAAGCCCGAGGTTAGAACAAGAAGACATCAAGGTGATAGATAAGGGTCTTGACCGGCCAGAAACACTGAGATTCCTTCGCGGCGATGGCGTTTGCTTTTCAAAGTGGACAACCAAAGGTGTGTTTTTACTAAAACGAGGTTGCAGGCCTTAGTGGGTTTCACCCTTCGGGACCTCCATTGAGCCTTTATCTTTGAGGATGAATGAAGAGTGTGGAGGGCAAACCTCCTGAGAGGACCGGTAAAACCGTTAACCCTGTGAGCCAACAGGCGCCTACTCGACTTTCCCCTTTCGGGCAACTTCAGACCAAGCCTCGAGCGTTTGCATTTTATTGTCCCTTTTGTTTTGAGGGGTTTCATTTGTTGGAATCAGGCACGGCTACGACCAGACTTTTCATTTCATTTCATTTTTTTATTTTTGAGGGAACTAAGCATTTGACATTTTAGAATCCCTCTTGTATACCTGCGGGAACACTGCCCTATTCTCGTGCTCTGATCTAGGCTCGAGGAAACAGATCCTACTCTTACCTTAAGGGGGTTGTACTCCGGTTCCCTATGCTCAGCGTTTTAAGGGCGCCGGCTATCTCATTTCGTCGAAAAGGGAGAGAATAAAGATTACAGCTTTCCTGGAGACCCTCGGGGTGAGGCCTCACCATAGGCGATGCTACTGATTTGTTTTTTTTTTTGAAAAAAACACGTCCGTGTGTGCATGTTGGCTTCCTTTTAGTGGGCATAGGCCGACATGGCCGGACAGGGATCTCCACAGTTCTGGCAGACCAAGACTCGAGACTTACCAAATCTTAATGGGCCCTATCTTAGCATGAAGGATGGATGCCGTGATTTGATTCCATGATGATCACCAGGCATTAGCCCTTTTTTTATTTTCGTTTCTTTTTTTTTGTTGTTATTTTTTTATTTATTTATTTTCTTTTATTTTGACATTATGCACACCTATCTAAGGGTAGTACTTTTTAAGATAAAGTCCATTCCAAGGGTGGGATAACTCGATCCCCTTAGCATTAACTAGCCTATAAGCATTGCCAGGGTACATAGCTTGAATTACATATGGACCCTCCCAATTGGGTTGGAGTTTAGAACGTGGCCCACCAGGTTTCACGAAAAGTCTTTTAAATATCATCTCACCGACTTTGAATTTTCTTTCAATGACCTTCTTTTGATAAAATCATGTGAGTCTATTTTGGTATATGCGTGCATGCTCGGTAGCGACCAGCCGCTTCTCATCTAAGAGTTCCAATTAGACAATGAGTGAATTACGACGATCGTCAAGGGAAAGTTCCTTGTCCAATTGTACCCTAAGAGAAGGGATCAAGATTTCATATGGAACTACCACCTCCATTCCATAAGTAAGGGCAAACGGAGTTTGCCCAGTGGGAGTATGGATTGAAGTGCGATAGGCCCATAGAGCTTCAATAAGCTTTTTCGACCAATCCGAGAACTTGTTAGACTCAAATGTTTTCTTTATGATTTTAATCAACGTTTTATTAGTGGCCTCTGCTTGGCCATTACCTTGTGGATAATATGGTGATGAATGATGCAATGTAATTTTATACCTTTTGCAGAGGTCCTGAAGGTCTTGAGAAATGAATTGTAGTCCATTGTCGGTGATGATAGTGCTTGGGATACCGAACTTGGAGATGATATTCTTCATGATGAATTTACGGACCGTTGACACCTTGATTTCCACGTAAGCTTCAGCTT
The DNA here is from genome assembly GCA_022559845.1 of Amorphophallus konjac. Classification (NCBI taxonomy): domain Eukaryota; kingdom Viridiplantae; phylum Streptophyta; class Magnoliopsida; order Alismatales; family Araceae; genus Amorphophallus; species Amorphophallus konjac. Next base: position 83,103,391 of record CM040125.1, read on the forward strand.
CAGCCCATTTGGTGAAGTACTTCGTTGCAGTGAGGATGAAAGATTTTTGTTTGGTGAGGGAGTTGGGATCACCGAGAGGACCAATGATGTCAAAAGTCCACATGGAGAAAGGCCATGGGGAGGATATTGGATGAAGTGAGGAAGAGGGGGAGTGAATCTTGTCGGTGTGGAGTTGACACTTGACACACCTACGGACATAGAGAGCACAATCCTCCTCTATGGTGGGACAGTAAAAGCCTTGCCGAAGGATCTTCTTAGCAAGCATTTGGCTATTCACATGGCCACCACACACACCAGAGTGTGCTTCCTCAACACATTTTCAAACCTCATCATCATCAAGACATCTTAGAAGAACACCAGTAAGGCTTCTTTTGTATAGAACTCCTCTAATCAGCACGTATTTTTGGGCCACTCTTCTTATGGCTTTCCTGTCTTCCGATGTGGCTTCTTTAGGGTAGGATTGATCTTTATAATATTTGGCAATTTCGTAAAACCATGGCTTCTCCTCGACGGCCATTTCTTCTTCCAATTCCACCAACATGATTTCCCTTTTCTGAATGATTTCTCCCTCTTGTGCCTTCCTTAACAATTTTTCTTTGATCCTCACGTAGGAAGCGCCATGGACAGCAGGGGCGTGACGCTTGTAGATGGAGATGGACTCAAACCATCTACCCAGAGGGAACCTTAAAGATGATGCCAACGAGGTGAGGGCATCGGCCAGAATATTCTGGTTACGAGGGACATGGACAAAGATTAGTTTGGTGAACATTTTGGCAAAGGCAGTGGTAAGTTCTTGATAGGGATTGAGCTTGGGATCGCGGGTGCGGTATTTGGTGAGCACTTGGCAAAGAATGAGTTGAATATCACCCACAACTCGCAGTTCAGTGATACAAAAAGAATGGACAAGTTCCAGGCCAGCTAGAAGAGCCTCATATTCATCTATGTTGTTGGTCACAGGGAATGTGAGCCGATATGCGAGCGGGATAGTGACACCTTCAAGCGATAGGAGGGCAATGCGGATTCCTCTCCCATGGGAATTCAGAGCTCCATCAAAATGTAACGTCCACATGTGATCATCTGATTGGTTGATGGACATTAGTTCCTCATTTAGAAACTCTAATCGGGATGGATCGAATTTGGGGAGAGGGTGATGAGCGAGATGCTCAACTATGGCATAGCCTTTGATCGCCTTTTACTGAATGTAGGTGATGTCGAACTGAGAGAGAAAGCTTTTCCAGCGTGCTAGCCTATCAGTAAGGATAGATTTTTCTAGAAGGAACTTGATAGGATTTATCCGGGCAATCAAATGGACTTCGTGAGCCAGGAAGTAGTGTTTCAATTTCTGTACCACCCAAATGAGGGCGGCACAGGTTTTCTCCATAGATGTGTACTTCTGCTCACAGGGGTTGAGAAGCTTGGACAAGTAATAGGTTGCCCTTTCCTTGCTCTCTTCACTGGTTTGTGCCAGGACAGCTCCCACGGAATCATCCAAGACTGAGACATAAAGAATTAAGGGTTTACTTGGCGTGGGTGGTAATAGGACGGGTGGACTAGCTAGATAATCCTTCAATCCTTCAATCCTTCAAAAGCTTTCTGAAACTTGGAATCCCAACAAAATTTGTTTCCCAGTTTGGTTAGCTCGTAGAAAGGTTTGCACCTTTGTGAATGCTGAGACACAAACCGATGAATGAATTACAACCTCCCAATTAAACCTAGAACTTCTCTCAGGTTCCTCGGAGGTGGCATATCTCTGATTGCCTTGGCCTTGTTGGGATATATTTTAATACCCCTCTTACTCACAATGAAGCCGAGCAACTTGCCTGTTGAAACACCAAATACACTCTTTTTCGGATTCATCTTAGAGTTGAATTCCCTCGATCTTTGCAAAACCTTAGCTAGAACTTTTGAGTGTTCTACCCTAGTTCTTGATTTCACCAATAAATCATCCACATACACCTCTAAATATACATGCATCCTGTCATGAAATATTCCCATCATAGCCCTTTGATAAGTAGCTCCAACATTATTTAAACCAAACGACATAACCAAATAACAGTAAGTTCCCCAAGGTGTGGTGAATGATGTTTTCTCCTAATCCTCTTTTGCCAAACGAATTTGATTATAACCCAAAAATCCATCCATAAATGAAAGAGTTTCATAACCTGCCGTGTTATCAACCAACACATCGATGTGAGGTAAGGGAAAATCATCTTTTAGACATGCACGGTTAAGGTCCCGAAAGTCAATACAGATTCTCACATTTCCATCCTTCTTCATGACCAGGACAATGTTTGCCACCCATTGAGGATAGAGGATGACCCTAATAAACCTGGCTTTGTGGAGCTTGTCGTCCTCTTCCTTCATTTTCAAAGCCATTTGAGGGTGGAAACGCCGTAACCTTTGCTTTACCGAGATGGACCCTAGTTCTAGAATTAGGCGATGTTCGACGAGAGTCGAATCTAAACCCGGCATATCCTCATAGCTCCATGCAAACGTGTCCTTGTACTCCTTGAGAACCTCAATTAATGCCTCTTCTTCAGATGATGGCAAATTGTCACTTATGAGGACAATCCTAGGGTCTTCCTCGATTCCCAAGTTTAACTCTTTGGTGGATTTTTTTACAGCGGCCGACGGCTCATCGAATCTCCTCATTCCACTAGCATACGCGCCAACCGCGTCCTCATATTCTTCATCCCCTTCTTCAATAGGGTATTCCTCATCCGTGATCTCATAGGGTCCATACCCTTCATCAATCGTGTAATTTTTCTCATATTCTATTTTCGGTAGCTGGATGGGAGTTTCTAGTAGTTTAGGAATGGCTAGGCATGCCTGACACCTATTGGCTAGACCTAGAAGGAATCCGTGAGGGATTTTCCTACCCTTAGACTTTCTCTTGGAGACTACCCTTGACCCACTATTCCTAAATTGACCGACCTATCCTACAGACGAAGAGGAAGCTGAAGAATGTACAGGAATAGACCCCTCAGAGGAGGAGTAAAGAAGGTCACTCAGGGGACCTTTAATGAGTGGCTCGTAAGTCAGGGCGCACTCATGGGAAGTGTAGGAGGTTTCCTCAAAGGAAATACGCTGTTGAGGAATTTAAAAATTGGCATTTTTTTACCATTTTCATTTTTGATAACAAAACACGTAAAGGAAATTGGGGAATGAGAAAAGGGGATTATAGCTAAAGGGTTAGGAGGCTCGTAGAGCAAATCATGATTGAATGTCTGACGCGGGTTGAGAAACCCGTGAAGGAATGTAAACAGAGAAGGGGACCTGGGAAGATCATCAGACAAACGTCTGGCCGAGGAAGAAGTCAGCAGTAAAGGCTGAAGAGAATAGTTGGAAGAGTGACGGAAAGCGATCCGTTAGTGGTAACGTCCTCTTGGCGAGGAGGATTTGGAGTTCTGGCAATAAAAACAACATCTTTTGGCATTTTGGAGATCAAAAGTGGCCCTTCTAAGTGCGAAGGCGAGAATATCTATTGTAGTGCGATGGAAATATCATGTATATCGAACCATTTGTCCCATTCATAGTCTGGGTCATCAAACTTCCCTTTCATGAGAGCCCTCGAACAAATTCAAGCTAAGTAAGCAATCTATAGTTGTTGACACCCATTTTTAACCTGCAAGTCGAGTTGTTTCTCTTGTTCACCTCCGTGATGCCTCGAATTACCCATCATTTTGGAGCATTCCTTGATCTGATTGTGAGCACATTTTTTGATCATTTCCCCAGCCCTCTGAGTTTGGAAGCCATTTTCTGTCTGTTCCCAACTATTTTCCAAGTTTCCATATGTTCTGGGACTGTTCCCCATCGTCCCTGACGGTGGGAATACATTGGGCTTGCAGTGTGAAGGAGGCGGCCCTCACTGGGCCGCCAAGATCAGTGTGAAGGTGTCGACACATAGAGATACGTGAGTATTCATTTGGATGAATAGCACATTGAATTATATTCATGGCCTTAAAGTTAGCTAAACAATTATTGATATGTTCATCATCCCAATCATCTTCATTGTTAGGCAACTTATAAGGGCCTTCATTGATCACATTCCACACATCATACTCTTGAGCACGCAGGAAAACATACATTCTGTTTTTCCAATATGTGTAGTTAGTTCCATCAAAAAATGGAGGCATGTGTACTGAATGCCCTTCGGGCATCGTCCCTCTGTTTACCATGATCTAGGATTAAGCTCTGCGACCATGTGGTCGACTCAAATAGAGACCAGGCTCTGATACCAATTGTTGGGTCCCGAAGGGAGGCAATCAAGAGGGGAGGGGTGAATTGATTGGCCAAACAATAAAAATATTACTAATTGAAATGCTAGTAAAAAGGAAAACCACACACTAGAAAGAATTCTAGTTAAGCAAACACTCAGCCTTACCCAAACAAGATCTCTCTCGCGAGTACACGAAGTGAAAATATGAATTTTACGACGGAGAAAGAAAACGCTCAGCTAACTGTGAAGCCCACTCGTTCAAACCACGAAGAACAAACCACAAAGGAGGCATAGAATTTTTAGGTGGTTCGAGTACACAAATGTGTCCCCTACGTCCACCCCTCACACGTGAGGATTAATGCTCCACCGAGCGTGCCAGACTTGTGGACGCACTTTTTATTTAATAATCGTTATTTATTTGTTTATTGGCGTTTATTAAGTGCGTGGGCGTGCCAGTCACAAGGTGACGGTTTATTGTGCGCTCGATCTGACTAATCAGATAATTGTGTGGTTCATGTTGGGACTGAGACCCGCCGCGCCATAAAGGTCATGGCGTCATTTACATCCCCTCGGAGAGGGGAACACCCTTGATTAATCGCCAGGAAAAGGGGCCTCATGGCCAGGAAACTATATCGAGAGAAACGAGCCGATAGCGGTCTCGAATCAGTCGGAAAGCCCTATGTCTAGGGAAACAAGCATTCGAAATATGTCGGTCACTCAAGGGACCATTTTGATATTCGGACAAGCGTCCGGCTTTAGAGAATCATGATCATCACGGGGAAAACTGGAGCATATGTATGCCGGGGTACGGCAAGTTTATTGTTCAAAGGGATAGGAGGCATTCGGTTGAATCCCAGTTAGAGCGGTCGGAAACCGATAAGTTTGTTCGCCCGGTGCAAGACCAAGCTACGATCATACTACGGTGGGCCCCCCGCGGTCGAAGTCAGGCTCGCGTGGGCATCATTAATATTTCCGGTGCCGAAGAGCAGCGGGAAAGTGTCCCGGGACTAGATTCCGAAACAAAGATTTGTACAGAGATAGCCGACTATAGGCCTAGGATGTGGGTCAGGCGATGACCATGGTTGGGGCGAACCCGAGGTCCAAATGTGACTCACGAAGGTCTTATTGATATTCCCGCACGTAGGGTTCGGGGAAGACGAGAGCCGTCTCGTTCCATTCGGATTTTGTCGGTCATACACGGACCATTTTATGTTCGGACAAAGGTCCGTATAGAAAACAAGACGGTGACGAGAGCGAATCCGTGTAAATGTCTGCCGTGAGTACGGCAAGTTTAGTGCAAGTGCGGGGCTAAATCCCGATATATATGTCGGTCACTAACGGACCACCCAGTATTCGGACGAGAGTCTGTATTCAAAGCATCGAAGACAACGAGAAAGACGCACGGATGTCTGCCGTAGGTACGGCAAGTTGCATGGGATTGCGGGATCGGATCCCGATGAAGATGGGTCAAGCTGATGATCTATTGGCCCGAGGTGGTTGCGGACTATGGCCATATCGGGGTTTCCGAGGACCACGTCTGATGCCATGGGGCATCATTACTTTTCTCTTCACGCATAGTCTTGGGAAACGAAGGTTCCAAGGTATACGTGCATGTCGGTCACGGTCGGACCATTCATTGTTTGGACGCGAGTCCACGTTTGAAGCATCGAAGATGATGATAAAACCGTGCAAATGTCTGCCGTATACATGACAAGTTTAATGTGGGGTTGCGGGATTAGATCCTGGGAGAAGCGGGTCAAGTTAACGAACTATCGGCCCGAGATGTGTTCGGATCATGACCATGTCGGAGGTTCTGAGGTCCACGTCCGATACCACAAGGCATCATTGATTTTCTCTTTGCACCCAGTCCGGGGGTGTGAATTATTAAGTGTGAAGCCCGAACTCGCCAACGTGCATCCTCGCACGCGGATCAACCTGCGCGGTCAGGTCGCGGGGTTCGACCTGCCCGGTCAGGTCGGTTGGGTCAAGGGGGCAACGCCCCTTGCGGGGGTTTCCGGGGGCAGCGCCCCCGGAACAAAAATTTGATTGTGGAAGGGGGAAACTTTTTTATTAGTTTTATTCATTAGCTTTAAGTCTTTTCTCTCATTTGATTAATCATTTTTTTCTTTTTTTAGGCACGCCAGTTAAGGGAGAAGCCAAGGGATGGGCGCGCCAGTTTAAGTGTGTTGAGAGGGGCGCGCCGGTTAAAGATGTTAAGGGGGGGGGCGCCGGTTATATGGCAAGAAGAAGAGGGGCCATGGGCGCGCCGGAATAGGGTGATGAATAGTGATGCACGCCGGATAAGGGCATTAAAGGGGGGCGCGCCGGTTTGAGCTCAGGAATTCGAAGTGGATTTGAGTGTGGAGCTAATCCGGCGCGGGGGGGTAGCGCGCCGGATGGAGGCTCAGGAGTTTGAAGATGAAGTTGAGTGTGGGGCTAAACCGGCGCGGTGGGGTAGCGCGCCGGGTTAACCCACGCCGGATTAAGGGCACGCTGGAATAGCTTCTGTGGGTTTTATGAGATTTTCTTTCATTCTTTTGTGCTCTGTTTCTTCTTTCTTTCACCCGTGGGTTGATTTGTTGATTAGTTTGTTAGCCCAATTGGTAGATTAAGTTGATAGAGAGGAAGATTAAGTGTTTTAATTGTTTATTAGGGTGGATGAACATGAGGATTCAAGTGTTTTGTTCAGGGGTGAGTTTGTTATGCAGGAACTCAGAAGGTTCAGTCTGTTCAGGGGCTTAGTTTGTTGTCTGTTCTTACGTGTTCTTCCTCTGGCAACATTTGGGCAGCATCTCCCCCGGACAGAGGCTTGCCAGAGAAAATAGAGGAACACCAAATGGATTGCTCCGGGGTGAACCCCAAAATGTAGACCTCACGGCGGTCCAATAACCCATAAGTGAGTGTATGAAGCTCGAGGACTAGCCTTCAAGAACTCCCACAGCTCACGGGTGATGGTTTCATAAGTGGGATGAATGTGTGCCATGAGAGGCCATGAATGTTCATCCCCTGACGGACTCCTTCAATGGCCATGCTATGGAGAAGCATGCTTTGGAGGGCCCTGGATGAGTAGAAGGTGAAGTAGGGAAAGAAGAAGATAGACAGAGGATCGTGTTTGCCAAAAGGGATTTTTGTTTATTCATCCACCAAAAGGGGGGAAAACGGCTCAAGCCCAAGAAATTTCATCTCCACGGAGGAGAAATACATTATAGAGGAATAAAAAGGGGGAAGAGATACATGGACGGGGGAACAGAGCACAAGCTCTTCCCCCCCCAGCTCACCTCTCGCTCTCAACCTCACTCTCTTCTTCTTCACCTCACGGGCGCAGGGACGGGGGGCTTCTTCTCTTCGGGTGGCCTTTTCTTCTTCTTTTTCTTCTTCTCTTCACTGCATACAGCCGAGGGGGTTCGAGCCTCTCTCTCCTTTTTCTTCAACCTTTTTTTCTCTCTGCCTTCGAGCTCCCTTTTATAGAATGGCTTGCCTGGGAGCACTCCTGCCACTTCCACCTCGTCCGCAACAAAGTCGGGAGTTGACTCGATGCGCTGGACGATGCTGGTTCATGCCGTACGCTGTCGTTCATCCGAGGATGGGATATTCATAGATTTGCCGGGAGGACCTGCTGCTGCTTCTCCACCGTGGATGCTTGTCTTCACCGTCGATGTAGCTATGTTGTCGAACGGAGGTGTAGATGGGGCTCCAGAGCATTGAATGCCCATAGAGACAGGGCTTCAGAGCATTGAATGCCCTCTAGGCACCAGGCTGATGCGAAAACAGGGTATCGTAGGTAGGATGGGATGCCTTGGGGTTTAACCGGCGGGGTTGTGCACGCCGGGTTAACAGCATGAATGGGGCGCGCCGGATTAAGCATAAGCAAGGGGGGCGCGCCGGATTAAAGCCCATTGGGTGGGGCGCGCCGGTTTAAGGCCCCTTGAAGGGGCACGCCGGTTTAAGGCTATGCGTGCTGTTTTAAGCGCCAAAGGGCTCCCTCCCAGCTTAGTGGCGATTCGGACAGATGCTTGCCCTCCATGTTACTTTAGTTGTGAGCCTCCGAGTCCCGGTTCAGGACTTTGAGTGACTTCCGGCGCATGCCGAATGTGTGTTTGAATTCAGGTGTTTCTTTTGATTCAGCCTTCGGCATCGCCGACTGGAGAGCCGGGGCTATCTCTTCAACCCGAGGGGCTTCTTTGATAGGTGGCGGAGCACCGGGTAGGTATTCGTCCTGCTTGGAGTAGGCATAGGGTTTATTCGGCCTTTCCGTCTTCGACTCGCTCTCGAGTGTTGAGACGTGCATGTCGTATGATCATCATCATTTTTTTTTATGTCCACAGGTGAGCCACACACACACTGTTACGACAGCCAACACACACACGCGGTAGCCTATCTCGGTCACCACACACACACACACACACACACACACACACACACACACACACACACACACACACACACACACACACACACACACACACACACACGCTCTCGTATCATTGATCACGAGCACACACACACAAATGTGTTTCAAGATGTTCAAGGATTACAGCAGATGTTCAAGATCAATCAGCAAAGATTTTATAAGATTGGTAGTGGTTTAGAGCTCCCCCTTTTTCTCCTTTGAAGGTATTTGAATGCTCCTACAGTTTGAGGACGGTTCTTGAAAGAAGATGAACGATTCTTGCAAGAACGAGGTTGTGACTTGATTTCCCACGTAGCTTCTAGTAGAGGATTGATTGAAGACTTGAATCCACCTTTCTCCCTTCACATACAAGCTCGGAACAACGTGGGAGAAGCCCTGGAGCGGCTACTTGCGTCCTGCACCTGCAAAGTTTTGAGAGAGAGCTCAAAAATGAAAAGATAGATCTCTCTTCTTAGGTTTGAAGCCATAGAGATGGCTATATGCAACCAGGACGGTCAAGGGACACATTTGGGACAAGATCCACGAAACTTGGAGTAAAACAAGGTGGATTAAGGGAGAGATTTGACGCGGAATCCGCGGACGAAAGAAGTCCAAAAAAGCGGCTCCGTAAAGGTGTCGACACCAAGTGTCGACACCTTGGGAAAAACACTAACCAGAAGCTCAAAAAACAAACCTGGAAAATGGGTGTCGAAACCTGGTGTCGACACCTGATGTTCAGGTTAGCAGACAGAAGCTGCCAGAACCAGTTTTGAGTAGGTGTCGACACCTGGTGTCGACACCTCCAAAACTGGTTGCTGGGAACACATTCTTCTAGAAGGCCCAGTAACCCAGAGAAAGAGAATAATATACCTACTTCTTCAGAGTTAAAAAGTATGATGAAATGTGAATTGTGGGAAGCTCTCCGAACCTGTAAAAATGTCAAGTAAACGTCAGATTGATACACATCATAGAGCTTACAAAAAATAACTATTCATTTCAACTCTCTTTAATGAAAGTAGGACTTAAAAGATATTACCAAGGTAGGCCAATTCAAAACAGATTCCATTTCCCATTTGAATGAAAGATCCATAACAAACCACATATAAATGTTTCCTTCATCAGTTTGCCTGAATTCACCATTGGTCTTCAGTTTGCTTGCTCATTTGATAAATTGATCATTCACAAAGCATTTTGAGTATAAACCAATCTTCACCACACGATCAAAAAGATATTCATAAGAGTAGGAAGCCAGTTCACTCTAAACCATGATCACACATTGCATTCATTAATCATCAAAACATATACATCCATACATCATAACCTCGGGGTCAAACAATCTCCCCCTTTTTGATCATGACAATGATGCTACGTGATATGATATAAACCCGGTGACTAGAGTGTGGTCTTTTTTGCAAGTTTAAACACTTCCATCTCATATAAATGGTATCCATGCAAGAAAGCACACACATAACCACAAATAGTAATTTTCATTGAGTTGGAATGACATTCACAACCAAAAAAGAGGATTTTCACATCCACACTTAAAAAGCCTTCTTAAAATATTTGATTTTGATTACAAGAAACAACATGATCATGTATGATTATGCAATGATGACGACAAATACTACACGACTACAAGACTCACTACGGACATGATGATAATGCAAGCAAGCAACACCAGCCAAACAGGCAACAAACATGCAATCACACATAACATAGGTACTATACTTGTAGATAGCTATAGCTAGATAACTCTAGATAACTCTCCCCCTTTGTCATCAACAAAAACAAGGGGAGTCGGGAGTACAAGTAGCAAGTACCAACTGGAAGCGACAAGACTCATTCAGACCCGGAGGAAAGCGGTGGAGGAGGTCGGTGAATATAATCCACAATGTCTTGGAACTGATGGGTTTGAGCATCCATGGCGGATTTGAGATAATCAATGGAGGTGTTAATGGACTGGAAAGCCTGGAGATATGTGGTATGATTAAGCTTCAATTCGGCCACATCCCTAGTAAGAACATCCATTGTGTCCCTCATTTCACCGACATCACCACTCAAAGTCTCTAGAGTCAAGTGTATCCCATGATCGTCCGTGAACTCGGCGGAAGGTCCAGAAGCCCCGCCCTGTGCAGGTTGAGCATTGTCCTCGTCTTCTTCCGCATCAGAATCAACTACAGACTCTTTTTCTTTCATAGATTTCAGATGCCGAACCAACCGACCGTGAGCATTCTTCTCATACCCCATATTCTTACAAACTGAATGAACCGTGTAGATGTCACCTTCACGCAAAGTTTGATAGGGTTCCTTGCTAAAATCAATGGTAGCCGTCCGGAAGATCGCAGTTAAAGCAGCGGCATAAGGGAGTGTGCGATTCCGATTATAGAGACACGATGTAATGTGCTGAAAGAAAAGGGCTGGAAAATTGATCGGTTGCCCTTGTATCAAATTAGCAATAAAAAAAATCTGTTGGTCCGTGACTTTCTCTCTTCCTCCTTCTTTGGGAAGCAGGATAGTGGTCACCATATGATGGAGAATTTGCTGCAACGGGGGAAAGTGATTGGCGTTTAAGCCACTGATAGACCTATCTTGCATTTCTTCTCCAGTTAGGATTTCATAAGCCACATCTTCATCAATCATTGCCTCTCCATGAAGTTCACCAGTATGGGGCATTTTAAAGGCACGGGCTAACTGTTCTTCTGAGATGCTTAGGATGTGTCCATTGACCACGGTCATATATTTGTTGTTCTTGAAAAACATATTGCCATAATACTGAAGAACGAGGGAATGATATACCCTTCTATGATCAGCCATAAACGAGATGAGATTAGGTTGATTCTTTACCATAGGAAGCAATTCAGGGAGGCCTAGGTGTAGGTCATTGAAGTCAACTGCTCGAGGTCGGAGAACCTTCCGATCCATCATTTTGAACTACGCAGGAGTAGGTTTCTCCAGAATGGCTTCATGCTCCTTGCGCTTAGCCCGAGCTTCCCTTGTGCGGCTGGACTCCACAGCGGGTTCCTTGCCCAGAGCTCGACGTTTGGGCGCCATGGGGAACCAAGCTTCGAGGGAGACGAAAGAGGAGGTGATGAGATGATTTTGGGGCGACACTAGGGCCCTTACCGCGGATGGGAGGAATCTCCACAGCTCATCCACGCTCCAGGTGTCAAACGGCCGAAGGGGAGGCCGACGGATGCTCATCTAAGAAGAAACGCGGGTGCCGCAGCGATGTCCGCTTGATCTATGGCTAGAAGGTGTGAAGGGAGAACAAGAAGAGGTATGGAGGAGGAAAGGAATGTGGCACTGTGGAAGGAGGGGCATTAGGGCGAAGTGGGAATAGGGCTCGACGGGTTAAGAAGGGGTTTGAACCCCTGGCGAACCGGTTCGCGGAAGACCCGCGACCAGTAGGTGTCGACTTTGGGTGTCGACACCTAGCGCGCCCAGATCTGCCCGAAATGAAAACAATGCTGGACAGGGCTGGGTGTCGACTTTAGGTGTCGACACCTCCCTGTAGGCTACTGAAAAAAAATGAAGTGCAGAAAACCAGAAATCCAAGAACCAGTTAGGAGCCCCAAATGACTGGAAGTAAAAATAGATCAATGTAAAGAGGATATTATGTGTGTTTGTCAAACTCGGGTAGTTCGAAGCCATTTAAAATCATATAGAGCCTAACTCCATAACCGTTATCCTGAACATGATTCATCCCGAACTTCTAGTGGCAATGCATTATTATCCAAGGAGCATATATATATAGTCATAGAAATTCAAGGGAGGCTACATTTGTTTGGGTTTTTCAACAAGATATATATATATATATATATATATATATATATATATACACCAAGCATTTGGATTGTCCATACAAGCATGCGAAATGTAACTCACAATTGCAAACATGATGCATATGCATGATCCAAGGAAATTACAGAAGCCAGAATCTAGTGGTGAAATGCAGATGCAAATGCATGACAATGACTAAAACAAGTGAAAGACACTTACTAGCTATCTAGACGACAAATGCCTAACTCTCTTCTAAAAGAAGTGAATTTGTCTTCATTGAGAGGTTTAGTGAAGATATCAGCAATTTGATTGATTGTATCAACAATTTTATTTCAACATCCCCCTTGCTAACATGATCACGCAGAAAGTGATGCCTAACCTCAATATGCTTTGTGCGAGAATGATGCACTGGATTCTTTGACAAATTTATTGCAGAAGTGTTATCACAAAGAATGGCTGTGTTTCCTAGTGTGATGCCAAAATCAATCAGTTGTTGCTGTATCCAGAGCACTTGGGCAACACAGCTACCTACGGCCACATATTCGGCCTCGGCAGTTGATAATGCCACAGAATTTTGTTTCTTGGAGGCCCATGAAACTAAGCAACCTCCGAGGAACTGACAATACCCACTTGTGCTCTTTCGGTCTATTTTGCAACCCGCGTAATCAGCATCAGAATAACCAACTAATTCAAGAGCTGAACTACGCGGAAACCACAAACCCAAATCACACGAACCAGCAATATATCTAAAAATCCGCTTTACGGCCGACATGTGCGACTCTTTAGGATTCGATTGAAACCTCACACACAGACATACTGCATATTGAATATCGGGCCTGCTAGCAGTCAAATATAACAAGGATCCTATAATGCTCCTGAAAAGAGTTTGGTTGACAGATTTACCTTGGTTATCTTGATCAAGTTTCAAAGATGTGGACATGGGAGTAGGTTGTGGTTTGGTTATTGTCAAATTGAATTTCTTGAGCAGATCCATAGCATATTTCTTCTGGGTTATGAATAGACCATCAACTGTCTGAGTCACCTGCAATCCCAAGAAAAATGTTAACTCTCCCATAAGACTCATTTCAAACTCACTTTGCATCAATTTAGCAAATTTTTTACTTAGAGTGTCCTTAGTGGAGCCAAAAATGATATCATCTACATACACTTGAACGATTAGAATTTCCTTACCATTCAATTGTGTAAAAAGAGTTTGATCAACATTACCTCGTTTGAATCCATTTTGAATAAGGAAATCACTTAACCGTTCATACCATGCTCGGGATGCTTGTTTCAGACCATAGAGGGCTTTGTCCAGCTTGTACACATGGTCTGGATGCTCCGTATCTTCAAACCTCGGTGGTTGCTCCACATATACGTCCTCCTGGATATAGCCATTCAGAAATGCACTCTTAACATCTATCTGAAATAACTTTATGTTATTGCAGCATGCATATGCTAATAAAATCATCACTACCTCGAGTCTTGCTACAGGAGCAAAATATTCATCAAAGTCAATCCCAAGCTCTTGGCTATAGCCTTTGGCTACTAGCCTGGCCTTGTTCCTAGTCACCACTCCTTGATCGTTTGTTTTGTTTCGAAAGACCCACTTTGTTCCGATCACTGAGTGATTTCTAGGACATGGCACAAGGAACCACACTTTGTTCCTTTGGAACTGGTGTAGTTCTTCTTGCATAGCCATGATCCATGACTCATCTTGCAAGGTCTCTTCTATGGAGTGAGGTTCAAACTGGGAGAGTAAGGCTATGTAATCCATATTTTCAACTTCCCTGAAGGAGGCTCATGTTCTTATTCCTTCTTCTACATTGCCAATGACAACCTCTGGCGGATGATCTTTTACAAAAGTCCATTGCCTAGGTAGCTGAAGTTCAATTTGAGTTCGCTGATTTTCATCAGCATTTTGTTGTTCTTCACCACCTGGTTTATTGACTTTCTTTGACAACTCTTCGATATCATCATCTTCTGATTCTTCTTCCATGGCTCGGTTTATTATGTAGCATGCAGTGTTCACGGCTTCAGCCCAGAAATACCTCGGCAGGTTATTTTCATTTAGCATAGTTCTAGCCATTTCAACTAACGTTCTGTTCTTCCTCTCAACGACCCCATTTTGCTTGGGGGTCCTTGGTGCGGAGAAGTTGTGTATGTAGCCTTGAGCCCTGCAAAAATTGCTGAACTCATGGTTATCAAATTCCCTACCATGATTACTTCGCACGGTCTTGATGCACCATCCTTTTTCATTCTGAACCATCCTGCAAAATGTTCATCGTCAAATCTCATGGTTCTACACTCATACATATCATGGCCAAATCTTCCACAATAAAAGCATGTAGTGACCCTGTTATTTCTGTTTCTCCTCCTGTTCACATTCATAAATGAGTTATGCATATGTGTGTTGGACGTGGAGGAAAATAAGCTTCTTGAAACCCAAGGAGTCATGTGTGCTTTTGATTGTGATCTTTTTCTCTTTTCAAAGGTAAGGAGAGAACTTTTTTCATGAGGATCCACACAAGTGTTCATTACTTGATTCCCTTTTTTTAAGATAGCAAGAGCACTTTCAACTCATTTATCTCAATCATCAAGGTTTTAATTTTCTTTTCAGCTGTTTCTTTGGTTTGATTGCATGCAATTTTCTCCAACCTTTCTTGTTCTAATTCCCTCTTCAAGTCTTCATGCATTTTTACAAAAATGGATTGATCCTCACGCATGCATGAACTCTCTTCTTCAAATAATTCAATTTTGGACATAAGACTTTCATTTTCATGTTTGAGATCCTCATTTTCAGAATTCAAGGCATTGCAACTCTCACAAGAATCTTCAGCATGCATATCTTGCTCCATTTTCTTTTTCAGAAGTTTATTTTCAGATTTCAATTTTTTGCACTTTCCATATAGAGATTTATATGCAATTTGTCATTGTTCACAAGTAAGAGATTCGGATTCAGAATCTATCGCATTTGAGTTGTCCTCGTCTGCCATGAAACATAGATTCTGAACAAGCTCATCCAAGTCATCTTCACTTCCGGATCCTTCCTCATCCTCGTCGCTCCATGTGGCGACCATGGCTTTGGGCTTTTTGAATTTCCCCTTTTTGAATCTCTTCATTAAATCCGGGCACTCACCCCGCATGTGACCAGGTTTCTTGCATTCGTAGCATATTACTTTATCCTTCTTGCTGCTTTCATTTTTCTTATGACTTTGCCTTCTTGGTCCTTTTCTGAACTGACCACCGAACTTCCTGGTATTCTTGACAAATTTTCTTGCTCTTATGGTGATCATAGCAACAAGCTCCTCATCTTCAGTATTGGCCGTGGAGTCTTCCTCGCTTTCATCAAACTCTTGTGAGTTTCCCTTCAACGCCAATGTTGTGGTTGTTAGTGTTGGTGTGCTACAGGCCAATTTAGGGTCAGGTAGACCCGATATATGTACGATCTTATTCATTATTAATAAAGTGGTATTTGAGCGTAAATATGTGATTGTGTCACTTTACGTTGTCCCTAGGATATGTGGTTGTAAAGTCAACTCGAGATGGGATCTCGATTATGAGACTGACTTTACATGAACACATACCTTAAACTGTTCCTGGTTGGAGGGTAATCACTCGGGGACTTTGATTACCTATTAAACCAGTACACATGATGTGTCAGTGACCAGTCTCATGGTCATTGGTGCGGGGCACCAACACATATGTGTAGGTGTATATCCTTGGAGGATGTACACTGAACTGATCCGCTATTAGATCTTCAGATGGTTGATTATACCTAATGTCAACTGAAGATCCAACTGTCTCAGTAGCATCGTTGGTCCTTTGACCTGAGACATTGATCGAATCTTACACGAGGACTGGAATGGTTTAATTACTTAGCTAAGTGACTTTAACCATAAGTCATGAGTTGCCGAGTCATTAACCACTCCAGGATACGTGTGAAGATCATCAATGGTCAAGAGGGGATCGCTCACTGTCGGGTATATATCAGACAGTTAATGGGTCATGACATTGACGCTCCGTTAAATCCCTGGCCAGAGTCGTGTGAGTTCGTTTAGAACGGACGTCATACACTTTAAGGAGGTCATAGTCAAATGGCATGATCATGGGGTTTGACAGAAACCATACCCTCGATTGTACCAGACTCATAGAAGGAGCGAGGGATTATATCGATGCGATAACTGTGGAATTACAGGTACCAGACAGGCTGGTTTAAACACGGCGTCCTCTAGGATCACGCGGATTTGCTTGACCCAACGTGATCGAAGGTTCGGAATAAATTAAACTATTATTCGGCTCTAGTAGAAGTGAATAATACGTTTAATTTACTTCTAATTGGGAATTAGAAGTTAATGGGCCTTAAACTAGAGTGACTATGGGCCTAGAGGATCATACACAATGGATTCTTGGTTGACGGATTATTATTATACAAATGTATGTATTATTTCCTTTTAATTCCTTTTGGAAAGGAGTGTAAATGGAGCTTAATACATATGTATAATAGTAGAAATGATATATATACAGTTTCGATCTTTTGGAGCCCTTTCAGAAATGGCCAAAACTCTATGTATATGGCATCCTACGTGAGCTCATTCGATCTCTTCCCTTTGGCTAATCAAGCACTTAGGCTTAAGAAAGAGGATTAGCTTTCCCCCCCTTCCTCCCTCTCGCTCTCTCTCTCCAGAAGGTGAAAGGGTCGGGGAAGGTCCGTGTCATGGGTGCCGTCGCTGCGCAAGGGTCCGTGTGGATCTGCTCTAGAGGCCGCGCATCTGTGCCGCTCGGTATTCTACATCGGGCTTTGCGGATAACGTCGTTCCGCGTAAGGTATAAATACGCAACCCGTAGTTAGGGGTTGGGGCATCGAAACACCGATTAGAGCAGAGATCTAGGATTCCATAGCACCGGGATCGGGCAAAATAAAATTTTGTTATCAGCTGCGTTGCCCGATGGTGCTGTGCGAAACCATACAGTGGCTACCTTCTTCTTTTTGTTGTCCTCCTCGCTCCTTTTGATGTTGATTTCGTATGTCATCGGGGAGCCAACTAATTCGTCCAAAGTCAGGATGCCGAGATCTTTTGAATCTTCAATTACTGTGGCCTTTGTGTGCCACTGAGGTGATAGAGATCTCAGTACCTTCCTTACAAGATCTCGGTTTGAATACTCTTTGCCAAGAGCCTTCAAACCATTTGTAATTTCCATCAGCCTCGCGAACATTTCAGAGATGGATTCGTCTAGCTTCATCATAAACAGCTCATAATCTCGGACCAATAGATTTGCTTTGGTCTATTTGACTTCAGAAGTTCCTTCATAGATCAAGCGTAGTTTGTCCAACATTTCCTGTGCAGAGGAACACATAGAGATACGTGAGTATTTATTTGGATGAATAGCACATTGAATTATATTCATGGCCTTAAAGTTAGCTGAACAATTATTGATATGTTCATCATCCCAATCTTCTTCATTGTCAGGTAACTTATAAGGGCCTTTATTGATCACATTCCACACATCATACTCTTGAGCATGCAGGAAAACATACATTCTGTGATGCGGGACGAGACCACGGACATGACAAGCTCGTGATTGCCCCTTAACGAGGGAAGCGTCGGATGTGCGCGGTTGAGAAACCGGCAATGAGCTAGGGTGATCGGCTCTCTTTTGTGCCCGGATCGGGTCACGGGACGGTCACGTACTCTCTCGCAGCAGCGGTAATGAACATATAAAGTGAGCTACATATCCCTACACATGCTCTCTAGCAGCGGCATAAACAAATATATATGAAGTAAGTAAAATGCCGAGAAGGGAGCGAATGCGATACCTCCACGCGCTCGGCGTGGGGAAGACAGACCCGGCCGAAACTTGTACTCCCGGGATAAATATTACACAATGATGACAACAATGAAATATCACCCACTTCACGCAGGGAGGTAAAGGGCTACACAACTGGGCCCAGGAGGATCGAATTCGGGTTGACGGGCGGCTTCTCGCGTCTCTTCGGCAGCACCCGAACTTGTGGCTGTGGGGCCCACGTGCTGTCCGGAGGGGCCGTGTGGGACCCGATGGAACCGCTGTAGTGGGGACACTTAGGGAAGCGCTCCCCAGACTGGCGGCACGCTGGTTCACCGGTCGGAGGCCGGGCGGCTCCGTTCGGCACCGGTCGAAATGACCGGCCACGGATCTGCTGGTTCTGTTTTCCGGCACGCGCTCCGACGACAACGGACGCTGCGATCAACCTCAACGTTGGAATGCGACGAAACTGGCGCCGTTGGAAAGATGCTTCGAAGGGCTTCAACCCAAGGTGATTATAGAAAAATAATCAAGCCTGTACTTCTTATTGGTGAATTTTGAAGGTTACTGTTGTACAGTTCCTGAAATCTCAGGTCAGTAGAGAACGTTCCTGTGGATTGCCTTTGACCGCGAGGTAGACGTCCGAATCTGGGGTTGTGTTCTTCAGAAAAGTTGTGGGAAATCAGGTTACGAAACCAGAACTATTTTTGGATCTGGATTTGGAGGTGGTGGTGATTTGTTCTGATTTTGGAGGTGGAGGGTGGTCGGATCTGGGATCTGACTGACAACACTGTAGCTGAGGAAGAACACGAATTTTTAAAAATAGATAGAAGGCTGATAAAAAATTAAGAAACTTTGTGGATGTAGGGGGTGATGGACAGAACTCCCAGTAAAATTGGGAGGGTTTGGACAAATCAAAAAGATGGTCGGAGGGGGAGAACTCAAAGGTTCTGTCACTGTAGATAGAAACCTGGCAGATCTGGGATGACAGGTTGGACGAAAATGTAAAAATACTAAACGACAGATTTTGGGCGTGAAAATTTAGGTGGCACTTGGGATGCAAGGGTAGAACACACCATAAAAATGGAAGCTTGAGATCTTCACGTTGTGGAGAGCAGATATTCGGACAACAAGCCTCTATCCAAGATGGACAGAACACCAAAGGCAGCTCCGCGGCGGCGTGATGGCAGCACGGACGGCGGCGGAGGCGGCACCGATGATCACCGGAGGTGGGGGGAAGAAGATATCACTCTAGAATGGGGGTTGGGGATGAAGAAACCAGGGAGAGAGAGAGGAGAGGTTGAAATTCTCCAAGAGAGGGGTTCTTGCACAATGATTTTTTCACTTTCATTAATTCAATCAATTGGAAAATACAAGCTATATATAATAAATGTAAAAAGACACTAAATGCCCATAGATCTGGGGTTTTGAAGGGCATATCAGGGAGTTCCTAAATATTTCTCCCATGTGGTCAAAACACTTAATGTCTATTTTAATCTAACTTAGACCAATTCTATTCAAACCTACCTAATTTTCACCAACCAAGCCTAATAAGGCCAAAGGAAGAGGGCGCCCCCTTCATGGGCCTCCCTTGGGCCAAGTATGGTTAAAGGCCATGTAACAAGCCCACTAACCATGCTAGACTCTTCCACCCTTGGTGGCCCATGAGAGGGAGAAGCCTATTTGGGCCCAAGTGGCTATTAAGGTCCATGATGATGGCCTTAAGACCCAATATGGAATAAGCTCCTAATGGACTCTACTAATGGCAACCTAGCCATGGACTATACATTACAAATGGCCTAATGACTTGTTATAAGCCTTACAAGGAGCCCAAATGAAAGAAATTACACAATTACAATCTCATACAAGCCAATACACACAATACAACCCATAAGCTCTTGATGTCCTCATCAATTCTCCCCGGGTGGGAGGAACTCGACCCCGTCGAGTAGGGGTAGGGATGCTCGAATACTCCGGCGGATCCGTCACCGTTCCAAGTAACACGGGTACGCTCCACTCCAAATGATCGTCACCTGCTCATTCCATATATACTCGATATGCGCGACTGCTATGGGCTAAAGGTGGACACTCCGAGTGGGGCACTCTCAAAAGGGAAGGAAGCAGCTCGAAGACTCACTAGAAATCACCGCTGAGTCCCTTTAGGTGACTGATCCGGGTATAGATGTAGAACCGATCCCATACTCATCGAGTGAGTCCACTCGCCTCTTACTCATAAGAGAACGACAACGAGCTTGCACAAGACGCATGCAGACAAACAAATGACACACAAATCAAACAAACCACACAAATAAGAAACTGACTCACGCATGACTCTAGACACACCTATTGTTAGTCCGACCTGTACATAGGTGACGGCAGACCAGGACACCCGAATGTGTGCCATGCATGCATGTTATGTAACCGGAGATGGGTGGTATGGGGAACACCTAAACATCCAAGTATGACCCAGTCATGCATGGACGGCCCTTTAGATTTAGGAGACTTGAGTGGGCTAGGAAAGTCGGGTGTGGAAGAGCCGGGTGTAGGTGTATCGTGGATGGGCTTGGTGGGTATGGAGGACCCGACCCGTAGGAAAGGGGTAGGAAGGTGGACTTCCCCGAAGAAGTGAAGGGAATATGAAGGGTCTAGGGATCCACTAGGGAAGGGGTCAAAGGG
Organism: Amorphophallus konjac; assembly: GCA_022559845.1. Taxonomy (NCBI): domain Eukaryota; kingdom Viridiplantae; phylum Streptophyta; class Magnoliopsida; order Alismatales; family Araceae; genus Amorphophallus; species Amorphophallus konjac. The sequence goes on from CM040125.1 coordinate 83,124,243, forward strand.
ATCAAAGAAGGTATGACCCCTTATGGTGGGTTCCAACATGACATGGTCCCAATCGTGAAATTCTTGAAGGTGCGGGTGGTCACCTTCCTCCGTCATGGTAGATGGGACCGTGTATAGGAAATATGACTCCTCCCTCGGGAGCAAAGTCATGAAGTCGGGCTCATCCGATAGCGGGAGAAGTAGAAGAACCTCCGTGGTGACACAACCCACGGTGCACTCGGAGGTAATGGACCCGAAGGCCGGATGGGTGAAGCTACGACTCGTGGGTTGGTCGAAACCTCGGGCCAACATATGTGTCAATTGCCATTGCCAACCAAAACCAAGGATAAGGTCACCCAACGTGTCAACATGGTGACGAGATCGGAACGTAGTATGGTAGGAGTTGGCGGGCACTAAAGGTAGGGTAGGGTCCATAGACGGGTAAGGGAGTGGGACCAAGCCATCCTTGAGCCAACTAAGAAGCGGCTCGGCTATGTATAATGTACCCGTTAGAAATACGAGCGGCTCGGGATGAGGTGGCTCCAAGCGCGAATCCGAAGGTGGAGTGGGCCGCTGGGGCTGGGTGGCTGGACATACGGGGTCCCTAAGGGTGATCTTACCGGGTAGGTAAGGTGGGCATAAGGTGTAAGTCCTCTTGTCCCGGTCAAGATTGGCCATTCTCTCTCCTAACCACTTTTGCCCTAAAATGATGCATGAACCAGCAAGTGTGTCGATTCTGCACCATGCACCATCGGTGTAGAGAAGAGATCCGATCCTCTTATAGAACTCAACAAAAGCAAAATCACCATCGTGGACAATCTCGCCTGTCTTGGAGAGAGACTCCACGATGTCAAGAGAAACCCAATTACCCGACTCCCTATCGGTGAAATGGAGTTCCGTTGTGGACCTGTTGGGTAGAGCGACTTTCATAGTGAGAGGGGTAAAACCAAGGGCTCGGTCCATGAGGACATTGACTTTGGCCACAAAGGTTGACCACTCGGATGTATGGTCTTAGGGAACGGCCATGGGTAGCGGACATGGACATGCATACACACGGTGACAAGACACTAGAACGACTATGCAAGTTTGGAATGCATGCACACTAAGGACCCTAGACGTAAACCAAGACTCGGTACGTGGCGGAGATAAGCGATCCGAAGACCACTCGCGCAAGTGTGTGGCCTTCCCGATAGGCGTAGCCTAGCGTTCGGACAACACCTTTTGATATACCGAGTAAAGGGATGCGATGCAAAAAGACACTTTTTTTTGTTTTGAAACAATGATGACCCTAAACACGACTAGACGTAAATGACTAATGACTAGACGTAAATGACACCTTTTTTTTTGGACACCCTAGACTCAACTCGCTCTGATACCAAATTGATGCGGGACGAGACCACGGACACGACAAGCTCGTGATTGCCCCTTAACGAGGGAAGCGTCGGATATGCGCAGTTGAGAAACCGGCAATGAGCTAGGGTGATCGGCTCTCTTTTGTGCCCGGATCGGGTCACGGGACGGTCACGTACTCTCTCGCAGCAGCGGTAATGAACATATAAAGCGAGCTAGATATCCCTACACATGCTCTCTAGCAGCGGCATAAACAAATATATATGAAGTAAGCAAAATGCCGAGAAGGGAGCGAATGCGATACCTCCACGCGCTCGGCGTGGGGAAGACGGACCCGGCCGAAACTCGTACTCCCGGGATAAATATTACACAATGATGACAGCAATGAAATATCACATACTCCACGCAGGGAGGTAAAGGGCTACACAACTGGGCCCAGGAGGACCGAATTCGGGTTGACGGGCGGCTTCTCGCGTCTCTTCGACAGCACCCGAACTTGTGGCTGTGGGGCCCACGTGCTATCCGGAGGGGCCGTGTGGGACCCGATGGAACCGCTGTAGTGGGGACACTTAGGGAAGCGCTCCCCGGGCTGGCGGCACGCTGGTTCGTCGGCCGGAGGCCGGGCGGCTCCGTTCGGCACCGGTCAGAATGACCGGCCACGGATCTGCTGGTTCTGTTTTCCAGCATGCGCTCCGGCGACAACGGACGCTGCGATCAGCCCCGACGTCGGAATGCGACGAAACTGGCACTGTTGGAAAGATGCTTCGAAGGGCTTCAACCCAAGGTGATTACAGAAAAATAATCAAGCATGTACTTCTAATTGGTGAATTTTTAAGGTTGCTGTTGTACAGTTCCTGAAATCTCAGGTCAGCAGAGAACTTTCCTGTCGATTGCCTTTGACCGTGAGGTAGACGTCCGAATCTGGGGTTGTGTTCTTCAGAAAAGTTGTGGGAAATCAGGTTACGAAACCAGGACTTATTTTGGATCTGGATGTGGAGGTGGTGGTGATTTTTTCTGATTTTGGAGGTGGAGGGTGGTCGGATCTGGGATCTGACTGACAACACTGTAGCTGAGGAAGAACACGAATTTCTAAAAATAGATAGAAGGCTGATAAAAAAATAATAAAATTTGTGGATGTAGGGAGTGATGGACAGAACTCCCATGAAAATTGGGAGGGTTTGGACAAATCAAAAAGATGGTCGGAGGGGGAGAACTCAGAGGTTCTGTCACTATAGATAGAAACCTGGCAGATCTGGGATGATAGGTTGGACGAAAATGTAAAAATACTAAACGGTGGATTTTGGGTGTGAAAATTTAGGTGGAACTTGGGATGCAAGGGTAGAACACACCATAAAAATGGCAGCTTGAGATCTTCACGTTGTGGAGAGCAGATATTCATACAAGAAGTCTCTATCCAGGATGGACAGAACACCGAAGGCGGCTCCGCGGCACGGACGGCGGCGGCGGCGGCACCGATGATCACCGGAGGTGGGGGGAAGGAGATATCACTCTAGAATGGGGGTTGGGGATGAAGAAAGCAGGGAGAGAGAGAGGAGAGGTTGAAATTCTCCAAGACAGGGGTTCTTGCACAATGATTTTTTCACTTTCATTAATTCAATCAATTGGAAAATACAAGCTATATATAATAAATGTAAAAAGACACTAAATGCCCATAGATATGGGGTTTTGAAGGGCATATCAGGGAGTTCCTAAATATTTCTCCCATGTGGTCAAAACACTTAATATCTATTTTAATCTAACTTAGACCAATTCTATTCAAACCTACCTAATTTTCACCAACCAAGCCTAATAAGGCCAAAGGAAGAGGGCGCCCCCTTCATGGGCCTCCCTTGGGCCAAGTATGGTTAAAGGCCATGTAACAAGCCCACTAACCATGCTAGACTCTTCCACCCTTGGTGGCCCATGAGAGGGAGAAGCCTATTTGGGCCTAAGTGGCTATTAAGGTCCATAATGATGGCCTTAAGACCCAATATGGAATAAGCTCCTAATGGACTCTACTAATGGCAACCTAGCCATGGACTATACATTACAAATGGCCCAATGACTTGTTATAAGCCTTACAAGGAGCCCAAATGAAAGAAATTACACAATTACAATCTCATACAAGCCAATACACAATACAACCTATAAGCTCTTGATGTCCTCATCATTCTGTTTTTCCAATATGTGTAGTTAGTTCCATCAAAAAATGGAGGCCTGTGTACTGAAAGCCCTTCGGGCATCATCCCTCTGTTTGCCATGATCTAGGATTAAGCTCTGCGACCGTGTGGTCGACTCAAACAGAGACCAGGCTCTGATACCAATTGTTGGGTCCCGAAGGGAGGCAATCAAGAGGGGAGGGGTGAATTGATTGGCCAAATAATAAAAATATTACTAATTGAAATGCTAGTAGGAAGGAAAACCACACACTAGAAAGAATTCTAGTTAAGTAAACACTCAGCCTTACCCGAACAAGATCTCTCTTGCGTGTACACGAAGTAAAAATATGAATTCTACGACGGAGAAAGAAAACGCTCAGCTAACCGTGAATCCCACTCGTTCAAACCACGAAGAACAAACCACAAAGGAGGCACAGAATTTTTAGGTGGTTCGGGTACACAAATGTGTCTCCTACGTCCACCCCTCACACATGAGGATTAATGCTCCACTATGGGGTGAGCCACACACATGCTGTAACGACAGCCAACACACACACGCGGTAGCCTATCTCGGTCACCACACACACACACACACACACACACACACACACACACACACACACACACACACACACACACACACACACACACACACACACACACACACACACACACACACACTCGTATCACAGATCACGAGCATACACACAAATGTGTTTCAAGATGTTCAAGGATTACAGCAGATGTTCAAGATCAATCAGCAAAGATTTGAGAAGATTGGTAGTGGTTTAGAGCTCCCCCTTTTTCTCCTTTGAAGGTATTTGAATGCTCCTGCAGTTTGAGGACGGTTCTTGAAAGAAGATGAACGATTCTCGCAAGAACGAGGTTGTAACTTGATTTTCCATGCAGCTTCCAGTAGATGATTGATTGAAGACTTGAATCCACCTTTCTCTCTTCACATACAAGCTCGGAACAACGTGGGAGAAGCCCTGGAGCGGCTGCTTGCATCCTGCACCTGCAGAGTTTTGAGAGAGAGCTCAAAAATGAAAAGATAGATCTCTCTTCTTAGGTTTGAAGCCATAGAGATGGCTATATGCAACCAGGACGGTCAAGGGACACGTTTGGGACAAGATCCCCGAAACCTGGAGTAAAATAAGGCGGATTAAGGGAGAGATTTGACGCGGAATCCGCAGACAAAAGAAGTCCAAAAAAGTGGCTCCGTAAAGGTGTCGACACCATGTGTCGACACCTTGGGCAAAACACTAACCATAAGCTTGAAAAATAAACCTAGACAATGGGTGTCGACACTTGGTGTCGACACCTGATGTTCAGGTTAGCAGATAGAAGCTGCCAGAACCAGTTTTGAGTAGGTGTCGACACCTGGTGTCGAACCTCCAAAACTGGTTGCTGGGAACACATTCTTCCAGAAGGCCCAGTAACCCAGAGAAAGAGAATAATATACCAACTTCTTCAGAGTTAAAAAGCATGATGAAATGTGAATTGTGGGAAGCTCTCCGAACCTGTAAAAATGCCAAGTAAACGTCAGATTGATACACATCATAGAGCTTACAAAAAATAACCATTCATTTCAACTCTCTTTAATGAAAGTAGGACTTAAAAGATATTACCAAGATAGGCCAATTCAAAATAGATTCCATTTCCCATTTGAATGAAAGATCCATAACAAACCACATATAAATGTTTCCTTCATCAGTTTGCCTGAATTCACCATCGGTCTTCAGTTTGCTTGCTCATTTGATAAATTGATCATTCACAAAGCATTTTGAGTATAAACCAATCTTCACCACACGATCAAAAAGATATTCATAAGAGTAGGAAGCTAGTTCACTCTAAACCATGATCACACATTACATTCATTAATCATCAAAATATATACATCCATGCATCATAACATCGGGGTCAAACATGTATTTATTCATTATAGCATCTTTTCCTATTGCTAATCCTTCGGTGGCGATCACGGTTCACTCAGATTTTTCATCGTCCCTTTCCCTTATTCATGCTCTCATTGATTATACGCATGTTTACACGCTCATAGTTTGGGGGCAGGGTAGATTAATCCATCCACATCTCTATTTTTTTGGCGATCACGGTGGACAACCTAGTGCCCATAGCGTTGTTAATGCTCTTCTGTGAGTTGGGTGGGTGTTCGTGCATGTTTGGGTAGTATTCCTTTCATTTTTCCACTGTTCTGTTCAGTTTCGGTTCTGGCAGAGGGTAGCGGTCCTCCACAGGGCCGCCAAACACTGGTAGCAGCCACCCCAGGACTGCCACACATCTCTGGCAGGATAGCGGCCTTCCCAGGGCCGCCCAGCACCTTGGCGGTCCTCCAGTAGACCGCCACTATGTTAGAAACGGTCATCCAGTGACCTCTACTTGGTTCTGGTAGGATAGGCACACTGCTCACAGGGGCCCTGTTCATTCATGCATAACTTTGTCTCCTGACATCGGATTGGGCTTATTCTTGTTTTGTTGTATTGTCCTTTGTATTGTCTTTACATCCATATAAAGTTTGCATCATTTGGACGTCATTTGCATATTTAAAACCTATATTCATTTTTGTATTTTGTGCATCAAGTTTGTTGACAGACCCGGGACAGATCCACATGCATGTTTTCTTTACTGATTTATATTACCTTCCAGGGTTTGTTTAGACTGTTCTTTGGTTCCATTGCAGAGTCTTTTGTATTACCTTCACGTCCATATATTATTTGCATGCATTAGATTCCATTTTCATTGTTAAACATTGCCTTCATTTTTGCATTTTATGCATAAAATCCACTTGTAGGTCCGGGGGCAAACACAAAGGTACGTTGTTCTTTTGTGATTTTTCATATCTTCTAGTACCTAGTTGTCCCTATTTCTGGTCTTGCATTATTGTTCTTCATATGTTCTTACATTTTTCATGCATTTTGTTATGTTTGCATAATTTTATTATTGTCTTGATTTGTTAGTTTTAGGCTAGAAATTGCATGCACTCTGGTGCACATAGGATCATGCATATTTGCACATTGTAGTTGCATTCCCCCTTGGTAAGTGATCCTCTCGCTCCCATATTCCTTGGGCTCGACTAGGTGATCTTATCCGAGACCTCCGTAAGTCCCCGCGAGTCGTGAATTCCCACACGGACGCCGGGCCAATTGTACCTTTCCACCCCTTAGGCTTGTATTTTACATACGTTGTGAGGGAGTTAACCTTAATCACCTAAAGTTTGGACCTTATTCCCATAGGATACTTATCTTGAGGGAATTATGCTCAATTCAAATCATTAAAAGGCCCACCAAAACTTTGACAATAAAATATTTCCCATCATATTAACTTGTTTGACTTTGAAATCATTGATATTGTTTGTGTTGTTTGGGCTTGTCCAAGCCAATTTGTGGTGTTTTGTGTTGCATCCCCCATCATTCATATAGGTTTTGTTGTTAGGCCCATTTAGGCTAGCCCATTTTGTGTGTCCATTGTCTAGTCTCATTATCCTAGGTCCTTTTTATCCCTTTGCATTATTGAGCCAGTCCCCCTCCTTGATCTTCGAGCCCTTACTTCCCTCATTGTATTTCCCTAATTTTCCTTGTATTAAGTCTCCACTTGCCCTCATGGACCCAACCCCTTGTATCCTCCTTCATCTTCCTATTCCCGCGTGGATTCCTCTTCCCACGTGGGTCCATCTCCTTGTGGCCTCTCCGACCCGTCGGATGAATAAGCCAATTTCATGGCCCACTTATCATGCCTTGTTTGCCAAATGGACTAGGCCCAGGCCCAAAAGCTCATTACAAATCACCTTAATGAGCCTCGTCCTTCTCTTAATGGGCCTTCTTCTCTTAGTGGGCCTTATTCCCTCAATGGGCCTCGTTCTGTTAATGGGCCTCATCCTTCTAACGGGCCTCCCTCTTCTTCGCTTAATGGGCCCTCTTCTACTCTTAATGGACCCCCTTCCTTTAACGGGCCTTCTCATTCTCTTAGTGGGCCTACTCTTCTTAATGGACTCACTCCCCCTACCCATGTTGTTACTGGCCCGATGGGTCCCCATGTTCATGATCCTTTTAGGTCAATGCATCCTTCTACTCCTGGAATGGGCCTTCCTTATTCTTCTCAATCCGGATCTTCTTATCCGGCCCAATATCATCATCCTGGTTCATATTCACAATCTCTTGCTCAAGTTGGCCCACATTCTTCTCGATCTCTCCCTACACAGGAGATGATTGCTCAAGTCCAACGCCAGTTTGATGAACTTCAACGTTGGATCGATCCCAGATCCTCCTTAAGTGTCCCGCTCGCATTTCAAAATCTTTAGCTTCCGCCACCCTCTCAAATTCCTACTTATCGCCGTTATAGTGGAGTCGGTGACCCATATGTGCACTTGAAGGAGTTCATTTATGAGTCGGCCCAATTTTGACATGACCAACGTTTGATGGCATATTTGTTCGATCTGTCATTGGAGGGTCCCGCTCGGGATTGGTTCTTTTCTCTTCCACAAGAGCAGATCGTGAGTTTTCAAACTATGCAAGAAAGATTTATTCAGCACTATCAGGACCAGGTTTGGCCCAAGTATTCTATGGTGGACTTGGCCCATGAGAAGATGAAGTCCGAAGAGAATTTCTGCACCTTTGCCGACCACTAACGTCGCATCGCTGCGCAAGTCTAGGGGCATATTCCGGAGGGAGAGCTGTCACGTCCCGAGATTTTGCAGCGGAAACAATCAGGAACGTGAACAACCGGCAAGAGAAGCCTCAAGTGACAATAATAATCAGAGCGTAAATCATTCACACATAATATGAATAGAAACAATAATTGATCAAAAATCTGACTTTTATTGATAACAATCACCTAGTACATGATCTTGACTGGTTGACTAACTGGACTCAATAAAGTGAAAATTACATATTTGACTCTTGACTAGACTAACTATGGCTTCTCTCGAACCATCAATCACTCTCGGATCCATCACTTGAGTAATCTGAATCCAACCCGCTAGAATTTCCTAAAAAAGAATGGAAAGTAGGGTAATGAGCACACTTGCCCAATAGGTATCTTCGTATCAACATGTAGGTAATATTTAAGTAATTAACATTTTGGCTCTAGAGAATAAGATAAATCATGCAAATACGATAAAACATGTGAATAAAGCAAGCGACGATAAGATCATGATAGATGATGAGAAATGATATATGAACAAGATCAAGTTGACTATAACAAGAACGTCACTTGGCCTTTCACAAGCAAGAATATGCTTGCATGTATCAAGAACGCACTTTCACTTTTCACTTTTCATAACCATAAAGGTTATGCACTAGAATGTCATGTAAGTATGTAGTAATTCAATCATGAGATAGTCACTTAGATTCCTCGTGAATTTCACTTATTTATAAAGAAAGTACACCCAGCGTAATGTGATGCTAGTAGCATCATACCCCATGGTTTATAGTATGTTTCCGACAATCAGTCGAGAGGACTAGCATAGAGCCCTGGGACACAATCAGCGCCCGAACTGCATCTTCACGTATAAATCAAGCCACTTTCACGAGTATAACAAGAAAGTACGGTCAATAACTCAATTCTAAATAACAAGTTTCATGATCAAGTAATCAAGGTATAGAACGTACCAAAGTTGACATAAGATATCAAAGAAAGATTTAAAGTATATTATGCTATGGCGATAGACCGGCAGCATAACGGTACATTCTTTAACTCTCAAAATTACTTAGGTATCTTTAGAATAATGTGACATGTTCTAGATAATCAATTGGACCATCTAGGAACATAGGAAAATCAACCCTTGAGTCAAACCCCGGGTTAATCAAACTCATGACATTAGCGGTCGTTTACCGGACCGTTTCTTGATCATGGCGGTCTGAACTAAGATAGTTCGATATTTTGAAAATAGGACATCTGGAGTCTTTAGCGATCAAGTGGAGAACCATTTAGGATCTGTTAGCAGTCTAGTGAATGGCCGCTAGCAGACTCTGGCGGTCAACTAGATGGCCGCTAAGGGTCCAGAATATAAAACTCCGGTATAAGTGCTTTCTAGACAATTGGGCTTTAATGGTACAACTAGCTCGGCGTCCTAGTGGGAATCCCAAGCTCACGGTGTCTTACGGAGGCCTTGAAATAAGATTTCCTAGTCCGTTGGAAGGTATATCCAAAGGAGAGGTCATCATGTCCAAGATTGTGTTCCTAATGTGCAAAAAGTGTAACTAATGACAACATGTTGGGATATGTGCCATGTACTTAAGAAATGACTCTTAGAAGAGAGAGAAAATCGTGATAAAATAGTGATCAAGTTAAATCATGAATCCTCTAATTAAAATATGTATTTAATTACAAGAGTATATTATTTTGGTCATAAATTAACATAAGTTAAAAATACTACCAATGTGCACAAAACATGAAATCTATTATGATGAACCAGAAATTTAACTAAGTATTGGAAAATAGTACTTAAAACAGGAATAAAACTTAGTTAACTGGGCTTATTATATCATAACTGTTGGCCCAGACTAGATGGCGGACAAGAAGGGGGGTTGAATTGTCCCCTTGACCTAGATGGCAGATTTAAAAAATTCTCTTTACTGAACACATTGGAATTAAATATCAACTACTTGATTAGCCTAAACACATATGAGATTTAACAGGTTCTCTCAATCTTTCCGATCTCACTCGTAATAACAATGCAAATGTTAGAGAAAATTATGCCTAGTACGAATAACAGAAGTAGCAGTGTGCAGTGGTGTAGTGAGTAAAAATCTATTAAACTAACCTGTGAAGCGAGATAGAAGAAAGGGACAAACACACAGGCAATCACAAAGGACACGGAGATTTTTAGGTGGTTCGGGACCACAAGGGCTCCCTACGTCCACCCCTCACCCAACCGGGTGAGGCTTCACTACACGCTACTTTCGTAGCAACACGGGGATGAACCCCAACCACACACACACACACGCTGCTTCCGCAACAATATCCACACACGGGGAAAATACCCCAACAAGCTGCCACTGCAGCACACACACCCACACACAAAATCGGGGAACTCGCCCCGGACAATAAGCACACACCGAGATGCAGCTCCGTACACGATCCACAAGGGACGAACAATCACACACACACAAGCCGCAATGCCCGCGGCACAATAACTCCACAACCGTTCACCGACGGTTCACACACTCACAGACATGATGTTTAGAAACGAATGATATGATCAATATAACTTTAGAAACCTAAAGAGATTGACTCCATTAAGCACAAAAAGGATGTAGAAATAAATTCCTATCGAAGAACAAGGGCTATAGAATGTCTTCTCTATGCCACGGGTCGGAGGGTAGCCGGATGATGACGTTGAGAGTGTCCTCTTGATCCCCTTGATGATCCGCTCCTTTTCTTCTTCTTCCACGAGCTCCAATTCTCTCAATTTTCCTCATGATTCTCTCAATTTTCATGTAGAAATTTGTGTCCCATGAAGTGTTAAAAAGAATTTCTGAAATCCTTATCAATCAAAGTCATATGCATCATTTTGGAATAATGTATGGGTAATTGCTTCGGATGTAGAAGATGAATTTGCCTATACACAGTTATGACTCCCCCTAAATGTATGCACATTTGAAATGAATCATCCTCCTTTGTATATGTCACTTTTCACAAATGATTAAAATCACTGCATTTTATATAGCAAGGAGGTGAGGTCTTAGAAGATTTGCAAGGAATTGTGTTCTAAAATTATATACATGCATTCAAGCAAGGATATAGCAAACTATTCAAACAAAGTGATTTTCGGTATGCGGCGGGGAACATAGGTCCGAAGACCACCATCACGCATAGTGAAAGCTTCCGGCTAGACATAATCCAACCTTCCACAAACACTATTTTATATACCGAAAAATCATAGCAATCAAGCACACGAATATGAAGTATATGCAAGTATATGCATGTAACTTGAAGATGTGATTGAAAATTTTTTCATATTCACAAGTATGAAAAAATATGTATGATATGTGCAATGAGTATCATGCAACTAAGCGTGTAAGCTGTATATGCAAGAGTGAACCATTATTTACAAGATGTGTGTAAAAGTGTGAAAGACTTTATGCACAGAACAGAACATTCAAAAACTAGACATATTCACAAGATGTGAAATAGAGAAGTATGTCCAATTTGTCTAAACATAGAGTTCACAAACATATCATTATTTCAGGAGTTGCTTATAAGTGTGAAAACACTTTATGAGAAGAGTAAAGCATTTGAAGACAGAATTTATTCACATGGAGTGAAAACAGAAGTGATCAAGTCATTCTGACATGGAACTCAAAAATTCTCAAGATTTCCAAAAGATACCATAACCAGTGAACTAAGTTGGAAGCATTTTTTCTCGAAACATAAATTTTACCTTTTTCAGATTTTTCAAAGAGAACCATGTGAGACAAAAATTTCAAAACAAATCATTTTCTTCCTCACCTTGAGATCCCAATGTTTATTAATTTCTTCGACCTCAAGGTACCCCTGCAAAATAGATTCTCAAGTTGGATGTTTGGGTACCCAAACCATCTTGGGTCCCGAGGGGTTAGTCCTAACAGGAACAGATGGATTCTTGTATCTCCTAGCAAACCAATCATCATCATTTCTCATGATGGAACAATCGTCCATTGAATGACCATTCTTACCACAATAATAGCAATTGAAAGATTTTCCTTTCAAAAACCAATTGTCATCATTTTTCATTACATGACAATCATTCATCACATGTCCATTTTGACCACAGTAATGACAGGAAAAATTCTTTCTGAGAGACCATTCATCATCATTTTTCGTAATGAAGCAATTTTCAAAAACATGTCCATGCAATCCACAGTAATAGCAATGAGCATTGAAGGTTTTCTTCATTGGTTTATCAAGATTGTTAGGCTTATCAACAATTTTCAATTGTGACTTCAATGCTTCATTATCATCAAATTCCATCAAGGAACAATCATACATGTCATGTCCATATTATCCACAATAATAGCATGAAACATTCCTCCTTCTACTTGGTGCATGATTATGTTTAACAACAGGGGATTTTGAATGCACAGAAGAGCAATCAACAACATCTTTTTGTTTTTCAATTTCTTTATCACACAAGGACAAAGATTCATTCACATTCATAATTTCATTTTCTAGTTTCATGATTTGCAAATGAGAGTTAGCAATCTCTTGTTCACATGAAACAATTTTCTCATTCAACAAGCAATTAACTGTTTTGTGACTTTCAATTTCTTGTTCAAGAATATGCAGTTTGTCACAATCATCAACGATCACACTTTTTCCTTTTTCAACCTTTTCAAGATTTTTTAATCTACTTTCGAGTAAGGAAATTTGAATCAACAAAGCACTATTTTTATTTTGGAGTTTTTCAAATGAATTTTTATTCATAGAAGTGTGTTCAAGTTCATTCATTTGAAGACTCGCATTTTGACCAACCATTCTACCTATTATTTCATTGTTTTCAAATTTATCATTCAAATTCTTGAAGCTTTCTATTTCCTTCCTAAGTTCCTTCAACTTTTCAGACTCATCATTAATCACCCATTTTCCCTTTTGATAGACAGAGAGCTCATCACTCAATGCCTTAATTTGTCCATTCAACTTTTCATTTTCCTCTCTCAAACAACAAATTTTATCTCTATGCATTTCAACATCAGCGAAGAGAGATTCATTCACATTTTTGAGTTCTAAGCATTTCTCACATAAAGTATTTTTATGAAAAGGATTTTCAAGTTTCTTCTTGAGCTTTTTATTTTCAGATTTTACTGTTTTATGTCTTTCAAGCAACTCATCATAGGCATCCATTAATTCTTCAAAACTTAATTCATCATCAGAATTTGAGTCAGAAGATACCTCCTTGGATTCTAGGCCTGAATGATCATCCTCACTATTTACCATCATGCAAGCATCTTCTAGCCCTCCTTCATGAAGCTTGATCAGTTGATCCATTATTTCTTTGATCGAGCTACAATCAAGAACAAACGGAAATTTGTTAGAGTCAATTGCAGCTTTAAGAGAATTCAAAACAAAAAGATTATCAGAGTTCATTTTCCTATGTTCATCAGTCCACCTTAGTTCATTTTTGGGTAAGACATGTGGAGCATGAGAGATTAATTTTATGAGTTTCGGATCAATCCCAGAAATCCAAACACACAATTTTTCAAGCCATGATGTAAAGTCAAAACCATCAAAGACAGGAACTAAATTTAGACTAGCCATCATAAAAAGATCTTTTCTCCTAGACCGTGAGGTCCGCTGAATAAAAATCAGAGACTGGGCTCTGATACCAATTGTTGGCCCAGACTAGATGGCGGACAAGAAGGGGGGTTGAATTGTCCCCTTGACCTAGATGGCAGATTTAAAAAATTCTCTTTACTGAACACATTGGAATTAAATATCAACTACTTGATTAGCCTAAACACATATGAGATTTAACAGGTTCTCTCAATCTTTCCGATCTCACTCGTAATAACAATGCAAATGTTAGAGAAAATTATGCCTAGTACGAATAACAGAAGTAGCAGTGTGCAGTGGTGTAGTGAGTAAAAATCTATTAAACTAACCTGTGAAGCGAGATAGAAGAAAGGGACAAACACACAGGCAATCACAAAGGACACGGAGATTTTTAGGTGGTTCGGGACCACAAGGGCTCCCTACGTCCACCCCTCACCCAACCAGGTGAGGCTTCACTACACGCTACTTTCGTAGCAACACGGGGACGAACCCCAACCACACACACACACGCTGCTTCCGCAGCAATATCCACACACGGGGAAAATCCCCCAACAAGCTGCCACTGCAGCACACACACCCACACACAAAATCGGGGAACTCACCCCGGACAATAAGCACACACCGAGACGCAGCTCCGTACACGATCCACAAGGGACGAACAATCACACACACACAAGCCGCAATGCTCGCGGCACAATAACTCCACAACCGTTCACCGACGGTTCACACACTCACAGACATGATGTTTAGAAACGAATGATATGATCAATATAACTTTAGAAACCTAAAGAGATTGACTCCATTAAGCACAAAAAGGATGTAGAAAGAAATTCCTATCGAAGAACAAGGGCTATAGAATGTCTTCTCTATGCCACGGGTCAGAGGGTAGCCGGATGATGACGTTGAGAGTGTCCTCTTGATCCCCTTGATGATCCGCTCCTTTTCTTCTTCTTCCACGAGCTCCAAATGTCGAGGGATGTAGATAGAATCTAGCGTTGAAGCTTCCTTGAGCTCTCTTCTTTCTCTCCTACAACAAATAGAACAAGGTTAGCCAAAGGAGATTAATAAAACCCCAAATTCGTATGTTATATATACAAGAGGGATGAGTTGTGCAAAAGACCACAATACCCTTGCAAAACCCTAGCAAAACCACCCCAATATGTTCATTAGTAACTCAAGGGCAAGTGTGTAAATTTTCAGCCCATTTGGATGTGATTTGGTCGGGTTACGGTGACTTACGGAAATCCCGCACGGTGCTGCGAACAGGGGGGGTCGACCCACTTTGGAGGGGGGTCGACCCACCTGCCAGACAGAATGCTGTCTGGCAGGTTTTGTCACAGGGGGGTCGACCCACTTCTGAAGGGGGGTCGACCCACTTTCAGCCAGAGGGCTGAAAGTGCCCTGTTCTGCCTAGGGGACGACCCATTAGCATGGGGGGTCGACCCACTGACCTAGAAACTTGATCAAAAGGTTTCTAACCAATTTCCAAACATTCTAAACATGCAACCCAATAGATTAAAACAAGAATTGCATTAGAAAGTAAGTTCTCACCTTGTCATTCATAATTTTGAGAGCATAACCTGAAAAACTCAAAAACTTCATCTTCATGATACATGAAACACATTTAATCTAATAACACCTCATAGAAGGTGTTCATGAAAACAACCCACACAATTACCCAAAGCTTAAATCACTAGAGCATGAGACCCAATGGAAGAACCCTCCAATTATTCAATTGCTAGAAGGAACCCATTCATGAATGCCAACCTCAAATCATATATGAGTGATATGCATGAGAATAAGTGATGTGCATGAGAATTCATTCTCAACCCGAAAGACATCAATTTATGTCCAACCAAAAATCATTCCTCCTCATTCAACATGTAAATCAAATGACTATGCATTGAAAACAAGATGTTAGCATTTTTGGACCTCATTTAACAAATGGTAATTCCAATGGCTTAAGCATTTTGCAACCTCAAGGGAAAAGCCATTTCGACAATGCATGAAAGTGAATGTATAGACTTGGAAACTTGAAGGCACAAGACAATGTATAGACTTGGTAGAAGGCCAATGTATAGACTTGGATTGAAGGGCAATGTATAGACTTGGAAGATAGAAGGCCAATGTATAGACTTGTATGTAAGAAGGCCAATGTTTAGACTTGGTGGCCAAAGGCCAATGTACAGACTTGGCTGATGAAGGCCAATGTACATACTTTGAAATATGAAGCCCAATGTATAGACTTTGATTCCAAAAGGCAGTGTGTAGACTTGGAGGATGAAGGCCAATGTATGAAACAGAATGTATGGACTTTGAGTATGCATTGAAACACAATGTCAAGCATTTATATGAATTCATTAAAAAAGTCATGACCCAAATTGTGAACATGATATAACCAAGTTAGATAGCATGGTTAGAGAGTCTTAAGAACATCCAATAACCTTGGATCACAAAGAATCATAAAAAGCATATTAAGCAGAAATCCACATCAAGTGTCCCATATAGGACATGCATGAAGGCACCAATACAAACACCAACATCAAGGATGTGTGCATGAAGGATCATTGTGTTTGAACCACCTGCAAAACAAGATATCATAGTGTTAGTGTGTTTTACCATCAGGATGCCATAAAACCATAGACAATCAAGATTTCCACTTTGAAGTAAACACAAAACAAGTAAACATAAAACACACGATATATTGGAATCATCAAAACCATTGTCAAAGACAACGAGGGGACGCACAGAACCCAACAATAACTATGGTTAATTCTGCAATATGGTTCGGATTAACTACATTACAGAATCAGAAATAGAAAATGGTCTAATACAGGACCGTCTATCTTTGGCTAGCGGTCTATCGTACGACTGCTAGATGTACCTGGCGGTCGATAGGAAGACCGTTTCTTCCTATGTAAACCCGAGTTCCAAAGATAATAAGACTAAATACTAAACTAATGCATATCATGCATGGAAATCAACATATATAAACTTTCTATGGCATGATAGAACAAGGATAGGCCAACAATATGCATAGGTTCATGTAATTAACAAGAAATTTCTTTTTATTCTCATTAAGGCTAGTTCATGCATGAAGACTTAACTAGATGCATAGTCCTAGTAAAACATGAAATTCACGGTGTACAATGCATGAAATCAATTGAAACAAGAGGGCTTTTATTCCTGACATTAAGTTTAAGCCATCCATGAGATAACCTACCTCTGTCTTGGGCTTTAATCTTCGAATTTAAGGCTACAAGTCAACCCTAGTTCTCTACTCATCCTGAACTAGATCAGCAACTTCACGTCCTTCTATCTCTTGATTCCCTTATCCTAATGACGTGAAATTTTGAGGGTAGATAGAAGATGTGAAGGGTAACAAAAAGTTCTAAAGACACCTTCGCTAAATACCTCGTTTAGGGCTTTGAATTCCTTGATCAATCTGGGTCAGATGCACTATTTCGTAAGTTACTTGTGTAGAATCAGCAACTTTGGAACCTTCTATCTTCTTGTAGGCTTCATCTCCTACAACAAAAATCGGAGGGTAGTTAGTTCTAACTATAATAAACAAGTTTCTAGAAGAAACTTACCTATAATTCTGTCTCCTTACCTGAGTTCCACGCGAGCCAAAAGTAAGGGTCGCACAGGTCAAATCGGGGATCTATTTATAGGGTTAGCTAGGGTTTTGAGGATTAGAACGAACTTAGAGTCCCAATTAGACTTTCAATTCGATCTACAATCAGACTTATCTAATTAGTAGATAGAGTCGATCCTGGATAATTTAGACACGTGAAATCTAACCTTTTCACGTTTTCCTTCTCTCACGGAACTTCAGTGCCTTAGCGGTCTAGGACTGGATCACCAATCGTCCCTTAGCGGTCTCGCGATAGGCCGTTTTCACTATTGGACTCCGAATTTGAAATACATCCAACTCTTTTGATATTATCCCCAATATTATCTCTTTATTTATCTTCCTAAAGAGTCGTTATCCCTTAACTCCATGATTACACTAATTTCCAGCTTATAGAATATGGGCCAAGACTAGTGGGCTTGGTTTTGGGTCCTTTGGGCTTATATAATCGTCCAAATTAACTAGTTATAATTTTGGACCTCTAGAATAATGTATTTAACCCAAAATTCACTTAATATTCTATTTAAGCTTTAATTAATCCTTTATTTATTTTAGAAAAATCCTAGAAATTCTCAAAAATTTCAGAAATACCTTAAAATAATTTATATAAAATTTTGGGGGTGTTCCACCCTCCCCCACTTAAGAGAATTTGATCCCCAAATTCATAACATGAGTTTTTACAGAGAGTGTGCGTGTTTTAATTTATTAATTAACTGCACTAAAAATTTAAGTAAGGTGAATAGGTTAAGATGGTACCTTTAAGTACTTTACCTTCCTCGTCTAGAATGGCATTTAGTCGGCCTCGTTTCTCGCATCCGTTGTTATCCCTCGAAGATTGTTCCTTTACAAAAGGACACATGGGCAAGCGATGTTCCCGACTCCCACATTTGAGACAGGCATCGAGACGCTTCCAGCATTCTTCTGCCGCCTGACCAAACTTTTCACAAAATGAGCAAGCCGTGGCGACTTACGTTCCTTCTTCTTCTTTAACCTTTTTATTCTTTTCATTTCCATTTCCATTTCATTTTCCATTACTGTTCCCATTGTGGGATCTCTTAATGTGATGGTTTTCATCCTCATCCACTTCTTTCTCCTCTCGCCGATCATGTTTTCGGCTCGACCTTTCTTCCTTCCCTCGGAGCTTTTCCACCTTCTCCATGGTTCTTTCACATAGATGTGCCCTTTGAACCATCTCCGTATATGTTCGGATATTTTGAGACCCAAGTTGTTGAATAAGTCCGGGCCTTAAACCATCCATAAATCGGTTGGCTTTCAATAAGTCTGTCCTTACCAGGTGGGGAACATAAGGTGCTAGTCGAGAGAATTGGAGCTCATATGCCACCACGACATCATACCTTGTCTTAAGGAGGCAAATTCCGCCGCCTTCCTCTCCTTTACATGTTCGGAGAAGGACTTTGCTCAAAAAAGAATAAGAAATACATCCCACATGTGTGGTGCGTCGGCAGGTGGTGCCGGAATAGACTTCCACCACGTACGTGCATCTTTATTGAGTTGGAAGATGGCAAGATGGAGTTTTTCTTGATTAGTGCATTGCATGACATCGAATATACGATTCATTTCATCGATCCAATTCTCCGCCTCGTCAAGGTTAGAGGATCCAGAGAATCATGGAGAATTTAAACTCCAGAAATTACTGTGCAAGCTGCCCGGGCCAGCCCTTGCACCAGCTTGAGCCATGGTTTGTAACGATTGAGTAAGACCCACAACGGTCTCTTACATACCATTCCAGTCTACGCGATGAACCATCATAAGAATGAGGCACCTGAGAAGAGTAATGAATTTGTTAATTCTATTAGAATGAGTGGTGTAGATCTTAGAATTAATTCTAATGACTATCGTAAGGATAATTAATACTATTATTTTTTAGGTTTTCGAGGAAGAAGTAGGGTGGCTCCGACGAGCTGATTGATCGCGCCGGTATGATTGGCGAGGGGGGCGCCCCCCCCCCCCCCCCCCCCCGCCTCCGGCATCGGAAGGGGCACTGCTGGAGACTGTTCCTTGGTGGCGAATCTAATAGTAAGGAAGACTTATGCGCAAACCCTGTTGCAGAATCACCAGAGAGACAAGTGTACGATTCCGATGAAGGATCCAAGGTTCACGGATAAGGGGGAACCAGCAGTTTACTTCACCAAAGCCGACATCCAAGCTTCCTTGAAGGATCTTTCATTTGCTATCATAGCGAAATGCTCGTATGGTAGACCGGCTTTTCCGGAGATCAAATCCTGCCTGGCGCAGAGATTGGCTCTGTCCATGGACTTCATTATCAGCAGGTTAAATCAGAGGCATATTCTCATTCGTTTGGGATGTGAAGAAGATTTTCTAAAGCTTTTGATGCAGAAGAATCTCTATATTAAGGGGTATTTGTTTAGATTTTTTAGATGGACTCTAGATTTTGACTATGCTGTCGACCCTGCTTCCGCTCCGGTTTGGCTGGGTTTCCCAGCGCTTCCTGTCAATCTTTACCATGAAGATTGTATGAAGTCGATTGCTGGCAACTTCGGGACAATGTTGAGAATTCATGATAAAACTTTGGCGATGACTGACACTGCTGAAGCTTTGGCTTGCGTTGAATTGGATCTTTTTGCTCCGCGTAAAGAAAGGATATGGATTGATCTGGATGGAGCAGGTTTCTGGCAGATGGTTAATTATTACAGAGTTCCACAACTTTGTGGTGTATGTCACAAACTTGGTCATCGTGATGCCGAATGTAAAAGGAAATTGAGAAACCCTGGTCAGCCTCAGCCGCGAGCTAGGCCAGAACAACTACCAGCTAAGCAGATATTCATGCCTAGGCAATCGTGCACAAGAGATGTTCGACAGGATGTCTCAACGTTGAATAGATTTCAAGTATTACAGGAGATGGCAATGTCTGATTGTAGTGGATTGGAGACATCTAAAAATGGTATAAACTTCCCTGAAGAAACATTAATGAATGAGTCTGAAGGTGGTAAAGTATCAGAAAACCTTGATGGGGAGGAACTGGAATTTCAGAATAAAGTTTGTACTTCTCATACTTCTACTTCTCAGCAGCAGGTAGAGCTTCCTTCAATTCCAATAGTGGTCAGCCAATTGAAGGATAAAGTTAAGGTAAATAACCAGGGTCAGTCAAATGTAAGCAACTTCAATATGGTGATATCTGGCAAAGAGGCTATAATAATTGATGATGGAAATAGTTTGGTAGTTCCATCTATGCAATCTGGGGGTATTGACATACTAGTTCCGGATACTGGCGTTACTAAGGTAAATTTGCAAATGGAGGAAAATATTGAGGCCATTAATTTGGCTAAAGTCAAAAAAGCTATATCTTCTTTTAAGATTAACACTAGTGACCTGTCGGTGGCTGATCAATCACAGGCTGAAAATATATTCATGCAGGAGTATACTTTGGTTAATGAACAGGAGTCCTTGATCGATCATGGTGCTGGAATGAAAATAGCAGGTATCAATATAAAACAACCTATGACAAGAGCCAAAGCTAAGAATTTAGCAGGTGGACAACAATCTCTTTCTTTATCTCAATGATTAGCCCCACAATGATTTGGAATATCAGAGATATCGGGAATGCAAAATCTTTGAGAAGCCTTAAACAACATTTAAGGTGCAACAATATACAGATGGCATGTATTATTGAGCCTAAGACTACTGTGGATAGGCTGGAGCAGATAAAATCAAAACTGATGTTTGATCATGCTTGTGTGAATCAAGAGGATAATTCTAAAATCTGGTTATTTTGGCAGAATTCTATTAATATCTCGGTTGTCCAGTGCAACCCTCAGTTTATTACTATCCAAGTTAAGATTGGTGGAGGTGCTGAGTACATGGCTTCATTTGTTTATGCTTCCTGTAATGTGGCGGTTAGGAGAGAGCTTTTTGCAGATCTAGAGCAGTTCGGAAGGTCGGTTAACCAGCCTTGGTTTGTGGGAGGGGACTTTAATGCCATTTTATCCCCTGATGAAAAGAAAGGAGGTACAATGGGTTTTGTTAATTCAATGATTGATTTCCAAGGATTTGTAGCTGTGGCCGGGCTTATGGATGCTTGGTATTCTGGCAATCCATTTACCTGGTCTAATAATCAAGCTGGGAATAGAAATATCAAAGCCAGGCTGGATAGGATTCTTTTCAATGACTACTGGGTTGAAAAATTTCCTGTGGTTGCTGTTAAACATTTGCTGAGAGAACCATCTGATCACTCACCGTTGCTGATTTACTGTCCTCAATTCAAAGGTGGGCCTGGCAAATTTGTCTTTCAACATATGTGGTTAGAGGATGATAATTTTATCCCCATGGTGCAGACTAGTTGGACTTCTATTACTACTATTCATCATAATGCCTTTTACAATCTTCAAAACAAACTCAAGGCTCTCAAACCTGTCATTAAACAATGGAACAAAGACAGGTTTGGCAATATTTTTGACAGAAAATGCAGAGCCGAGGAGGAATGCTTATTGGCGGAGTCTATATTTGATGGTGATCCTAATGAAGGCAACAGAGTTGCGTTGCAGGTCGCCCAAGCTGAATTAAGGAGATGCTAGCATCTTGAAGAAATTTTTTGGGGGCAAAAGGCTAGAATTAACTGGATGAAGATGGGAGATCGTAATAGCAAGTTTTATCATATGTATGTCACTCAAAGAAGAA
Organism: Amorphophallus konjac; assembly: GCA_022559845.1. NCBI lineage: Eukaryota > Viridiplantae > Streptophyta > Magnoliopsida > Alismatales > Araceae > Amorphophallus > Amorphophallus konjac. The sequence continues at coordinate 83,146,287 of CM040125.1, forward strand.
CTAGGATGGCCATCCACAGAATCAAGTTAGACAATGGGGAATGGTGTGAGGATGAAGATGTGATTAAGGTCAAGGCTGTTGAATTTTTCCGGCAACAATTTACCTAATCGGAGCATGCTATAAAGCCTGTTGTATTAGATCATATCCCCTCTCTGGTCACTGTTGAGGAAAATGAGGCTCTAACCATTGTACCTGATGAAGAAGAAATTAAAAAAGCTGTTCACTGCCTGGGGTCTGATAGTGCCCCAGGTCCTTATGGTTATATTGGTATGTTCATTATTTCATGTTGGGAATTTATATCAGCTGATGTGATTAGGGCTGTGCAAGGCTTCTTCAGAGGTATGCCTCTACCAAAAGGTACCACTTCTTCATGTATCGCTATGATTCCTAAAGTGGCATCACCTACTTCTTTTGCTGAGATGCGGCCAATTAGCCTTTGCAACTTCACCTATAAAATTATTTCTAGAATCATCAGCAACAGGATGGTGAACATTTTACCTAACATCATATCTGAAAATCAAGGGGCCTTTGTTCAAGGGAGACATATTGTGGACACAATCTCTTTAGCCTCAGAGTTGATGAAGGAGCTAGGGAGGAAGGTAAGGGGTCATAATATTATCCTCAAACTCGACATGGCCAAGGCTTATGACAAATTGGAATGGGATTTTCTGCTTGCTGTAATGAGGAAATTTGGGTTCTCGAATAGATTTTGCTCTCTTATCTCTATGATGCTTTGTAACTGTTGGTTCTCTGTCTTAGTTAATGGTTCACCGACAGGTTATTTTAAATCAACCAGAGGGGTTAGACAGGAAGACCCTCTGGCTCCGGTCCTTTTCATTATTGTAGAAGAGGCTCTCAGTAGGGGTATTACTAGGCTGTTTCTTGATGGTGAAATTCAACCATTTCATGTACCCCGTGGCTGTCCACATGTATCCCATTTACTTTATGCTGATGATACATTAATCTTCAGCAATGGCAAGGCAAGGAACCTTAGAAGGCTGTTGGATTTCATCAATGACTATGAGATGTCATCAGGACAGAAGGTGAACAAAGCTAAAAGTAGTTTTATGTTCTCTCAGAAAGTTTCCCATGCAGTCATTAGTAGGATTGCTGACTGCACGGGTTTTCAGCATAAAAATGGTATCCAATCGTATCTTGGCGTTCCTCTTTTTGAAGGCAGGAAGAGAATATCATACTATAAATATCTGCTGGAGAAAATTTGCAACAGAATAAATAGTTGGTAGTCCAAATACCTTTCTCAGGCAGGCCGGAGATGCCTTATCATTTCTGTATTACAATCCATCCCAATTTATACTACTAGTGCTTCTTGCATTCCAGCTACTATTATCAGCATGATCAACAAGCTATGTGCTAACTTTTTCTGGGCTGGTAAAGATGGAACTAGGCATCATTGGGTGGCATGGTCCAGTATCACCAATCCCTTTGAGGAAGGTGGCCTTGGAATCAAAAGCTTGCGTCACATTCAAATTTTGATGGTCGCTAAGCAAATTTGGACAATTCTCCATGGTTCCTGTCTCTGGTCACAGTATGCCAATTCAAGATATATTAAGGAGCATCTTAGTTCTATTCAGGACCCCTTTCCAAGTGGTGTCCGGAGGGACATATTCAAGCAAGCCAGGAACCTGGTTTTATCCAAAACCCGGTGGATTCCTATGAATGGTAAAACTATTAATGTTTTGAAGGACAATTGGTGTGGTGTAATTTTGGCACCCAACAACTGCCCCATTAATGTTACGCTTGATGAAGCCCTGGCTAATCCTAATCACCAGGTATGGTCCTATATTCCTCCTAATGTGGCTCAATATATGGGTAATCTGCAGTTACAACAGATGCCAGATATTTGTGCTTGGGATGCCAACAATGAAGGCGATTTTACCAGTAAAACTGCATATAACTCAGTGAGATCTCAAGGGAATAAAAGACCTCCATTAAAGAGGATTTGGGGAGAGCATTTCCCTCCTAGGGCCTCCATATTCTGTTGGCGGACATTAAACCGAGCAGTGCCGGTGGACAGTATTATTGTAAAGGTGGGTATATGCTTACCTTCCAAGTATGTTTGCTGCAAGGACAATAACCAAGAGGAGACTTTGAATCACTTACTTATGGAGAGTCAAATAGTCAGGCCATTGTGGAATTTTTTCAATCTGCTTTTTGATTCTAGATGTAGATCTAACAGCTCTGTTACGGGTTTTTGTTGGGATATACTATGTTCAGCTGACTGCAAGTCTCCATTTGGTTTTACTGCCACCCTTGTCATGTTGCTCATTCTTTGGGAGACTTGGAAAGCCCGTTGCAGTATTAAATTTGAAGACAAAAGGCTCCCAATCAGAGTTATACAGTAGCAAATCTGTAGGCAGACTGAGTATTCTTTGCAACAAGTGATCTTCAGCAAGGCTCCCTCAGATAGTGAGAGACTCATTCTAGATCAGTATAAATTCACTTTCAGGTTGAATGTGAAACCCCCAAAGTTAATTAAATGGTCATGTCCTAGTCATGGTTATGCTTTGAATGTTGATGGGGCTGCTAAAGGAAACCCTGGGCAGGCAGGTGGAGGTGGTTGCATCAGAGGAAGTCATGGTGAATTTGTCTTTGGATTCTCTTATTATTATGGTGTGGTTACCAATATGGTGGCAGAGGCGAGAGCCTTACTTGATGGGCTGAGAGTCCTGGTTAAATGTGGCCTCCAAATTGCTGTGATATATTCTGACTCCAAAGTTTTAGTTACTTTGTTACATTCAAACAAAAAACCACCTTGGAGGATACGAAAATGGTGGGATGAGATTAGGCATACCATCACTAATAATAACTGGTCTCTTCAGCATATATATAGAGAGGGGAACTCTGTTGTTGATGCTTTGGCATCCCAAGCGTGCTCTACCCGGATTAACAAGGACTATAGAAGTTGGCATGACCTCCCTCGTAGAGTGCGTGGTCTTGCTACTGTAGATGCTGCTAGCCTTCCTAGCTGGAGGGGGTAAAATGATGTGCTGATGTGCTGGTATATTTTTGTAACTTGTCTTCGGCAGCGAACGGACTTCACAATGTACACACTTCACAATGTACAGAATTCACAATGTACAGACTTTGAATGTACCGACTTCAGTAGCGAAAGGGCATGCAGTGCATGGACTTCACAATGTACAAACTTCACAAAGCTCAAACTTCACAGTGCATGGACTTCACAATGTACAGACTTCACAATGTACATACTTCATAGTGCATGGACTTAGAATGCACCGACTTCAGCAGCGAATGGGCGTGCAGTGCATGGACTTCACAATGTACAGACTTCACAAAGCCTAGACATTGAATGCACAGACTTCAACAGCAATAGGGCGTGCAGTGCATGGATTCACAATGTACAGACTTCACAATGTACAAACTTCGCAATGTACAGACTTTGAATGTACCGACTTCAGCAGCGAAAGGGCGTGCAGTGCATGGACTTCACAATGTACAGACTTCACAAAGCTCAGACTTAGAATGCATCGACTTCAGCAGCGAAAGGGTGTGCAGTGCATGGACTTCACAATGTACAGACTTCACAAAGCCCAGACATTGAATGCACCGACTTCAGCAGTAATAGGGCGTGCAGTGCATGGACCTCCCTCACAATGTACAGACTTCACAAAGCTCAGACTTTGAATGCACCGACTTCAATAGCGAATGGGCGTGCAATGCATGGACTTCACAATGTACAGACACTGAATGCGCCGGTCTCTAGAGGACTGTACAGTTTTCTTTACATTTTATATCTCCTTGTATTTTTAGAGGCTTGGCCTCTTATGATTTTGTTCATATTTGGAAAATCAATAAAATAAAGCATCAAGTGGTGATTTGGTGGAGTGAGAACATTCCCTTCCTCTGAAATGGGGTGCACTCTCCCTTCTTCCTGCTTGATGACTTGGCTTTATATAAAAAAAAATTCTAATGACTATCTCATCCCCGGTTCTACCCAATTCCTCTCATAGGTTGAAAATTTCTTTCCTAGTTCCATAGGTATGGGTACTTAAACCTTGGACTTAACCGATGACATGACTTTTCCCTAGGACTTCTAGTCCTATGCTATGATACCACTTTAACTGTCACGTCCCGAGATTATGCAGCGGAAACAATCGGGAACGTGAACAGCCGGCAAGAGAAGCCTCAAGTGACAATAATAGTCAGAGCGCAAATCATTCACACATAAGATGAATGGAAACAATAATTGATCAAAAATCTGACTTTTATTGATAACAATCACCTAGTACATGATCTTGACTAGTTGACTAACTGGACTCAATAAAGTGAAAATTACATATTTGACCCTTGACTAGACTAACTATGGCTTCTCTCGAACCATCAATCACTCTCGGATCCATCACTTGAGTAATCCAAATCCAACCCGCTAGAATTTCCTAAAAAAGAATGGAAAGTAGGGTAATGAGCACACTTGCCCAATAGGTATCTTCGTATCAACATGTAGGCAATATTTAAGTAATTGACATTTTGGCTTTAGAGAATAAGATAAATCATGCAAATGCGATAAACATGTGAATAAAGCAAGCGACGATAAAATCATGATAGATGATGAGAAATGATATATGAACAAGATCAAGTTGAATATAACAAGAACGTCACTTGGCCTTTCATGAACAAGAATATGCTTGCATATATCAAGAACGCACTTTCACTTTCACTTTTCACTTTTCATAACCATAAAGCTTAAGCACTAGAATGTCATGTAACAAGCATGTAGCAATTCAATCATGAGATAGTCACTTAGATTCCTCGTGAATTTCACTTATTTATAAAGAAAGTACTCCCAGCGTAATGCGATGCTAGTAGTATCATACCCCATGGTTTATAGTATGTTTCTGACAATCAGTCGAGGGGACTAGCATAGAGCTCTTGGACACAATCAGCGCCTGAACTACATCTTCATGTATAAATCAAGCTACTTCCACGAGTAAAACAAGAAAGTACGGCCAATAACTCAATTCCAAATAACAAGTTTCATGATCAAGTAACCAAGGTATAGAACGTACCAAAGTTGACATAAGATATCAAAGAAAGATTTAAAGCATATTATGCTATGGCGGTAGACCGGTAGCATAACGGTACATTCTTTAACTCTCAAAATTACTTAGGTATCTTTGGAATAATGTGACAGGTTCTCGATAATCAATTGGACCATCTAGGAACATAGAAAAATTAACCCTTGAGCCAAACCCCGGGTTAATCAAACTCATGACATTAGCGGTCGTTTATCGGACCATTTCTTGATCATGGCGGTCTAAACTAAGACAGTTCGATATTTTGAAAATAGGACATCTGTAGTTTTTAGCGGTCTAGAGGAGAACTGTTTAGGATCCGTTAGCGGTCTAGTGAATGGCCGCTAGCAGACTCTGGCAATCAACCACATGGCCGCTAAGGGTCCAGAATATAAAACTCTGGTATAAGTGCTTTCTAGACAATTGGGCTTTAATGGTACAACCAGCTCGGCATCCTAGTGGGAATCCCAAGCTCACGGAGTCTTACGAAGGCCTTGAAACAAGATTTCCTAGTCCGTTGGAAGATATATTGATGGGGACATCACCTCCCATGCCCACATTCACGGCTCGTCTCCTCGCCCCGGTTGCATCCGGCATGGTCTAGTTATTTATTTTGAGTCATATGTAACTTTTTTCAAGTCATATCATTGTATTTTCCCTTTTATTTGAGATTCATGTCCCTAGGTCTTTTGTTTATTTCCCTAAGTTTGAGTGTCATTAGGTTGATTAGTTTGTTATTGGGCCCAATTCATTGGGCTAGGCCCAAGGGCGCCCCCTACCCCCTTGGTTATTTGTCATTGTTGCATGAGTCAGGGACTTTTTGTAAAATGTGGGTTGCCTATATATAGGACCCCATTCCTCTCATTTTGAATCAATGAATGAATGAATGCCAAATTTCCATTTGAGAGTTCAAACTATTTAGTTCTAGTGGAGTGAATCCAATATTGGGTGAGAAACCCTAGGGGAGAGAATCCCCCACCCACCCATCTCTCTCTCTCTCTCTCTTTCTCTCTCCTTCTCTAAGGGGTTCGCCCCCTACTCTCTCTCCTCCCCTCCCAACCACTTCTATCTCCCACCTACCCCCATTAAGAACTCTCCACTTCCCCACACCCTCCTCTTTACTCCACCCTAGTTCCAAAGAAGAAACCCCCAATGCCCACTCCACCCTCCAACCACCAACCACCCCATCCCTTTCCCAAAGACTATTCCCTCTCCCCCATGCAACCCCTCACCTCCCTAGCCCCTTTGAATTTGAAACTCCCTCCAATCCACAGCCTTAGGGCGCCCCCAAGCTTCCCCTCTTAGGTCTGGTCGCCCCTCCCCTCCTCCCCCCCCCCCCACATTCCATTCTACCTAGACAACTACCACCCTCCACCCCCTTTCCACCTTGGCTGAACCCTGCAATTCCCTGCGTCCTCCCCCCCTTCTCCAGCTTCTCTACCACCCCTAGCCACCCCCAATACCTCCCCCACACTCCCCTCCCACCACTCTTCATATCCCCTTGACCATTCAACCACTTCCTCTTACCATTTGGTTGCCATTTGGGAGCTACATTGACGAACCTGTCCACAGTTGAAGACCTGCAGAAGAAGAGCTGCTTGCAAAGGCGACCACGGCTTCCTCCGGATGTTCTTCCAGGCTCAAGAGGCACCGTTGGAAGCGTCTCCCAGTCGACTTCGCAACGGCGGTCGTTTCGACATCGTCCGAGCACCGTGCTGCACGGGAGAGCATTTCTTCCTCGACTGCGTAAAGCTTCTCTAGCAGGAAGCCAGAGCCTGAGTGGAAGCTCGACTACGGCAATCCTAGTGGGAATATGAACAAGATTTCTTCTACAAAAATCTTCTACTACAAGTCTTCTATCATCCCCAAAAGCAAAACCCAGTTTGGCATCCGGATATGAAAGTTATCAATTTTCTTCCCTGGGTGCGCGGTTCTGCTTCCACTCAGTCCGCACCAACCCCCCCTCAGTGTTTAGAGTCTACCGGTCTGCTCCGACCACGTTTGGCCTCTCCGTCAGACCCATTTCGAAGAGGACTCATATACGGTTCTGACGATTTCAGCGGCGCCTGATTCTGAGCTCGGGAGTGCTTGTGACAACCTCTTCTTCCTGCTGTTGTGAACCTGAAGCAGTCAGAACTGAAGACCTGCCTCCCTGTTCGAGTCTCTACCCCGTCCACCAACGACTTCCCAAAATTCCTGAAAAATTTGGACGACCACCTGGATCACTTACGAAGAATTCCCCACTGGTCCCACCATCAGAAAAATTCAGGAGCGGTTTCTGCGTCCACAACTCCGACTGACTACCTCCAATCGCAGAAAGCAGGCAAAATCGGCATCGGCCACCACTCGGCCTTCATTTCCACTTTCCCCCTCCCCGCCTGGCCGGCTTACAGCCCCTCCCTGTGGGAGGTAGTGTTTGAGTGTAATCCTTACCTTCCCTTCCCCAAGATCCCCCCCCCCTTGCATGGGGTGTAGTGTTGTAACATCATAAACAGGTTCAAGCTGCCCCAGCGCGGCGTGTGGGGATCCCACGCCTCCCCGCTCGCCCACATCTCCGAGCGGGACCGGTTTCTTCAAACCGGTCGAGTAAGTGCTCCAAACTTTGCTCTATTTAGTGTTTGTTTAGTCAATATTAGTTCATAACACCGCTGGCCGTGAGTGAGAGCTCGATCCTTAAGCTCCCTTGCTATAAGAGATCACCGTGGGAAATAGAGTGTAACCCGTGCCCTCGGCACGATGTCGGCTCCCTTGAATTTGGGCTGCCATTACCCTTGGGAGTTAACCTTGGCCTTTCTGGCCCTCTACCAGCAAGGGCCCAACCCTCACATCCTCCCCTTGACATTGCCAAGTTACCCCGGGACTTGGGTGAGCATCGGGTGAGCGGTCGCCATTATCGGTCCGTTTGAATGCTAAATTGTGCTTGCTTGGTAAGTCCTAGGTGGTGTCATATCAATTGGTATTAGAACAAGTCATTGACTTGTATCTACAAGTCAAGTCCTAGGATACGCTTGCATTGGAGTCATCATCAGTCCGACCCTTGCATTTATCCCCCCGATCATCATGGCCACTTCCTACTTAACCTACTCGCCACCCATGGACTACATTCTAGATGACGATATTACCTTTGACGGATCATGTTCTAGTGATTATGTTAGGTGGGAGGCTACCATGGAAAGGTACTTTGAAAAGACTTGGGTATATGGACCCGCGAGAGTCCGCAAGGCCAAGGGACGATTTCGGGGTCAAGCCAAGAGTAAGTGGGAACACATAGAGGGATTAAGAAGGGTTAGGAGGCAAGAGCCCATTTCTTCATGGGATGATATGAAGGAATAACTTAGGAAGATCTACATCCCCAAATATTCTCACCCCTCCTACTCAAACACCCCTAGCCCGAGGAGCACTACCACTCCTCTATCCCCACCCGGCCAACTTGAGACCACCTTTAGGCCTCCACCCCCACCACTCCCAACAAATCCCCTCTCAACCATCACCGCTACACTCCGCCACCAAATCCTGTCCCTTAGGACCCAAATAATCCAAGCATTCACCTCCCCACCTAACCCCATGAGGGTCCCCACACCCCAACCAAAACCCCCTTCCACAAACCTCACTATCCAAACCCAATTAGCCCCCACTTCCACCCCTCCACAACCAGCCGATCCTAAGGGGAAGAGACCCCTAACTGACCCGGTTTCCCCAATAAGGACCACCACTACCCCTCCATTTTTCCCTATAAGGAACACTCCCCCCAAGACCGACCAACCCAAGCCACCCCAACCAACCCATCTCCCACTCCCTCCCCCAAAACTCTCATGTCCTAGTCCCCCACTACTTCCCCTCCCTATCCCAAACCAAGTTTCCCTTTACCTTCCACCCCGGGTGCGCCATGCACCAACCCTCATCACCATACCACCAAAAGACCCTCTCACCTCCTTAGAGGAGGAACCCATACCCGACCCCATAGTGGTGAACACTCCGGACCCTATCCCTACCACGGAGACCACCCATGACCAAGTAGAAGAAGAAACATCACATGGTGACCTTCACCTTACACCACCCTCTCTAGTTAGGGTCAAACTCATCTTAGGGGAACCCCTTATTAGTTGGCTAAAGAAGAGCCCAATAAGAGAGATCACGGCCCATGATTTCCCTCCCATAAAGGAAAACATTCCCACAGTGCACCTCTCCTCCTATCACACCATAATCCAAACATCCTACCAAGTGAAAATCTTAGAGGACCTTCTCAAGGGCTTAGCTTGGCAATTTGAGTTGACCGGCTTGTTGACCCCCATGGCCCACCAATCTAGGAGCCTTGACCTCCTACACCTTTGTGTCGGGTCTATCACCTCGGTTTGCACCATTGCTTGCTACACTAGCGATCTCCTTCTATTCCTCCCCACACCCGATGAGCCCGACCTTCTCCTCAATTTGGAGCTTCTTATATCGGGTGGAAAGTCAAGCCCTCCCCTCATGGCCGAGCCACCCACAAAGAACTTTGACCCAATTATCTCATTAGAGGAGGATGACCCACCACTATTTGAGGATCTTGAGGATATAGGGCCCCTCCCCCTCGATAACCCTTTTTATGATCCCTTTGATCCCTTCCAATGGGGGTTAAAGAACCCATGGGACCCAACCACCTTATCCACCACCCACCTTTCCCTATCCCAACCCACCGTGTTTGACCCAATCCATCTCATCCTAGACCCGGGTTACACTTTGGGAGTCATGACCTTGGGCCACATATCCCTAGGTAATAAGGTTGTGCCCCACCCCATGATGACCACATTCTTAGATCCATTCGATCCTTTCCAATGGGAGTTCAAAGGTTGTCCCACACCTATACACATGGAAGTCACCTTTGGGAAAAGCATGCATGTGTCTAGGCTTACCACACCACTTGGCATGAACACTATGTTGGGTCCATTCATTCATATCACTCACATGTCAAGTAGAAAGCATGAATGGTCCAAATTCGGATGTAATGGTCTTCCTTCATTCATCATGGGTCGTAGGCATGATAGGAGTATTCATGGATGTCCGGGTCCCCCGGCATTTGTCACCCCCATGCATGACCGGATCACCTATGGATGCCCCGGTCCTCCCCATTCCATCATAGTCTTCTTGGCGTCAAAGCAGGATTGGTCTACTTTTGGTTACCCAGGTCCACCCATCACCCCTAGAAGGTCAGCATTCACAAATTGCATGAAAATCTTCGTAAGCACATCAGCAAGGAAATTGAGACTTATAAAAGGCAGGTTGACTCCTATAGACATCACCAAGAATTCCACGTGGGTAACTTTGTGATGGTGAGGACGGAGAGGCTCTCCCTGGGAGCCATCTCCAAATTGAGGCCTCGTGGGGCTGGTCCCTTCCAGGTTCTGAGGTGCATTGGCACTAGTGCCTAAGAGTTAGATCTTTCCGAGGAGTACGAAGTGAGCCCCACATTCAACGTGACCGACGTAGTGCCATATAAGGGTCCCACGGTGGTACCCAGTGAGGATATTGAGCCCACACCCCTCATTGAGAGAGCACCCACCCGTGAGAAGAGTCCACTAGCCAGGAGAGCCCAGCGTGAGCAAATTGAGAAAATATTGGATGAACAGGTCACTACCACCAGGAGCAAGGTGACTGAGCACTATCTCGTCCGGTGGATGGATCGGTCTCCTTTGGAAGACTTGCGGGCGGTATCGCTTCTACACCGTCTGAGGAGGGAAGGACTCTTACTCGACGGAGTCGAGTTCTCCGCGCCCCGGGAATATGATGGGGACATCACCACCCATACCCACATTTATGGCTCGTCTCCTCGCCCCGGTTGCATCCGGCATGGTCTAGTTATTTATTTTGAGTCCTATGTAACTTTTTTCAAGTCATATCATTGTATTTTCCCTTTTATTTGAGTCATGTCCCTAGGTCTTTTGTTTATTTCCCTAAGTTTGAGTGTCATTAGGTTGATTAGTTTGTTATTGGGCTTAATTCATTGGGCTAGGCCCAAGGACGCCCCCTACCCCCTTGGTTATTTGTCATTGTTGCATGAGTCAGGGACTTTTTGTAAAATGTGGGTTGCCTATATATAGGACCCCATTCCTCTCATTTTGAATCAATGAATGAATGAATGCCAAATTTCTATTTGAGAGTTCAAATTATTTAGTTCTAGTGGAGTGAATCCAATATTGGGTGAGAAACCCTAGGGGAGATAATCCCCCACCCACACTTCTCTCTCTCTCTCTCTCTCTTTCTCTCTCCTTCTCTAAGGGGTTCGCCCCCCACTCACTCTCCTCCCCTCCCAACCACTTCTATCTCCCACCTACCCCCATTAAGAACTCTCCACTTCCCCACACCCTCCTCTTTACTCCACCCTAGTCCCAAAAAAGAAACCCCCAATCCCCACTCCACCCTCCAACCACCAACCACCCCATCCCTTTCCCAAAGACTTTTCCCTCTCCCCCATGCAACCCTTCACCTCCCTAGCCCCTTTGAATTTGAAACTCCCTCCAATCCACAGCCTTAGGGCGCCCCCAAGCTTCCCCTCTTAGGTCTGGTCGCCCCTCCCCTCCCCCCCCCCCCACATTCCATTCTACCTAGACAACTACCACCCTCCACCCCCTTTCCACCTTGGCTGAACCCTACAATTCCCTGCGTCCTCCCCCCCTTCTCCAGCTTCTCTACCACCCCTAGCTACCCCCAATACCTCCCCCACACTCCCCTCCCACCACTCTTCATATCCCCTTCACCATTCAACCACTTCCTCTTAGCATTTGGTTGCCATTTGGGAGCTACATCGACCAACCTGTCCACAGTTGAAGACCTGCAGAAGAACAGCTGCTTGCAGAGGCGACCACGGCTTCCTCCGGACGTTCTTCTAGGCTCAAGAGGCACCGTTGGAAGCGTCTCTCAGTCGACTTCACATCGACAGTGGTTTCGACGTCATCCGAGCACCGTGCTGCACGGGAGAGCATTTCTTCCTCGACTGCGTAAAGCTTCTCTGGCAGGAAGCCAGAGCCTGAGTGGAAGCTCGACTACGGCAATCCTAGTGGGAATTGAACAAGAGTTCTTCTACAAAAATATTCTACTACAAGTCTTCTATCATCCCCAAGAAGCAGAACCCAGTTTGGCATCTGGATCTGAAAGTTATCAATTTTCTTCCCCGGGTGCGCGGTTCTGCTTCCACTCAGTCTGCACCGACCCCCCCTCAGTGTTCAGAGTCTACCGGTCTGCTCCGACAACGTTTGGCCTCTCCGTCAGACCCGTTTCGAAGAGGACTCATAGACGGTTCTGACGATATCAGAGGTGCCTGATTCTGAGCTTGGGAGTGCTTGTGACAACCTCTTCTTCCTGCTGTTGTGAACCTGAAGCAATCAGAACTGAAGACCTGCCTCCCTGTTCGAGTCTTTGCCCCGTCCAACAGCGACTTCCCGAAATTTCGGAAAAATTTGGACGACCTCTTGGATCACTTACAAAGAATTCCCCACTGGTCCCACCATCAGCAAAATTCAGGAGCGGTTTCTGCGTCCACAACTCCGACTGACTGCCTCCAATCGTAGAAAGCAGGCAGAATCGGCATCGGCCACCACTCGGCCTTCATTTCCACTTTCCCCCTCCCCGCCTGGCCGGCTTACAGCCCCTCCCTGTGAGAGGTAGTGTTTGAGTGTAATCCTTACCTTCCCTTCCCCAAGATCCCCCCCTTGCATGAGGTGTAGTGTTGTAACATCATAAACAGGTTCAAGCTGCCCCGGCGCGGCGTGTGGGGATCCCACGCCTCCCCGCTCGCCCACGTCTCCGAGCGGGACCAGTTTCTTCAAACCGGTCGAGTAAGTGCTTCAAAATTAGCTCTATTTAGTGTTTTTTCAGTCAATATTAGTTCATAACTCCGCTGGCCGTGAGTGAGAGCTCGATCCTTAAGCTCCCTTGCTATAAGAGATCACCGTGGGAAATAGAGTGTAACCTGTGACCTCGGCACGACGTCGGCTCCCTTGAATTTGGGCTGCCATTACCCTTGGGAGTTAACCTTGGCCTTGCTGGCCCTCTACCAGCAAGGGCCCAGCCCTCACATCCTCCCCTTGGCATTGCCAAGTTACCCCGAGACTTGGGTGAGCATCGGGTGAGCGGTCGCTATTATCGGTCCGTTTGAATGCTAAATTATGCTTGCTTGGTAAGTCCTCGGTGGTGTCACATCATATATCCAAAGGAGAGGTCATCATGTCCAAGATTGTGTTCCTAATGTGCAAAAGTGTAACTAATGATAATATACCGGGATATGTGCCATGTACTTAAGAAATAACTCTTAGAAGAGAGAGAAAATCGTGATAAAACAGTGATCAAGTTAAATCATGAATCCTCTACTTAAAACATGTATTTAATTACAAGAGTATATTGTTTTGGTCATAAATTAACGTAAGTTAAAAATACTACCAATGTGCACAAAACATGAAATCTATTATGATGAACCAGAAATTTAACTAAGTATACGAAAACAGCACTTAAAATATGAATAAAACTTTGTTAACTAGGCTTATTATATCATAACTATGGTTAGTTCTGCAATATGGTTCAGATTAACTATATTACAGAATCAGAAATAGAAAACGGTCTTATACAGCACCGTCTATCTTTGGCTAGCGGTCTATCGTACGACCGCTAGATGTCCCTGGCGGTCGATAGGAAGACCGTTTCTTCCTGTGTAAACTCGAGTTCGAAAGATAATAAGACTAAATACTAAACTAATGCATATCATGCATGGAAATCAACATATATAAACTTTCTATGGCATGATAGAACAAGGATAGGCCAACAATATGCATAGGTTCTTGTAATTAACAAGAAATTTCTTTTTATTCTCATTAAGGCTAGTTCATGCATGAAGACTTAACTAGATGCATAGTCCCAGTAAAACATGAAATTCACGGTGTACAATGCATGAAATCAATTGAAACAAGAGGGCTTTTATTCCTAACAATAAGTTTAAGCCATCCATGGGATAACCTACCTCTGTCTTGGGCTTTAATCTTCGAATTTAAGGCTACAAGTCAACCCTAGTTCTCTACTCATCTTGAACTAGATCAGAAACTTCACGTCCTTCTATCTCTTGATTCCCTTGTCCTAATGACGTGAAATTTTGACGATAGATAGAAGATGTGAAGGGTAACAAAAAGTTTTAAAGACACCTTTGCAAAATACCTCGTTTAGGGCTTTGAATTCCTTGATCAATCTGGGTCAGATGCACTATTTCCTAAGTTACTTGTGTAGAATCAGCAACTTTGGAACCTTCTATCTTCTTGTAGGCTTCATCTCCTATAATGAAAATCGGAGGGTAGTTAGTTCTAACTATAATAAACAAGTTCCTAGAAGAAACTTACCAATAATTCTACCTCCTTACCTGAGTTCCACGCGAGCCAAAAGTAAGGGTCGCACAGGTCAAATCTGGGATCTATTTATAGGGTTAGCTAGGCTTTTGAGGATTAGAACGAACTTAGAGTCCCAATTAGACTTTCAATTTGATCTACAATCCTTCTAGACTTATCTAATTAGTAGATAGAGTCGATCCTAGATGATTTAGCTACGAAAAATCTAACCTTTTCACGTTTTCCTTCTCTCACGGAACTTCAGTGCCTTAGCGGTCTAGGACTGGATCGCCAATCATCCCTTAGCGGTCTCACGATAGACCGTTTTCACTATTGGGCTCCGAATTTGAAACACATCCAACTCTTTTGATATTATCCCCAATATTATCCTTTTATTTATCTTCCTAAAGAGTCGTTATCCCTTAACTTCATGATTACACTAATTTCCAGCTTCTAGAATATGGGCCAAGACTAGTGGGCTTGGTTTTGGGTCCTTTGGGCTTATTTAATCGTCCAAATTAACTAGTTATATTTTTGGACCTCTAGAATAATGTATTTAACCCAAAATTCACTCAATATTCTATTTAAGCTTTAATTAATCCTTTATTTAGTTTAGAAAAATCTTAGAAATTCTCAAAAATTTCAGAAATACCTTAAAATAATTTATATAAAATTTTGGGGTGTTCCACCCTCCCCTACTTAAGAGAATTTGATCCCCAAATTCATAACATGAGTTTTTACGGAGAGTGTGCGTGTTTTAATTTATTAATTAACTGCACTAAAAATTTAAGTAAGGTGAATAGGTTAAGATGGTACCTTTAAGTACTTTACCTTCCTCGTCTAGAATGGCATTTAGTCGGCCTCGTTTCTCGCATCCGTTGCTATCCCTCGAAGATTGTTCCTTTAGGAAAGGACACATGGGCAAGCGATGTTCCCGACTCCCACATTTGAGACAGGCACCGAGTCGCTTCCAGCATTCTTCGGCCGCATGACCAAACTTTTCACAAAATGAGCAAGTCGTGGCGACTTGCGTTCCTTCTTCTTCTTTAACCTTTTTATTCTTTTCATTTCCATTTCCATTTCATTTTCCATTACTGTACCCATTGCGGGACCTCTTAATGTGATGGTTTTCATCCTCATCCACTTCTTTCTCCTCTCGCCGATCATGTTTTCGGCTCGACCTTTCTTCCTTCCCTCGGAGCTTTTCCACCTTCTCCATGGTTCTTTCACATAGATGTGCCCTTTGAACCATCTCCGTATATGTTTGGATATTTTGAGACCCAAGTTGTTGAATAAATCCGGGCCTTAAACCATCCATAAATCGGTTGGCTTTCTATAAGTCTGTCCTTACTAGGTGGGGAGCATAAGGTGCTAGTCGAGAGAATTGGAGCTCATATTCCGCCACGGACATCATACCTTATCTTAAGGAGGCAAATTTCGCCGCCTTTCGCTCCTTTACATGCTCGGAGAAGTACTTTGCTCAAAAAAGAATAGGAAATACATCCCACGTGTGTGGTGCGTCGGCAGGTGGTGTCGGAATAGACTTCCACCACGTACGTGCATCTTTATTGAGTTGGAACATGGCAAGATGAACTTTTGCTTGATTAGTGCATTGCATGACATCGAATATACGATTCATTTCGTCGATCCAATTCTCCGCCTCGTCAGGGTTAGAGGATCCAGAGAATCGTGGAGAATTTAAACTCCAGAAATTACTGTGCAAGCTACCCGGGCCAACCCTTACACCAGCTTGAGCCATGGTTTGTAACGATTGAGTAAGACCCACAACGGTCTCTTACATACCATTCCAGTCTACGCGATGAACCATCGTAAGAATGAGGCACCTGAGAAGAGTAATGAATTTGTTAATTCTATTAGAATGAGTGGGGTAGATCTTAGAATTAATTCTAATGACTATCTCATCCCCGGTTCTACCCAATTCCTCTCATAGGTTGAAAATTTCTTTCCTAGTTTCATAGGTATGGGTCCTTAAACCTTGGACTTAACCGATGACATGACTTTTCCCTAGGACTTCTAGTCCTATGCTATGATACCACTTTAACTGTCACGTCCCGAGATTATGCAGCAGAAACAATCGGGAACGTGAACATCCGGCAAGAGAAGCCTCAAGTGACAATAATAATCATAGCACAAATCATTCACACATAAGATGAATGGAAACAATAATTGATCAAAAATCTGACTTTTATTGATAACAATCACCTAGTACATGATCTTGACTAGTTGACTAACTGGACTCAATAAAGTGAAAGTTACATATTTACCCTTGACTAGACTAACTATGGCTTCTCTCGAACCATCAATCACTCTCGGATCCATCACTTGAGTAATCTAAATCCAACCCGCTAGAATTTTCTAAAAAAGAATGGAAAGTATGGTAATGAGCACACTTCCCCAGTAGGTATCTTCGTATCAACATGTAGGCAATATTTAAGTAATTGACATTTTGGCTCTAGAGAATAAGATAAATCATGCAAATACGATAAAACATGCGAATAAAGCAAGCGATGATAAAATCATGATAGATGATGAGAAATGATATATAAACAAGATCAAGTTGAATATAACAAGAACGTCACTTGGCCTTTCACGAACAAGAATATGCTTGCATATATCAAGAACGCACTTTCACTTTCACTTTTCACTTTTCATAACCATAAAGCTTAAGCACTAGAATGTCATGTAACAAGCATGTAGCAATTCAATCATGAGATAGTCACTTAGATTCCTCGTGAATTTCACTTATTTATAAAGAAAGTACTCCCAGCGTAATGCGACACTAATAGCATCATACCCCATGGTTTATAGTATGTTTCTGACAATCAGTCGAGGGGACTAGCATAGAGCTCTTGGACACAATCAGCGCCCGAACTACATCTTCATGTATAAATCAAGCTACTTTCACGAGTATAACAAGAAAGTACGGCCAATAACTCAATTCCAAATAACAAGTTTCATGATCAAGTAACCAAGGTATAGAACGTACCAAAGTTGACATAAGATATCAAAAAAAGATTTAAAGTATATTATGCTATGGCGGTAGACCGGCATCATAACGGTACATTATTTAACTCTCAAAATTACTTAGGTATCTTTGGAATAATGTGACATGTTCTAGATAATCAATTGGACCATCTAGGAACATAGAAAAATCAACCCTTGAGTCAAACCCCCAGTTAATCAAACTCATGACATTAGCGGTCGTTTATCGGACCGTTTCTTGATCATGGCGGTCTAAACTAAGACAGTTTCATATTTTGAAAATAGGACATCTGTAGTCTTTAGCGGTCTAGTGGAGAACCGTTTAGGATCCGTTAGCGGTCTAGTGAATGGCCGCTAGCAGACTCTGGCAGTCAACCAGATGGCCGCTAAGGGTCCAGAATATAAAACTCTGGTATAAGTGCTTTCTAGACAATTGGGCTTTAATGGTACAACTAGCTCGGCGTCCTAGTGGAAATCCCAGGCTCACGGAGTCTTACAGATGCCTTGAAACAAGATTTTCTAGTCCGTTGGAAGGTATATCCAAAGGAGAGGTCATCATGTCCAAGATTGTGTTCCTAATGTGTAAAAAGTGTAACTAATGACAATATACCGGGATATGTGCCATGTACTTCAGAAATAACTCTTAGAAGAGAGAGAAAATCGTGATAAAATAATGATCAAGTTAAATCATGAATCCGCTACTTAAAACATGTATTTAATTACAAGAGTATATTATTTTAGTCATAAATTAACGTAAGTTAAAAATACTACCAATGTGCACAAAACATGAAATCTATTATGATGAACCAGAAATTTAACTAAGTATACGAAAACAATGCCTAAAATAGGAATAAAACTTTGTTAACTAAGCTTATTATATCATAACTATGGTTAATTATGCAATATGGTTCAGATTAACTATATTACAGAATCAGAAATAGAAAACGGTCTAATACAGCACCGTCTATCTTTGGCTAGCGGTCTATCGTACGACCGCTAAATGTCCTTGGAGGTCGATAGGAAGACCGTTTCTTCCTGTGTAAACCAGAGTTCAAAAGATAATAAGACTAAATTCTAAACTAATGCATATCATGCATGGAAATTAACATATATAAACTTTCTATGGCATGATAGAACAAGGATAGGCCAACAATATGCATAGGTTCATGTAATTAACAAGAAATTTCTTTTTATTCTCATTAAGGCTAGTTCATGCATGAAGACTTAACTAGATGCATAGTCCTAGTAAAACATAAAATTCACGGTGTACAATGCATGAAATCAATTGAAACAAGAGGGCTTTTATTCCTGACATTATGTTTAAGCCATCCATGAGATAACCTACCTCTGTCTTGGGCTTTAATCTTTGAAATTAAGGCTACAAGTCAACCCTAGTTCTCTACTCATCATTAACTAGATCAGCAACTTCACGTCCTTCTATCTCTTGATTCCCTTGTCCTAATGATGTGAAAATTTGAGGGTAGATCGAAGATGTGAAAGGTAACAAAAAGTTTTTAAGACACCTTTGCTAAATACCTCGTTTAGGGCTTTGAATTCCTTGATCAATCTGGGTCAGATGCACTATTTCCTAAGTTACTTGTGTAGAATCAGTAACTTTGGAACCTTCTATCTTCTTGTAGGCTTCATCTCCTACAACGAAAATCGGAGGGTAGTTAGTTCTAACTATAATAAACAAGTTCCTAGAAGAAACTTACCTATAATTCTGCCTCCTTACCTGAGTTCAATGTGAGCCAAAAGTAAGGGTCGCACAGGTCAAATCTGGGATCTATTTATAGGGTTAGCTAAGGTTTTAAGGATTAGAACGAACTTAGAGTCCCAATTAGACTTTCAATTCGATCTACACTCCTTCTAGACTTATCTAATTAGTAGATAGAGTCGATCCTAGATGATTTAGACATGAAAAATCTAACCTTTTCACGTTTTCCTTCTCTCACGGAACTTCAGTGCCTTAGCGGTCTAGGACTAGATCGCCAATCATCCCTTAGCGGTCTCGCGATTGACCGTTTTTACTATTGGGCTCTGAATTTGAAATACATCCAACTCTTTTGATATTATCCCCAATATTATCCTTTTATTTATCTTCCTAAAGAGTCGTTATCCCTTAACTCCATGATTACACTAATTTCCAGCTTCTAGAATATGGGCCAAGACTAGTGGGCTTGGTTTTGGGTCCTTTGGGCTTATTTAATCGTCCAAATTAACTAGTTATAATTTTGGACCTCTAGAATAATGTATTTAACCCAAAATTCACTCAATATTCTATTTAAGCTTTAATTAATCCTTTATTTAGTTTAGAAAAATCCTAGAAATTCTCAAAAATTTCAGAAATACCTTAAAATAATTTATATAAAATTTTGGGGTGTTACAAGAGCAGATCAAAATGCTCATTTCCAACGTAATGCCCGAGTATCGATTCGTCTTAGCCCTTAATGATATTGCCTCCTGGCAACAACTCTATAGTCGAGCCCGCTTCATCCGCCAACAACTCCAAGGTTCCCTTGACCTTGAGTCTCCCTCACCTTCTACGCCCACATATGTCGTCTATCCATCACCTCCCATGAGTCAGCCCTCCACGACTTATCCTTCCATGAGTCACCCTTCCGCTCCTACATACCCATACACCCCCGCATATCAATCTTCCACAAGTCAGCCTTCCGCTTCCTTGCACCCCCATGTGTCTCTGCCTGTGTCTCCACCCCCGATTAAGGGAATACCATACCCCGAGGAAGTTGATACCGTCCACTACATACCTCCCCACTCCGCTCATCAAGCACCTTCATCGAGTCTCTCCACTAGTCATGTGCCCTTACCTATGCAACCCCCACAACCATCTTCATTACCTTCCCAAATCCCTCGGCATCCACCTTGCCCAAAGCGGGCTCCTCATCCTCCGTTGTCGGAGTGTTTCACTGATATTTTTCACGCTATGATGGCCACTCGCGCGTTGCCGCTTCCTCCGGTTGTGCCTTGTCGGCCCGTGGTCGGGAATATGCTCCAATTTTATGATTATCATCGCCAGCAGGGACATTTTGTCGAGGATTGCCCCGAGTTCTGGGAGTATGTTTATGGCCTGGAAGATGAGAAGAGGATCGATTGGACCTCCATTCACAAAGTTGTTCTATATCTTCGCAGCAAGCAACAACAACAAGCGACACCCAGGCAGCCATCTCCGTCATTACAAGGCCAAGGGCACCCATGTGATTCTTTATCTGGTGATGCGCCCGCTCTGTCATCTGCTCCATCGCCCGTTCCCTCACCTAGGCCATTGCCTACCCCATCGCCATCTCCTATCCCGGCTTCATTGCTTCCATCTACCCAAGCCTCTACTCAGGCTAGCGTCTCCACTTCTTCTACCACCACTTCTACTCCCAACGCCGCTCGACGCGTCGTGTCGATACGTCTAAGGTGGGCGCCACGACCCTCCACTTCCTCCGCCTCATCACATCTTTCACCATCTTCACCTCCACTACCTCCGTTGGCCACATCACCATCTCCACCATCCTCACCATTACCCAACCCATCGCCATCACTTTCACTGCTTCCTCTTCCCAAAGCACCTTCTCCATCTCGTCGCCTTCATCATCTCCACCATCTCCATTGTCACCACCTTCTCCACCGCCATCATCCTCTCCACCGCTACCCTCATTGATCGAGCCTGAGCTATCTCCACCTTCACCTTTACCCTCACATGCACCTGCCATTGCCTCTACACCTTTACCTCCGAAAACCTCCACGCCTTCTAAGCCTATTCCCTCTACTTCCACTTCCACCCCACAGAGCGGGTGTTCGCTACCTCTGGTGCCCCTCAGGTCTGGTCCTTAGGGAGATGATGAGCCAAGTCAGGATAATTTGGTGTCGACCGTGTATTTCAAGATTCAGGATTTCATTTGTCGGATGCCGATCCGCATCCTAGTCCCTGGCTATTTTTGGGATGATGAGCCGGCACTTCCAATGAAGATGGCTGCCAAGAAGAGTGCCCTTGCACTAGTACCATCTTCTTCTCGAGCGAGGCCGGTGGTAATCTCATTGCTTGCCGGAGGTTCGATTATTGATGTTGTTATTACTTCTCGCTCCATTGCTGTTCAGTTCACTGGCCAAGAGGGATTCTCTACCCGCATTATGCTAAATCATACGGCTGGTAAGGAGATTATGCATTCCATATTCAAGGGACAGTTTGTCGTATCTTCAGCATTCTCCAAGGACATTCTACACATTCTATGCAACCTCTCTCAGTTTATCAAGCCGGCCACGTCAACTCCGTGTATTACTCTCCCTCAACTTCAATCTTATCTGTCAAGGGAGTTACGCTTCAAGCCTGACTATCGAGTGGGGTTGCCAAACCTTATGATTTTTGTGCCTAGTGATAAAACTCCATGGTTGCGTGATGCTTATCTGTTTGAGGAGTCAGCTGTCCAACTATTGTTAGCACCAGGTGTCTAGGGGTAGTTGCCCCGATGATGCTACATGTTCATGATCGGGCCAAGCCATCTGCTAGATGGGCCCGTTATTTGAGAAGACACTGCAGATCAAGAAGCCCGAAGGCCCGAGTCCATGCCAGGCGAGTTCATTTCAAGGAAATTTCTGCCAAGAAGAGACGGCAACGCAAGTTCAAGGGCCGTCAATTATGCATTCAGAGGTCCACATCTTCCTCCCCTCCTTTTCATTCATCTTTCCTTCTACTCAGTTCTCACCCTTGGGTGGTGTATCTTCCTCCTTCTGATCCTATTTCTATCATTTTCTCCTCTCTTCCCGGGTCCGCGAACCCCCACTCTTCTCATCCGGGTTCTCCGGATTCTCCTTATTCTTACTATTTTAGGCCCCGACCTATGTCCTCCTCTCTTCCCGATCCCGAGACTTCTTTTGATTCTTCTCCTCCGGTATCTCCAAGTTCCGTCTCTAATTCTCCTTCCCCGACTCCGTCGGGTGGTTTTCCTTCTCCTTCCCTAGCTCTGTCGGGTGACTTTCTTTCTTTTTGCCTGACTCTGTCGGGAGATTTTCCTTCTTTTTCCCCGACTCTTCCGACCTTGTCGGGTGTCTCCTACTTTCCTTCCCCGACCCTGTCAGGTGATTCTCATTCTCTTTCCCCGACCCTGTCGGGTGACACTCATTCTCCTTCTCCGACCCTATCGGATGATTCTCGTTCCTTTTCTCCGACCACGTCGGATGATTCTTCTTATCATCTTTCTACTCACTCCTCTTCACCCTTTCGGGATTTTCACCCTTTTTCTTGTTGTTTTCAAGGCTTTGGTCCGCCTTGATCTCAGTTAATCTTTGTTTGTTCTATATCTGGTTCCTTGTTATCAGGGTCTCTATGCCTTAATGAGGGAGTTTTGTCCCTCGTCTCTTTTCCTTTTTATCCTTCTTCGTCCAGTTTGGTGTCCGCTGCTCCTCCGTGTAGAGGAATCTTCAACCCTTTGCTGTCCTCTCCCACTTTGTCCTGTCAAGCGAGGAAAACAAAGCTCGTGTTACTCAAAGCCTGATGATCAAGATCACTTTAGGATGCTACTTCCACGCTATGGATTTGCAAGGTATCTTTGTTTTGCGCAAGAATATGCTATCATTGCTATTTACTTTATTTCCTGTGCATATGGTTATAATGCTTGTTCCTCAACATGGTTTGAGTGGCTTTAAGAAGTTTGCTTAGTTAGTTTAGTAAAAAGAGTTTGCTTCTGCAGCATCCTTAGGCTGGTGATAACTCCGCACTAGTAGTCTAGTTTCTTTCCCCGATCGTTGAGGGTGATCTCTTGAGTATGGGTCTTTCACACACTACACGGAAAGCCATAGCTGATTTTCCTTTGAGCAACACCGTTGCTACTTTGGCCATACTATGGGTATGCACGAAGGCTTTTCTCTTCTCTGCTTGGCTGAGTGCAGGGGCAAGAGATGGATGGATGAGATGACCAACCTAGGCGCTCCCTAATACGAGAGAGGTCTCAAATAGGGGCAGTCTTGACCCCCCGAAAATGAGCTTTCACACTAAATCTAGCTAATAAGGGCTATAAAAATCAATGAATCAATGCAAAATTATGATTGGAAGGCATGACAAGAGTGGCAGTACAGTTCCCCGCGGGACGTCATGAGCCCGATCGCATGCGTGCCTAATAAATATGGGTCTCAAAATTAAAAACACAAAGCCCCAGCGCAACAGACTGTATCTTTGAGGGATAGTGTCCTAAGGCGAATTCGAGTCTTGATATCTCTCATCCTGCATAAAGTTTATCTCCAATTTTTCTTCTACTTCTCCCTCTTAGGCTGGGTTGTATCCCGGGTATGGCTTTAGTAGGGGCACCATTTTTTAGAGACGGTTGATTGTGGCAAGCCACCCTCATATGCACGCCCTGCCCAAGAGGAATCTTTAATGGGAGGGGAGGGATGACATAGCCAATAGTTTAAGCCCGTCTTTGGGTGCTGTAGATTGCTTCGTCAAAATCTAAAAAAAATTAGATATGTCAAAAATTCTAAAAAAAAATCAAATACTTTAAAATTTCAAAAAAAATTCCAAAAAAATCAAATACTTCGAAAATCAAAAAAATCAAATATTGTAGAAAATCTAAAAAAATCAAAAAAATTGTCAAAAATTCAAACATATTTGTTTTTTGTTCCTTTCTGTCCATTTGTTTTGAGGACAGGTATGATTGGTTTTTTAAGTGTGCAGGTTGCAAGTTGCAGGTACTTAAGCTTCCTTGATCCTTATCATTTGCTATGCCTCATGTTCATCATCCTTCTGATCTTGTTCTCTCCTTCTTCAATCATATCTCTTGATTTGCTGAAGCTCATGTCCATCTCAGCTTTTAATTACCTCACTTCATCATGTCTCCATGAGAGGGCTTTGCCTCACGATTATGAACTTGGCGGTTATGCTTCATTTGATCTTGGGCTTTGATTGAAAAGCGTATTCATCGTGTCTATGTCCCGACGTGTCATTGTCACATGTGTCATGTCCCTCCATGTCGTCACACGTGTTGTTTTGTCCCTCCGTATCTGTCATGTTTTCGTCCCACTGTGTTGCCATGCCATGTGTTGTTGTTGTCATCCCACACATGTGTTTTCCGTACCTTTTATCCCCTATGGTTTGTCATCCCATGTGTCTTTGTCCCACCATGGTCTTGTCCCATCGCGTGTGCTGTGCCACCATGTTGTGGTATTGTCATGTCCCACCGTGTCCTATGCATGCCTATTATTTGTTCTTGTGATGTTTTGCTTCATTCATCTTTATTATGCAATGTTTCGTCCATCTTCATTTATTATGATATGTTCGTTGTTATGTTATGTTCATGCATGTTTATTTTGTTGTTATTATGTCTTATCTGAAAATCCCCATAAAAATCTGCAAAATCCAAAACAAAAAAATGATGTTTCGCTTAGCAGGTAAGTCAGGTATGGCTCTCTATCTTTTCTCATTATTGTATTACTATATGGTATCTATATTATTATAGCCTCTCAAGGACCAGCTGTTTGGCCATGTGTTCTGGGATCTGATGTTCCCCTTTAACAAAAATGATGATGATCTAGGAGCATACGGTTAATCGTTGGATAGACCACTCAGTTGAGTTGGGTGGGGGACGATGGACTCTGTCTCGCACGCCGTGGTTGCAAGAAGACTCTTGACCCTGTCTTGGCTCAGTCTAGCAATATTATTCTTGAGTACTTTCTATTTTATGAATTCTTTGCATTCGTTTTGATGATTTTTTTTTTTAGCCCAGCATGCATCATGTCACTTTTGAGCACTCACGCCTCGTGATTCTCTCAAGGTTTCTCCTCAGCAATGGTTAATTACACTTCAGCTCTCTTGGATAAGAGATCTTCATTCCACTCTGAATTTGAATGATTTCTCTGATCTGCTCGCCCGGTCTGGTTGGCCAGCGTGATTCCTCTCTGGATTTTATCTCAGTATTTTCACCTTTTCTAGCTTTTCAGTTGTGTTCCTTCCGATCCCCTCATTGTCTGTGGATTATGTCCCCCAGTGAGGTTAGTCGTGTTTCCTTTTCTCCCTTAGTTTAGTTCTACAGACATGTCTCATCCTTGTCATCCATTCCTTATGGGTAGTTCGGCATTTTCAGGAGAATTCCTGTCACTTGTCGGTCATGACGGGTGTCTTTTGCCTTGATGTCCGCTTTTCAATTCTCTCCGCTTCATCTCTGCACCATCTCCATTTCACGTCGTTGTCGCTTTCGCTCCATCTCCTTTCCATTTCACCTCCGCGTCGCTTTCGCTCGCTCCCTTGCAAAGCAGACATCAAGGAGGGGCATCTGTTGACACCCGTTTTTAGCCTGCAAGTCGAGTTGTTTCTCTTGTTCACCTCCGTGATGCCTCCAATTACCCATCATTTTGGAGCATTCCTTGATCTGATTGTGAGCACATTTCTTGATCATTCCCCCAGCCCTATGAGTTTGGAAGCCATTTTCTATCAATTCCCAACTATTTTCCAAGTTTCCATATGTTCTGGGACTGTTCCCCATCACCCCGATGGTGGGAATACATTGGGCTTGCAGTGGGAAGGAGGCGGCCCCATATGTTCTGGGACTGTTCCCCATCATCCCCGACGGTGGGAATACATTGGGCTTGCAGTGCGAAGGAGGCGACACTCACTGGGCTGCCAAGCTCAGTGAGGTGGCCCTCACTGGGCCGCCAAGCTCAGTGGGGCGGTCCTTTGTTGGACCACCAGGCACTGGGTGGAGGTCATCTGCCTGGCCGCCTATCACTGGGGTAGCGGCCATTGATGGGTCGCTACTGACAATGGTGGCCCAGTGGTAGACCGCCTCTATCCTATCTTCCTCCGAGTGTCGTTTTCACCAATGTCTCTATTCTATGATTATCCTATGGTCTAGTAGCGGTCCAGCCATGACCGTTTCTTATTAGTAGTGGCCTCACGATACACAGTCTCTATAACAGAGAGTCCAGATGATCCTGAACTCCGATTTCTTCACCGCATGACTCTCTGGTCTATTTCTGCTCATCGGGGCCACCTTCTTAGGGCTCTATCTTCCAGAATATTCCACCAAATCGTCTCCCATTTGTGTCTATCTCTTATCATTACTATTATCTCGAGTTTAAGCCATAGAACTCGAATTTTAGTGAAGTATATCTGCGGGAATTGTGGACGACATTTCTGGTTTTATGCATTTTCGTGTAACACGAATTCTTTCAGATTAGGCTCTGGGCCATCTTCTAGGGCGAATATCTTCCAGATCCTTCCACCAAATAGAGTCCCATTTGTTCCTAGCTCTTATCCTAACTATTATCTCGAGATTGATTCATAGGTCTAGAGATTTGGTGGTCTTTATCCTTTGAAATTGAGGGATAAAGTTATGGATTTCTTCATCTTCTATATAAAGGACCCTGTTCAACCTGCGCGCGGGGGGGCTCTTTCTCTACTCGGGGCGAAGCCATGCTAGATCGTCTACTCACAACTTCGACCCCACTTTGAAGAGGGAAGTATTAACTTTAGTTTCCATCTCTTGGGGCTCAATTTAGTCGCTCAATTCCTTAGTTCTCCTCTCTTACTTTCTATAAATCATCACAAGTCGCACTTCCCTGCTGCACGTTTGCACTTTTCTCTATTTTGCACAACTCTTTTCTCTTTATTCTCTCCATCATTTTTTGTGATTTCAAATCCTATACATGCACAACACACCCACCTATTATTTGCATCCGTTTATAGGGGTTAAAAACCCTCCCTCGGTGCGTTCTTCCCCTTTCTTTCATGCTATTTTATCACTTCGGGACATATGCTGCACTTTCACATTCTAATGGGTTTTATCTCTTATTGTGGCTTTGTTTTCCAGGAGAGTACATTTGAACGTGAGGCCCTTGCTTTCTAGCCGGCGGGAAGGTGAGGAGGTGCACCTACGATCGGTTCTCGGCATCCCTTTCGAGGCATGATCACGTTGTAGTGGTTCATCTTCGGGCCGCGTCTTCTTCCTCATTTTCCCAAGGTACGCAATAGGTGTTTATTCGTTATAGCATCTTTGCCTATTACTAATCCTTGGATGGCGA
This sequence comes from Amorphophallus konjac, assembly GCA_022559845.1. Lineage (NCBI taxonomy): Eukaryota > Viridiplantae > Streptophyta > Magnoliopsida > Alismatales > Araceae > Amorphophallus > Amorphophallus konjac. The sequence continues at coordinate 83,173,702 of CM040125.1, forward strand.
TCACGGTTCACTCAGATTTTTCATCGCCCCTTTCCCTTATTCATGCTCTCATTGATTATACTCATGTTTACACACTCATAGTTCAGGGGCGGGGTAGATTAATCCATCTACAGCAATTTCCCCTGTGATTCTTGTGGGTAATCCCCCAACTGAACAACAGGACCCTTTCTGAAATGAGAGTACAAGGTCCATGTAAGAGGTTCTCCGTATGCATCAAGTGGCATTTCAAAGCCCAGACCAGCTCTAAGGGTTAACCTTGTCTTCTTTGGCGGTATCAGTCTCCCCTGTAATTGTGCACCCAAGCCTTTGCCCTGCTGGTAGCCCAGGTTCCTCTTGATCTCCCATCCTTTAGAACGGGAAGGGAGACGTGGCATTGGTGCAGGAAGCGACTTCTCTTGTGTTGGTGGGGCGCGGCAAGGGTCATACACATCTAGCAGTGAAAGAATTGGTCTGTGGGTTGGCCAAATATAGGGCAGAGAGGTAGTAAGAGCATCCATTGTAGAAAAGGTGGGCATGCTAATTACCTTGATGATCCATCCCTTGTATGGAAACTTTAAACACTGGTGATTGGTGGATGGCACAACATTCATGACTTCAATGTAAGGGTGACCTAGTATGGCCTTGAATGTGGGATCCATATCAAGAATATGGAATTCCGTAGAGACTAATGCAAGGCCCAACTCTACATTCAAGATAATTATCCCCTTTGGTGGCCTTTTGCTGTTTTCGTAGGCCATAACTATGATTGATGAAGGCCTTATCTGTTCCGTGTCAACCCCACATGATTGGAGGGTGCTCATGGAGATCACATTTATAGATGCACCTATGTCCACCAAACACGGGTCCACAGACACCCCATTGATTTTTACCGTAATACATAATGCATATTTTCGGGCCTCCTAGGGGACGAGCTCATGGTCGTGAAATGTGATTGTCACGCCCTGAGATTATGCAGCAGAAACTAATCGGGAACGTGAACAGCCGGCAAGAGAAGCCTCAAGTGATAATAACAATCAGAGCACTAATCATACACACATAAGAGTGAACACAAGAGAGTATATTCCAAAAACCTTGACTTTATTGAATCATAATGAAATGCTTATAAAGACTCTTTGACTAAGTAGACTCAATAAAGTAAAAATTAAATAATTGACTCTTGACTTGACTAACTACGGCTTCTCTCGAACCATCAATCGCTCTCGGATCCATCACTTGAATAATTTGAATCCGACCCGCAAGAATGTCCTGAAAGATTAAAAAATTAGGGAATGAGCACACTTACCCAGTAGGTATCTTCGTATCAACATGAAGGCAATGTTTAAGTAATTAATATTTTAGCTCTAGGAAATAAGATAAAGGAAATACGGTAAAGCATACGGTATAAACCAAAATAACACAGGTAACAAGATATGATCAAGACGAGATATGAGAATTCATGTAGATTGGGAATATGATCAAGCAAGAATATAGCATGAATGTAAATATTGCCTTTCACGAACAAGAATGTAACGAGAATGCACTTTTCATAACCATAAAGGCTATGCACTAGAAAGTCACTAAACATGCAAGAATGTAATTTCACTAGATTGCCACATGATTTTCACTCGTCTATAAAAATAAGTACTCCCAGCGTAATGCAACGCAAGTATCCTCGTACCCCATGATTTTTAGCACATTTCCGACAATCAGCCGAGAGGGCTAGCATAGAGCCCTTGGACACAATCAGTGACCGGTCTGCATCTTCACGTTATAAATCAAACTACTTCCATGAGAAATATCAATAAAGTTCAGCCAGTAATGTACAATTCAACAATAAGCTTATGACAATCAATATCAAGGTAAGAATGCACCAAGCTTAGAACATGTGAGTTCAACTAATGTATTAATGACAAGGTCATTCTACGGAAGAAATCCGACAGCATAACGACATATTCCATAACTTGCATAATTCATTATAACTTTTTGAACAAGGTGTGGGGTTCTAGATCATCAATAGACCATCTAGGAACATAGGAAAATCAACCCTTGGGTCAAACCTCGGTTAGACAGGAACTGGGTAGAAGCAGTCGTTACTGGAGTGTTTCTAGACAGAGGCAGTCAAGGCAGGAACGATATCATGAATTTGGCGGTCAGGTCAGGACCGTTTCTATATAGAGTAGATGCATGAAGAAAGAAAGGTCGATGCAGTGTGAAATCTGGACTAACGCGGTCACGGGATGACCGCTACTTGACAGTAACGGTCGCCTGAGGGCCGCTACAATCCAGGGCACAGAAAAATACCAATAAGGGCGTTCTAGAAAATTGGGCTTTGAGGGTACAATCAGCTCGGCGTCTTAATGGGAATCCCAGGCTCGCGGAGACTTACGGAGGCCTTGAAACAAGATCACCTAGTCCGGTGGAAGGAATATCCAACGGAGAGGGTCACAAGTCCAAGATTGTGTGCCTATGAGTGCAAAGTGTAACTAATGACATCATACCAGAATACGTGTCATATACTAAAGAAAAGACTATAGATGAGAAGGGATCATGGTAAAACAGCGATCAAATCATCACTAAACAAGTCCATGAATCGCATGAAAACATGAGCATTAATACAAGAGTATATGTTTTGGCATGAAAGTAGCATAAGCAAAAAAATAGGTTTAAAAACGCATAAAGAACATGAAATTTATTAAGATGGGTAGTCAACATAACTAAAATTATGAATACAACATCATATTCAAGAGTAGAACCTAATTATCTAGGCCTAACATATGATAAATAGGGCTGTTCTGTAATCTATTTCGGGTTAACAGCATGCATAAAACTGAAACATAAAAGTGGTCTACTTAGGACCGTTTCTATCCCTACGCGGTCATTTGGGGACCGCTAAAAGACATTTGGCGGTCTTGGGGAGACTGTTTTAGCCTACCAGCAAGACGAGTCATAAGGTGTAGTTAAGGCCTGATCTAGGGCAAGTAATGCATAAAAAGCATGAAAAATGAATGGATAACATGTAAGAACATGTTTATAACGAAGAGGATGCATGGAAAAAACATGAATCATGCCAAAGTTCTTATCTTTAATTAGAAGGTGCAGGCCTATGCATGCAGCAATAACCTAAATGCGCAGTCGTAATAAACCATGAAATACGACTAGTAGAAATCATGAAACGACATGAAACCAAAGGACTTTTGTTCCTAACTTGTTAATTTAGCCTTTTCATGAGACAACATACCTTTGATTCAATCCCTATACTTCAAAGTTCTGACTGGAAGTCGACCCTAGTTTCTGCACGTTCTGTGCAAACTCAGCAACTTCTCGTCCCTCTATCCCTGATCCTCTTGACCTAAATCCATAAAATTTGGAGGGTAGGTAGAAGATATAAAGGGGAACAAAAAGTTCTAAAGACTCAACTTGAAATAACCTCATTTAGAGTTTCTAATCTCCTGATCTTCACTGGACGGGCGTAATGTTTCCTGTGCAGCCTGTAGCGAACCAGAGACTTGCAGACGCTCTAGATCTCCAACGGCTAGATCTCCTAGCACGAAAATTGGAGGTGATCTAGATAAAACTAGGGAGAACATAAAGTTCTAAAGAACCAACCTAAGATGAGGTCCCCTTACCGTCGAACTACGCACTCCAAAATAAGGGTTCACGCAGGTCGAACCTGAGACCTGTTTATACGGTTTGCTAGGGTTTGGGGATTAGATCGAACTTAGAGTCCTAAATTGCGGTAGGATTGATCCTTAGAGAGTTCTAGAAAGTCTCCTATACTAGATAGCTATTGGATATATGATGTTTTGATGATGTCTAACTATGAGTTTTGATGATGTCTAACCATGACTCATTTGTGACTCTTAATTGCTCTTGATGATGCCACCGTGTATAACTTTCAGGCCAAGTTGCAAATGCACAGAAATCAAGACAATTGAGAGCACAAAAATCAAGGCAAGAGGTTGCACAAAAATCAAGGCAGATCTCACCAAAGGTCATTACTCCAAGATGCAAGAAAGAACTGGGCAGAAAGATTGATTCCTCACAGCCTTGGAGAGATGTGCACCGACCTATATGCTTCAGACAGAGATGTGCATCGACCTTGTTCTCAATGTGCACAGACCTTACTAAGCCTAAGGTCACATGTGCACCGACCTTACTGAAGAAAGGTCACATGTGCACCGACCTTAGTCACATGTGCACCGACCTTACTGAAGAAAGGTCACATGTGCACCGACCTTAGTCTTCATGTGCACCGACCTCAACTGAAGAAAGGTCACATGTGCACCGACCTTAGTCTTCATGTGCAGTGACCTCAACTGAGAAAGTTTCTAATGTGCACCGACCTTACTGAAGGAAGCTCTTCATGTGCACCGACCTTACTGAAGAAAGGTTTTCATGTCCACCAACCTTACTGAAGGAAGCTCCACATGTGCACCGACCCTTCATGTGCACCGACCTCAACTGAGGAAATTCCTTATGTGCATTGACCTCAACTGAAGAAAGGACACATGTGTGTAGATAGATTTTTCTAAATCTAAAGGAAGAAGGTGCGGGGGTGTGTGTGTGAATGTAACTAATATGGCATCAAGTTAAACATGGGAAGAAGCAAGTAAGGCAATAAACTCATGCATCCACACACTATCAGGTTGTGATCGCCACCAAGGTGAATAGTGCAAAGAAAGATGCACTACGTACCTTGGAAAGGGGAGAGGATGGAGGCACTCGCCAAAATGATGCAGTGCCAGTGCTGGATAAAGACGGCCTTGAGACGACCATTGAACATTGAAACGGCCGAACGATAGGCCTCTACTGGTGTTGAAGCAGTACGCGGGAAGAAGACACAGGCGCCGGAGTCAAACGATTCCCAATTGGCCGCATGCACAGGAGAGACGGTCTGAGGGAGACCGCTATCCCAGGTAAACGGTCGGAGGTAGACCGCAACAGCTTTCAGCTCCCAAGTCGGGAAACTCAATCCTCCACCCCTTTCGGCCGGTCAGGAGGGATGGGCCTCGCGCTAAAACACTTGCTGACCTGCAAAACAACACAAATGACAGACAACAATGACCCCAGATCAGTTTATGAAAGTGCAATATCTATAAATGGGAACTATGAAGAGAGCACATAATTGAAAGGGGAAATACCTGGGGGTTGGCTTTTTTAACCCCTATGGGGCGTGAAAAACAATGGGAGGTTGTAAAAATGCTAGAATGCCAGTGAAAAATGTAGAGAAAAGGAAGGAGAGTGATGATGAAATGACTAAAAAGCAACGGCCAAAAAAGGACTTAAGCTATGACTCAAAACGTGAAGGAAATGGACTACTCCCTGAACCAAGGCTTAGAGGACGTAGAAAGCCTTTCTCCCTGGCCGGATTTCGCTCAAGAAAGCGACAGCACTTCGACGTGAACTTAGATCCCCCCCCCCTCCAGCCATGACTCAAGGGTTCTATTTATAGAACCTTGAAACCCTAGCTCGAATAGAGGGCTTTTGGGCGGGAATTAGACTTGGATTATGTTGAATAAAATGAAGATAAATCTCCCAACTTTTATCAGGATCAAACGACACTTGATTTGGCTGAGAATCCGTAGAGAAATCTGTGGATCAAGCAAGGGGTTTGACCACGGATAGAGAGAGAAACTGCCCATCGACGCAGGAATCTCGGTTGAAAGAAACGGTCCATCGATAGACCGCCCAGGATGCTAAGCGGCCCATCAAATGACCGTTATGCATCTGGCATGTAGAAAAATAAAAATAAGATAAATGCACCCATTTATCCAAAGACCAGGTCAAAGGGGAATTCCCGCCAAGTAGAAACGGTCTTTTGATAGACCACCAGTCAGTTCAACGGTCTATCGCCTGACCGCTTTTACCCTGGTCGTTGAAAGATAAAAATAGGATAAATACGCTCGATTATCCACTGGCCGGGTTAAACGGGAATTCCTGCCAAGTAGAAACGGCTCTCGGAAGACCGCCATATTTGTGGGACGGTATATCATGACACCGTTTACAAAAGTAAAAGGTCGACTCAGAAAATGACAGGTCGACACTGGGAGGGCGTCTAAACAAGCGGTCATCCAATAGACCGCCCTATTCCATAAATGGCCTATTGCGAAACCGTTACTAAGGTGATCGTTGGAAAAGAGCAAATAAGAGGCAAGTATGCGTACTCAATCCAAAGACCCAGTCGAACCAAATTCCACTAAGTCCAAACTGGAGAAAACATAGGAGCAAACCCCAACCAGGGAGAAAGTGACCCATAAAATAAGCCCAAAAACCATCTAAGAATGGCCCAATAAATAATGGACAACTTGAGGCATCATAAATAAAAGTAAGAAAATATCCCAACTCAAAGGAATAAAATGGGTGTCAACAATGTGCACCGACCTTAGTCTTCATGTGCACCGACCTCAACTGAGGAAGTTCCTAGTGTGGACCGACCTTACTGAAGAAAGTCTTCATGTGCACCGATGTTGCCAAAGGCCAACCACCTCATGTGCACCGACCTCACTGAAGAAGTCCTTCATGTGCACCAACCCTGTTCTTCATGCCAAGCCAGCAGCACCGACCTTACAAGTCATGCCAGGCAAGCTGCACCGACCTCAGCTTCACTGCTCCGACCTCAGTGATGCGGGACGGGACCGAAATGGGCTAAGACCTACGAATGCAACAAGTGCGGCCAGCACTCGCACGCCAAAGGTAAGCCAGGCGGCTGACCTCCGTGCCGTTCCTCCGGGTGGAGGCGTCTCTCAACAAGAAATCCAAGCCCACAGCCGTCCCTATGAGGGAAGCGTAGGGATCTCAGCGGCTAAGGAACCACCGTGCGCCTATGGGAATCGAGTCCGAGCTCGGCGCTCGACTAGGGCCACGGAATGGGTGCTCAACTCTCAATCACGCGGTGAATAGCAAGCTAGCTAGGATCCTACGCGCTCACGCGACATATAGAATAGTATACTAGTAAAGCAGAGCAACATAGTAGGAGCGTCGCGCGTACCTCCACGCCTAGGCGTGGGGAAGAAACCCCGGCCGAGAACAACAACCCCGATACACATGACAAACAATAATACACATCCAGCCAAAATGCCCACTCCTCGCAGGGAGATAACAGGCTACAACAATAGACTTCGGGGCTGCCGATGCACGGGCTGACGGGCGGCACTCGTTGAAGGGGTGGCCACGAGGAGGACCCGTGCGGCAGTCGGCAGATTCGCAGCAACGCGCGACTCGGCGGCGAACGCTCCCACGGCTTGGTCCGGTGTCTGATTGAGGTGCCGTCAGCGAGGGCGCGTAGCTGGGTCACGGGAGGAAGCCTCGGCTAAAGGGGGCGCTCAGATTCGCACCGAGGTGGCCGTGAAGTCACCTGCAAGTCGTGACTGGTTTCCTGCACACAGAACAGCGCGCTCGCGCGGTAAAACTGATAACTTGTTGCTCCAGAAGACGAACGGGGCGCCGCTTGAGGGAGGACGTCGGGGACGCAGGGCAGTAGGCCCCGACCAAAGGGCTCGGTCAGATCTGGTCGAGGTTGGCCGGGAGAGCCTCTGCAAGTCGTTGCTGGTTCGGGGGTCGGATTGCACAGGTTGATCTGCGCGGCCCCACGAGATTTGACGCCACGCTCAGCACCGACGTCAAAACGAGGCGTGGTTGGCGGCGTTTAAAAGAGGACGACGAGAGGTACGATCCCTGAAGAGACCAGCTCCAAACTCGCAGTTTTCCGCTCTGGGGAATTTTCGCAAGAGGGCGGGCAGAACCTGGCTCGCAGAGACAGAGGGTCCTGCGCGAGCTCACGAAGAAAATCTCCACGGGCGGTGCCGACCTCGGATCTAGATGAAACCAAATCCCACGCGTTGCCGACTCGTAGAAGTACCTCCAGAAAAAAGGAGAGGACCAGATTCGACCGGAACCGGATGGGGGCGCCGCTGCAACTCGGGATAGAAATCCGATGAGCAGATTCGAGCACTTGTGAAGGAGATGAGGGAAGATAGAACCTCGGCGTCGCACCGAGGGATGGGGAGTCACACCCCGGGGTTGATCCCGTCGCAGGATCAAGGGAGGAAGAAGGGGCGCAGCCACCAAGGAGTCATGCTCACTAATAATTCTTCATCAACTTTTCAAAGAAAATAATACAAGCTTTTATATGGGGAGGGGAGATGCTAGGATGAAACCCTAGCCAAGAGGGGGAAAGGGGGGGTGCGCACATGGCAAGGGGGAAAGGGGGGGGTGCGCACATTGTCTAGGGGGAAAGGGGGGGACGCACAACTCCTAGATTCTAGGAGGGAATTGGGGGAAGGGGGCGGCCAAAGGAGGAGGGGGGGTGGTCGGATGGGGAAGGGAAAGGGGGGTGTGCGCACTCCACTCCTACAAAGTAGGAGTGGGGGCGGCTGCCACCTTCTCCTCTTGGAGGAGAGGAAAGGTGCGCCCAAAACCCTAGCCCTAGGAGGTGGGGGCGCAAATCCCAAGGTGGGCTAAGCATGGGAGTGGGCGGCCAGCCCAAATGGGCTAGTGATTGAACCAAAGAAGTGGCCCAATAGCCCTATCTCTCACCTAAAGCACAAAAATGACCCAACTAAAGCCTAATTGGCCTCAACTGGCCTACAAAGGTCCACAATAACAATAAAAGTGTCCACGCAGGGACTAAACCAAGGCCCATCATGGCCTAAAGCATAAAATAACTAAAGATAACTCTGCTCGTCCGCCAAGTGATCGCCGAGCCAAAGGGATGCAGGCGAGATCCGTGTACTCCGTCGTGAAGTGTGGCGCGTGTCCCCACCAATTCTCCCCGGGTGGGAAGAACTCGACCCTGTCGAGTAAGGGTCCTGGTCGCTCCAGTAGCGCTCCAGCAAATCCAGGTCGATCCTCTCTAGCTCTCCACGTGTGATCCAGGTGTCGTCTGTCGCGGGGCATCCTCTCCAACGCACTAGGAAGCGCTGGTAGGCTCCGCTCCTGGTAATAGTTACCTGCTCATCCAGTATACAATCTATATATTCGCGTTTCTGTAATGTGGCTGGAAGAGGTGGACGCTCAGTAGGTGTAGCACTCTCAACAGGAGGGGAGGGCTCAAGAGGCTCACTGGGAATCACCGCGGGATCCCGATATGCCACCAGATCTGAGACATTGAACGTCGAACAGATCCCATAGTCGACTGGCAGCTCAATCTCATACGCATTCGACCCAATTCGCTTCAAGACTCGAAAGGGTCCAGCACCGTGGGCCTGGAGTTTCTTCACGGCCCCCGAAGGAAACCGTTCAGGTCTGACCCTGATCATGACGTACTCTCCCTCTCGGAACTCACGGGTGTGCCGATGCGCATCAGCTAACTCCTCATAACGTGCGTTACTGGCCTCAAGGTGGTGATGATGCAGACTCCGAATAAGATGGGTAGACTCATATCTACGTGAATGTAGAGGAGGTCCTGGACATCCAAACACAGACCTAGCATGCCTATGACTCCTACATGATTGGACAACACGGGGAGGACCTGGACAACCAAAGTTGTATCTATCATGCATATGTGTCCTACTAAATGTGGTAGACTCATGGGGACTAGATTGCCCAAACTCACTCATGACATTACCCCTATATGATGAGGGACATGGAGAAACATGAGAGTGAGACATGTGACCCTGGCCTCCTAAACTCTGGCGTCTGGAAGTATGCAAGGTGAGGTGTTGGCTAGCAGGTTTGGATAGGGTGTGATGATAGACCTTCTCGACAAGGTGGGGAAAAGAATACGATTCGAGAGGCTCACTAGGGAGGGGATCGAATGGGTCAAAGAAATGATGACCCCTCCCGACAGGTCCCTTCACTATACTTGCCCATGTGCGACATTCGCCCAAGTGCAGATGATCACCGTCAGGCGCTCTAATGTATGGGGCAAGAGGCTCATGAGGATGGCAAGGAAGGCAAGACTCCACCCTCGGGACCGTGATACCATAAGAGGGGACAAAATCAACCTCCACGGGTATGGGAAAGAATAAAAGGACCTCGGAGGTGATATGTCCTATGGTGTAGACCGAGGTAATAGACCCCAAAGCAGGGAGTGTAAAGCAATGACTATAGGGTTGGTCAGACCCTAAGGTCAACATATATGTCAACTCCCATTGACAATCTAAACTCCTAAGGAAGCCCTTCACATTTTCAAGAAAGCAGAAGGACCGAAAAGTGGTGTGAAAGGAGTCAAGGGGTACAATTGGGAGGGCTGGTCCCATGGGTGTATAGCAAGGAATGGAGACATCTAGAAGTGGACCCTCCCTTAGCCAGCTAGCTAAAGACTCTCCAATGATCAGCTCACCCTCGGAGTGTAAGAATGGCTCTATATGAGGGTCTAAGGGTGAAGCATCTCTCTCAGGAATGGAAACGGAGTCCTCTATGATGTGGATGGGATCACTCCCTAACTCCTCAACCTCAGCTAAGTACTCCTCAGCCAACTCCTGTTCAGCAACGTAAGTCACTGGAACAAACCCGGGTGGGGCATCCGACGAACGTGTGTCCTCCAAGATAGGGGAACGTGAAGGACACTGGTCAGAGAACCAGACATTCCCACTACAGGGGGCCACAGGGGCGGGCTCTGGGGGAGGTGGCAGGCGTGAGCCTGGAGGCGGAGCGGACTGTGGGCTAGGGGAAATCGGTGATCCCATAGGAGTACCCATCCTTTCTAGTTTCTCCCTAAAGAGTTGCAGGAGTTCTGCGAGGGGGAGATCTCTCAAGTTAGGGGCATTCGGGGAGACTTGCTGGTAATCATGAGATTTAGTCTCGGGCCTAGACTCACACACAGGTGGCACCTTGCTCCTCCAACTATGATGTGCTCGGTTGGGGGTAAGAGGTGATGGGCGTTGCGGAGGTTGAGCCCTTAGAGTGGCCTTAGACTGACCGAGGGAGATAGGAGGAGTGGTAGTGCTCCTCGGGCTATGGGTCTCTGAGTAGGAGGCGAAGCGTTGGGGAGCGTAGATCTTCCTAAGTTTTACCTTCATCTCCTCCCATGAGTGTATGGGCTCTTGCCTCCAACCTGCCCTAAGACCTACTATGTGATCCCACACTTCCCTAGCTTGAGGTGAAAGTTGTCCCCTGGCAATGTTGACTCTCTCGGAACCATATATCCAATTCTTCTCAAAGTATTTTCCCATGGTAGCCTCCCACTTTAGATAGGCTCTAGGGCTCGATCCATCAAAGCGAAGGTCCCCATCTACAATGATGTCCAGGAATAGAGGGTCGGTCGGACCCTTGTGGAGGATGTAAGGAGTAGCCATGATGAAGCACCTGAGGACTCTAAATACACATGCATGCCCTAGGACTATGGAAGGGACATGTAGGACAACTAAGGGATGGGACTAGACACAACTCAAAATGGTGAAGGAAACTGGGGAAGAATACGGACTCAAATGTATCTAAAACAAACCTAATGACTCGCATGCAACTTAGATAAATCTAATGCCTCATTTGCACCCTAGACAACCTAAAGACTCAAATGACCTAAGACCCCAATTTGTTAGAACAAACTGGTTCCCTAAGCTCTGATACCACTTTGATGCGGGACGGGACCGAAATGGGCTAAGACCTACGAATGCAACAAGTGCGGCCAGCACTCGCACGCCAAAGGTAAGCCGGGCGGCTGACCTCCATGCCGTTCCTCCGGGTGGAGGCGTCTCTCAACAAGAAATCCAAGCCCACAGCCGTCCCTATGAGGGAAGCGTAGGGATCTCAGCGGCTAAGGAACCACCGTGCGCCTATGGGAATTGAGTCCGAGCTCGGCGCTCGACTAGGGCCACGGAATGGGTGCTCAACTCTCAATCACGCGGTGAATAGCAAGCTAGCTAGGATCCTACGCGCTCACGCGACATATAGAATAGTATACTAGTAAAGCAGAGTAACAGAGTAGGAGCGTCGCGCGTACCTCCACGCCTAGGCGTGGGGAAGAAACCCCGGCCGAGAACAACAACCCCGATACACATGACAAACAATAATACACATCCAGCCAAAATGCCCACTCCTCGTAGGGAGATAACAGGCTACAACAATAGACTTCGGGGCTGCCGATGCACGGGCTGACGGGCGGCACTCGTTGAAGGGGTGGCCGCGAGGAGGACCCGTGCGGCAGTCGGCAGATTCGCAGCAACGCGCGACTCGGCGGCGAACGCTCCCACGGCTTGGTCCGGTGTCTGATTGAGGCGCCGTCAGCGAGGGCGCGTAGCTGGGTCACGGGAGGAAGCCTCGGCTAAAGGGGGCGCTCAGATTCGCACCGAGGTGGCCGTGAAGTCACCTGCAAGTCGTGACTGGTTTCCTGCACACAGAACAGCGCGCTCGCGCGGTAAAACTGATAACTTGTTGCTCCAGGAGACGAACGGGGCGCCGCTTGAGGGAGGACGTCGGGCACGCAGGGCAGTAGGCCCCGATCGAAGGGCTCGGTCAGATCTGGTCGAGGTTGGCCGGGAGAGCCTCTGCAAGTCGTTGCTGGTTCGGGGGTCGGATTGCACAGGTTGATCTGCGCGGCCCCACGAGATTTGACGCCACGCTCAGCACCGACGTCAAAACGAGGCGTGGTCGGCGGCGTTGGAAAGAGGACGACGAGAGGTACGATCCCTGAAGAGACCAGCTCCAAACTCGCAGTTTTCCGCTCTGGGGAATTTTCGCAAGAGGGCGGGCAGAACCTGGCTCGCAGAGAGAGAGGGTCCTGCGCGAGCTCACGAAGAAAATCGCCACGGGCGGTGCCGACCTCGGATCGAGACGAAACCAAAGCCCACGCGTTGCCGACTCGTAGAAGTACCTCCAGAAAAAAGGAGAGGACCAGATTCAATCAGAACCGGATGGGGGTGCCGCTGCAACTCGGGATAGAAATCTGACGAGCAGATTCGAGCACTTGTGAAGGAGATGAGGGAAGATAGAACCTCGGCGTCGCACCGAGGGATGGGGAGTCACACCCCGGGGTTGATCCCGTCGCAGGATCAAGGGAGGAAGAAGGAGCGCAGCCACCAAGGAGTCATGCTCACTAATAATTCTTCATCAACTTTTCAAAGAAAATAATACAAGCTTTTATATGGGGAGGGGAGATGCTAGGATGAAACCCTAGCCAAGAGGGGGAAAGGGGGGGTGCGCACATGGCAAGGGGGAAAGGGGGGGGTGCGCACATTGTCTAGGGGGAAAGGGGGGGACGCACAACTCCTAGATTCTAGGAAGGAATTGGGGGAAGGGGGCGGCCAAAGGAGGAGGGGGGGTGGTCGGATGGGGAAGGGAAAGGGGGGTGTGCGCACTCCACTCCTACAAAGTAGGAGTGGGGGCGGCTGCCACCTTCTCCTCTTGGAGGAGAGGAAAGGTGCACCCAAAACCCTAGCCCTAGGAGGTGGGGGCGCAAATCCCAAGGTGGGCTAAGCATGGGAGTGGGCGGCCAGCCCAAATGGGCTAGTGATTGAACCAAAGAAGTGGCCCAATAGCCCTATCTCTCACCTAAAGCACAAAAATGACCCAACTAAAGCCTAATTGGCCTCAACTGGCCTACAAAGGTCCACAATAATAATAAAAGTGTCCACGCAGGGACTAAACCAAGGCCCATCATGGCCTAAAGCATAAAATAACTAAAGATAACTCTGCTCGTCCGCCAAGTGATCGCCGAGCCAAAGGGATGCAGGCGAGATCCGTGTACTTCGTCGTGAAGTGTGGCGCGTGTCCCCACCACTCAACTTCACTGCTTCGACCTCAGGCAGCAAGTCTGCTCTTCCCACTTCGACGCAACAGTGCTTCTGAAGCCAATTTATGCAATTTTTCTATCAAATCTTTTGGGCGATCCCGAGAGCAAAAATAGGAACCGTAAATGCTCAAAATCACATCTTTTGAGGTCTGGAGGAGTTTCTTAGGACTGACCATTGTCCCTCTCCATCATGAGGTTACATAACATCTTTTGGGAAGGCAGATCTGCCAGGTATCATTTGTGGGAAAGGTCAGCTTTCCATGGTACTCTACTTTTTGACTACAGCCAATCAAATTACTATCTGTGCAAGAACCTGGCAGAAGTTCAGATCTGTAAAAAGGCTAGTCTATCTCCATGGCCAAATGGGAAAAAGGTATTTGGTCAAAGAACCTCCTTGTTTAATTGTTTATCTTGACCAAACAAATAATGTTTAGAAGACTCCAAGCGAAGGAAAAGGCTCCTTAGATAGTGAACTATCCTTGTCATCATTGGCTTTCCATATCAATCCTTTTGGTCAATGAAAAAGTCAGGGACCAAATCTGGGAAAGGTCACATCCCATGGAAGCCACCTTTTTCCCTCCATTCACACAGAATTGTTGTTCCAGAGATCTCACAGGACAGAAGGACATCCTTGGTGATGCCAGCCAATGGAAGATAAGTTACTGCAGATTTTCCTTGGGAGCTGCTGCACCAAATTTATTTGGAGGGAAATTTTTCTGCTAGAAGGATTTCTTTTGTCTATAAAAGGGGCAGCCCGTGTATGTTGATGTTGCTGCCGAAGCTGCTGTCCAATAGAAGAATCTGCGTGAGCCTTCAAGAGAGAATCTGTAAAAGAAAAAGAAAGAAAAGGAGCAGCCCAGTCCTGGTCTGAAATCGACCAGTGCTGATAGAAAGAGACAAGAGAGAGTAGAAGAAAAAGAGAAGCCAAGAGAGGAGTGTAGCCCTTCTCACGTCCAGACTAAGCCTAAGAAGAAGCCAGATCGGACGTGTGTCCAGATCTGTCCAAAGGTGCTTCAAGAGCAAAATCTGAAGCCACCGTCTGGTTATCCTTTTCTGATTATGCATTTCCTTGCCTCATCTTCATATCAGAAAGTTGTTTTTCTACTGCACTTGCAGTGTTTTCTTTTGTGTTTTTACGTTTGTCTCATTTCATCTTGAACCGCCCCTACCGGTTTGTGTGTAGGAAGACAGACGGAGGTGTGCTCTGGTCTGTGGAGAACCGTCCCTGCCGGTTTGTGTGTAGGAAGATAGACGGAGTTGTGCTCCGATCTGTGGAGAACTGCCCATACCGGTTTGTGTGTAGAAAGACAGACGGAGGCATTCTCCGATCTGTGGAGAACCGTCCCTACCAGTTTGTGTGTAGGAAGACAGACAGAGGGTTCTCTGTTTTATGGCCTGGGGCATCGTCCCCATGTGGAGCTACGTTTGCGGCGTGTGGTAAAGTCTCACCAGGTTTGGTGAGGGTGGACGTAGGTTGCGGGTTTGCAATCGAACCACCTTAAAAATTCTTATGCAATGGATTGTGTCTTGTGTGTTTGATCCCTATCCTCTATCCCCATTCACAGGTTCGCAAGTTGTTTAAACGCATGCTATCTTGCTGAACTGCATGTGCTTAAGTGTGTAGCAACCTCACCACTTGACACTGTGTTTCTGTAGCTCCCTCTTTAGTTGTTCCTACTAATTCCGTTGTGCACTATGTCTAAGCATCTCATGTGCATTATAGCCCTTGATTGTTCCTTGATGTGTTAAGTTTTTAATTGGGTATAGTTTTAGACAGGATCTATTCAACCCCCCCCCCCTTCTAGATCCTGTTGCACCCTATCGGACCCAACAATTGGTATCAGAGCCAAGCTCTGCCATTCCCAGATCCTACGGTCTGCAGGGAAAGATCCTGGTGCATTCTAATCAAATGGCTTCATATGCTACACATGCTTCGATGGTCTCTCCGCCCATTTATGATGGTTCAGATTTTTCTACATGGGTAGGGAGAATGGTTATATATGTTAATTCCATAGATCCACAATTGTGGACTCTTATATACAATGGTCCTCATGAGCTGCCATCAAATTCAGTTGATTGGACAGCTGATCACGAGACCAAACATTGTGATAACCTTGCTGCATTTAATCTGATAAAAGTTGTAGTTGATTTTAGGTTACTTCATCTTGTGTCCACCTACAGCACAGCCAAGCAAATCTTGGATAGGTTGGTGAATATCCATGAAGGGGAAGAACGAAAGCATGAATGCCTTATGGTCGACCGTCCATAACAGTCCAGTGATCCATCCTCAACTCAGGTAAGCTCTGACTCCGAGGACTTCACCTTTGAAGAGTTTATAGAAGCCTATGATGATTTAGCCAAGCACTACAAAAAGCTAAAATAAGAAAACAGAAAATTGAAAAAGGATTTGAAGATAAACAGTCAAGGTGAGCGTTCTTTCTATAAAAATTGTTCATCTTTTGAAGAGCTTAATGACACTCTTACCATTGACTTGGATATGCATAAATAAACCATTGCATGCCTAAGAGATGAAAATGGAATCCTTCAAGCGGAGATAAACAGATTGGTAGAAATTGTGAGAAAGCTTCAAGATAAATCTAAATCTACATCAAATGATCAAGGCTTGACTAAAAACAAGGTTCTTGCTGAAGAAAATCAGAATCTAAAGAGTGAGAATGAAAATCTGAAAAAGGAAAACATTGAACTGCTTGCTAAGTTAAAGGCATGTGAAAAAGACAAGGAAGTAAACACTGATGAAATAGAAAATTCGAGTTTTCTCCAAAAAGAGTTTGATTATTGCAAAACGGTCAATGAGTTGTTGAACGAATAGTTGGCCGAATGTGAGGTAGATCTGGCCAATGCAGATCAACATATCTCCTCACTTGAAAATGAGATTCAAAATCTAAACAACACATTGTCAAAATTTATGGAAGGATAGCAAAATCTAGACAGATTATTGGGGACGAAAGTAAATCTCCAAAGGGAATGTTTGGGCTATAAACCTGTGAATAAAAAGAATTTTGAAAGTAAGCTATATGCATCTTTTGTTTCTAGTTCAACTGAAGCCCAAACTTCTAAAACACCCTCAAGACAATCTGATGTTCAGAAAAATCAAAAACACAATAACAATCAGAAAAAGAAAACTTTCAGGTAAAAATAGAAAAATGATTTTGTTGATGTTGATATGCATGTTAGGAAACCTAATGCTAAACATCACGTTTTCCATAAAATGAATGTCCACTGTTATTCTTGTGGTAAACATGGTCACATCATGCATGATTGTTTTATCTTGAGGGATGATGAACTTAGAACAGGAAAGAACAGAAGAAATAATGCAGGAAGCACTGGCAAAGGGAAGATCCACACTGGGAGGAAGCATGCTAAGCACACTTTTGGTCAGAAGCCTGGAAATGGCTTGATGCATCGACGCAGTCCACAGAACAGGTCGATGCACCCTGAGGCCAGAAAAAGAATCTTTCCTCCTCACTGTTCCCACTGTGGCAAAATTGGCCACACTGACCAAGACTGTTGGCATCTAAAGGGAAGGTATCAATTTCATTCCAGGAATGCTAACTTCCATGCTCACCCACAAAAGCCTAATGCACACCTACATGCACATAAGAAGGATGCTCAATCTTTTGTGCGTTGCTTCTATTGTGGGAAAAATGGGCATGAGATGTATGATTGTCATACAATGATGGAAGATGATTTGACTGCCCTGAAAAAGGTGAGCCAAGCTACTGGACATGAAACTAACCCACAAGGACCCAAGCAAGCTTAGGTACCTAAAGATCTCAAATGAGAATTTTGGGTAAAGGGTGCCTTGGAGCTGAACATTGGATGCTCAGATGAATAAGAGCTCAAGGCACAGGTATGTAAATAAACCTTTTAATTCATGTTAAATCTACATTTTATGGTTATCATGAGTCATTGCATTTAGAATTACCTTCATATTCTCAATAAATCATGCATGTCTGAAAACTCCCATGCTCCATCTAAATTCCCCCATGGTTAAAAATTTGAAAGATTTTATCGTTGAAAATGACTGAGTCTCTGGTATATCAAAGGTGTATGTCAAAGTGATGAGCTAAGCTTGTCAGGAAGACAGCACCTTGTGTGAGGTGATCCATGGATCTAAGTTCTCCACCTAGTACCAGAATTCAGAAATTGATGTGCTTAAATTTGTTCTACTGATGGAATTAATTTGATGTTGAGTTGATGTCTGTTTCTTGTTAATCAGCCATATGAAATACTTCATCATTGCTTGTGATGATGTCTGTCATAATTGCATTACGTTTTCAACACATCACCCATGTGGAGTTTCAACATGTTGGTTGAGTGTCTTGTTCTCCATAAGCATTGAACAAAGGGGGAGTGATGGGAATCAACATCGGGCACTAACATTTTATTTTTGTATTTGTATCATTTTATTTGCATTTATATCCTAGGGTTAATTGGGTTGCAAATGTATAGCAAGTATAAGTCAATGGGTTACTTGGGCTAAGTCAAGGGGTTTCTTTGCAAAAAGGCCGCGTCGGCCCGGCGGGACCCCCACCCTCTCTCCCATTGGGCCACCTAGACTCTCTAGGGCCCATGTGGGGCTGGTCCAAGGTCCAAGATAGAATCTTGACCAGCCCCTCTTGTTGACTCAAGAGGGGGGCACCCCCTCCCTTGTCCCCATGTGGGATTTAAATAATCCCCCCCTTTTAATTTTTTATAATTGTTGTATTTGACCACATAGGAGAAAATTCTTCTCTCCCCTAATTACCCCTCCCTAACCCTAGATCTGAGGTTAGTTTAGGTCATTTACATTTCATATAAAACCCATGTATTTTCTATATTTTCATAGATTAATGAGAAGAAATCAGAAAATTCCCCAAGAGCATTAGGCGCCCCTCTCTCCTCCTCTTCCTAGCAGCCGTGATTGTTGCATTCTCCAAGGTGTGAAGCCTTAATTCTGGGAGTGATTCCCACCTCTATCACCTCTGCTGGATGCGACTTCCAGCCACCGCTGCCGCCACCTCCGTTCGTCATCTCCAGTTTAAATTTCGTGTCAATCCACCATCGTTTGCTATTTTTCCTAGTCATTTAGTTCCTGCCCTAACAGTCTGCCCATCAGCAGATCTGCCGGATAGTGTCTTGTTCTTCCATTTTTCCCACCCCCTAAACCACTCCATAAAATTACCATAAAAATTGTGCACGTCCCCCACATCCCCCTCTATCCCTCATAAAATCCCCAAGACCCAGATCTACCATTTTATTTTTGGTCAAAATTTATTTTCAGGCAGATCTTACTCTGTCCTGTGAGATTTGGATTCCGAGCCAGAAACAACTCCAACCCACAAAGTTTTTCATTTCCAATCCGTTTACTGGATGGTTGTGAAATTAATTTATGTTGTAGCCCTTTGATTTCTCTGTCCAACGGCACCAATATCGCCTCGATCCGCCTCCGGATCTAGGCGCAACAATTACTTTCGTGGAAGTGCGCAAATCTATCACGTGAACAGGGCATCAGAGCAGTCCGTCAGTTAATTCTCCCATAAATCCCCGGCTCCGATCCAGCGATCACCGCTCCTGGGAATCGACCAGCAACCCCCCAGCAATGTCCCAGCCAGCCGCCGTAGCAAGGAGACGCCCGGAAGCCCCCGTCCCAGCAGCCGAGTTCACTTGCTATCTAGCAGGTCTGAACTGAGTTTGAACAGTACCGAGTCGGACCAGCAGCCCGCCTCCGGCTCGAAAGCCCTTCTGGCTTGCTACCTGTCAACCTGAGTTCGCTACTCCCGGGTCTCACGTGTAGCCCTTTACCTCCCTGCGTGGAGTGGGCAATAAAAAATCATTGATGTAATTATTTAATTATTGTACACCAGGAGTACGAGTCTTGGCCGGGGTCGTCTCCCCCACGCCCGGAGCGTGGAGGTATCATTTCCGCTCCCCTCTTTGGCATTTGCTTTACTCGTATATATTTCTATATGCGGCTGCTTGCATGTGATAGGTTAATCTAGCTCGTTAAATAATTTCAATCACCACTGCGAGAGAGGGCGAGACTCATCCCGTGACGTGATCCGGGCACGAAAGAGAGTTGCCCACCCAGACTCATTGCCGGTTTCTCAACTGTGCACATCCGCACGCTTCCCTCGCTAGGGACGAGTCGTGAGTTTGCCTAGAGTCCATGGTTCACATTCAAATTGGCATCGAGTCGCGTCCCGTCCCGCATCAGGGAGCTTAAGAATTAGTAATTCTGTTTAGAATGCATTGTAAATAATTTGTGCTTGCGTCATTTTGTTATCTCATGCACTCCAATGCATGTCATGTTAAAGGAACACATAAATGCATAATCAATTGGCAGCATCTCCATTACATTGTGTATTCATTCATGTCATAGGCTGCACATTCCATTGCCAACCCATGCATGTGTTGAGGGGGAGTCAACATCAAATCTCGTCTGCATCACTGCACATTCTTGTTGACATCATGCATAGACATCATGTTCTTAGGGGGAGCTTGTCCAGCCTTGTAAACTCTGTTAAAAACCTCTTGCTGGTCTTATCTTACCCATTCCAATCTGAGCTCAATGCATATCCTCAGGGGGAGTATTCTCTATCCATACTTGCTCTAGTTGATGCTCTCCACTTATACAACACTCTCTGCTTGAACCAAACCACAATGGATGATACCTATTTGTGGTTCACCTTAGATTTGAATTGCCTTGAACTTCTTGGAGAATCTTCTATCTGTCATTAAGCTTGCTAATCAGAGTAAATCCTTAAGAAGAATCTTCTTTTATATAGTTTTATGACTGCCTTGAACATGAAAGCTTTTGGTTTAAAATTAATGTTTTCTTGTGCCTTGATGTTTAACGGTCTTGAAAATATTTATGTTCGGGCTTAATAGACTTTAACTAGCTTTTCATGTTTTGACATGTTATGCCTTCTTGAATCTGAAAGTTTTTCCTTAGTAAAAATGCATCTTTGATTGAGAAACTTTAGTCTAGTATTGTTTTAAAACATTTGTCAAAACTGAAGATTTCTAAAGTGGGGCTACAATGAAAGTAATGAACTAGCCCTGCTGAGTAACTGGGGATATTGACGTCTGATAAATGTATATCCTTATGCAAAAGGCGTGTGCTAAGTTCAGTGCTCTAAGGCAGAGCAATGGCATTGGGTTCACCAAGAAATCGGGTTCCTTCACCAAAGAAGTGAAGAGGACAGCGTCATGAAGTGCCATGCTACCTCTATTCTAATAATGGCAAAATGGTAAGCTACACTGAGTAACTGGGAGTGCTGACGTCTAAACAACGTGTACCCTCACGTCAAAAGGTGCATGCTACACTTGATTGCTCATAAAAATGCTAATTGTTAATGCTCAACAATGGTTTGAAAAGAAAAATCTGATTGTGTAGCACTCATGAATAAAATCAGAGACATCTAAATGTTTAGCCTCAATACTTGTTGTAATTACTCTCAAGGGAGCCAATGGAATTGAATGAGTAAGTTGAGAGGAGGTTAACGTATTTTTAGTATGAATTTCTAGTTCACTTTTATTAATCTTGAATACAGATGTTCTCAAAAGTTTTCATTGAGAAGCTCAGAATTCATTAGCATTAAACCAATCTGAATATAAGGGCTGCATCATCTGAATTCTATATCTGAAGATTTTGAAAATTCTATAACTCTATAGCTATAAACTTGGTTTCAGATTAAAAGAGCCTCCATCTTCTCTCAAGACAAGTTGTCTTTAGATGCTCCTTCATTATCTGTCCGTCTCTGGACCGATCTGCATATTTCGTTCCAACTGCCATGAAAGCATCACCATTTTTCTTAACAATTGGCTTCTAGCATCTACCTTCTCATCATCTGGTAATAGGTTAATTGGTATCTTGATTCCCATGCAACTGGCTTTGATCTTCACGTACATGGGTGGCCTACATCTTCTCATCTCCATGCATTGCATATAAAATCCCTAAAAATCTAAAAACCAGAAAACCATTAAAAACTTGAAAAATCTGAAAATCAAATTTCTAATGTGGCTGCTGTATTACTCTCGAATTGCATCATGTTGCTATCATAACATCTCCTGCATCTAATTGCTTCTCATGACTCAGTTCATGTTGCCCTTGATTCGTGATCTACCCCTGCCTTGCCAAGGGACATAACCTTGTACTATAATTGCTCATCAACAATTGGTATCAGTCCTATCATTGGCTTTCTAGTATTGGTTGTCTTTACTTGTCAACTTTAATAAGTGTACAACCTTTGGCATGTATTTCCACATCCATTTCTAAAATAGTGGATAACGATAGTTGCTTGCAATAACGATTATCTTCACTCCTTTCATTCCTCACTGTGCTACATTTCCTTTACCTCCTTTCTTTTGATGATGTCAAAGGGGGATAGTATCATGTGAGTCATTAATTAAGGAGTGTTTTATGAATTGCCAAAGGGGGAGATGTCTTGATGGGTCATCGTCTGTTTTATGATTCTATCATTTAAGTGACTCACAATGTCGCATAGTTGCCATCATCAAAAAGGGGGAGAATGTTGGATATATGATGTTTTGATGATGCCCAATTATGAGTTTTGATGATGTCTAACTATGACTCATTTGTGACTCTTAATTGCTCTTGATGATGCCACCATGTATAAGTTTCAGGCCAAGTTACAAATGCATAGAAATCGAGACAATTGAGAGCATAGAAATCAAGGCAAGAGGTTGCACAAAAATCAAGGCAGATCTCACCAAAGGTCATTGCTCCAAGATGCAAGAAAGAACTGGGCAGAAAGATTAGTTCATCACAGCCTTGGAGAGATGTGCACCGACCTATATGCTTCAGACAGAGATGTGCATCGACCTTGTTCTCTATTAAGTCCCAAACGGTGGCAATCAAGAGGGGAGGGGTGAATTGATTGGCCAATTAAACATATCTTCCAAGTGGAAACTTTGCTAATTAAACACACAAGCACTTGGCCTCACTCGAACAAGATCACACTTGTGAATGCGTGTGGATAAGGGTAGGTGTTTGATGATGGAAGTGGTGTACGCTCAACTCACCGTGAAGCCCACTCGACAATAAATCTGGAAAATCAAACCACAAGTAACACACGGAGTTTTTAGGTGGTTTGGGTACACTGATGTGCCCCCTACTTCCACCCCTCACACGTGAGGATTAAGACTTCACTATGAAGTGAGCCACACACACACGCTGTGTAAAATAGCAAACACACACACACGGCACCCGATCTGGGCTGCCACACACACACGTTCGTGTTTCCGAACAAGAACACCACACACAAGAATCTGATTCAAGTTTTACAACAAATGCTCAAGTTCAAACTAAATGATTCTGAGAATAAGGAGTGAAGAATGATTTATCGTGGTTGGAGCTCCCCCTTTTGTTTCTCTGAATGTGGTTTGGTGCTTCTGCAGGAGGAAGATTGATCTTGAAGGAAGACTGGAGCAATGGTGCACGAATGGTGTTGCAGCCTTGATTTCCCACGCAGCTTCCTATTGGGGATGGTTTGGAGGCTTGATTCAAGCTTCTTCTCTTCATAATCACGTTCAGATCAAGGTGGAAGAAGGCCCTTGAGTTGCTGCTGCGAACCTACACTCACAAAGGTTAGAACAATAACACAATTTTAGATCTCTCTCAACCTTAGGGTTTCATACCCCAATATGATGTATATAAAGAGCTTGGAACGTTCAAAGACACCCTAGAGACCAGATCTACAATTCCTGGAATGTTTTAGGGATGTTGGGTTTGATTGGATTGACTTTTGGTGCATGTGCACGGAAGTCTGAAATGATGGCTCAGGTCCGCATCTGAAAGGGCCGACCCTTGGGGTCGACCCTCGTGAGGGTTTTAGAGGGTTTAAATGGGTTTTGGGCCAATGGGTCGACCCTAGGGCCAGTGCGGATTTGGAATTGAGCTCTCAGGGGTCGACCCTCATGTGGGGTGGGTCGAGCCTTGGGGTCGACCCTTGCAAGTGGTATAAAATAACCCGTGCGGGTTATAAAACTAACTCTCAGGGGTTGACCCTTAGGGTCGACCCTTGTCCCTGAACATTCAAGATATGACTAAAAACCACACTAGGTCCAAGAAACAAGCCAAGGGGTTTCAAGTCGGGTTTCAAACCATCAAAAGGAATGTTACTAAGACATGAATAAGAAAACCCAATTCATTTAAGCTTAGATAAGACCCAAACCAATATAACCCTTGAGATCAAAAATAATGAACTTCAAACCACAAGATCAAGGGCCAATAAGTTGAAGTTGATCTCACCGACCGTCCTTGAGTTCCTTAAGCACTTAGGCACGTTCCTTGCCCTGTAAAGACATAACTTGTGAATTAGATGTAGCCTTTCAATGTGAGTTCAAAAGGCTTACCCGTTTAGGTTGTTCTTTAACCTTCTTACCTCCAAGACCTCAATAGGATGTTGAGCTTTTCAAGACTCTTTATGCTAGAACACTTCAAAGACAATATATATATACATATAGTGTTTGGTCATCATCATATTTAGACATTCACTCAAGGAGGGGGTTCAACAATCTCCCCCTTTTTGATGATGACAGAATACTATAAGCCTTGCATAAACATATGACTTCAAAAAAGATTTAGCATTCATATGGAATTCAACCTTCAACCTTCATATCAAGAAAAAACTTTTATACTTCACATGAATCATTCATGAAACATCATAGCATGAACCATACCGATCCAAACATGTGAGATTGACCACAAAAGGCATATTCCAAACATTTCTGTCGACAACCGAATTTAAAGGGAAGTAGGGTCTGAATTCAAAAGCAAATTACAAGATGCAATGGAAATGCTAATGGAAATGCAACACAACTAACTGAGATGCGAAAAATGATGAAAGGATACATGCATGCAAGCACACATCACACAAATACATATAAGTAGCCGACTAGCCTGGGCACATATATAGCCAAAGTTCTCCCCCTTTGGCATCAGCAAAAAGGAGGGGGTGAAAAGGCATAAGAAGTGATGCGGGACAACTGACTCGCTAGCTAACCTAGGACGCTAAAGAACGCGACCAGCACGCGCACGAGACAAGGCAAGCCGGTGTGACCGACTAACGTGAAATCCCTCCGGTCGGAGGCGTCTCTCAACAGAACTCCGAACCACGGCCGTCCCACGGAGGGAGGCGCAACGGGGTCACAACGGGCGAGAAGCCGCTGGACGACACGGGAGTCTAGTCCGAGCTCGGTGCTCGACTAGGGCCAAGGGAAAAGGGGCAGCTCTCGTCTCTCTCAACCAGCAGTAATAAATGAAACTAGCTAGACCCTACACTCACTCACGCGGCACAATCAATCATATACGTGATAAGCAAGTACTACGGGCGGGAGCGAGACACGTACCTCCACGCCTAGGCATGGGGAAGGAACCCCGGCCGAGTCCAACCACCCCGATACACGCATGAGAAAACTAATACAAACATCAAAAGGGCCCACTCCTCGCAGGGAGGTAATAGGCTACAACCACAACTACACACGGGGCGGCCGGCGCACGGGTTGACGGGCAGCAGCCGAGGTCGGGGATGAAGCCGGATGCCGACCCTCGCAATGCCGATCGCTCCTGTAGTAGCCTTTGAGGAGGAGGCCCACGTCGCCGCGGGCACTGCTGGAATGCCGAGCCGGATGGAGGGGCCACGCTGCTGCTACAGCCTCGAGGGAGGATGTCGGTCCGACGAGAGGCTGCTGGCTGGTCCCTGTGACAGCGGGCAGAGATGGTGCTGGTACACGGCCGTCCGGACAGCGTTTGTGGCGGCGTCTTCTCTGGTGGAAGGCTGACAGGGGCGGCTCTCCAGGGGCAGTGGTGGCAGATGGGGTCCTGTGGAGGAATTGGGTGCGAAGGGGGTGACAACAGGGGTGCACAGACAGCACTTCAGGGCAGTCCGATCTGTGACCGTGGGTGGGGTGGTGATGGCGCAAGGGTACTGAAGGAGTTCCGGCCCGAGATGATTACTGGAAGTGTGGTGGGATGTGAGGAGTCGACCTACCAAGTTGCGGATCGATCCGAGGACGGGAAGTGGTACCCCCTTTGGAGGCCCTCTGCTGACAGTCCCGCTCGGGTACTGTAGCGCAGGATTGCGCACTAAAAGTGTGCTTGAAGACAAAAGTTTACCCCGATGGAGTTTGAAGGCGAGACCAGAGGGGTTGGATTCGTGACTGGGAGGGGAACAAATGTTATGAAGGGACTGGCGGGGTTTGGTGGAAGGAGAGGCATGCAAACGGTGACCCAAGTCGTCTCGGATCACAGGTGAGACTGCCAGGGAGGCAGACAGAGCGATGAAAGTGTCTGTAAAGACAACTTTCTCTGTGGATGGAATTTTTGGCCAAGGCCGGTGGGGTTGGAAAGATGACTGGAAGAGGTACGAAAGTCGTGAAGAAACTTAGATGAGACGCTGCCAGGAAGCGGACGCACCGGACCGATCTCTGGACACCAAATCTGCTGTCAGCACAGGGACGCCCGGGGAAGAGGAAGACGATCCTGCGTGCACCGTCGCTCCACCGAACTCGTCGCCGTGGACGATGAATGAAGGCTGCTGGCGTTGGAATCCCTTGGGGGAGATCTCCTACCCCTGGGCGTCGCACCCAAGGACTGGAGATGAGGTGAGGGCGTCGCACCCTCAAGGAGGAGGAAGAGGAAGGGGTCGCCCCTTTTCACAATGTGGCACTCCACACGAACACACAAGCATCAAATTCTTCATTAATCCTTTGAAAAGAAAATACAAAGTCTTTTTATATGGGATGGGGAAATGCTAGGTCTAAACCCTAGCCAAGGGGGAAAGGAGATGGGGGGGGCGGCCACAACCGGGGAAGGCATTCAAATCTCCTAGATTCTAGGAGTGAAAGGTGGGGGGTGCGGCCAAAAGAGGGAGGGGGCAAGGGGGAAAGGGCGGCTGCTACTCCCTCCAAGAGGGGAGGGAATGGTCCGCCCCCAACCCTAACCCTAGCCAAGGCGCGCCTCCCAAGGTGGGCCCAGGGGGGGGGGAAGAGTGGACAACCCAAGTGGGCTAGAGGAGTGAACCAAGAAGTGGCCCAATAACCCCCCTAGCCTCTAGCAAGCCTACAAAACACAAATAAAGCCTAATTGGCCTAAAAAAAGGTCCATGACTGAAAGAAAATTGTCCACACACGGACTAAACCAAGGCCCAACATGGCCCAAAGCATAAAATAAGTGATGATAGCTCCGCTAATCTGTCAACTGGTCGCCGAGCCAAAGGGATGCCGGCGAGATCCGTGTACTCCGTCGTAAAGTGTGACGCGTGTCCTCACCAAGAAGTGTGCCATTCCGCAGGAGCATAACCCTCTAATCATCACTCGGAAGTGTGGGATTTGGCGGATGCCTAATATAATCCACGATGTCACCAAACATGGCGGCTTGAGTGGCCAAGGTGTCTGTAATAGACTGAGTGCTTTCTTGATGAGATAGCTTCAGATCAGACAAGTCTTGTTGCATAGCCTCCATTGTCTCCCCATACTTGTCTAAACGGCCATCAATAGTATCCAACATATCCATGATTAGTTGTACCGCCATGGAGGGCATCTCTTCTGCAGGAACTTGTGGTTGTTGTTCGCCAACCTACCCTTCATCATCATCCTCATCTTCTGCAGAGCTAACAGCTTGTGCACCTCGTTTTAATTGACGCACTAACACCCCATCTCGCAATTCATAACCCATGTGGTGACATATGGAATGTATGGTGTAGATGTCAGAAGCGCGGATTACTTGAGATGTCTGTGCCTCTCTTGCAAGATTAAGCCCCATATATTGAAAAATAGCAGTTAAGGCTGCAGCATATGGCAATGTCTGATGTTTGTGCCATACACTTGAATAGATATGATCTAAGATAAGTGCTGGAAACTTAATAGGAATGCCACCCATAAAGCTGGAGAATAAAAACATGTATTTTTCGGTGACCTTGTCATGGCCTCCCCCTCTCGGCAACAAAATAATGGTGATCATTCTATGTAATATTCGTTGCATGGGAGGAAAATGATTTGCATTTAGTCCAGCAACCGATCCATCACCTATATCCTTGGATGTCATGTAATGATACACCGTTGCTTCCGAAACTTCAACATCCCCAAAAGCATAGCCTTCATTTGGTAAATTAAAAGCTTCGCCTAACATTTGCGATGAAAGGGTAATCCGCTGCCCATTTACTGTAGTAACCGGAACATCACCCGAAATGGATAAATTGCTGTAAAATTGATGTACCAGGTTCGGATAGATGCGATGATGTGCTGACATAAACACGTCTATATTCGGTTGACTGCAAATGATATCAACAAGGCCTGGGAGATGACGGCTAAGATTACCAAAGTCAACCACACGTGGACGGAGTACGGTCCTATCCAACACCGTCCTAGAGAGTGTATGCGCGGCCTCTTTGGATCGACGCCCCCTTGCCGAGCTCGATCCCTCTCCACTGCGAGAAGAACGCCTCTTCGGGGCCATCTAAAACACAAATCAAAGGATCCGCATGACGGGGTTGTAGAATGAAATGGTTTGACAAGATTGGAAAGCTATAAGCTTGGATAAGTGATCCTCCACACATCAAGAACATACCTCAGAGAGTTTGAAGCTCAAGGAAGACGCCTGGAACCGTTTTGGAAGGAGGTGTGCACGGGATGACACCGGGAGAACCGCGGCTAGGTCTTGAGAAGTTTGGTGCCTAGAAGAGATTTGAGGGCTTGCAAGAGATGGTGGCTAGGGTTAGAAGGGGGCTTGAGGGGTTATATGTGGTGTGGAGGGGGAAACTTAGGGTTTCCACCCTATTTTAGGGTGGTTCGGACGCGGCTAGAGCAGCCCGACCGTAACGGGTCGACCCAATGGGTCGACCCCTGTAACCCCGGCCCCAGATAGAATTCGGATCCCCCGAGGGTCGACCCTTGGGGTCGACCCTTCCTTTATATTTCATCAAAAAAATGTGTTTGAAGTGTAATGGAAGACCAAAAAGGTTTGGCTCTAATCCCCAATGATAAATTCATGTTGGAATCAAGACATTTCGATTTGTTTAAGGGTAAATGAATTGGGGAACATGTTTCAATGAAATCTAAGTTCATAATAGACGTTCATTATCCAATGCTTCCGGATTTCAGATTTCGAGGGGTTTTGCTCGCTTTTTGGCATTTAAAAGAATTCAAGGGAATATCGGCCATAGAAATAACAGTGACATGGGTGTATACTATAGATAGAAGGAATGCAATACACACAACATGGTTTTTCACACAAGATTTTTCTTTTTGTTTTTCAGGCAACATAATGCACATGCATGACAAGGGAAAATTCAATTATACACCTTACTAATGCAAATGCATGCAATGCAATGACTGATGGGGTTATCATCATCCGTCCTGACACTCTCGACCATTCTCGCCACCCCGGAGGCGTACATCATGGTCTAGTCATTTATTTTGAGTCCTATGTATGTTTCTTTATTTTATTTGAGTCATATCATTGTAATTTCCTTTTTATTTGAGTCATGTCCCTAGGTCTTGTGCTTATTTCTCTAGGTTTGAGTGTCATTAGGTTTATTAGTTAGCTATTGGGCCCAATTCATTGGGCTTGGCCCATGGGCACCCCTATCTTGTTGGTTATTAGTCAATGTGTCAAAGGTCAGGGTCTTATTGTAAATTGTGGGATCCCTATAAATAGGACCCCACTCTCTCCATTTTGAGGTAATGAATCAATGAATGAAAAACTTGCCATTTTGAGAGTTCAAACTTCTTATCTAGTGGAGAGATTCCATTATTTGGGTGAGAGACCCTAGGGGAGAGATTCCCCACCCATCCCTCTCTTAATCTCTCTCTTTCACTCCACTTTCTCTCTCCTCCACACCTAATTTCGAAAATTTTCTCTCTCCTCCCTTCCCAACCACCACTCTCCCACCTACCCCCATTAAAGGCCACTCCCCTTCCCCACACATCCCATTACTCCACCCCCTAGTCCAAAGAGAGCTTCCACCAATCCTAGCTCCACCTCCCAACCCCCAACTACCCCACCCACTTCCCCAAGCACCCTTCCCACTACCCCAAGCACCCCTTCCCTTCCCCAACACAACCCCTCCCATCCCCAAGACCACCATTGAATACCCTCCATTAGGGAAAATTCAAACTCACCTTCCCTCCACCCACTTGTGCCCCCCTCACCTTCCCCTCTCCCTCCAAGTCCAAATTCGTAGCTCCTCTCTCACCCATAGCAAACACCCACTTCCAGCCCCCATTCTCCCCTTCCCACACCTTGAAACCCCCCTCCTAGACCCCCTCACAGCTGGGGGTTGCCCCTACACACAACCACCTCATTTCCCCTCCCATCTACCCCATTCCCCATTACCTATCTCCACCCTCTCAAGTTTTGGTTGCAGGCAGTAGATTGGCCGCGGGTTGCAGAGGCCACCCCATCGTCTCCTGGGAGCTTCAGGTGGTATACCATATATCGACGGAAGCGTCTGCCTGTCTTCTTCACAACGGTGGTGGTCCCGTCCCATTCCGAGTTTGTGATCGACCAGGAGAGCCATTCTCCCACAACTGCGTAGATCCCCCTGGCAGAAGACCAGAGCTGGATTGGAAGCTCGACTGCGACGATCGTGTTGGGAATCGGATCGAGAGTTCTTCTTCAAACATCTTCTACTACGAGTCTTCTAACATCTCCAAGAAGCAGAGCCCCATTTGGTGACCGGACCTGAAAGTTATCAATTTTCTCCCTCGGGTGCTCAGTTCTGCTTCCACTTAGTCTGCACCGACCCCTCCTCAGTGTTCAGAGCTTACCGGTCGACCCCGACATCCGCTGGCATCCCCGTCGTCTTGCTTCGAAGAGGACTCATCAAATGTTCCAACGACTCTAGCGGCACATGATTCTGAGCTCGAGAGCGACCGTGGCAACCTCTGCTTCCTGCTGTTGGGAACCTGAAGCTGTCAGATCCAAGGGTCTGCCACCCTGTTCAAGCCCCTACCTCGATCAGCAGCGGTGCCCAAAGAAATTTACAAAATTCAAGCATCATCCAGATCCAGCTACGAAGAATCTCCAAGTGGTTTCGTCTATAACAAAATTCAGGGCTGACTACAGCGTCCAAATACCTGACGGTCTGTCCTGAGACACAGTCAGCGGGCAGATTCGGCTTCGACTTCCCTCTCTTCACTTCTAGCTCGAATTCCCCTCCCCGCTTGGTCGGCTGAAGGCCCCTCCCTGCGTGGAGGTCGTATTGAGTGTATTCATTGGCTTCCCTTCCCCGAGATCCCCCCCCCTTGCATGGGGGTAGTTCATGTATTATTTACACTCACAGGTTTGAAGCTTCATCGACGCGACGTGCGGGTGCTTCCCCTCGCCTCCCCGCTCGCCCCCGTCTCCGACCGGAGTCGGTTTATTCAAACCGGCTAGGTGAGAACTCGTCCCTTGCTCTCAATTATTCTTGTTCATTTAATATTCTCCAATTGCACCATCGGTAAGGAAGAGAGCGCCCGATCTTAAGGCTCCACCGCACTTGTGCGACCCCCGTGAGTGTGAGTGAGTGATCCGCGTCCCTCGGCCAAGGCCAACACATTGAGTTGAATATTCGCACCTCAAGGGGAGGTTTGACTTAGAATTTGCTAGCCCTCTACCAGCAAGGGGCTTGTCCCATTTCCTCGACTCGGCATCCCCGAGTTACCCCCGGGTTAAGTGTGTGCGCCATACGAAGATCCGCTTGCGTAGGCTTCATAGCCATGTGGTTGTGCTTGTTAAATTAGGTCCGAGGTTGTGTCACATCAATGACATATACATACAGTTGTGCAAATGATCATGATTCAGACTCATCTATCCTACAAACCCCTAATTCTCTCCTGAATGTTGTGAATTTATCTTCACTAAGAGGTTTGGTGAATATGTCGGCAATTTGTTGGTCTGTTTCAATGAACCTGATTTCTACATCACCCTTGCTCACATGATCCCTAAGAAAATGATGTCTAATTTCAATATGCTTCGTACGAGAGTGATGAATAGGGTTCTTTGACAGGTTTATGGCTGAAGTGTTATCACATAAGATGGAGGTGTTTTTGAAAGAAATGCCATAGTCAATCATTTGTTGTTGGATCCATAGCACCTGAGCAACACAACTTCCGACAGCCACATACTCGACTTCGGCGGTTGATAGTGCCATAGAGTTTTATTTCTTGGAGGCCCATGAGACCACGCATCTCCCAAGAAACTAGCAATACCCGCTGGTGCTTTTCCGATCCACCTTACAACCCGCATAATCGGCGTCAGAGTAAGCAATTAAGTTAAAGCTCGAATGACGCAGAAACCACAATCCCAAATTAACTAAACCAGCAATATATCTGAAAATTCGTTTAACAGCAGACATGTGTGATTCTTTTGGATTAGATTAAAATCGTGCACACAAACACACAGTAAATTGGATGTCGGGTCTGCTGGCAGTTAAATACAGTAATGAACCTATCATGCTTCTAAAAAGTTTCTGGTCCACGGATTTACCTGTTTCATCTTGATCAATTTTTATTGAAGTGGACATAGGAGTTGGTTGTGGTTTTGTTGATGTCAAGTTGAACTTTTTCAGCAACTCCATAGCATACTTCTTCAGGTGTATGAACATACCGTCAACTGTCTGTGTGACCTGCAATCCCAAGAAGAATGTTAGCTCTCCCATGAGACTCATTTCAAATTCACTTTGCATCAATTTAGGAAAGTCTTTGCTTAAGGCATCTTTAGTGGATCCAAAAATGATATCATCTACATACACTTGAACAATGAGGATTTCCTTACCATTCAATTTTGTAAAAAAAGTTTGATCAACATTACCTCGTTTGAATCCATTTTGAATAAGGAAATCACTTAACCATTCATACCACGCCCGGGGTGCTTGTTTTAGACCGTAGAGTGCTTTATCTAGCTTGTACACGTGGTCTGGATGCTCAGTGTCTTCAAACCCCGGTGGTTGCTCCACATACACGTCCTCCTGGATATAGCCATTCAAAAATACACTCTTAACATTCATTTGAAATAATTTAATATTATTGCAACATGCAAATGCTAATAAAACTCTAACTGCCTCGAGTCTTGCTACAGGAGCAAAATACTCATCAAAATCAATTCCAAGCTCTTGGCTATAGCCTTTAGCCACTAGCCTGGCCTTGTTCCTAGTTACCACTCCTTGATCATTTATTTTGTTGCAAAAGACCGACTTTGTTCCGATCACCGAGTGGTTTCTAGGATGTGGCACAAGGAACCACACTTTGTTCCTTTAGAACTGGTGTAGTTCTTCTTGCATAGCCATGATCCATGACTCATCTTTTAAGGCATCTTCTATGGAGTAAGGTTCAAACTGGGAAAGTAAGGCTATGTAATCCGAATTTTCAACTTCCCTGAAAGAGGCTCGTGTTCTTATTCCTTCATCGACATTGCCCATCACATTCTCCGACGGATGGTCCTTTGCAAATGTCCATTTCCTTGGTAACTGCTGTTCATCTTGACCTTCCTGATTTGCGTCATCTTCTTGGGGTTCTTCTACTTCTTGTTTCTCAGTTTTTCCTCCCATCTTCCCAGTATCACCATCATCCAACTCTTCATCCTGCAAAATAGATTTTTCATTAGTTCTATGGGAAGATGATTCATCAACAATGACATGAGGACTTTCCTCAACTACAAGAGTTCTCAAGTTATAAACTTGATAGGCTCTTGATCTAAGTGAGTACCCAAGAAATATTCCTTTGTCACTTTTGGGATCAAATTTTGCCAAGTCCACCTTACCATTGTTATGAATGTAGCAAATGGAGCCAAATGGTCTGAAGTAAGAAATATTTGGCTTCTTAGCTCGATACAACTCCTAGGGTATTTTCTCCAACAATGGTCTTACCATGGCATGGTTGATTATGTAGCAAGTAGTGTTTACTGCTTCAGCCCAGAAGTACCTCGGTAAATTGTTCTCATTCAGCATTGTTCTGGCCATTTCAATCAATGGCATGTTCTTTCTTTCAACAACTCCATTCTGTTCAGGGGTTCTTGGTGCGGAGAAGTCGTGCATATAACCTTGAGCCTTGCAAAAATTATTGAACTCATGATTGTCAAATTCCTTACCATGATCGCTCCGCACGATCTTGATGGAGCACCCCTTTTTATTCTGAACTTGCCTGCAAAATCCTTGAAATTTCATTAGGGCATCACTTTTATGAGAAAGGTAATA
The DNA here is from genome assembly GCA_022559845.1 of Amorphophallus konjac. Lineage (NCBI taxonomy): Eukaryota > Viridiplantae > Streptophyta > Magnoliopsida > Alismatales > Araceae > Amorphophallus > Amorphophallus konjac. Next base: position 83,207,551 of record CM040125.1, read on the forward strand.
TACCCAACAGAATCTTGAGAAATCATCCACAATTATAAAACCATAAAGTTTACCACCCAAGCTATGTGTTCTGCTTAGTCTAAAAAGATCAATGTGGATTAATTCAAGGGGCCTCGATGTAGTTACATCATTCTTACACTTGAATGATGTTCTTGTTTGCTTACCCATGCTGCACGCTCCACAAACTCCTTCATCAACGGCCTTCAACTTAGGCAAACCAACCACCAAATTATTTCTAGACAATTTAAGCAAAACATTAAAACTGACATGCCCAAGACGGCGATGCCAAAGCCAAGCATCATCATTGTTCCTTGCAACCAAGCACAAATTATCATGAGAGGCATCATCCAAATCTATCATATATACATTATTATGCCTGAAACCTATGAACTTTATTTCATGAGTTTTTCTATCTAAAAAGTGCAGTGGGTAGAATCAAAGGTCACGTTGCATCCTTTGTCACAGAGTTGACTAATGCTCAAGAGATTGTGATGCAACCCCTTTACAAGTAGAACATTTTCAATGGTGCGAGTTTGATTCTTACCTATCTTACCTTCTCTGACAATCTTACCTTTGTCTTTTTCACCAAATGCTACTGTCCCACCATCCTTTTCATGCAGGTCTGCGAACATCTCTTTGTTTCCTGTCATGTGCCGAGAGCATCCGCTGTCTAAGTACCATTTATTCCTTTGTGCTCTCAAGCAGACCTGAAAACACAACAAGAGTACTTATGCAGATTTTGGTACCCAAGCAAACTTGGGTCCACGATGGTTAGAGACATGAGATATGTATGAATTATTTCTCATTCTAGTAAAACTTTCATCATCAAATTTTAGAATTATGCAATCATACATGTCATGGCCCAACCTTCCACAGTAAAAGCATGTAATGGCTCTATCCCTATTTCTCCTCCTACCCACATTCAAAAATAAATTATGCACATGTGTTTTTGACGAGGATGGAGATGAACTTATGGGAGCCAAATGAGTTGAATGTGTTCCCGATTGTGATGTTTTTCCTTTTTCAAGGATAGCAATAGCATCCCTCAGCTCATTGACTTCATGCTTTAATGAATGAATCTTGTCTTCAGCCATTTCTTTGACTTGAATGCATGCACTTCTTTCCAACTTTTCTTGTTCTAAATCTCTTTTTAATTCTTCATGCATTTTGGTGAAAGTGGCTTGGTCCTCATGCATGCATGAACTCTCATCTTCAAACAACTCAATCTTAGACACAAGAATTTCATTTTCATGTTTCAACTTTTCAGTTTCAGATTTTAAAACATGACAGTTTTCACAGGACTTAGCAGCATGCACAAAATGATCAATTTTCTTTTTCAGATTTCTATTTTCAGATTTTAATTTTTTGTATTTTTCATACAGAGATTCATAAGCAATTTGCCATTGTTCACATGTAAGAGATTCGGTTTCAGAATTTACCTCATTGGCACTGTCTTCATTTGCCATGAAACACAAATTCTGAACTAGCTCATCCAGTTCATCTTCATTCACGGACTCTTCCTCATCTTCATCACTCTATGTGGCCACCATGGCCTTTGGCTTCTTGAATTTTCCTTTCTTGAACTTTTTCATCAGATCGGGGCACTCACCCCGCATATGACCGGGTTTTTTGCATTCGTAGCAAATAACGTCACCCTTCTTGCTACTTTCACCTCTGTTAGGACCTTGCTTCCTTGGTCCTTTTCTGAATTGACCACCGAACTTTCTTGTCCCTTTGACGAATCTTCATGCTCTTCTTGTGATCATGGCAACCAGCTCCTCATCTTCGGTGTTACCGATGGAATCATTGTCATTGCCCTCTGATTCTTATGGGTTCATCTTCAGGGCCAATGGTGTGACTACCTTCTTTTTCTTGTGATCCTCCTCGCCCCTTTTGATGTTTATTTCATAGGTCATCAACGAACCTATCAACTCGTCCAGAGTCAAAGTGTTAAGATCCTTTGAATCCTCGATTACAGTGGCCTTTGTATGCCACTGTGGTGACAAGGATCTTAGGACTTTTCTGACGAGATCTTTGTTGGAGTACTCTTTTCCAAAGCCCTTTAATCCGTTGGTGATCTCAGTTAGTCTTGCAAACATATCTGAGATAGATTCTTCATGTTTCATCATGAATAACTCGTAGTCACGGATCAACAAGTTGGCCTTTGTTTCTTTTACTTCCGATGTACCTTCATAGATCAGCCGCAGCTTGTTCCACATCTCCTACGTAGAGGAACACATAAAAATACATGAGTATTCATTAGGATGAATGGCACACTGAATTATATTCATAGTTTTAAAATTTGCTGAGCACTTCTTTATATCTTCTTCATCCCACTCATCCTCTTTCTCAAATAAGACATACGGACCCTTACTTATGACACGCCACACATCATAATCCTGGGCTCGTAGGAAAACGTACATCCTATTTTTCCAGTATGGGTAGTTTGATCCATCAAAGAATGGGGGCCATTGAATCGAATGCCCTTCGGGCATCATCCCCTTGTTCGCCATCTAAAGAGATCTAGATCTTCGACCGTGTGGTCGAGTTAAACAGAGACCAAAGCTCTGATACCAATTGTTGAGTCCCGAATGGTGGCAATCAAGAGGGGAGGGGTGAATTGATTGGCCAATTAAAAATATCTTCCAAGTGGAAACTTTTCTAATTAAACACACAAGCACTTGGCATCACTCAAACAAGATCACACTTGTGAATGCGTGTGGATAAGGGTAGGTGTTTGATGATGGAAGTGGTGTACGCTCAACTCACCGTGAAGCCCACTCGACAATGAATCCAGAAAATCAAACCACAAGTAACACACGGAGTTTTTAGGGGGTTTGGGTACAATGATGTGCCCCCTACTTCCACCCCTCACACGTGAGGATTAAGACTTCACTATGAAGTGAGCCACACACACACGCTGTGTAAAATAGCAAACACACACACACGGCACCTGATCTGGGCTGCCACACACACACACACACGTTCGTGTTTCCGAACAAGAACACCACACACAAGAATCTGATTCAAGTTTTACAACAAATGCTCAAGTTCAAACTAAATGATTCTGAGAATAAGGAGTGAAGAATGATTTATCGTGGTTGGAGCTCCCCCTTTTGTTTCTCTGAATGTGGTTTGGTGCTTCTGCAGGAGGAAGATTGATCTTGAAGGAAGACTGGAGCAATGGTGCACGAATGGTGTTGCAGCCTTGATTTAGCACGCAGCTTCCTATTGGGGATGGCTTGGAGGCTTGATTCAAGCTTCTACTCTTCACAATCACGTTCAGATCAAGGTGGAAGAAGGCCCTTGAGTTGCTGCTGCGAACTTGCACTCACAAAGGTTAGAACAATAACACAATTTTAGATCTCTCTCAACCTTAGGGTTTTATACCCCAATATGATGTATATAAAGAGCTTGGAACGTTCAAAGACACCCTAGAGACCAGATCCACAATTCCTGGAATGTTTAAGGGATGTTGGGTTTGATTGGATTGACTTTTGGTGCATGTGCACGGAAGTCTGAAATGACGGCTCAGGTCCGTATCTGAAAGGGTCGACCCTTGGGGTCGACCCTCGTGAGGGTTTGAGAGGGTTTAAATGGGTTCTGGGCCAATGGGTCGACCCTAGGGGTCGACCCTCGGGGGTTACCAGTGCGGATTTGGAATTAAGCTCTCAGGGGTCGACCCTTGGGGTCGACCCTTGCAGGTGGTATAAAAGAACCCGTGCGGGTTATAAAACTAACTCTCAGGAGTCGACCCTTGGGGTCGACCCTTGTCCTTGAACATTCAAGATATGACTAAAAACCACACTAGGTCCAAGAAAAAAGCCAAGGGGTTTCAAGTCGGGTTTCAAACCATCAAAAGGAATGTTACTAAGACATGAATAAGAAAACCCAATTCATTTAAGCTTAGATAAGACCCAAACCAATATAACCCTTGAGATCAAAAATAATGAACTTCAAACCACAAGATCAAGGGCCAATAAGTTGAAGTTGATCTCACCGACCGTCCTTGAGTTCCTTAAGCACTTAGGCACGTTCCTTGCCCTGTAAAGACATAACTTGTGAATTAGATGTAGCCTTTCAATGTGAGTTTAAAAGGCTTACCCGTTTAGGTTGTTCTTTAACCTTCTTACCTCCAAGACCTCAATAGGATGTTGAGCGTTTCAAGACTCTTTATGCTAGAACACTTCAAAGACAATATATATATACATATAGTGTTTGGTCATCATCAAAAGCTATCATATTTAGACATTCACTCAAGGAGGGGGTTCAACATTCTTAATGTGCACAGACCTTACTGAGCCTAAGGTCACATGTGCTCTAACCTTACTGAAGAAAGGTCACATGTGCACTGACCTTAGTCACATGTGCACCGACCTTACTGAAGAAAGGTCACATGTGTACCAACCTTAGTCTTCATGTGCACCGACCTCAACTGAAGAAAGGTCACATGTGCACCGACCTTAGTCTTCATATGCACCGACCTCAACTGAGGAAGTTCCTAATGTGCACCAACCTTACTGAAGGAAGTTCTTCATGTGCACCAACCTTACTGAAGAAAGGTTTTCATGTGCACCGACCTTACTGAAGGAAGCTCTTCATGTGCACCGACCTTACTGAAGAAAGATCTTCATGTGCACCGACCTTACTGAAGAAAGTGTTTCATGTGCATCGACCTTACTGAAGAAAGGTTTTCATGTGCACCGACCTTACTTAAGGAAGCTCCACATGTGCACCAACCTTAATCTTCATGTGCACCGACCTCAACTGAGGAAATTCCTAATGTACACCGACCTCAACTGAAGAAAGGACACATGTGCACCGACCTTAGTCTTCATGTGCACCGACCACAACTGAGGAAGTTTTTAGTGTGCACCGACCTTACTGAAAAAAGTCTTCATGTGCACCGATGTTGCCAAAGGCCAAGCACCTCATGTGCACTGACCTCACTAAAGAAGTCCTTCATGTGCACCCACCATGTTCTTCATGCCAAGCCAGCTGCATCGACCTTACAAGTCATGCCAAGCAAGCTGCACCGACCTCAGCTTTACTGCTCTGACCTCACCATCACTGCTTCAACCTCAAGCAGCAAGTCTGCTCTTCCTGCTTCGACGCAACTGTGCTTCTGAAGCCAGTTTAAGCAATTTTTCTGTCAAATCTTTTGGGTGATCCAGAGACCAAAAATAGGAATCGTAAATGCTTAAAATCATGTCTTTTGAGGTCTAGAGGAGTTTCCTAGGACTGACCATTGTCCCTCTCCATCATGAGGTTACATAACATCTTTTGAGAAGGTAGATCTGTCAGGTATCATTTGTGGGAAAGGTCAGCTTTCCATGGTACTCTACTTTTTGACAACAGCCAATCAAATTGATGTCTAGGCAAGAACCGGGCAGAAGTTCAGATCTGGAAAAATGCTAGTCTATCTCCATGGCCAAATGGGAAAAAGGTATTTGGTCAAAGAACCTCCTTGTTTAATTATTTATTTTGACCAAACAAATAATGTTTAGAAGACTCCAAGCGAAAGAAAAGGCTCCTTGGACAGTCAACTATCTTTGTCATCATTAGCTTTCCATATCAATCCTTTTGGTCAATGAAAAAGTCAGGAACCAAATCTGGGAAAGGTCACATCCCAAGGAAGCCACCTTTTGCCTCCATCCACTCAGGATTGTTGTTCCCGAGATCTCACAGGACAGAAGGACGTCATTGGTGATGCCAGCCAATGGAAGACAAGATACTGCAGATTTTCCTTGGGAGCTGCTGCACCAAATTTATTTGGAGGAAAAAAATTCTGCTAGAAGGATTTCTTATGTCTATAAAAGGGGTAGCATGTGTATGTTGATGTTGCTGCTGAAGCTGATGTCCAAGAGAAGAATCTGCGTGAGCCTTCAAGAGAGAATCTGTAAAAGAAAAAGAAAGAAAAGGAGCAGCCCAGTCCTGGTCCGAAACTGGCCAGTGCTGATAGAAAGAGACAAGAGAGAGCAGAAGAAAAAGAGAAGCCAAAAGAGGAGTGCAGCCCTTCTCATGTCCAGACTAAGCCTAAGAAGAAGCCAGATCGGACGTGTGTCCAGATCTGTCCAAAGGTGCTTCAAGAGTAAAATCTGAAGCCACCGTCAGGTTATCCTTTTCTGATTGTGCATTTCCTTGCCTCATCTTCATATCAGGAAAGTTGTTTTTCTACTGCACTTGCAGTGTTTTCTTTTGTGATTTTACGTTTGTCTCGTTTCATCTTGAACTGCCCCTACCGGTGGTGCGGACACCAGAGCACGCGAGAGGCACGAGCCGGCGAGTCATCAGTACCGTACACGGAGCACCACTCGAGCTACAGCAGCATCTCTTTGGCTAGGCGATAGCCTGGAGTCCCCACTTTGATTTTTAGTCACATTTAGCATTTACTTGCATTGTTTTAGCAATTGTTTGCTTTGCCATTGGGTTGTAATGAGTGTTTTATGTGGGTTTTTCATATTGGGTTCAATGTAAGGCTCTTAATAAGCCAAATGGGTGCCAAATGGGTGAGTCCTTTAGGGTCCATTAAGGGTTAATTGCCATATTGGGTTATAAGGCCTCATTAGGCTTCATATTGGGTTCTTAAGCCACTTGAGGCCCAATTAAGCCTCCACTCCACATGGGCCACCTAGATTGGGATAAGATGGGCTTGTGGAAGGCCTTAACAAGCCTTGAGGCAACTTGGCCCAAGAAGGGCCCAAGAAGGGGGCGCCCCCTCTTTTGGCATTATTAGGCTAGGTTAGTTTTTTTTCTTTCTTTCCTCCCTCTCTTTGACCACATGGGATAAAATTAGGAATTGGTCTCTTTTAAATAATTTTTTTTTGTGGTTGGTCACATCCAATCCAAGCCATCCATTCCCCCGTACCTAGATCTAAGGGTGGATATTGGATTTGGCATGTAACCTATAAAGAGTTGTATTTTTTCATTTTAGTGGAATTAATGCCATTTGAATCAAACTTAATGTTGGAGCAAGGCCTAGGCCGCCCCCTTCCTCTCTCCCTCTCCCCCTTGCAGCTGTGAAGGCTGCCTCTTAGTGGTGTGACTCCACCCTATCAGTTCCGGTCGCCGCCGCCGCCGCCACGAGCCGCCATCGCCACAGTCGGAGTTCTGTCCGCGCAGTACCACAGCAGCTTCTACGAAATTTCAGTCTCCGCCACGGCCTCAGATCGAGCTGGGAATTTTACTGGATGTTCCAGGGGTGTCCAGCACATCCTCAGAATTTTGGTTGGTCATAAAGAGCTCATTTGGTATTTTTTTATTTTCGTCCAATCCCAGTTTCCAGATCTGTCTCCTATCTGTTTCCATTTCCACCCTCCCTGCGTTTTAAGTCTTAGGTCCACTTTTTGATTTTTGTTAGTTCGCCCAATTTTACTGGGCATTCTGTCCACTATCCCCTCTATCTCCAAATTTTCTTGAATTTTTGTGAGTCCATCTTATATTTTACAAAAATCGAGTTCTTCCCTAGCTACAGTACTTTCTGCCAGTTCCCAGATCTGACCACCAGACACTCTAAAACTCCTATCAAATCACCACCACCTCGGAATCCAATTCCAAAAATTGTCCCAGCTTAGTGGTTTAAATATCAATCACTTCAAAGAAGATCTTGATGTCTGAATCCCACTGTAAGTAGGAGGTCAACGGCCGTTTACAGGGAACTAAGGTACTGATCTGAGAGTTCTAGAACTGTGTAACAGAGAATTGAAAATTAGTTAAGGTCCAGGTCCGCAGAGGTTCAGAAGATTCCACTGGCCCTAGGTTGGAGGATTTTGAGTCCTCTTTCCAACGGCACTGGTCTCGTCGCATTCTGGTGACGGGGCCGACCGCAGCGGCTGTTTTCGCCGGAGCGCGCGCAGGGAAAACAGAACTGAAATCCGTGGGCAGCCATTCCACAACTTGAAGATCGGACCCGACCGGCCACCAATCGGTGTCTCCGGCCGACCGCCGTCCGTGGAGGCGCGCCACCAGGGGTCTCCATCATAGTGGGACCCACCTCCGCAGATCCGGAGGACAGCGCCATCCGTGGGCCCCACGGGCCCGCAGAACCCGCCGTTCGGGAAGCACGAAAATGCGGAGTTCGGCGCGTCGAGTCGACATCAAGATGCTGCCTGTCAACCTGATTTGCGTGATCCCCGGGGCCCACATGTGACCTTTTACCTCCCTGCGTGGAGTGGGTCGAATCCTTTTGTACTGCTGTGAATTATGTTAACCGGGGGTCCGTAAGTCAGCCGGGTGTCTTCGCCACGCCGGGTGCGTGGAGGTAAAGGTCTTAACTTCTTGGCGTTACATTGCTTAGCTAGTATACGGTCTTAGGCCGCTGCCGAGAGTGTAGGTTCCTAGCCCGTGTGTCCATGTCACCGCTGTGAGCGTGAGAGTGACCCGTCCCGCGACTCGATCCGAGTCCGGAAGTGAGTCTGACTACCTTGAACTCTGCCGGTTCCTTAACCGCGCACGATCCACGCTTTCCCTCGCATGGGACGCCGAGTGAGCTTGTACTTCTGTTAGCGACGTTTTGCCACTAGGAGCTCGTAGTGTCGGGCTTAGTGTCTCCCTGGTGTGTATTGTTGGTCGCGTCTTCATCTAGAGTCCGAGGGTGGCACTGTATAGTGTCGTCTCCCGTGTCCGTCCCGCATCAGTTTGGTATCAGAGCAGTCGAGTCTAGGGTAGTCATTGCATAAGTCTTGCATAGTCTAAGGTTACCCCACACACACCTTCACTCGGTATATCCAAAGGTGTTGTCCGACCGTTAGGCTTCGCCTACCGGGAAGACCACACACTTGCGCGAGTGACCTTCGGGTCGATTACCTCCGCCGCGTACCGAGTCTTGGCCGTGTCTAGGGTGTAGTCGAGTCTCAATCTTTTCAAAACAAAAAAAAAGTGTTTTAAATTGCATTCTTTCAAAATACCAAAAAAGGAGTGTTTTCAAATTGCAATTAGGTCTAAGTGTATCATTTAGTGTGTTTGCATTAGTCGGTCGTTGTCACCTAGTCCATACGTCTTTGCATGCCCACCCGTCGAGGCACCCAATACTCGCCACCACCACCTATGGCGGACTCCCGAGCCCGTAGTTCCGATGAGTCTTCCACGGCCGAGATGTTCCGGGCCATCATGGATCGTTTAGACACACGTATGGATGGTCTTAGTACGCGTATGGATGGCATAGGGACGCGTCTAGAAGGGAGGATGAAGGTCCTCGAGGATCGGGCCGGGGTTTCGGAGCAGTCCATTCAAGGCCTTGTTGGGAGGATTGCCGTCCTAGAGAGGGGCCCAGTAGCGGCGCAACCCGCGCCGACGAACGGCCAACAAGAGCCGGTGCAGCAACCCGCTGTGCCAAGGGCTCAGGTAGAGGATGTCGGGAGGCAACAGGCGCCTATAGTGGATGATTATGCCTCCGACAATGATCACGGGGGTAACGGTCGTCGTCATCAACGACGGAATCATGATGACGAGGATGACGACCGCATTCTTAGGGGTGTGCGTGCGGACCCTCCCACTTTTAGCGGGTCCTTGGACCCTAGGGTGTATCTAGATTGGGAGGCCGGTATGGACCGGTACTTCGAGTGGTTTGAGATGACGGACCACCGAAGAGTCCGATATGCGAAGATGAAGCTGCAAGGGCAGGCCCAAACTTATTGGATCAATGTGGAGAGCCTGCTCAACCAGCGACGTCAACCCCGAATCGGTACCTGGGATGATATGAAACTCAAATTGAGGGAGAAGTACCTTCCTGCCTCATATCGCCAACGTCTTATAGACAAGTGGCAAAGCATCTCCCAAGGGAACCGATCCGTGACCGAGTACACCGCCGAGTTCGATGAGTATTATTTGCGGTGCGGGGTCACGGAAGAGAGCACCATGACGATATCCCGCTTTCGGAGAGGTTTGCGGCCTAATTATCAATATGAACTCTTTCGCCGCAATGCCACCACTTTGGAGCAGGCATATCAGATTGCTCTCGAATTGGAGCAGTTCGAGGCCGAGTTCGAGTCACCCCATCGGTTGGGCTCCTTTCCCCTTCGTAGTGTCGAGTCCCGTGGCTCATCTGGCACATATCCGAGGGCCCCCATGGCTCGACCTCAGGAGCCCGCTCGCCACGAGCCCTTTGCTCCTAGGCCTCGCCCTCCACCCCCGAGGGACCTTCCTCGTCCCCAGCATCTTACGGCCCCACCCATAGCCCGTCCCCCGGCACCCGCACCACCCGCACGTCCTTTGTTGCCTACGCCTCCTATCCGTCGGGAGGATAAAGGTAAAGGACCTATGATTGGGGAGCCTAGTGGATCACGGCAGCAGTGTTATCGCTGCAATGGGTTTGGCCATTTCGCCAACCAGTGTCCCACCCGCCCATCTCTTCACATTGGGGACACACAGGCCGAGGATACCACCCCTGCGGGCCTAGAGTTAGTCAGCTATGAGGCAGATGAAGAGCTAGCTGACGAGTACTATGAGATGGGAGGTGAGGCCCAGGATGCCCAGCAGTTAGACGATACCCATGTGGGGGTCGTCAGATGTATCCTCACCCAGCCACAGGTCAGTGATGACTGGCGTCGGACCACTATCCTTCATGTATTCTGTAGGCTGGGAAAGCAAATTTGCAAGGTGGTCATCGATAGCGGGAGTTGTATCAATGCAATCTCCACGAACGCTATCACTCGTCTTGGTCTCACACCCGTAGACCACCCTTGCCCCTACCAGGTATCATGGGTGGATACCACTTCCATTTCGGTCAGGCTGCGGTGCTTGGTCCCGCTGCAGCTCCACTCCTACCGTGACGAGATCTGGTGTGATGTTCTTTCCATGGAAGTGGGAAGTATCATTCTTGGTAGGCCGTGGTTATTCGACCGAGATGCCACACTCCATGGTCGGTCGAACACATGTACCTTCGACCACGATGGCCAGCGGGTCACCCTCCAACCCGTTCGGCCCAGGAGCCCATCTGTTAGGGGTCCTACTGGCCCTAGTACTCCGAAGCCTTCCGCTCCCGTGCCTAGTACCCCATCCCCAGCTCGGGCTATGACCGTTACCTCTGGCCCAGGAGAGCCCTCGACGAGGAGATTGATGATGATTAGCTCCCGGAAAATGGAGCAGGAGCTTAGTCAGGGCTGTCCGGTGTTTGCCATTACGGTCCGAGAGGTGGAGCGGGACTCCGAGGGTGAGCTCCCACCCGAGGTTGTTCCCATTCTGCAGGAGTATGCTGATGTATTCCCCGATGAGCTTCCCGAGGGACTCCCACCTATGCGGGATATTCAGCATGCCATCGACCTTGTTCCGGGCTCTTCTTTGCCCAATCTTCCTCATTATCGAATGAGCCCCACGGAGCATGCCGAGCTTAAACGGCAGGTCGATGAGCTTGTGCAGAGAGGATCTGTCCGGGACAGCATGAGTCCATGTGCTGTACCCGCATTACTCGCCCCGAAGAAGGATGGCACATGGAGAATGTGCATTGATAGTCGTGCCATCAACAAAATCACCGTGAAGTACAGGTTCCCTATTCCCCGCCTTGATGACATGCTAGACATGATGGCAGGTGCCACTATCTTTTCGAAGATCGATCTTAAGAGTGGCTACCATCAGGTGAGGATTAGGCCAGGTGATAAGTGGAAGACCGCATTTAAGACCAAGGACGGTCTATATGAGTGGTTGGTCATGCCTTTTGGGTTGACCAATGCCCCTAGCACTTTCATGCGGCTCATGACTCAGGTCCTTCGACCTTTCATTGGAGTCTTTGTAGTGGTGTATTTTGATGATATCCTTATCTATAGCCGCACCACAGGGGACCACTTAGACCACCTTCGGCAGGTCTATCTACTTCTTCGGCGAGAGCAGTTATTTGCAAACCCACAGAAGTGTGCTTTCATGACACCTCAGCTTACCTTCTTGGGTTTCATTGTGTCTAGTACTGGGGTCTCCGCCGATCCGGAGAAGGTCTGGGCCATTGTTGAGTGGCCGGAACCCCGTACGGTTCATGATGTCCGCAGCTTTCATGGCCTTGCGACGTTCTATCGTCGCTTCATCCGCGGATTTAGCTCTGTCACTGCCCCGATCACGGATTGCGTCCGGAAGGGCACATTTGTATGGACGAAGGCCGCATCTGCTGCCTTCAGGGACATCAAGGAGCGTATGACCCAGACACCTATCCTTCGACTGCCTGATTTCTCGAAGGTGTTTGAGGTCTGTTGTGATGCGTCGGGTGTTGGGATTGGAGGAGTTTTGAGTCAGGAGTCCCACCCGATCGCATATTTCAGCGAGAAGCTGAATGACGCGAAACTGCGATATTCCACGTATGATAAAGAATTCTACGCAGTTGTTCAGGCTCTTAGGCATTGGAGGCACTATCTTTTACATCAGGAGTTTGTCCTATACTCCGACCACGAGGCATTGAGGTACCTCCATTCGCAAAAGAAGCTTAATTCGCGTCATAGTCGTTGGGTCGAGTATCTCCAGCAGTTCACCTTTGTGCTTAAACATAAGGCTGGAGTGGAGAACAAGGTGGCTGATGCCTTGAGTCGGCGAGCATGTTTGCTTACCACCATGAGTGCCGAGGTCATAGGGTTAGAAAAGATGAAGGAGGCCTATGTTGATTGCCCTGACTTTGGTCAGATTTTTACCACCCTCCAGGCCGGACCCTCGAGAGACCTTGATGAGTATGTGCTTCAGGAGGGTTACCTCTTTCGAGGTAGCAGGCTATGTGTTCCCCGAACTTCGGTTCGAGATTTCTTAGTGTGGGAACTACATGCGGGAGGTCTAGCCGGCCACTTTGGTCGGAACAAGACTATTGAGGCAGTGGAGCATCGTTTTTATTGGCCGAGCTTGAAGCGCGATGTTGCTAACATCGTGGCTCAGTGCCGTACTTGTGCTACGGCCAAGATGAAGAAGCAAAGTTCGGGTCTTTATACGCCTCTCCTCGTGCCTGATGCCCCGTGGCAGGATGTTAGTATGGATTTTGTTTTGGGATTGCCACGTACCTCTAGGAAGCATGACTCGGTCTATGTGGTGGTTGACCGTTTCTCGAAGATGGCTCTCTTTATCCCCTGCTCGAAGACTTCGGATGCTTCTAGGGTAGCCCGCCTATTCCTTACTCATGTGGTGTGCAAGTTCGGGTTGCCTCGCACTATAGTGTCTGACCGTGATGTTAGGTTCACTTCCTATTTTTGGAAGACACTATGGCATATGATGGGTACGCACCTCAAGTTTTCTACTGCATACCATCCCCAGACAGATGGTCAGACCGAGGTGGTCAATAGGAGTCTGGGTGATCTTTTGAGATGTCTTGTTAGGGACCGCATTGGGGATTGGGATCTCATTCTACCTATGGCTGAGTTTGCATATAATGATTCGGTGAATAGGTCTACTGGCATGAGTCCATTTGAAATTGTCACAGGTCGTAGGCCTAGGAAACCCGTTGACCTTGTCCCCATGCCTGTCCATGCTAGAGTGTCGGAGTCGGCCGAGTCATTTGCTAGGCATGTTAGGAGTTTGCATGACGACATCCGTCGTCACATTGAGTCCAGCAATGCACGGTACAAGGAGTTAGCCGATGCCCACCGACACCACCGAGAGTTCCAGGAGGGTGAATACGTCATGATCAGGGTAAGACCTGAACGGTTTCCCTCTGGAACCGTTAAGAAGTTGCAAGCTCGCGGAGCCGGTCCCTTTAGAGTGTTGAAACGCGTTGGATCCAATGCGTATGTTGTGGACCTGCCCGAGGAATATGGTATAAGCTCTACCTTCAATGTATCGGATCTTGTTGCATATAGGGACCCAGCGGTGATCCCTAGTGAGCCTTTTGAGCCATCTCCTCCCCTTGAGAGTGATCCCACACCTGAGTGTCCACTTCCACCTCCAGCCCCTTTTTCACGGCAGCGTAAGCATATAGATCGTATACTGGACGAGCAAGTGACAGTTACTAGGAGTGGATCTTACCCGCGCTACCTAGTGCGATGGAGAGGACGGCCCGCTACTGAGGACACATGGATCACACATGGCGAGTTGCAGCGGATCGATCCGGACCTTTTGGAGCGATACAGGAGCGATGCAGACCCTTACTCGACAGGGTCGAGTTTCTCCCACCCGGGGAGAATTGGTGCGGACACCAGAGCACGCGAGAGGCACGAGCCGGCGAGTCATCAGTACCGTACACGGAGCACCACTCGAGCTACAGCAGCATCTCTTTGGCTAGGCGATAGCCTGGAGTCCCCACTTTGATTTTTAGTCACATTTAGCATTTACTTGCATTGTTTTAGCAATTGTTTGCTTTGCCATTGGGTTGTAATGAGTGTTTTATGTGGGTTTTTCATATTGGGTTCAATGTAAGGCTCTTAATAAGCCAAATGGGTGCCAAATGGGTGAGTCCTTTAGGGTCCATTAAGGGTTAATTGCCATATTGGGTTATAAGGCCTCATTAGGCTTCATATTGGGTTCTTAAGCCACTTGAGGCCCAATTAAGCCTCCACTCCACATGGGCCACCTAGATTGGGATAAGATGGGCTTGTGGAAGGCCTTAACAAGCCTTGAGGCAACTTGGCCCAAGAAGGGCCCAAGAAGGGGGCGCCCCCTCTTTTGGCATTATTAGGCTAGGTTAGTTTTTTTTCTTTCTTTCCTCCCTCTCTTTGACCACATGGGATAAAATTAGGAATTGGTCTCTTTTAAATAATTTCTTTTTGTGGCTGGTCACATCCAATCCAAGCCATCCATTCCCCCATACCTAGATCTAAGGGTGGATATTGGATTTGGCATGTAACCTATAAAGAGTTGTATTTTTTCATTTTAGTGGAATTAATGCCATTTGAATCAAACTTAATGTTGGAGCAAGGCCTAGGCCGCCCCCTTCCTCTCTCCCTCTCCCCCTTGCAGCTGTGAAGGCTGCCTCTTGGTGGTGTGACTCCACCCTATCAGTTCCGGTCGCCGCCGCCGCCACGAGCCGCCATCGCCACCGCCGGAGTTCTGTCCGCACAGTACCACAGCAGCTTCTATGAAATTTCAGTCTCCGCCACGGCCTCAGATCGAGTTGGGAATTTTAATGGATGTTCCAGGGGTGTCCAGCACGTCCTCAGAATTTTGGTTGGTCATAAAGAGCTCATTTGGTATTTTTTTATTTTCGTCCAATCCCAGTTTCCAGATCTATCTCCTATCTGTTTCCATTTCCACCCGCCCTGCGTTTTAAGTCTTAGGTCCACTTTTTGATTTTTTTTAGTTCGCCCAATTTTACTGGGCATTCTGTCCACTATCCCCTCTATCTCCAAATTTTCTTGAATTTTTGTGAGTCCATCTTATATTTTACAAAAATCGAGTTCTTCCCTAGCTACAGTACTTTCTGCCAGTTCCCAGATCTGACCACCAGACACTCTAAAACTCCTATCAAATCACCATCACCTCGGAATCCAATTCCAAAAATTGTCCCAGCTTAGCGGTTTAAATATCAATCTCTTCGAAGAAGAGCTTGATGTCTGAATCCCACTGTAAGTAGGCGGTCAACGGCCGTTTATAGGGAACTAAGGTACTGATCTGAGAGTTCTGGAACTGTGTAACAGAGAATTGAAAATTAGTTAAGGTCCAGGTCCGCAGAGGTTCAGAAGATTCCACTGGCCCTAGGTTGGAGGATTTTGAGTCCTCTTTCCAACGGCGCTGGTCTCGTCGCATTCCGGCGACGGGGCCGACCGCAGCGGCTGTTTTCGCCGGAGCGCGCGCAGGGAAAACAGAACTGAAATCCGTGGGCAGCCATTCCACAACTTGAAGATCGGACCCGACCGGCCACCAATCGGTGTCTCCGGCCGACCGCCGTCCGTGGAGGCGTGCCACCAGGGGTCTCCATCATAGTGGGACCCACCTCCGCAGATCCGGAGGACAGCGCCATCCGTGGGCCCCACGGGCCCGCAGAACCCGCCGTTCGGGAAGCACGAAAATGCGGAGTTCGGCGCGTCGAGTCGACATCAAGATGCTGCCTGTCAACCTGATTTGCGTGATCCCCGGGGCCCACATGTGACCTTTTACCTCCCTGCATGGAGTGGGTCGAATCCTTTTGTACTGCTGTGAATTATGTTAACCGGGGGTCCGTAAGTCAGCCGGGGTGTCTTCGCCACGCCGGGTGCGTGGAGGTAAAGGTCTTAACTTCTTGGCGTTACATTGCTTAGCTAGTATACGGTCTTAGGCCGCTGCCGAGAGTGTAGGTTCCTAGCCCGTGTGTCCATGTCACCGCTGTGAGCGTGAGAGTGACCCGTCCCGCGACTCGATCCGAGTCCGGAAGTGAGTCTGACTACCTTGAACTCTGCCGGTTCCTTAACCGCGCACGATCCACGCTTTCCCTCGCATGGGACGCCGAGTGAGCTTGTACTTCTGTTAGCGACGTTTTGCCACTAGGAGCTCGTAGTGTCGGGCTTAGTGTCTCCCTGGTGTGTATTGTTGGTCGCGTCTTCATCTAGAGTCCGAGGGTGGCACTGTATAGTGTCGTCTCCCGTGTCCGTCCCGCATCAACCGGTTTGTGTGTAGGAAGATAGATGGAGGTGTGCTCCGGTCTGTGGAGAACCGTCCCTGTCAGATTATGTGTAGGAAGATAGATGGAGATGTGCTCCGGTCTGTGGAGAACTGCCCCTGGTGTGCTCCGGTCTGTGGAGAATCGTCCCTGTCAGTTTGTGTGTAAGAAGACAGATGGAGGTGTGCTCCGTTCTGTGGAGAATCGCCCCTACCTGTTTGTGTGTAGGAAGACAGATGGAGGCGTGCTTCGATCTGTCGAGAACCGTCCCTACCGATTTGTGTGTAGGAAGATAGACATAGGGTTCTCTTTTCTGTGGCCTGGGACGTCATCCCCATGTGGAGCTGCGTTTGCAACGTGTGGTAAAGCCTCACCAGGTTTGGTGAGGGGTGGACGTAGGTTGCGTGTTTGCAACCGAACCACCTTAAAAATCCTTGTGCAATAGATTGTGTCTTGATGTGACACAAATGGGGGGATGGATGCAGCAAGTAGTTGAGTCCCTCGGACCTAAATCGCAAACACAATCGCAAGATTTGAGATTGCCGAAAATCGCCGATCCTTTGCGCGGACACGCTTCCCATGGTTTCTCGGTGATGCCGAGTCGAGGTGATGGAGCAAGACCCTTGCTGGTAGAGGGCCAGCAGGGCTATGGTTTCCCTCCCAAGGGTACGGTGCCCGCAATCAAGGGGCTGACTCGGTGCCTTGGGGCACTGGGGCACTCTCTTTCTCAAGCCCATGATGACCGCACGAAAGCTGGATGTTTCAGGGTCGAGCACTCTCTCACCGACCAGCGGAATAGTTTTGCAGATATTAAAATAACAAATACAGAGGGGAGCAAGGGCTGGAGCTTACCCGGTTGGTTTGAAGAAACCAACCCCGTTCGGAGACGAGGGCGAGCGGGGAAGTGTGGGTTCCCCGCACACTACGTCGACTGAAGCTTCGACCTGTTTTAAAAGGTTACATGCACTACGCCTCACGTAGGAGGGGGATCTCGGGGTGGGGGGAAAGGAGTACAAACAAATACTACCTCCACACAGGGAGGGGCGGTGAGCCGGCCAGGCGGGGAGGGACGTGAAGCAAGGATGGAGCCGAACTGCCTCCTCGAGGTTCTACCCACCTGTTCTGCCTGCTGACAGGTACTTGTTGTCAGATTTCCTGAGGGCACTCCTGAACTTAGATACTGACGAGACCAGTGCCCAAACGTCGCTGACTGGTCCAGGATGTGGCCTGAATTTTTTCAGGTCATCGGGGTGTCTCTGTTGGCTGTGGTGGAGGCTGGACCGGTGCTGCTTGGCTCCGGTTCGGGCTGAGTCCAGATTGTTGTAGTAGGATGGCGATGTTACCACGATCACTCCCGTGATCCGATCAAGGCGGGGAATGGACGGTCGCGAGCGTGGCCAAGTCTTCTTCGTTTAGAAACAAAGAATGGCTCCAGACAAGGTCGGGGTCGAGAGATATGTCCAGAAGAGTGGGAGTGGGTCTGGACGGATCCCGACAGACCTGATCTGCGACCCTGTAGTAGAAAAATCGGAACGAGCTGCTCCGGGCTTCAGTTGGTGCCCCGCTGGATGCGTTGGATAGGCGACTGGTGGAACTCAGCTCCGGCCAAGTGGCACACCAAGGGGAGCTCCGGTGTGGTCTTCGTAGCTTCTGAACTGCGGCTCTGGTTCCTGCTCGGGTCCCAGTTGCGCAATCGAACGAAAATGAGCCTCCACGGGAGCTCCGAACTCGGATAGGGGCGAGACCACCTCGCCTGCGAAGCTAGCTGGGAGACCTTTCCGTCGATGTATGGCACACCTCCTGGAACGTCAGGACGTGGGCGAGGCTGGTGCTGCAACAGGAGGGTGGCTCTGTTGTTCTGCAACTGCTCACTGGTACATAGAAAATAGGGTGGAGGAAGGGGGTTCTTGGTGGTGGGATAGGGGTTTTGGGAGGGGAGGCTGTTGCAGGTGGTGGCTTGATGTACTGGAGGGGGAGGGGCGATGGAGGGTGGGGTGGTAGTAGGGGGAGAGAGGGAGTGGGGGCGTGGGGGTATTGGGGGGGTTTGAGGGAGCCCAAGGGAGAGGGGGGGTCGCACAAGGGATAGGGGGGGCGAATGGGGTGGGGTGCGCACCCAGGTGGGGGAGGGGGATTCAAATCCATAGGGGATGTGAAGGTGTGTGGGGAAGAGGGAGGGGTGCTTGGGGGAGAGGGAAGGGTGCTAGGGAAGTGGAAGGGTTGCCTTGGAATATGAAGGGTTGCTTGGGTAGTGGTGAGAGTGAATGGGGGTTTATGAATCTTGGGAGGTGAAGGGTTGTATTTAATGGGGTGGGGTGATGTGGCAAGGAGGGAGGAGAGAGGGGGGGCGAAATTGGGAGAGAGAAGGGGAGGAGAGAGAGAGGGGTTCGCCCCCTTCAAGAGAGAGAGAGAGAGAGAGAGAGAGAGCTCACAAGTATTCTTTGGACTTAAACTCAAATTTTCATTAGTCTTCAAAAGGGGGGGTTGGGGCCCTATTTATAGGGAACCCAAAATTTACAAAAAGTCCTTGACAATTGGACTATTGACACAAAACCAAAGGGGAAGGGACGCAGGTGGGCCAAGTCCAAACAATTGGGCCCAAAACCCATATGATGACCACAAGACTTAGGAAAATAACTACATAACCAAGGTACTGGACTCAAATAAAGACAAATTACATCAAAATGACTCAAATAAAAAGCAAGAGATACATCAAAGTGATCTGCCAAAGTGCTGTGGGGGCCTACTTGACATGGAGCTCTAGCCTATCCCTCGTCGAAAGGAAGGGAAGTCCCGAGCCAGAGGGAATCATGGGTGATGTCCCCATCATTTTCCCTGGGCCGCGAAGAGCTCGACTCTGTTGAGTAGGGGCCCCCCCCTGCTGCGATACTCCTCCAATAGTTCGGGGTCCAGCTGCTGGAGATCCTCCCGACTCACCCAGGCATCATTCGAAGGCGGCCGTCCCTTCCACCTAACCAGATATCGCTCATACGCCTTGCTCCGTGTAGTAGTGATCTGTCCATCTAATATCCGCTCCACTTGATCTCGCTGGTTCTTAGGGCCGGGTGGAACTCTCGTTTGGGTAGGGGCTCTCTCAAGGGGAGGGGCAGGCTGGATGTCCTCACTACGTGTCACCGTGGGACCCCTGTATGGCACCAGGTCAGTCACATTGAAGGTGGGACTTACTCCGTACTCCTCAGGGAGGTCTAACACATAAGCATTAGTGCCGATGCGCCTTAACACCTGGAAGGGACCTGCTCCACGTGACCTCAATTTTGAGACATTTCTAGGGAATAACCTCTCAGTCCTCACCATCACAAAATCACCGACTTGGAATTCTTGGTGGCGGCGGTGGGAATCAGCTGATTTCTTATAAACCTCATTGCTCTTGTTGATGTGTTTGCGAATGCTCTCATGCAACTCTCTAAGGTGTTGTGCAAAGGACTCAGCGGTGATAGACACCCTAGCATGTGGGGGTAGGGGAATGAGATCTGAAGGCTTTCTGGGTTTGTATCCGTGCACAGCTTTGAAGGGACTCATGCCTATAGACCTATTTACTGAATTGTTGTATGCAAACTCGGCATGGGGCAGAATGAGATCCCAATTCCCTGGGCGATCCTCGACAAGACACCGGAGGAGGTTCCCTAGACTCCGATTGATGACCTCTATTTGGCCGTCGGTCTGGGGGTGGTAGGCTGTGGAAAATTTGAGAAGGGTCCCCATCAGATGCCAAAGGGTTTTCCAGAAGTAGCTGGTGAACTTGACGTCCCTATCAGAGATGATGGTCTTTGGTAGGCCATGGAGACGAACCACCTCATCGAAGAATAGGCGGGCCACATGGGACGTATCGGAGGTTTTCGAACAGGGGATAAAATGGGCCATTTTGGAAAATTGGTCCACCACAACAAAGATTGAATCGTGTTTCCTTTGGGTCCTAGGTAGGCCCAAGATAAAGTCCATGCTTAGATCCTGCCATGGACGATCGGGGACAGGGAGAGGGGTGTATAGGCCGGTGTTTTGCTTTACTTGTTTAGCGGTGGCACAGGTCCGACACTGGCCCACAATCTTGGCCACGTCCCTCTTGAGGCTTGGCCAATAGAATTGCCCCTCAACCAAAGCAATGGTTTTATGCACCCCAAAATGGCCAACTAGGCCTCCTGCATGTAACTCCCATACCAAAAAGTCACGGAGGGAGGTTCGGGGTATACAAAGTCAGGGTCCTTTGAAAAGGAACCCGCCCTCAAGGATGAAGTCCCCATAGGCCTGTTGGGTGGTCAAGGAGGCATGGATGTGCCCAAAGTCAGGGCAGTCAGAGTATTCATTCTTGACTCTTTCAAACCCGATGACTTCCACTTTCATAGTGGATAGTAAAGATACCCTCCTACTAAGGGCATCGGCTACTCGATTCTCGCTTCCGGCCTTGTGTTTGATCACGAAGGTGTAAGATTGGAGGTATTCTACCTAGCGGGCATGTTGGGCATTAAGCTTCTGCTGAGAGTTGAGGTATTTTAAGGCCTCATGATCTGAGAAGATGACAAATTCTTTTGGCAGGAGGTAATGTCTCCAATGCTTAAGGGACTGAACCACATCATAAAATTCTTTGTCATAGGTTGAATACCTCATCCGGGCCTCACACAGCTTCTCACTAAAATAGGCCACATGATGCCCTTCCTGACTGAGGATCCCACCAATGCCTACCCCTGAGGCATCACATGTGACTTCAAAAATCTTGGAAAAGTCGGGGAGGCACAAGACGGAGGCCTAGGTCATTTTTTTCTTTTAGATCTAGGAAAGCCTTGGAAGCTGACTTGGTCCAGATGAAGGTCCCCTTTTTGAGGCAATCAGTGATGGGGGCTGTGATAGTGCTGAAGCCTCGATGAACCTCCTATAGAACGTGGCCATCCCATGAAAGCTTCGGACCTCATGGAGAGTGTGGGGTTCTGGCCAGTCTAGGATAGCTTGGACCTTTTCGGGGTCCATGGACACGCCTTTAGTGGAGACCACAAATCCTAGGAAGGTAATGGATTCAGTCAGGAAGTGACACTTTCCTAGGTTGGCAAAGAGACTCTCATTCCGAAGGGTGGTGCAAACTTGCCTAAGGTGGTCTAGATGGGCTTCTTTGGACTGGCTGTAGATGAGAATATCATCAAAGTATACTACCAGAAAGACCCCAATGTAAGGTCTGAGGACCTCAGTCATAAGGCGCATAAAGGTGCTTGGGGCATTTGAAAGCCCAAAAGGCATCACTAGCCACTCATAGAGCCCATCTTTTGTCTTGAAGGCTATTTTCAACTCATCCCCCGGCCTTATCCTAACTTGGTGGTAGCCACTTTTGAGATCAATTTTGGAAAAAATGGTGGCGCCAGCTAGCATATCGAGCATATTGTCGAGCCTACGGATGGGGAACCTATACTTGACTATGATCTTATTGATGGCTCTACTATCAACACATATCCGCCACGTCCCGTCCTTCTTAGGTGTGAGGAGGGCTGGGACAGCACAAGGACTCTTACTAAGTCGGAGAAAGCCCTTCTTAATAAGTTCTTCCACTTGCCTCCTTAATTCAGCATGCTCTGTGGGATTGAGGTGGTAGTGGGGAAGATTTGGGAGGGTGGCTCCTGGGACAAGATCGATTGCATGTTTCACATCTCTCATAGGTGGGAGTTGATCCGGGAGCTCAGTAGGAAACACATCCCTGAATTCTTCTAGAAGTGGGTGGATTTCCACAGGGTAGGGGTTGGAAGGGTTGGATTCTCCTAAACATATAGCCATCTATCCGATCGATGAGGTTGTTGATGGCAGCCTCTAGTCGGTCCATTGGAACTTGGGGTGCCTCCCTAGGGTATCTTGGTCACCTTGGGAATTGGAATTCATAGGGGGAGCCGAGGTTGAGGGGTCGGCCCGATACAAGGCACCACTACGGGTAGACATGCAAAATGAGGAGGTGATCGACACACGGATGATGACTATGCAATGGCCCTAGGACCTAGGCTTGTAGATACAAGTCTAAGACTTGCTCTGATATCAAATTGATGTGACACAAATGGGGGGATGGATGCAGCAAGTAGTTGAGTCCCTCGGACCTAAATCGTAAACACAATCGCAAGATTGGAGATTGCCAGAAATCGCCGATCCTTTGTGCGCACACGCTTCCCGTGGTGACTCGGTGATGCCGAGTCAAGGTGATGGAGCAAGACCCTTGCTGGTAGAGGGCCAGCAGGGCTATGGTTTCCCTCCCAAGGGCACGGTGCCCGCAATCAAGGGGCTGGCTCGGTGCCTTGGGGCACTGGGGCACTCTCTTTCTCAAGCCCACGATGACCGCACGAAAGCTGGATGTTTCGGGGTCGAGCACTCTCTCACCGACCAGCGGAATAGTTTTGTAGATATTAAAAGAAAAAATACTGAGGGGAGCAAGGGCTGGAGCTTACCCGGTTGGTTTGAAGAAACCAACCCCGTTAGGAGACGAGGGCGAGCGGGGAAGTGTGGGTTCCCCGCACACTGCGTCGACTGAAGCTTCGACCTGTTTTAAAAGGTTACATGCACTACGCCTTACGCAGGAGGGGGATCTCGGGGTGGGGGGAAAGGAGTACAAACAAATACTACGTCCACGCAAGGAGCGGCGGTGAGCCGGCCAAGCGGGGAGGGACGTGAAGCAAGGACGGAGCCGAACTGCCTCCTCGAGGTTCTACCCGCCTGTTCTGCCTGCTGATAGGTACTTGTTGTTAGATTTCCTGAGGGCACTCCCAAACTTAGATACTGACAAGACCAGCGCCAAAATGTCGCTGACTGGTCCAGGATGTGGCCTGAATTTTTTCGGGTCATCGGGGTGTCGCTGTTGGTTGTGGTGGAGGCTGGACCGGTGCTACTTGGTTCTGGTTCGGGCTGAGTCCAGATTGTTACAGTAGGATGGCGACGTTACCACGATCTCTCCCGTGATCCGATCGAGGTGGGGCAAGGACGGTCGTGACTGTGCCCTAGTCTTCTTCGTTCAGCAACAAAGAATGGCTCCAGACGAGGTTGGGGTCGAGAGATATGTCCAGAAGAGTGGGAGTGGGTCTAGACGGATCTCGACTGACCTGATCTGCGACCCTGTAGTAGAAAAATCAGAACGAGCTGCTCCGGGCTTCAGTTGGTGCCCCGCTGGATGCGTTGGATAGGTGACTGGTGGAACTCAGCTCTGGCCAAGTGGCGCGCCAAGGGGAGCTCCAGTGTGGTCTTCGTAGCTTCTGAACTGCGGCTCTGGTTCCTGCTCGGGTCCCAGTTGTGCAGTAGGACGAAAATGAGCCTCCACGGAGCTCCGAACTCGGATAGGGGCGAGACCACCTCCCCTGCGAAGCTAGCTGGGAGACCTTTCCGTTGATGTATGACACACCTCCTGGAATGTCGGGACGTGGGCGAGGCTGGCGCTGCAACAAGAGGGTGGCTCTGCTATTCTGCAACTGCTCACTGGTACATAAAAAATAGGGTGGAGGAAGGGGGTTCTTGGTGGTGGGATAGGGGTTTTGGGAGGGGAGGCTGTTGCAGGTGGTGGCCTGATGTACTGGAGGGGGAGGGCGATGGAGGGTGGGGTGGTAGTAGGGGGAGAGAGGGAGTGGGGGCGTGGGGGTATTGGGGGGGTCGGAGGGAGCCCAAGGGAGAGGGGGGGTCGCACAAGGGATAGGGGGGGTGAATGGGGTGGGGTGCGCACCCAGGTGGGGGAGGGGGATTCAAATCCCCTAGGGGATGTGAAGGGGTGTGTGGGGAAGAGGGAGGGGTGCTTGGGAAAGAGGGAAGGGTGCTAGGGAAGTGGAAGGGTTGCCTTGGAATATGAAGGGTTGCTTGGGTAGTGGTGAGAGTGAATGGGGGTTTATGAGCCTTGGGAGGTGAAGGGTTGTATTTAATGGGGTGGGTGATGTGGCAAGGAGGGAGGAGAGAGGGGGGGCGAAATTGGGAGAGAAAAGGGGAGGAGAGAGAGGGGTTCACCCCCTTCAAGAGAGAGAGAGATGTTGTGCCCCTTAGGCACAAGCATGTGCTATGTTGCTTTGATGATAGCAATGCTATCTGGTTTTGATGATAGCAAGGCAGTGAGTGCATTTGAGTGCATTTGATATTGTATTTTGATGATTGCAATGCTATTGTGTTTTGATGATTGCAATAAACAAAGTGCATTTCTGTGCATTCTTATCCTTGAGCATTCTGCATATGATAGCAACATGAATGATGATGTTTAGCATTGATGGCATTTGTTCTTCATATATCTGAATTGCATTTTGTCAGATATCATGTCTCTGCATGTAACTGTAAAGTCTGAATAGCAGTAAGTGCTAGTCTCTACATTGGACTTCATTTGGACTTTGAAGTGAGTTATTCACTGTGAGTCATCTTGCTGTGTGAGTCATCATGCTATTATTCACCTTCTGATCATAATGTAGTTCTTCATAAGTTCTGATATGGCATTGCATATTTGATTATGTTCAGTCATGTTACTGTTGCTCTTTAGACTGTAGTTTGATACTGCAGCGTCGACCCATCGAACTGCAGCGTCGACGCTGTCAAGGCACTTCAGAGGTAGCAGTAAGAAATATTTGATCGGCTGCGTCCACGCTGCTTGGGCAATGCGTTGACGCTTGGTGCCTCTTTAACTTTTCTGCACTTATTCATTGGTCTGGTCTGTGGTGCGTCGACCCCTTGTGCTGATGGGTCGACCCCTCAGTTCATTCATTAGATTTATACAAGTCCATACATTGGTCTTAACTTTCCAAGTCTGTACATTGGCCTCCTTACCTCAAGTCTCTACATCGGATTGTTTGGCCAAGTCTGTACAGCCAACGCCTTCATTGATTCCAAGTCTGGACACTGGTCTTCAGGCGTTCCAAGTATGCACATTGATTCAGGTTCTCCAAGTCTAAACAATGAAGTCTGAACATTGCATTTGCATTCACAATGTCTTCACACCTGAAGTCTATACATTGTGTCGTTCACATCTGCAAGTCTAGACATTGGAAAGTCTATATAGATTTCAGCGTCTCATTTAGCGTCTAAGGCAAAGTCTACACGTTGCTACAGTAACGCAAGTCTATACATTGTCCTAGGCTAAGTGTGTACAGCGTCAGTCTCATGCATGTCTTAGGCTAAGTCTGTACAGCGTCTCATTCATGCATTGTTAATGAAGTCTGTACATCAGTCTTCATATTCTAAGTCTGTACAGCCGTGTCATATGCTCCTAAGTCTATACATTCGAGCATCTCATGCAAGTCTATGCATTACTGTTCATGCATCAGTCTTCATAAGTCCATACATTGGACTGTAGCATGTATGAGTCGAAGGCTTCATAAGTCTGTACATTGGACTGTCTCTTCCAGCGTCTCACGCTATCCAAGTCCGTACAGCGTCTGTCTTCATGCATTAGGCAAAGTCTATACATTGGGGTATTTCCCTACGTTTCATAAGTGAAGTCTGTACATCCGTTTCTGAAGCCTGAAGTCTATACAGTCCAGCCTATTCCTACGATCAAGGCTTTAGCTACAATCAAGTCTGTACATTGGCTTCGCTTCATGAAGTCTGTACATCCACAGTAAAACTTGAAGTCTGTACATTGGTCTTCAAATCCAAAGTCTGCACATTGGTCTTCGAATCCAAAGTCTATACAATGGTCTTCACACTTGAAGTCTATATATTCGATGTGCAGAGTTGATGTCTATACTGTGCCTTATGCTGATCGAGTCTACATATTGGTCGGTGGCAAGTCTATACACTGGACTGTTTGGTCAAGTCTATAAATCCACAGTGGATCTTCAAGTATGTACATCCACAGTGGAACTTCGAAGTCTGTACACTGCTTGAGCCTCAACAAGTCTGTACATCGCTTTAAGCGTTTCAAGTCTATTCATTGGGTCAAGCTTCCAAGTCTGTACACTGGTTCAAAGTCTACACAACGCCTCTTTGATTCAAAGTTTGTACATTGCCTTTGTGCTTCAAAGCCTGTTGATTGAAGAGTCTACACACTGGTTGTTCACACGTCCCTGTAGTCTGAAGTCTCTACATTGCATATAAGCATGAAAGTCTGTACAGCGGGCAAGTGTGTACATCCATCAGTGAACACATCAAGTCTATACACCGCATGTGTTCAACTGATCTTCATGAAGTCTATACACCGCGTGTGTTCAGCTGTGTTTCATGAAGTCTATACATCGCTTGCCTTCATCTGATCATCATGAAGTCTATACAGCGCCTGCCTTCATCTGAGTATTATGAAGTTTATACATCGCCTGTTTTTCATCTAAGTATCATAAAGTCTGTACATTGCTTTAGCCTTTACATTCACTAAGTCTATACAATGCTCTGCATTCTTCAGAGACTGTACAGGGTTTAGACTTAAACTGGTAGCTTAATCCGATACTCTTGTCTGTCTGACAGGGACTGAAGAGGCTAAAGAAGGGCACGTGATCCGAGGTGCCTGGCTCGTGATCCAAGGATGGACGAGATACCAGGATACTGACACGTGGCCAAATGTTTGGGCGGGAGCTGTGGAAGCCACATGTGCCCTAGCTGCTGCTGGTGCTGCTATATATATGAGCCTTCATCCTCTATAGAAGACTGATCGATATAGAAGAGAGAAGCCGTGAAGAAAAAGCAGAGTGGAGAGAAGCTGTCGATCCAGCACAAGAGAGGAAAGAGAAGAGAGAGAAGAGAAGAGCAGAGAGTGAGAGATTAGCGAAAGAAGAAGAGAAAGAAGAGCAAGAGAGAGATTGAGAGCTCGAGCTGAGAAAGAGAGAGAGTTTGAGGTTGTCTGGCTTTTGGATCAAATCCAAGCTAGAGCTGCTCCTTCGAGAGCTATATTTGTGCTTCATTGTTTCAGTTTTCTGTTGCTGTCATTTCCTATCTTTTGTTTTATCTTTTACATCACTGTTCAAGCTGTTAGTCAGCGGATTGCAGAGGTGTTGCCTCTAGACGGCTAAGCTGTATTGCCCAGCGGTTTGCAGTGGAGGATTCCACTGGACAGCAAGCTGTGTTGCTCAGCGGGGCAAGGAGGATTCCTCAGACGGCAAGCTGTGTTGCCCAGCGGATGTATGGCAAGCTATGATGCCCAGCTGTTCAAGCTGTGAGTCAGCGGAATCTACACTCGGTTTGAGTGTGGGGTGGATGTAGGTCTGCTGGACCGAACCACCTAAAAACCCCTTGTGCATTGTGGTTTGCTTTGTTCTATTGTGCTTCCGCTAGATGAATGCATAGGGGCGCTCCATGTGTTTGGCTTCTGGTTGAGCAGAAGAGTTAATTAGTCTTTTTAGAGTATTTTAATTTGTCAAGAGAGCGAAATTCTAGTTGAGCTATACTTTGTCTAAATCTGTCTTGTTAGCACTCTAGTGATCTTACTGTGTGTTTATTTAGTTCCGCATCTGCCCATTAGCTTTTAAGCTTGTCTAGTTTGCAAACTAGTAACTTTAGTGAGCATCATATTTTAATTGGGTGAAAGATTTTTAAAGGGCTATATTCATTCACCCCCCTCTGAATACTGCACCGAACCCAACAAGAGAGAGAGAGAGAGCTCACAAGTATTCTTTGGACTTAAACTCAAATTTTCATTAGTCTTCAAAAGGGGGGGTTGGGGCCCTATTTATAGGGAACCTAAACTTTACAAAAAGTCCCTGACAATTGGACTATTGACACAAAACCAAAGGGGAAGGGGCGCAGGTGGGCCAAGCACAAACAATTGGGCCCAAAACCCACATGATGACCACAAGACTTAGGAATATAACTACATAACCAAGGTACTGGACTCAAATAAAGATAAATTACATCAAAATGACTCAAATAAAAAGCAAGAGATACATCAAAGTGATCTGCCAAAGTGCTGTGGGGGCCTACTTGACATGGAGCTCTAGCCTATCCCTCGTCGAAAGGAAGGGAAGTCCCGAGCCAGAGGGAATCATGGGTGATGTCCCCATCATGTCTTGTGTGTTTGATCCCTATCCTCTATCCCTATTCACAGGTTCGCAGGTTGTTTAAATGCATGCTATCTTGTTGAACTGCCTGTGCTTAAGTGTGTAGCAACCTCACCACTTGACATTGAGTGTCTGCAGCTCCCTCTTTAGTTGTTCCTACTAATTCCGTTGTGCACTATGTATAAGCATCTCATGTGCATTATAGCCCTTGACTGTTCCTTGATGTGTTAAGTTTTTAATTGGGTATAGTTTTAGAAAGGATCTATTCAACCCCCCCTTCTAGATCCTATTGCACCCTATCGGACCCAACAATAGCTTCGATCCAAGGCGATTAGGTTGCCAAATATCCAAGCTTTCCACGTTTCTAACACCTTCATTCACAGAACCTAGTAGCGGTCTCCTCGAGACCGATATTGTATGAAGGCGGTCTCGCGATAGACCGCATTAAGGCGGTTATTTCAAAAATTTTGGATTTTTGGTTTTATCAACTATTTATCCCCTAATTAGTTTATTTATCTCATTTAAATTCAAAAATAGCCCCAACTACGTTTTGATAATTGGGCTTGGGCCTAAAGGTCTTGGAATTGGGTCTTTGGGCCTAATTAAGTTGGGCTTAACCCTTTGGTTGATATAGGGCCTTTAAATTGATTTAATTATCCAATAATTCTCTTAATAGCCCATTAAGCCTTTTTAAATGCTTAAATTCCTCCCAGGTAAGTTGATCATTTTGAGGTTGTGCCTTCCACTAAGTACGGGTGTCTTTATTCAGTTGGAATGTGGCGAGACGGACCTTCTCTTGGTCGGTGCATTGCATGACCTCAAATATACGGTTCATCTCGTCAATCCAATTTTTTACTTCATCTGGGTTAGAAGATCCAGAGAATCTTGGAGGGTTCATACTCCGAAAATTCCCGTGCAAGTTACCCGCGCCCACCCGAGCGCCAACTTGGGCGACGGTTTGGAGAGCTTGGGTGAGACCCGCAACAGTTTGCTGCATCTCGTCACAGTTGACATAGTGAGCCATTTTGGGATGGTACCTAAGGAGAAGAACAGTTTGTTAATTCTTATAGAATCGATAGAAATTAACCTAGAGGTAATTTCTAATTAACTATCTCATCCCGGGCTCTACCCTATCTCACATGGGTTTGGAAATTCCTTTCCTTAGTTCATAGGTATGGGTCCTTAATCCTTAGAGTTAGCCTATGGCATGACATTTTCCTAGGACATACTTATGCCTAGGCTCTGATACCACTTTAACTATCACGCCCCGAGATTATGCAGCGAAAGCTAATCGGGAACGTGAACATCCAGCAAGAGAAGCCTCAAGTGATAATAACAATCAGAGCGCTAATCATACACATATAAGAGTGAACACAAGAGAGTATATTTTAAAAACCTTGACTTTATTAAATCATAATGAAATGTTTACAAAGACTCTTTGACTAACTAGACTCAATAAAGTAAAAATTACATAATTAACTCTTGACTTGACTAACTACGGCTTCTCTCGAACCATCAATCGCTCTCGGAACCATCACTTGAATAATCTGAATCCGACCAGCTAGAATGTCCTGGAAGATTGGAAAAGTAGGGAATGAGCACACTTGCCAAGTAGGTATCTTCGTATCAACATAAAGGTAATGTTTAAGTAATTAATATTTTAGCTCTAGGAAATAAGATAAAGGAAATATGATAAAACATGCGGTATAAATCAAAATAACACAAGTAACAAGATATGATCAAGACGAGATATGAGAATTCATGTAGATTGGGAATATGATCAAGCAAGAATATAGCATGAATGTAAATATAGCCTTTCACGAACAAGAATGTAACGAGAATGCACTTTTCATAACCATAAAGGCTATGCACTAGAAAGTCACTTAACACACAAGAATGTAATTTCACTGGATTGCCTCATGGTTTTCACTCGTCTATACAAACAAGTACTCCCAGCGTAATGCGATGCCAGTATCATCGTACCCCATGATTTTCAGCACGTTTCCGACAATCAGCTGAGGGGGCTAGCATAGAGCCCTTGGACACAATCAGTGCCCGGTCTGCATCTTCACGTTATAAATCAAGCTACTTCCACAAGAAATATCAATAAAGTTCGGCCAGTAATGTACAACTCAACAATAAGCTTATGACAATCAATATCAAGGTAAGAATTGTTGGGGAGAATGTTGTGCTAAAGTTGGGCATGTGTGGAACGTGAGTGTTTCTATTATTTTGATGATGTCCAACTATGGCTCAACTAATGATTGGTTCTATTGTTTATATGTGATTCCAACTATGATTCAACTATGACTCATTTCTAGTGTTTTGATGATGTATGTCTTTAGAGTCATTTTTCTATTCATTATGCATTTGATAAAATCAATTTGATATGCATTTTGCTTTTGCTATGCATTTGATAAAATCAATTTGATATGCATTTTGCTTTTGCTATGTATTTGATAAAATCCATTTGCATACAATTCAGGTCATTATATTGCCAAGTGCACTTGCAGATCAAGAATGGCTTGCAACACACAAATCAAGATCAATTCAAAGGAGAAAGCCATCCCAGGAGGACGATCAAAAGTCACTCATGATGCCAAGTGCATGATGCCAAGTACACCTTGATTGGAGTGGAAATATCTACTATGAAAGCTCAACAGAATGCAACCAAAGAATGGAATGGAGGTGGCGAAATGAAAGTGAAATGAACACATCCAAGCAAGGCTAAGCAAGGAAGAAAAGGCTCTAGCAAAGCAAGGCCCAAGCAATGAAGCAAAGCTTCTACAAAGGACCGAGCATTCATACAAGATAATCCAAGGAATGGAGTGGAGTTGGCAAATGTGAAAGCTCAATGTTGCGCCCTCGCACACGGATCGACCTGCCCGGTTAGGTCGCGGGGGTCAAGGGGGTAGCGCCCCTTACGGGGGTTTCCGGGGGCGGAGCCCCCGGAACAAAAATTTGATTGAAGACTCAACAATAAAATCTTCAAGACTGTCAAGGGCGATGCCACAAACATGCACGGGCTGCTAATGGAGTTGAACGATGAAGCTGAAGCGGACAACAGACCGACCCGGGCAAGCCCGGGTTCTGCCCAGCTGGCGGTCGACCGCCAGCACAGGGGCGGTCGACCGCCCCAGCCAGGGAAGGCCAGCTTGAAAGTCTTTCAGTGGCGGTCGACCGCCAGCCAGTGGCGGTCGACCGAAAATCCCAGGGGCATTCGTCTACAGCATTTCACAGTAGCGGTCGACCGCCAGGAGCTGCAGGTCGACCGCCAGCCCCGAGCCAACCATGTTTGACTTCGAATTCCACCTCGTGGGCTGCCTAATTCTCATGATTTCTTTAATCCTAAAGAACCCCAAAGTCTCCCAATCACCCACAAATTGTGGATCTGGTCTAGGGCTTCTCCAAGGACCATTCAAGGTCTATAAAACCAACACATTGGTGGAGGAAAACCCTAATGCTTCATTTGGGATTAAGGGTGGCTGCAAGAGGGGTTTTCAAGAGAGAGGAGATGAAGTACTGTTCATATGAACAGTAGTTCGTGAATGAGTTCTTCATCCACTCAAGAGTTTCAAGTAAAGATCTGAAGTAATCCTGAAGCAATCACCTTCTACTCTTCAATCAACTTCCAAGAAGGAGAAGAAGCAAAGCTTTCAAGGCGATCCAAGAAGCTCATTTCTCAAAGTGATTTTCTTCATCCTTTCAAGTTCATCCAAGGTGATTTTTGAAGCAATCAATCTCCTACAAGCTATTGAAGAAACAAGATTCAAGGTAGAATCAATTACTCTCGTCATCCACTTCAAGAAGATACAAAGAGAAGATCAAAAGAGGAGATTGAAGGAAGAGTTACTGTTCACGTGAACAGTACTCCGTGAAGAACATCTTCATCCAATCCAAGGTATTCAAAGTTCATATCAAAGTAATCATCTTCCAAGATCTGTGAAGAAGGAAGTAAGGATCAAGGTAGCATTTATTCACTTCTTCATCCATTCAAAGAGATCAAAAAGAAGATCAAAAGAGGAGGATTGAAAGAATAGTTACTGTTCACATGAACAGTACTCCGTGAAGAAAATTCATCCATTCAAGGGTGAATCAAGAAGATTAATTTGCAAGAAGAAGAGATCCATGTTGCTGATCAACAAATCATTTCCATTCAAGGGCCAAATCCTTCTTACTCAATCTCTTGTTTTAGTTCCTTCACATTTGTTTTACTTTCAATATTGTTAAACATTGAAGTTGTGATTCGTCCCTACCGGTGGTTAGTAGGAAGGCAATTGGAGGGTGTTCCAA
The DNA here is from genome assembly GCA_022559845.1 of Amorphophallus konjac. Classification (NCBI taxonomy): domain Eukaryota; kingdom Viridiplantae; phylum Streptophyta; class Magnoliopsida; order Alismatales; family Araceae; genus Amorphophallus; species Amorphophallus konjac. The sequence goes on from CM040125.1 coordinate 83,240,227, forward strand.
TTTGCGGTTGACGTCCCTACCAGGTGGTTAGTAGGAAGGCAATCGGAGGTGTTTCCGATCTGCGGTGTTGACGCCCCTACCGTTGCTTAGTAGGAAGGCAATCGGTGGTTTCCGATTTGCGGTTTTGTGCGCTGCGCTTGTGGAGCCTCACCGGGTTTGGTGAGGGGTGGACGTAGGGCTGAGGATTCAGTCCGAACCACCTTAAAATCTATTGTGTTCATGGTTTATTTGTGTGATTGCTTGTGCTAGATGCATGCTTAAGTTTAATATTCACATTACTTATTCATCTTGCTAAGCAACTCATTGTGTTCTTTGTTAAACTAGTTTTTATTCCGCTGCGATTCTTGCTGTCTAGCTTTATAGAGGGTTGAATTGCGAAAAGAGGTGCAGATCTATTCACCCCCCCTCTAGATTAGTCAGCCACTACCCAACAAGTGGTATCACAGCACACAATAAGAATGCACCAAGCTTAGAACATGTGAGTTCAAGGAATGCATTCATGACAAGGTCATACTACGGAATAAATTCGACAGCATAACGACGAATTCCTTAACTTGCATAATTCATTAATAACTTTTTGAACAAGGTGTGGGGTTATAAATCATTAATAGACCATCTAGGAACATAGGAAAATCAACCATTGGGTCAAACCTCGGGTTAGACAGGAACTGGGTAGAAGCAGTCGTTACTGGACCGTTTCTGGATAGAGGCGGTCAAGACAGGACCGCTATCGTGAATTTGGCGGTCAGGTCAGGACCGTTTCTATATAGAGTCGACGCATGAAGAAAGAAAGGTCGACGCAGTGTGAAATCTGGACTAACGCGGTCACGGGATGACCGCTACTTGACAATAGCGATCGGCTGAGGGCCGCTACAATCCAGGGCACAGAAAAACACCGTTAAGTGCTTTCTAGACAATTGGGCTTTGAGGGTATAATCAGCTCGGCATCCTAGTGGGAATCCCATGCTCGCGGAGACTTACGGAGGCCTTGAAACAAGATCACCTAGTCCGGAGGAAGGAATATCCAACGGAGAGGGTCACAAGTCTAAGATTGTATGCCTATGAGTGCAAAGTGTAACTAATGACATCGTACCGGAATACGTGCCATGTACTAAAGAAAAGACTGTAGATGAGAAGGGATCGTGATAAAACAGCGATCAAATCATCACTAAACAAGTCCATAAATCGCATGAAAACATGATCATTAATACGAGAGTATATGTTTTGGCATGAAATTAGCATAAGCAAAAAAATAGGTTTAAAAATGCATAGAGAACATGAAATCTATTAAGATGGGTAATCAACATAACTAAAATTATGAATACAATATCATAATCAGGAGTAGAACCTAATTATCTAAGCCTAACTATGATAAATAGGGTTACTCTGCAATCTGTTTCGAGTTAACAGCATGTAGAAAACTGAAACATAAAAGCGGTCTACTTAGGACCGTTTCTATCCCTACGCGATTATATTGGGGACCGCTAAAAGACATTTGGCGATCTTGGGGAGACCGTTTTATCCTGCCAGCCACAGAGTCACAAGGTGCGGTTAAGGCCTATTCTAGGGCAAGTAATGCATAAAAAGCATGGGAAATGAATGGATAACATGTAAGAACATGTTTATAACGAAGAGGATGCATGGAAAAAACATGAATCATGCCAAAGTTCTTGTCTTTAATTAGAAGGTGCAGGCCTACGCATGCAGAAATAACCTAAATACGCAGTCGTAATAAACCATGAAATACGACTAGTAGAAAGCATGAAATGACATCAAACCAGAGGGCTTTTGTTCCTAACTTGTTAGTTTAGCCTTTTCATGAGATAACCTACCTTTGATTCGATCCCTAGACTTCAAATTTCTGACTAGAAGTCGACCCTAGTTTATGCACGTCCTGTGCTAACCCAGCAACTTCTCGTCCCTCTATCTCTTGATCCTCTTGACCTAAATCCATGAAAGTTTGAGAGTAGGCAGAAGATATAAAGGGGAACAAAAAGTTCTAAAGACTCAACTTGAACTAACCTCTTTTAGAGTTTCTAATCTCCTGATCTTCACTGGACTGGCACAATGTTTCCTGTGCAGCCTGCAGTGAACCAGAGACTTGCAGACGCTCTAGCTCTCCAACGGCTGGATCTCCTAGCATAAAAATTGGAGGTGAGCTAGATAAAACTAAGAAGAACATAAAGTTCTAAAGAATCAACCTGAGATGTGTTAGGTGCGTAGCTAGGATCTAGAAGGGGGGTTGAATAGATCCCCAATAAAAACTTAAGCCCAATGACAATAACAGCCCAATTTGTTGATCAAACCATTCACCGCAATATCTCAAACAACAATACCATTAGCCTAAACCACAACGAGCAGTCCAAGATAATACCAGATTATAGTGAGGATGAAATTTCTCAAACTGAATTAAACTCACGCAAAATATATCCTTCAGAAAATTGCTCAATCAGAAATCATATTAATACTTAAACATTCAAACACACATGTTGTCGAGCACATGACAGATTGAAGATGTGAACATTCATGACTAAATCAAACAGTATGAATTATCGTCAAGGCAATACGGCAAACACAACAAGTGTGCCTAAGGTGCACTGCAAAGAGAATAACCTTCTAACAGAAAATGATAGACAGAACTGTGCACTTAAAGGAATCACACAGCATACAACCCTCGTGAGCGATCCTGTGAAAGGAGGTGGATGATAGGGAGCAAACGCACAAAGCACACCACGGGGCACCAAAGTTTTAGGTGGTTCAGCTAACCCAGAGTTAGCCTACGTCCACCCCTCACTCCCACCGAGCGAGGATACCACTAGCACAAGCTAGAAATCAAAACAGGCTCAGTCTGCAACAACGGCTGCCTAACAGCTTGTACCACAAGGGAGACAAATCCCTCGACCTGGTCTTGCCTCCCACAAGACCAGCAACCTAGCTCTGCTACACCACAGAGCTAGAACCGGAGGTCCAACCTCTCTTCCTCTAAACCAGAGGAAAACCGGAGATAAATCTCCCTTCTTCTGCTACCGTAGAAGGGACGTGAACAGCAACCTACTGCTCACTAGAACCCATAGGATTAGATCCTCTCTTCCTCTAAATCCACAGAGTGAAACCGTGAGTGACACCCAGTCACTCAAAACCGGAGACCCAAGTCTCCCTTCTCCTGAACACACAGGAGGAAGCTCGATCCCAAACCAGGGAATCGAAAACCAAAAAATGAATGGTAAAGAACAACGGAAAAACCAAAAAGAAGAACAAAAGACAGATATAGCTCGGCAGGAGCAACTTGGCTTGGATCTGATCCAGAGGCCAATACAAATCTGATCTTCAAGGAATTTCAAGGCTCTCACGATCTCCTTCTCTCTCTGAACTGCTCTTCAGCTCTCACTCTCTGGCAGCCCTTCTTTCTGCTCTCTTCTTTTTTTCTCTCTGTACTTTGCTCCGATCGTAGAAGGGCTTTATATAGCTTCAGGCCTGGGGACCCAAGAGCTCACGCATTAGGCGTGTGGAAGGCTCATTCCCGCCTAATCGAAGATGACACGCGTCAGGTGCAGATAAGTGAGCTGATCCATGTGGAAAAATCCTCTAGATGCATCTTTCTTGGATCACGTGCCAATAATCTACTGTTCTAGAGACATGTGCCCATCATTGGGTGACTTGGGATCACGTGCCTCATAGGTTCACTTAATCCTCACGAGCTCACATGCCTACCTTAGTCTTGATACATTCTGCTCTTCACATGTTTGATAAAGTTCCTACCAAAGCATTTCATCAAACACTTTGTAGTCAGCCATATTTCAAATGTGCACAGACTAAATGGACAGGTTATAACATGTGCACAGAGCTAGTGTGCTATTCAACATAATGTGCTCGGACTTGATAGAGCAATGTGCAAATGTGCATGGACCTTGTTAAGCTGTATGTAAAACATGCACAGACTAGGAGTATTCAATTAAGGCAATGTGCACCGACCTTTGTACTATCGCTTACCACAAGTGCACAGACCTATGTCATGCATATGCTCAGACCAAAAATGTGCTTAGACCTGGACAGTGCAAATGCGTAGACTTTGCCTTGCAGCTAGCACAATGTGCATCAACCTTGCTTTGTACAAGGAGCATGTGCACAGATGTCCTAATGCAAATGTGCACCAACTTTGTATAGACACACGGCAGATGTGCACTGACCTTCTATATGCTTAATGCAAATGTGCACCGACTTCATTCTGCTATGTTGCAGATGTGCACAGACTTCATTCTGCCATAATGCAGATGTGCATAGACCTGACAATACAAGCAACTGAATGTGCACCGACCTAAGCATGCGATTATGCAAATGTGCTCAGACCTTATATGCTATCGCTAGCACAGTGCACATACTTCAGATAGCAAACAGTGCATATGCACAGACCTATGATGTGCATGTGCACAGACCTTCTATATGCACAAGACACACACGCATCGACCTTTATGTGCACTTCAGCAAACATGCACAGACTTTATATGCAAGTGAACACATATGCTCAGACCTAGTATCAAGACATGCACCCACCTGTGTGTGTACAATGCAAAATGTGCATCGACCTTAGATGTTGGCTAACAAAATGTGCACCGAACTATGTTCGTCAATGCAAAATGTGCATCAACCTATATGCATGAACAGTAATGTGCACCGACCTACCTCTGCCTAGAAATGCAACATGCATCGACCTTAGCATGTGCTACAGTAAATGTGCACCGACCTGAGCTAAGTAACATATGGAACATGCATTGACCTTATATGACTAAGCTGAAAATTGGCATTGATCTTACCTGATAAGGCAAATGATATATGCACTGACCTGTAAGCTTCAATTCAATTGCTAACTGGCGTTGACCTTTTGTCACCTTTTTGACTGGTCATTAGCGTTGACTTTTTGTCACCTTTTTTAATAGCCAGTGCTTTGAGTCATTCTCAGAACCTATTCTGACATATTTTCATACTGCTATATAAAGATGATGAGATTAGTAATAAATCCATCAAAATTATATCATCAAGAATATATCTATATATATAATGAGTCATAATATTTGTCATCATCAAAACTTCAAAATCACAGGGACACAACAATCTCCCCCTTTTTGATGATGGTAATATTATGAGTCATTGCAATAATTCTGCATGATGATCAAGCAAGTGAGTGGTTCTATCAGAATGCAGCATCATGTAGAATAGCTCTGTCAGAATGCAGCTGCATGCATCATAATGACAATGCAGCAGATAACTACTATGAACATAGAATGGCTCTGTCACAGTAGCATTCATCAAGATGACTAATAACCAACAGTTAAAATAACCAACCAATGACTCACAAAAATTCTCCCCCTTTGACAACATCAAAAAGGAAGGAACATTAAGGATGCTATTATGCAAAAGGATTCTCTGTTTACTAAACTCCCCCTGAACAGATGCACTTCCTTTCTACAGAGCAGATGGAGTGGAATGAAATAAATGATCAGTGAACCACAAGGACATTCAAATTGAAGCAGATAGTCAGCCATTCAGATGGAAATAGGTCACATGTGCAGTCAAGAGTATGCTCAGGTCATAAGGAATGTATGAAGAACAGTGTGCATAATCTGAGTTTTGAATATCAATCAGTAAATGCAAACTGAGCACAGGATGATCAATTAAGCTTCAAGCTCATGAGAAATTCAACAAGATTTTCAAAGAATATACCAATTTCATAAATCCAAATGTAGGAATTTTTCAGAATCTCCCATTATAAGGGATTATGAATAAACTTTATTGAACTGCATGGTTTAAAGATGATGTATACATGATTTGATAATGAAGTTCTGTACTCATATCTGAAATCAAGATTTAATAAAAATGAACCAAAACCTCATATTAACATCTTGATTAACCTCCCTTCATCTTACTCAATCAATTTCAATGACTTCTTTAGGAATTACAATCATAAGTATTGAGGTTAAACAGTCATGAAATCATTTGTTTTTGTCCAGGGTTATAGCAATTTATCCTTTACATTCATTTTCATATTTTTCATTTAATCAAGCAAATAATTTTTTGCTATCAAATCTTACGAGCAATCTAGTTCAGTACACACCTTGTAACTAAAGGATATACGTTGTTTAGACGCCAATATCCCTAAGTACTTAGTGTGACTAATAGTCATGCTTTAAAATAAACAGAGTTAACTTTTCACCTCATGACATACCTCATCTCATTTCTTTGATGAGTGAGATGTGTTTCTCAGTGTGCCAGCCATTGCTCTGCCTATTTTTCAATCATTTTTTAAGCAGAGTTAACTAAGGCACCTCATGACACAGTCCTTTGGACATGTGTTTCTTAGTGACCAAAGTCATTGCTCTTACAAGATTTGACCCTTAGACTTTTTCAGAACAGACTGATGTTTAAAAATAATACAGATTTCATATATTTCAACCAAATAAAGTCATGATTTTAACATTTTCAGATTTTAATAGATTTGATAAGATTTAACATGAAGCAGTTGGTTAAGGTTTATTAAAGTTGATTCAGATATTTTCAAGGCATTTATAACCAACCTTAATGAATACATTAAACTTAAACCAATCTGATCTTTCAAACATTCATAAATCTGTATAATAGAAGATTCCTCATTGAATTAGTTTTTCAGATTTATGAGCAAGGTACATAGATTGAAATCTTCCTAAATTCAGAGATATGAAAGTATGTTTAAAGAAACAATCAATTTATCAATAGAAGCAGTAGCAGGAATATGCATCATGTGCAAGAGACTTGAAGTTCAAACATAAGATAGGATCTTGCAAACATTCAGGGTTTAGTAGATAAGCAGCGTTTTTAGATAAGTTTCAGAATATGACAAGAGTTCCAAGCAAATGACCATCATTGATTAGAAACTTACAACCTCAGAGGTATGACAATGAGAGTCAAGAAGGCAAGAGCAGACAATTTCAGAGAGATGGTCACAAAAATGAAGTTATAAGATAGTGAAGAGAACTGCATCAATGAAGGTGTCAACTCTTTGTGTCGACATCTACTCACAAACTCCATAATATAGAATGCTTCCAAAATAATGTGGACTCATGGTGTCGACACTTCTAATCAGGACTATTAAGAAGTTCAGCAATGGATGTGCAGTGAGTATGAGAGTTATAAATTCAAGACTAGTATCAGTTCAAGTGAATTCATATGAAAATTTTGAGCTTCGGTTGACCAGAGTGGGAAATGTTGGTCGACCGAACTGGACAGAGATGCAATAAAAATGTTCTCTTGGAATTGAGCAATCACTCTATCTTTTTGATATTTTCTGTGTGAACTACATGTATACATATGCATTGACTCCCCCTAACTAAATGCATGCACTCAAACAATCTTTTTGGAATTTTCAATAATGATGATATGCAATGAAATATGTATGCATATGCATTGACTATTTTTCACAGAATGCATTAATCCATCATACGTGAATTTCAAAAAAAAATTTGATAGACTCCCCCTGACTTTATGCAATATATGCAATGAAGGCTAAGCATATGATTTTATGATTCATGCTCATGATCATTCAGACTGCCCTATATGCAATATGACCCATGGTACCAGGTGGAGAACTTGGTCTAGAGACCATCTCACACATGGTTAGAAGTTCTAGACAGACTTAATCTGTCCTTTAGAGCTAAACCATTTGATATACCATGAAATAATGCATGAAGATGCATAACAATTTCAGAACATTCAAAACAATTTGATTGGATATGCATGTGTAGTGCAAATGTCAAAGCAGTTTAGAACATGTATGCATGGGATTTTATTTAACAGATTAAGCATGAAATGTAGCTATCTGAAAGAGATTAAAAGAATTCAAATGAACATTCTTGTAACCAACAGAAATGAGGTTTTACCTTACTTGGGTGTCTTGGTTTATTTAAAACCCTTTTTATTTCCTTCCAAGGCACACCTGCAAAAATTGAACCTCATTTTGCATAGACAAGTACCTAAGATGTCTTGGGTCTTGAAATGACATTGGCACCTTTAAATGGTGCACTCACAAATTTCTGAGCTTTCAAATCATCAATTATCATTTGAGAGCAATCATTCATAGAGTGCCCAGACTGTCCACAGTAATGACAAAAAATAACAGATTTCATGTTCTTCCCATATGGATTAGCATGAGCATGAAATTGGTGTGAGTAAACATGATTGTTTCTATTATTATCATGGAAGTTTATCTTTTCGTTACCAGCTAGCCAACAATTAGTAGCTCTGTGGCCTGACTTTCCACAATTAAAACATGCACTGAATTTTTCTTTAACAACAGATTTGTTTCTATCAAACATGTTTTGATTTCCAGGGAAATTTATAGGTTTATAATTAATTCTTTTCCCTTGAACATGCCAACAGTCCTTGACTGTGTGGCCATGCTTTTCACAATGAAAACATACAGCATGCTTACCTCTAGGCTCAAATTTATTTTTATTAAAAACATTTCTATTAACAGGGAAATTACCAAATTCAGAATTACTTTTCTTTCCCTGTGCATGCCAGCATTGTGCAGTAATATGGCCTAGTTTTCCATAATGAAAACAATTAACCTTCTTTTTCTGAATAAAAGGAAATTTCTTGTCATGATAATTCCTAGCATGAATGTTGTGATTGTGTCTCAAATGCCAACAGTCTTTGATTGTATGGCCAGACTTGCCACATTCATGGCAATAAGGTCTCCTTGGAGTAGTGGTTCTCCTAGGAGCCTTGAGCTCAGCCCTTTTTAAAAACCAGCAATCATGCTTTGCATGATCAAATCATCTACAATAGGAACATTTGAGTTGCCTCTTCTAGGCAAACTGATTCTTGGGTGAGCTTTTAGTAAAATGCACATATGTATTTCCTGACTTTTTCATTTTCTTCATTCTATTATGAATATTCAGTTCATCATATTTCAGGATATAACAACTGTGCATCACATGATCAAATCTTCCACAATAATGGCATGAAGTTTTCTTTGCATGAATGTGTGGAGGTGCATGTGACTTGTGTGCAGTACCCTTTGTATCAGCAGGAATGCTTTTGATTTTTTTTCTATGGAATTTCTTTCTTTTTCAGTTTTTGAGTTTGTTCAGTAGTTTTGGGACTGACAATGGATTTTTGGTTCCTCTGAGCATTGAATTGGAAGATAGGTGCACTGATGTGCTAGTCGGCTCAGAACTACACATAAATGAAGTGTGAAGCATACTGTAAAAGCCCTTTTTATTAGCTGGGTTAAAACCCAGACCCTCACGTTGGAAATTAATTTTACAGCCGAGGAGCTTATCCAAATTATCTTTTCCACTCACAAATTTTTCAAGAGATTTGTTCAAGTCAGAAATTTCAAATTCATGTTTTGAGACATAGAGCTCATAGTTAGCAATTTTATCTTCATAGCACACAGCCTTTTTGTTTAACATCTGATTGATGGTCCTTAGGCTAGCAATTTCTTGTTCAGCATTCAGCAACTCATCAGAGCTATCCAGGCTTGCACTCTTCCCTTTTTCAAAAGTGATTAGCCTCTCAGACAAAGCTGTGTTTAGGTGTTTCAGCTTGTTAATTTCCTATTTCAGTTTACAGTTTTGCTCCTGGAATTCATCATCTAAGGAAGATTGACATTCATCAAACATTTCTTGTTGATTTTCATATTGAAGTTTGTCAAGATTTTTCTGAAGCTCTAAATTTATTACTCTATCAGCCTCCAATTTTTTAGACGTCAATCTATTTTCACTTTCAAGATTCATTGATTTATGTTCGGATTCCTTAGACTATTTTTTGAGTTTTTCATTCTCAGATTTCAAATATTCCAATTCTAAAGTAATAGCATCAAAATCTGTTAATTATCGTCTGAATATCTCGTTTTCAATTTTCAAGATTTTAATGTCTTCACCAGCAGAGTTAATATTCTCAAGATTGTTTAACTTATTTTTCAGGGTTTTATTCTTCTTCCTTAGTTTTTCAAAAGATTCTACCAAGTTAGCATATGCATCTTCCCAGTCCTCTAGAGTAAAGCTAGTGAAAGGGTTGTTTACCTCTTCTTCATCCTCGCTTTCATTGCTCCCTTCAGCCATCATGCATTTTTGGTTTTCCTTTTCACGGCTGGCATTCTTCAGTTTGTTTAATATGTCTTTGGCAGATCCGCATTCATAAAGACATGGAAGGATAGCAATATCAACAGCTGCCTTCAATAAATTTAATGCCTTCAAATTAACAGCATTCTTTGATCTATGATTTTCAGTCCACTTAAATTTATCTTTAGGTAATTTGTGTGGACCACATGAAATTACCTTCCATAGATCAGGATCTGTTGTTCTCACATAGCTACGCATGTTGTTAAGCCATGAATCAAAGTTGCAGCAGTTGAAAACATGTGGATGAGCCATAAAAGCAAATCAACAGATAATTCAATGCAACAAACTGAACACACTTAGAAATGCACCAAAGAGTCTGCAGGATCTACTGCGGATCATTGGATCCAATGAGGCAGCAACCCGCTCTGATACCAATTGTTAGGTGCGTAGCTAGGATCTAGAAGGGGGGGTTGAATAGATCCCCAATAAAAACTTAAGCCCAATGACAATAACAGCCCAATTTGTTGATCAAACCATTCACGGAAATATCTCAAACAACAATACCATTAGCCTAAACCACAACGAGTAGTCCAAGATAATACCAGATTATAGTGAGGATGAAATTTCTCAAACTGAATTAAACTCACGCAAATTATATCCTTCAGAAAATTGCTCAATCAGAAATCAGATTAATACTTAAACATTCAAACACACCTGCTGTCGAGAACATGACAGATTGAAGATGTGAACATTCATGACTGAATCAAACAGTATGAATTATCGTCAAGGCAATACGGCAAACACTACAAGTGTGCCTAAGGTGCACTGCAAAGAGAATAACCTTGTGACAGAAATTGATAGCCAGAACCGTGCACTTAAGGAATCACACAGCAAACAACCCTCGTGAGTGATCCTGTGAAAGGAGGTGGATGATAGGGAGCAAACGCACAAAGCACAACATGGGGCACCAGAGTTTTAGGTGGTTCAGCTAACCCAGAGTTAGCCTACGTCCACCCCTCGCTCCCCCCGAGCGAGGATACCACTAGCACAAGCTAGAAATCAAAGCAGACTCAATCTGCAACAACGGCTGCCTAACAGCTTGTACCCCAAGGGAGACAAATCCCTCGACCTGGTCTTGCCTCCCACAAGACTAGCAACCTAGCTCTGTTACACCACAGAGCTAGAACCGGAGGTCCAACCTCCCTTCCTCTAAACTAGAGGGAAACCAGAGATAAATCTCCCTTCTTCTGCTACCGCAGAAGGGACGTGAACAGCAACCTACTACTCACCAGAACCCAGAGGATTAGATCCTCTCTTCCTATTAATCCACAGAGGGAAACCGTGAGTGACACCCAGTCACTCACAACCGAAGACCCAAGTCTCCTTTCTCCTGAACACACAGGTGGAAGCTCGATCCCAAACCAGGGAATCGAAAACCAAAAAATGAATGGTAAAGAACAACGGAAAAACCAAAAAGAAGAACAAAAGATAGATATAGCTCGGCAAGAGCAACTTGGCTTGGATCTGATCCAGAGGCCAATACAAATCTGATCTTCAAGGAATTTCAAGGCTCTCACGATCTCCTTCTCTCTCTGAACTGCTCTTCAGCTCTCACTCTCTAGCAGCCCTTCTTTATGCTCTCTTCTCTTTTTTTCTCTGTACTTTGCTCCGATCGTAGAAGGGATTTATATAGCTTGAGGTCTAGGGACCCATGAGCTCACGCATTAGGCGTGTGGAAAGCTCGTCCCCACCTAATCAGAGATGACACGCGTCAGGTGCAGATAAGTGAGCTGATCCACGTGGCAGAATCCTCTGGACGTATCTACCTTGGATCATGTGCCAATAATCTACTGTTCTAAAGACATGTGCCCATCATTGGGTGACTTGGGATCACGTGCCTCATAGGTTCACTTAATCCTCAGAGCTCACGTGCCTACCTTAGTCTTGATACATTCTGCTCTTCACATGTTTGATAAAGTTCCTACCAAAGCATTTCATCAAACACTTTGTAGTCAGCCATATTTCAAATGTGCACAGACTAAATGGACAGGTTATAACATGTGCACAGAGCTAGTGTGCTATTCAACATAATGTGCTCGGACTTGATAGAGCAATGTGCAAATGTGCATGGACCTTGTTAAGCTGTATGTAAAACATGCACAGACTAGGAGTATTCAATTAAGGCAATGTGCACCGACCTTTGTACTATCGCTTACCACAAGTGCACAGACCTATGTTATGCATATGCTTAGACCAAAAATGTGCTTAGACCTGGACAGTGCAAATGCGTAGGCTTTGCCTTGCACATAGCACAATGTGCATCGACCTTGCTTTGTACAAGGAGCATGTGCACAGACGTCCTAATGCAAATGTGCACCGACTTCGTTCTGCTATGTTGCAGATGTGCACAGACTTCATTCTGTCATAATGCAGATGTGCACAGACCTGACAATGCAAGCAACTGAATGTGCACCGACCTAAGCATGCGATTATGCAAATGTGCTCAGACCTTATATGCTATCGCTAGCACAGTGCACATACTTCAGATAGCAAATAGTGCATATGCACAGACCTATGCTATGCATGTGCACAGACCTTCTATATGCACAAGACACACACGCATCGACCTTTATGTGCACTTCAGCAAACATGCACAGACTTTATATGCAAGTGAACACATATGCTCAGACCTAGTAGCAAGACATGCACCGACCTGTGTGTGTACAATGCAAAATGTGTATCGACCTTAGATGCTGGCTAACAAAATGTGCACCGACCTGTGTGTGTATAATGCAAAATGTGCATAAATCTATATGCATGAACAGTAATGTGCACCGACCTGCCTCTGCCTAGAAATGCAACATGCATCGACCTTAGCATGTGCTACAGTAAATGTGCACCGACCTGAGCTAAGTAACATATGGAACATGTATTGACCTTATATGACTAAGCTGAAAATGAGCATTGATCTTACCTAATAAGGCAAATGATATATGCACTGACCTGTAAGCTTCAATGCAATGGCTAACTGGCGTTGACCTTTTGTCACCTTTTTGACTGGTCATTAGCGTTGACTTTTTGTCACCTTTTTGAATAGCCAGTACTTTGAGTCATTCTCAGAACCTGTTCTGGCATATTTTCATACTGCTATATAAAGATGATGAGATTAGTAATAAATCCATCAAAATTATATCATCAAGAATATATCTATATATATAATGAGTCATAATATTTGTCATCATCAAAACTTCAGAACCACAGGGACACAACAAGATGAGGTCCCCTTACCGTCGAACTACGCTCTCCAAAATAAGGGTTCACGCAGGTCGAACCTGAGACCTATTTATAGGGGTTGCTAGGGTTTGGGGATTAGATCGAACTTAGAGTCCTAAATTGGGGTAGGATCGATCCTTAGAGAGTTCTAGAGAGTCTCCTATACCAGATAGCTTCGATCCAAGGCGATTAGGTTGCCAAAGATCCAAGCTTTCCACGTTTCTAACACCTTTATTCATGGAATCTAGTAGCGATCTCCTCGAGACCGCTATTGTATGAAGGCGGTCTCGCGATAGACTGCGTTTAGGCGGTTATTCCGAAAATTTTAATGTTTTGATTTTATCAACTATTTATCCCCTAATTGATTTATTTATCCCATTTAAATTTGAAAATAGTCCCAATTACGTTTCTATTATTGGGCTTGGGCCTAAAGGTCTTGGAATTGGGTCTTTGGGTCTAATTGAATTGGGCTTAACCCTTTGGTTAATATAGGGCCTTTAAGTTGATTTAATTATCCCATAATTCTTGTAATAGCCCATTAAGCCTTTTTAAATGCTTAATAATTATATTTAATACCAAAAATTCCTGAATTATTTCTAGAAAAAATTGGAGTGCTACAGTGATAGCGGGTTGTGTGCTCGTCGGCGTCAGTACCGCCGATATCTTCTCTACCGGGAGGTCCTCGTTCACCACAACCTTCTGAAGATACTCTACTTGTGCCTCTTGATGGGACGTGGACCTCTTAATCAACTCCATGATGGAGATCCGGGCGGGCGTCTTGTCCAAATGTTTCAACAAATCATATTGTGTCCCGGGAGTGGATTCTTCTAATTGCTTTTCAATACCTTTCTCTGGCTGGGACTGCCCAGGGGTCTGACTATTCTAGGGGAATACCCAGTGAAAGATCATTCCACTCCGGAGCACCATAGCTTGCGGTTTTGGCTACACCTCTATGGGGTTCGGTATGGGTTTTAGCAGGGGTTTTAGGGGTAGTGGTGGGGGAACAGTTGGTGGAGCATGGGTGATGACAGGTGTAGGGGTTTTGATGAGGGGTTTGTTAGGTGGAGGCATGGTGGGAGTGGATGGTGCCTTAGACGGATGATGGATGATGAGAGGTTTGGAAGGCATAGGTGGAGGTGTAGTAGAGGTAGATGGGGTCTTGGATGGGTGATGGATGATGAGAGGTTTTGTAGGCATAGGTGAAGATGTAGTAGAGGTAGATGGGGTACCGGATGGGCGGTGGACGATGAGAGGTTTGGAGGGCATGGGTGAAGGTGTAGATGCTCCTTGTTGATGGATTGGTGGGGAATTAGTGGTTGGCACTCGGATGAGAGGGCGTGATGGCTGTGGGAATGGAGAAGGTCAGTCACGGATTGTGATGTAGGTCAGGGTGGATGAGGTATGGCCTGGAGAAGGTGAGGAGGTTGGCTAGAGGTGTGATTAGCGGCGAGGACAGAGGTGCTTTCTATATGCCAACCTTGCCCTCTCCCAATTTCTGGGAAAGAGGAGATGGGGTTGACCTGTTGATTGAGCTGTTGGTGCTCCGGTAACGGGTTTTGAATGATGCCCATATTCGGTTGCTGTTGTGGAGCCTGTTGAGGTTACTGCTGTTGCTGGGGTTGTTGTTGTTGTTGTTGTGGTTGTTGTCTAGGGGGAGGTCTCCTAGCCTTCAACATGGCGATGTATCGCCTCATTTCATCCCAATCGATTCCATGTTCATCATTCATATCATAAATATAGTCTTTGAAATGAAAGCAATTTTCCACTGTATGGCCCGGCTGCCTATGAAAATTACAGTACCTGGAGGTGTCAGCATTCGGGGGCCATGCGAACCTCTCCCTGGGCAGAGTGAGTGCGTTGGCGGCCATGAGAGCGTTGAAGATGTCTGGCAGTGTTTCCGGCAACGGTGGGTAATGAGCTCTCTTTGGGCCAATCGGCCTTCTCTGTTGTTGGGGGCCATAGTTTCCAGGAGGTGGAACCTGATTGTACTGAGGTGGGGGTTGTTGTTGTTGCTGGGGATGGAGTGGTTGAGGCATGTTGTTCTGGGAAATGTTATTTGGGGGTGGAGGATGATAGGGTTGTAGACCTTGCTGAAGAGGGAGTCATGGCATTTGTGGAGGTCTGGGGTTGGCTGGATGGTTGGGGCTGCCAACTGCACTCACTTACTCATTTGTTATGACCCCTTTTGTCACTCCACCTTGGACACCAGTGCTTGTCTTTCTAAACACCCTGGGCTTTGGCGGCTCAAACATGTGCATGAGAGGGGAGTCTTTTAATTGGGTTTGGACATACCCGGCCCTCTCATACAGCTCCTCCATTGTGGTGAGCTTGTTCATAGCCAATACGTGTCAAAATTACGGGGTAGCATTAGACACGACCATCTTTACTTGCTCTGACTCTGAGAGGGTATCCCTTATTCTCTCCGCTAGGGACCTCCATCTGTCGACATATTGGACGAAGTCTTCATCCGCCCTCATTTTTTTAGCCACCAGGTCGGTAATGGACAGAGATGGGCCGACCCGATCCCTATACTTCTGTAGGAATTTCTTCTGGACTACATCAAAGTTCTTGGCCTTGCTGGGTTCTAAGGAATAGAACCATTCTAGTGCAGGGCCATCCAATGACCTCCGGAAGAGATACGACAGAGACCTTTTATCATTTTTCCAAAAGGAAGACTCGTACATGAAGTCCTTCAGATGAATGAAGGGATTGCCAGTGCCATTGTGCCTGCGGTACGTAGGCATTTCAGAGGGAGGGAGATGGAACACCGGGAGGATCGGCAAGGAGACCTCCGGGGTGGACTTTACGTCCACGATCTTTTTAAGATCCCAAAATTGCTCATCCATTTTGTTCAACTTGTTGAGAAGGGATTGGGTGAGCGGATCGGTTAGTGAAGGTGGCGCCTGCCACTAAGGATGAATAGGCCTCTCAGGGGCCTGAGAAGGAAATCTAAAACAGGAGGGGTATTGCGGCCCACCAATGGATGGACCTGACTGAATCAGTGTTTGGTGGATGGCTGGGGTTTGAGACTGCGAAGGGAATTGGAAGGAGGGGGGCTGCTAACTTGCCTACCCTTGAAATAAAGGAAAGGGAATAACCTGTGACTGCAAAGGGGACTGGAAGGAGGGTGATTGTTGACTCGCCTGCCCTTGAAAAGGAGAGGGGATAGCCTGTAAAGGCGGGGACTGGAAGGAGGGGGGCTGCTGACTCGCCTGCCCTTGAAAAGGAGAGGGGATAGCCTGTGAAGGCTCTTGGATGGAAGTGGTAGCCGGAGTCGGCTCCTGGGGAGAAAGGGAGACAAATTTTCCCTTTGCGATGGCCTGTAGAGCTTGGATTTGCTCAGGACTGAGTTGTGCGTTGGCGAGAACATATAGCATAGAGGAGATGTCTCGGGAG
Source organism: Amorphophallus konjac (assembly GCA_022559845.1). Taxonomy (NCBI): domain Eukaryota; kingdom Viridiplantae; phylum Streptophyta; class Magnoliopsida; order Alismatales; family Araceae; genus Amorphophallus; species Amorphophallus konjac. The sequence goes on from CM040125.1 coordinate 83,256,993, forward strand.
GTAGATGCCTCTCCGGTAGTAATTTGCTTCTCATGTGAGGACTCGTGGGACAGACCTGCGCCCACAACATGGACGTATGGCTGAGTTTGGGAGCCATGGTCCGTGTTGTGCTCTTCAAGGGAGCCCTGAGCTCGGCTGTTCATCTGGGACTGATAGTCGAATTCAAAGGCCCCGGCCTCGAACTCCTCATAACTGTACTCGGCCATCTTCAATACTTTATCGGAACACAGTAACATGTACCAGCAGATAATTGATAGAGATTATCAAACAAGTGGATGCCTTACGCTTTTTTGTTGTAGAATGTTTTTTTAAGAAATTTTTTTAAACAAATCTAAAGTTTACACAAAATAGGAAGGACCCTAGTTGCAACTTTGGTCACCGTCGTGCCAACTAAGGACACTCGTCTCACCATGAATGGGTCAACTAGCTCCAGGGAACTTCAATGGTACAACCAGCCCAGTGAACGAAGAGAGAATCCTTCGCTGTCGGGGACTTACGGAGGTCCTGATAAAGGAGATTCTAGTTCGTCGAGAGGAATTCCTGAATGGAGAGTCATTCCTTCACCAGGACGGGGTAATCCTTAGAAAAGTAAAAAATGGGGGAAGAGTGCTATGCAAATGCAGTGCTGTATGACAAAGATGAACAATACAAACAGAACATGAAGAACAACAATTATACAGAACACAAGGATTTTGAACAACAATTATATCCAGATATGGCAACTATGTAAAACTTAAACTGCTTAAAATCTGATCTCCTTTTCAAAACAACGCAAACCTCTCATGAAATCATAGGGGACTATAGGGAAGTGCACGTGGTGCACGAGGGATGAAATCAAAAAGTGCTGCTTGGAGCACAACTGAGGAGCGCGCGGGTGCAACAAGGAGGGGCACACGTGGGTGCCGAGTGGAGGGGCACACGCGGGTGCCAAAAATACAAGGGTAACCAAAAGGAAAGCAAAAGAAGTCTCACCGTGATCGCCAAGAGATGTGAATGACATCATGGGAACCGGAGAAGGGGAAGACACACACGCGCGATGTGATATGAAACGATATGAAACGGGACGAGCGAGACCATCGCGGGAGATTGCTCTCCGGAACGGGGTGAAAATGGGGAATGCACGGAAAGGAAGAGCCGCAGCGGGATGTTACTCACCGCGGGCTTTGACTGAAATAAAAAAAATGGGAAAGGGGAAGTGCTAAAGTAAAATGGGAAAGGGAATGATAGAAAGGGAAATGGCATAAATGAAACCTGCTCTAAGCAATTACTCTCTGCGGGGTTTGGACATGAATTGAAATGACAAAAATGAAAGGTGCGTAAATGAAACCTTCACGAGAAGTTACTCTCTGAGGGAGTTGAGAACTGGAATGAAAATACAGAAATAGAAATTGTACGAATGAAACCTCCATGAGAAGTTGGTTCTCCGCGGGATTGTAGAAGTGGAATGGAAAGATAGAAATAGAAATTGCACGAATGAAACCTCCATGAGAAATTGATTCTCCGCGGGATTTTAGAACTTGAATGGAAAGGCAGAAATAGAATTTGCACGAATGAAACATCCATGAGAAGTTGATTCTCTGTGGGATTTTAGAACTAGAATAGAAAGGCAAAAATAGAATTTGCACGAATGAAACCTCCGCGAGAAGTTGATTCTCCGCGGGATTTTAGAACTGGAATGGAAAGGCAGAAATAGAATTTGCACGAATGAAACCTCCCCGAGAAGTTGATTATCCGCGGGATTTTAGAACTAGAATGGAAAGGCAGAAATAGAAATTGCACGAATGAAACCTCCGCGAGAAATTGATTCTCCGCGGGATTTTAGAACTGAAATTAAATGGGGAAGGGCTTTTAGCTGAATTAAAATGGGGAAGGAGACCGCTACAAGAAATGACTCTCTGTGAGTTTTAACAAAAATGAAAGGAGTGATAGGAACAAAAGGAAACAAAAGAGTGTGCGTGTGTTAATTATGTTACCGCCAGGGGCTGAAGACCCCGAAATGAAAGAACGGTGTGATCGCCAGGGATCGGAGACCCCAAAATGGAAGAATGATCACTTTAACCTCAAGCACGGGAAATGGCATGGATTCCTTCTTCCTCTTCCTTCGGTCGGCCGAAGGAGAGGGCTTTCCTTTGGTGGTTAGAAACATCGAGTGGATCAGAACAATAGTAGCATAGTATCAGTCCCTTGTAATGAAAGCAGTGAAATCATGAACAAATGCACACATGGTCGGTGTTGTTTAAAACCCCTTTTTAGACACAAAGGGTGAAAAAATGAGATGATGAATGAAATGACGTGCAAAAATGAACGAAATAGCGCCCTCTCAAAGAGAGAAGCGTGGTGCGAGTAGAAACGACAAATGATGCATGCAATGAATGAAAATGAAAAGAATAGAGGGAAAGGAAAAACTTAGGTGGATGCCGGTGGCGGGCTTCGAAGAGAGCTTCAGTAGTACGAGGATGGCGTGAGGACGGTGTGCGCTCGGTGGGGATGAAGAGATCCTTCTCTTAAAAAGACCAAAGACCCGAAACTTCGGCAGAGTGACCCCTTAACCTAAAATGAACTTTCACAAACTCGAAGAGATTTCTCCAGAGTTTCCCCCTCCCCTTGAAGGATTTTTTCACACTCAGTTCGTGGGAGGGGGCCTTCTATTTATAGGCAAATTTTTAAAGAATGCATTTGGGTTTGGGGACGCGTTCATTGAATGCGTCCTGCTGACCAGACACTTTCAAATCTGTAAATAATGATTTGTTTTCATTAGACGCATCCAAGGTCTTGGACACGTTATTTAAACACGTCTAGGTCATAGGACACGTCCATACTTCTCCATAAATACAGCCGAAAGCCACCGAAAATGCTTTTAAGGCACCGAAAGAGAGCGGTGGCGCTGCCTAACTTTGACTTGTAAAGTCGCATCTGGTCAGCAAGACTTGTTCTTATTTTGCATTTATGGCACCGCCGTTGCAGGTTTCAAGAGCGCGTCTTGGCTCCATAATGCCTTTAAAGAAGGCATCTTGCGTCCCAGCCGCGTTTTAAGATCGATTTTCTAAAAAATTTCTAAAAATGATAAAAATTCTAGAAAAATAGGAAATCACTCAAATAACCCAAATGTAAACGCCACTTTGGGGCGTCATGGCATAATATGAGATTTACTTAGTGTAATGTCAAAAATCGCGTGTCTACAGAGAGGACCAATGATGTCGAAGGCCCACATGGAGAAAGGCCATGGGAAGGATACTGGATGGAGTGAGGAAGGTGGGGAGTGAATCTTATCGGCGTGAAGTTGACACTTGACACACCTACGGACATAGACAGCACAATCATATTCCATAGTGGGCCAGTAGAAGCCTTACCGAAGAATCTTCTTAGCAAGCATTTGGCTATTCACATGGCCACCGCACACACCAGAGTGTGCTTCCTCGACACACTTCCAGACCTCATCGTCATCAAGACATCTTAAAAGAACGCCAGTAAGGCTTCTCTTATATAGCACACCTCCAACCAGCGTGTATTTCTGGGCCACTCTTCTTATGGCTTTCTTATCCTCCGCCGTGGCTTCTTCGGGATAGGACTGATCTTTGCAGTATTTGGCAATTTCATAAAACCATGGTTTCTCCTCGTCGACCAGTTCTTCTTCCAATTCGGCCAACATGATTTCCCTTTTCTCAATGATTTCTCCCTCTTGGACATTTCTTGACAATTCTTCCTTAATCCTCAAGAAGGAGGCGTCTTGGACAGCAGGAGTGGTACGCCTGTAGATGGTAATAAACTCAAACCATCTACCTAGAGGGAACTTTAAAGATGATGCCAACGAGGCGAGGGCATCAGCCAGAATATTCTGGTCACGAGGGACATGGACAAAGATCAACTTGGTAAACAATTTAGCATATATAGAAGTGAGCTCCTGATAGGGCTTGAGCTTAGGATCAAGGGTGCGATATTTGGTGAGCACCTGGTGGAGGATGAGTTGACTATCACCCACAATTCGTAGTTTGGTGACACCAAGATAATGGGCGGCTTCTAGGCCAGCTAGAAGAGCCTCATATTCAGCTATGTTGTTGGTGACTGGGAATGCGAGCTGATATGCCTACGGGATGGCGACACCTTTAGGCGATAGGAGGGCAATGCTAATACCTCTCCCTTGGGAATTCAAAGCTCCATCAAAATGTAATGTCCACATGCGATCAGCCGATTGGTTGATGGACATTAGTTCCTCATCTGGAAACTCTGATTGGATAGGGTCGAACTTGGGGAGAGGGTGATGATGTTGAGTATATCCAGGTGATTTTGATGATAACAAAACCCAGGACATGCGTTCTATCGCGTGCCATGTATTAGCAATCAAGTACGACTTTCATATGCAATCAAGGTCTAATTTCATCACATACTATGCTTAAGTGTTCATACCCTTCCAAGTGCTTAAATCCACCCTGGCTCCAGAACTGCCCAGGCTAAGCTCAACTCACTCATTTTAATTGGAACAGAATGTGGTCATAAAATGATTCGCTCACAGATTATGATTTACTGTCTAACTCTTTTAAAAATGCAGGATTTCTAGCCAGCGGTCGACCACCGGTCAAGGGCCGGTCGACCGGTTTTCCCAACACTAAACGCCCCATTTCTATAAAATTTCGGTCAACCGCTAGTCATGCCCCGGTCGACCGGTTTTCCCAGTAACAAAATCTTCATTTCCTGTAAAATTCCGGTCGACCGCCCCCCTATTTCCGATCGACCACCAGCTTCGCAGCCCCTATTTTTGACTTTGTTCCCTTCAACATGTTCAGCCCTCTCTTTAGGACTTTTGGGTTCCCAAGCCACCAGATATGCCTAAAATCATGGATCTATGTTTCGGCATGTCCCTTGACCAACCCAAGGCTTATAAAAACATCTCTTAGGGCAAAGAAACCCTAATCACCAAAAGGGATTCAAAGGAGGCTATCAAGGGAGAAAGAAGGCTGCTGCAAATACTCCGTGAACAGTACTTCATCTAGCCATTCTTCATCAAATCTCAAGCATTTGAAGATCATTCTGAAGCCAATCAAGTGGAAATCAAGTGGAGATTCAAGCCTCATTCAAGATCTGCATCATACACTCAAGGGGAACTTAAATCAGAAGTTTTCTCAACTGTGTTTCATTTGTCTTTACGTTTTGAGCTTCAAGTCTTGTTCTTTGTAATCTGTAAACATCAGTGTGTGTGTGGATTGATTCAGATCCGTGGTCGTGTGCATTGTCTTGTTCAAATCCGTGTGTGTGCGTGGATCTTCTTAGATCTGCGTGTGTGTGTGTGGATCTATCCAGATCCGGTTGTACAAGTGTGTAGAGTGCTGCATCTGTCGCAGTGTGTGTGTGTTTATGTTGTTGATCCGGTCATCATATCGTGTTGGAGCCCATCTCCGTGTATGTGTTGGGGCGTGTCCCCGTGTGTGTGTGTGTGCAGGCGTCGCCCTGCGTGTGTGGTTGAAGTGTGTCTCCATGTTGGGGATTCATCCCCGTGCTGGTTTACAGCAGTGAAGCCTCACCAGGTTTTGGTGAGGGGTGGACGTAGGTTGCCTTCGTTGCATCCGAACCACCTTAAAATCATCGTGCATTGTGGTTTGAATTATGTGGTTTGGCTCATTTCTTCTACCCCCATTCCATGTGATTATTAGTGCACATTATTCTTCCGGATTTGATCTTTCAGATTTAGCATAATCCGTCTTTTATCTAAATAGATCTTTGGTATATCAAAAGGTGTTTTTGAATCGACAATATCACTCTTGTCAGGACAATAGCATCTTGCGTGAGTAGAATCCCTGGATTCACACCTCCGCCTTGTACCAAGTGTTGACACCCATTTTTTACCTATGAGTTGGGGCATTCCTCTTAACATCATTTGTTGATGCCTCAAGTTGTCCATTACTCATTGGGCTATTTCCAGGCACGTCTTTGGGCTTATTTTATGGGTATCTCCCTCCCTGGCTAGGTCTACTCTTGAAATCGGGCTTAATGGGCCTTGATTTCGCTTGGTTTTTGGGATAAATGGGCTCGTTTATCCCATTTTATTAATTTCAAATGTACAAGCTGTACGCGGTCTAGCGATGGACTATTCAGTGATTGGGTGGTCTGTTTGGAACCGTTTCCAAGCTTAGATCGATTTATTAGACATTTATTTGATTTTCTGAATTTCTACCGATGAGCCTTTGCACGGTCTGCGTTCAGGCGTTTGTAGACACGCCATTCCTGACATCTCCTGAGAAAATCTCATATTACTATACGACGCCCCGCATTGGCTTTCGCATTTTGAATCGCTCGAGTGTTTCCTATTCTTGAGTCTTCTTCCGCCTTTTCGGCATCCGCAAATCATCTCGTTGCGGCATTCAGACGGCATCAACACCAATCGGACGCACCGGAAGGTTCCGAAACCTGGAAGAGTGTCTGCCGGGCGGTTGCCGACGCCTTTTCAGGGGACCCGGGGGGGTCTTCATGGAGGCGTCCAGGCTCCTGGACGCCTCCATGATTTTAATATATATAAAAATACAAAAAACACATAAAAATAGTAATAATTAATGGAGGCGTCCAGGCCCCTGGACGCCTCCATAAAAACAAAATATAAAAAAATGCATAATACCAATTTTGGTATAAAAACATGACAAAAAATAATAAAATATTTATGGAGGCGTCCAGGACCCTAGACGCCTCCATCAACTTGTCCACGGGGCCACCGATCGACGGTTTGTCGTGTGTGAAAAAATCCAATTGTGGAAGCGTCCTGCCAGCTGGACGCGCCCATTGCTGAATCACCGGCGCCGTTCAAAACCACGCATCGTGCTAAACTGTGTGCGGCTTTCGGTGGGAATTCGGTGGGCCTTTATGGAGGCGTCCGGTCCCCTGGACGCCTCCATGAAAATATTCAAAAATAAATAAATAAATATGGAATATAATATTATTTTTGCCCTGATAGAGGTGTCCAGAGTCCTGGACGCCTCCATCCTCCAGAGCTCTATAAATAGAGGCCCACCCCCTCAGTTCTGAAAAAGCGAAGAAGAGATCCGATAGGTTGCCGGAGCCCAGAGGCTACTGGAGTCATTTCTAACCCGTGGGGTCTTTTGTAGGTGGAAGTTCTGTCGGCTTCTCGGGTGCCCACGCTCGCGAGAGGAAGGTCGTCTTCGTCCACCGCGCTTCTACGTCGTCCCTACGCTGCCGAAGCTCTGCCAGATCTCGCCATCGGCACATCCAATAAGCCAATTCTCTCCCCTTTTTCTCTGTAGTTCTTTGCATTCATCATCTCGCATCCTCTAACTCCCTTTGTAAGGGCGCCTTCTCTTATATACTTCTTGCATTCATCATTACATTTTCCTCCTACTCGTGTCCGAGAGGGGTTTAAAACCACACCAACCAGGTGTGTGTCCCGTCACGATTTCATTACTTTCATTGCAAGAGTTTGATACTACACTGCCATTTTCTAATTCTATTTATTTACTGTCTGTTGTTTTACAAGGGTAACTAAAGAAAGCCCTCTCCGTCGGCCGGCCGAAGGGGGAGGAAGAAGCAACCCGCCACTTCCTGCTAGTGAGGTAGGCGCGATCACTCTTCCATTTTGGGGTCCTCGACCCCTGGCGATCACATCATAATCTCGAGGCCGTGGCGAGTCACTTCCCGCAATGGCCGTTTGAATTCTGTCATCTATATATCTTGCTATATCTCTTATATTTTGCCATATCTCTCTTCTGCTATACTCTCGAGGCCGCGGCGAGTCACTTCCCCAATGGCCGTTTAAATTCCCGTTCTTATATTCTGTTTATATCATGTTATATTCTGATCTGCCCATATTCTCGAGGCCGCGGCGAGTCACTTCCCCAGTGGCCATTTAAATTCCCGTTCTTATATTCTCTTTATATCCTGTTATATTCTGATCTACCCATATTCTCGAGGCCGCGGCGAGTCACTTCCCCAATGGCCGTTTAAATTCTCGTTCTTTATATTTTTCTTATATTCTGTTATATTCTTATCTGCCCATATTCTCGAGACCGCGGCGAGTCAGTTCCCGCAATGGCCGTTTAAATTCTGCTCCTTTTTATACCTTGTCATATTCCTATTATGCTATAATCTCAAGGCCGCGGCGAGTTGCTTCCCGCAATGGCCGTTTTAATTTTTGTTATTTAATTTCTGCACCCGCTCGCCCCGCCGGAGCAATCTCCCGTGGTGGCCCCCCTTCTCTCTCCTCTTATCTTTAACATATTGTGTTTGTCCCGCTCGCCCCGCCGGAGCAATCTTCCGTGGTGGCTCCTTCTCTTTTCTCTTATTTCTGTGTTGCAGCAAACAAAAGGAGCCCGCGCGCTCCGCGTCTTCTTCGCTCCTCGAACCGCGTGACGTCGCTCACAGATTGGCGATCATGGTGGGACATCTACTGCTTCCTTTTGGCTACCCTTGTAAGTTCGGCACCGTCCGTGCCTCTCCACCTTGGCGCCCTCGCGTGCCCCCGTTGTGCTCACGGCAGCACTGTCAGTTGTGATTGGTTGGGTGTTTATTATATGTTTATTATTTCTGTTATTTTCTTACTCTATATCTCTGTCAACATTCCATTGCATACATCCATCCCTCTTTTATATCCTTTTTCATTTTTTCTAAGGATCACCCTTTCCCGGTGAAGGAAGGACTCTCCGTTTGAGAATTCCTCTCAACGGACTAGAATCTCCTCCACTGGGACCTCCGTAAGTCCCCGACATCGAAGAATCTCCTCTTCGTTCACTGGGCTGGTTGTACCATTGAAGTTCCCCGGAGTTAGTCATCCCATTTGTGGTGAGACGAGAGACCCTAGCTGACACGGCGGTGAAACAAAAATAAACTAGGGTCCCTATTTTGTGTGAACTTCGGATCTCGCTAAAAACACAAAAAAATCATCAAAATCAAAACATAAAAAAGGCGTAAAGGCATCCACTTGTTTGATAATCTCTGCTACCTGCTTGCTAGTGTATGTTTTTGCGTTCTGAGAAAACTGTGAGCATGGCTCACGAGTCTTTTGAGGAGAACCACCCTAGTCGTGGTTTGTTAGCCGACCCGCGAGTCTATGCTATGGACTCGGGTCCTTCTCATGAGCCCTCGCATGAGGTGCAGGTTATTGCCGGGGACACGTCCCCACCACAGGATATCTCTTCCTTACTGGGCGTCCTCGTCAACACGGAGCTTACCTCTGAACGGCTCCAGGCCTTCCAGGCCATTCTGAAGGGGAAATCTGTTTCCCCCACGTCCCAGGAATCAACTCCGGCCATCGCACCTCTCCAAGAGTCCGTGCAGGCCATTCCATCTCCTTCATTGGCGCAAGCCATCCAGTCTCCCTCGCTTCAAGGACAAGCGAGCCAACAACCACCCTCATTCCAGTTCCCGTCACAATCTCAAACTCCCGTTGTTCCCCACATACCGCTTCAGCCAGGGCCAACTGTCGGCGGTCCGACAGCTCCCTCTCATTCGGGGTTCCCCCCTCAAGTCTCCGGGAGACAGTTTCTCCCCTAGTGGCAAGTGCCACCTTCACCTCCAGAGGAGCTCGCCCAATCGCTCCTCAATAGTTTCAATCGCATGGACGAGCAGTTTCAAAATCTAAGAAGAATGGTGGACGTGAAAGCCACCCCGGAGGTTGCATTGCCAATCCTTCCCGTCATTCATCTTCCTCCCTCTGAAATGTCCACGTACCGTAGATACAATGGTACCGGCAACCCCTTCATTCACCTCAAGGATTTCATGTATGAGTCCTCCTATTGGCAAAACGATTAGAGGTCCCTGGCATACCTCTTTCGGAGATCATTGGATGGTCCCGCGCTAGAGTGGTTCTATTCTTTGGAGCCCCAAGAGGCCGAGAATTTTGAAATAGTCCAGAGAAGGTTCTTGCAGAAATATAGGGATAGGGTCGGTCCCTCACTCTCCATTACCGACCTATGGTCCTTTCCCTCTTCGTCCTCCACCCCAAAATAATCCACCCCAGGATAATATGCCTCCATTACGTCAACCCCAGCAACAACAACCACAACCTCAGCAACAACAACCACCACTTCAGTACAACCAAGTTCCACCCCCGGGGAATTATGGTCCCCAACAGCAACAAAGGAGGCCGGTCGGTCCCAAGAGAGCCTACTATCCACCGTTGCCAAAAACTCTGGCGGATATTTTCAACGCCCTCATGGCCTCAAACATACTTGTGCTACCCAGGGAAAGGCCTGTGTGGCCCCCGAATGTTGATACCTCTAAATACTGCGTCTACCACAGGCAGCCAGGATACACAGTAGATTACTTCTTCCATTTCAAAGATTACATCCACGATATGAATGATGAACATCAAATAGATTGGGATGAAATGAGACGATACGTCGCCGCTCTCAAGGCTAGGAGACCTCCTCATAGGCCACAGCAGCAATTACAACAGCAGCAGCAACCACAACAATAACAGCAGCCTCAGCAGGCCCCACAACAACAGCCCAACATGGGCATAATCCAGAATCCATTACCGGAGCACCAACAGCCCAATCATCAGGTTAACCCCATCTCCTCCTTCCCGGAAGTCGAGAGAGAGCAGGTGTGGCACCCGGAAAGTACCTCCATTCTTTCTACCGCCAATCCTATCATCACGCAACACCCTTGCCTTGCCTGGGTAGTACCTCTCTCTCATCAATCCGCGTCAGTATCGCCTTCACCATTTCCACTACCATTACGCCCTCTCATCCACACCCCGATCTCCTATCAACCGACACTCTCCACTACGCCTTCACACCCTCTCATCTTCTCTCACTCCCCCACTTTACCATCCACCTCTACCACATTTACCCCTACGCCTTCTAAACCCCTTATCATCCGTCAACCATACATAACCCCGTCTTTCTCCACCATATCACCACTAATGCCTTCAAAACCACTCATTACCCATCACCCACCTCAAAATCATTGCCCGCTTCAAGCCCTACCCACTTCTACTTCATCTCCACCTCCACCATCCATACCCCTTATCCTCCATAATCCGTGTGATATCCCCTCTACCTCCACCATGCCTCCACCTAACAAACCCCTCATCAGAATCCCTGCTCCCGTCATCACCCCTGCTTCATCAACCATTCCTCCACCACTACCCCTCAAATCCCTGTTAAAATCCACTGCTACCCCCACAGAGGTATAAAAGCCGCAGGCAATGGTGCTCCGGAGTGGAAGGATTTTCCACAGGGTTTTCCCCCACAACAGTCAGAATCCTGAGTAATCTCAGCTAGAGAAGGATGGTGGAGAACAACCAGAAAGAGCTATCCCTGGAACACAGTATGATCTATTGAAACACTTGGACAAGACGCCTGCTCGGATCTCCATCCTGGAGCTACTTCAAAGATCCACATCCCACCAGGCGGCCTTGATGGAATATCTTCAAAAAGTCATGGTTAATGAGGACCTCCCCGTGGAGAAGATTTCGACCGTCCTGACCCCAACAGACACACAACCGGCCATCATGTTCCACAACTACGAGCTCGCTCCCAAGGAAGCTCAGAAATATGCATTGTGCATTTCAATAAAAATTAATGGGGTATCCATAAACCCGTGTCTTGTGGACACAGGCGCGTCCATAAATGTGATCTCCATGGACACCCTTCAGTTGTGTGGGGTCAACGAGGAACAAATAAGACCTTCCTCGATCACAGTCACGGCTTATGACAATAGCAAAAGGCCGCCGCAGGGGATGATTATTCTGAGGGCAGAGCTAGGCCCTATGTCAGTCCCCACGGAATTCCATGTCCTCGACATGGACCCCACATTCAAGGCCATATTGGGTCGCCCCTACATTGAAGCCATGGATGCTGTGCCTTCCACCAACCATCAGTGCTTGAAGTTTCCTTACAATGGAAGAATTATTAAAGTAGTCAGCACACCTGTCATTCACACGGTGGATGCTATCAACACCTCTCTGCCCTCTGTTTGGCCATCTCATCGGCCCATATTGTCATTGCTGGACGTGTGTGATTCATCTCACATTCCGCTAGCATCAAAGAAGCCGATCAAGGCAACAACGCCATATCTCCCTTTTCACTCCAAAGGTTGGGAGATTATGAGGAACATCGGCTATCAACAGGGCAAAGGTCTGGGCGCACAGCTGCAAGGTAGGTTGAGACCACCAAAGGAGATTAGGCTGAACCGCAAGTTTGGCCTAGGCTTCAAAGGACCATTCAAGGCGGATTGGAAGCCCCTCACATGGACCCTATCAAACCACTTCAACAAAGGGCCCGTTGTTCAGATGGGAGATTACCCGCAAGAAGCACATGGGAGATCACATGCTGTATATTTGGCTGAAAAATGTCCGAGGATCACCAAAAGAGGCAAGATCAAAGATCCGGAATGTAAGTGGAACAAATGGTTCGACATATGGGACATTTCCGTTGCACTGGAAAGGATGTTCTCGTCTCCGTAGCTTGAAGGATCACCATTAATCTCCGGAATACCAGAGAATATTACCACTCTTGCCAAGGTTCTAAACTATCCTCGTCCTTGCCAGAAGGACCTTGTCATCTACGGATCTTCATCCGTCCTCAACATTGCCGTCGACGGCTCATTAGCCGCCATCTTCTCCATCCACTCGTCTCAGCCTTTGCTGATATCTTCTTCCTGGGCCAGATAATTGTCTGATGATCTTCCCAGATCCCCTTCTCTGCTTACATACCTACGCGGGCTTCTCAACCCGTGCCAGGTCTTCAACCATGATCTGCTCTATGAGCCTCACAATCCTCTAGCCATAACCACTTTTCTCTTTCCTCCAATCTCTTTTCACTGCTTTGTCATTAAAACTGAAAATGAAAAAAAACATCAATTTTCAAACTCCTCAACAACACATCTTCGTTGAGGAAACCTCTTACATCTCCCACGGGTGTGTCCTGCCCTGCGGACCACCCGTCCAAGGTCCGATGAGCGACCTTTTCTACCCCTCCTCTGAGGGGTCTTCTCCTGTACATTCTACACCATCCTCTTCGTCTTCCTCTTCTTCTATAAATATTGTCGGTCAATCTAGGAATGATAGGTCAAGGGTGGTACCTAGGAAGAAATCCAAGGGTAGGTAGATCCCTCGTCGATTCCTTCTGGATTTAGCCGCCAGATGTCAGGCCCTTCTTGCCATCCCCCAGTTGTTAGAAAAACCCATCCGGCTACCGGAAATAGAATGTGAGGGCGACTGTGCATTTGATGAAGGGTATGGAGTCTACGAGATCACGGATGAAGAATGCCCCACTGAAGATGAGGGTGGAGAATATGAGGATGCGGCGGGCGCATACGCTAGTGGAATAAAGAGATTCGACGAGTCGTCAACCGCCGTAGAAGAATCCACCAAAGAAGTCAACTTGGGAACTGAGGAAGACCCTAAGATCATCCTCATAAGTGACAATCTACCACCCTCTGAAGAAAAGGCATTAATTGAAGTTCTCAAGGAATATAAGGACACGTTTGCATGGAGCTACGAGGATATGCCGGGTCTAGATTCAACCTTGGTCGAACACCGTTTAACCCTAAAACCAGGGTCCGTCTCGGTAAAACAAAGGTGAAGGCGTTTCCACCCTCCGATGGCTTTGAAAATGAAAGAAGATGTCGATAAGCTCCACAAAGCCAGGTTCATTAGAGTCGTCCTTTATCCTCAATGGGTGGCGAACATTATCCCGGTCATGAAGAAAGATGGGAAAGTCAGGATTTGTATCAACTTCCGGGACCTTAACTGCGCGTGTCCAAAGGATGATTTTCGCTTGCCTCACATTGATGTGTTGATCGATAACACGGCAGGTTATGAGACCCTCTCATTCATGGATGGATTTTCAGGATATAATCAAATTCGTTTGACAGAAGAGGATCAGGAGAAGACGTCATTCACTACCCCTTGGGGAACATATTATTACGTGGTCATGCCGTTTGGGTTAAAGAATGCTGGAGCTACTTACCAAAGAGCTATGATGGTCATATTTCATGACATGATGCACATATACCTGGAAGTGTACGTGGATGATTTGTTGGTGAAATCAAGGACCAGGATGGAACATCCAGAAGTTTTGGCTAAGGTCTTGCAGAGGCCAAGGGAGTTCCAATTGAAAATGAACCCGAAAAAGTGTGTGTTTGGTGTGTCGTCGGGTAAATTGCTGGGGTTCATTGTGAGTAAAAGAGGGATCGAGATAGATCCCGATAAAGCTAAGGCCATCAGGGATATGCCGCCTCCCAAGAATTTGAGGGAAGTCCGAGGTTTAATCGGGAGGTTGCAGTTTATTCGTCGGTTTGTGTCCCAACATTCACAAAGGTGTAGACCTCTCTACGAGTTGACCAAGCTAGGAGTAGAATTCCACTGGAATTCTAAATGTCAGAAAGCTTTTGAAGGGTTGAAGGAATATCTGGCTAGTCTACCCGTTCTCATTCCACCCAAACCAGAAAAACCTCTGATCCTTTACGTCTCAGTCTTGGATGACTCTGTGGGAGCCGTCCTCGCACAAGCTGATGAAGAAGGCAAGGAACGGGCAACCTATTACTTGTCCAAACTTCTCAATCCCTGTGAGCAGAAGTACACCGTCATGGAGAAAACTTGTGCTGCCCTCGTTTGGGTAGTGCAGAAATTGAAGCACTACTTCTTGACTCATGAGGTCCACTTGATTGCTCGAATGAATCCTATCAAATTCCTTCTGGAGAAATCCGTCCTTACGGATAGGCTAGCACGCTGGCAAAGTTTTCTCTCTCAGTTCGACATAACCTACATCCAGCAAAAGGTGATTAAAGGCTATGCCATAGCCGAGCATCTCGTGCACCATCCTCTCCCCAAGTTCGATCCCGTCCAATCAGAGTTTCCAGATGAAGAACTAATGTCCGTCAACCAATCAGATGAGCCAATATGGACATTATATTTTGATGGAGCTCTGAATTCTCAAGGGAGAGGAATTGGCGTCGCCCTCCTGTCGCCTGAAGGCCTCACATTCCCATTGGCATATCAGCTCAAATTTCTAGTTACCAACAATATAGCCAAATATGAAGCTCTTCTAGCTGGCCTAGAACTCGCTCATTCTTTTCGTATCACTGAGTTACGAGTCGTAGGTGATAGTCAACTCATCCTTCGCCAGGTGCTCACTAAATATCGCACTCACGATCCCAAACTCAAGCCATACCAAGAACTCACTGCTACCTTTGTCAAACTGTTCACCAAACTGATCTTTGTTCATGTCCCTCGTCATCAGAATATTCTCGCCGATGCCCTCGCCTCGTTGGCATCATCCATAAGGTTCCCTCTAGGAAGATGGTTTGAGTCCATTTCTATCTACAAACTTCACGCCCCTGCAATCGATGTTGCTTCCTACGTAAATATCAAAGACAGGATAACAAGGAAGATCCTGCAGGAAGACATCCTTGAGAAGAGGGAAATCATGTTGGCAGAGGCTGAAGAAGAACTGGCTGATGAAGAGAAACCATGGTTCTATGAAATCGTCAAATACTACCAAGATCAGTCTTATCCTGAAGGGGCCACCACAGAGGACAAGAAAGCCATAAGAAGGGTGGCTCAGAAATACACATTGGTTGGAGGTCTACTCTATAGGAGGAGCCTTACTGGTATTCTGTTAAGATGTCTTGGTGACGATGAGATTTGGAAATGTGTAGAGGAGACGCACTCGGGTGTGTGCGGTGGCCACGTGAATAGTCAGATGCTCGCCAAGAAGATCATTCGCCAAGGCTTTTATTGGCCCACTATGGAAGAGGATTGTGCTGTCTATGTCCGTAGGTGTGTCAAGTGTCAACTTCACGCCGATAAAATCCATTCACCATCTTCCTCACTTCATCCAATATCCTCCCCGTGGCCTTTCTCCATGTGGGCATTCGACATCATTGGTCCCCTAGGTGATCCCAATTCCCTCACCATGTAGAAATCTTTCATCCTTACTGCGACGGAATACTTCACCAAATGGGCCGAAGCCGAAGCTTACGCGGAAATCAAGGCGTCAACAGTCTGCAAGTTCATCATGAAGAACATCCTCGCCAGATTCGGCGTCCCAAGCACAATCGTCACCGACAATGGGCCACATTTCATTTCTCAGGACCTATACGACCTCTGCAAAAGGTACGCAATTGCATTGCATCATTCATCGCCTTATTACCCACAAGGTAACGGCCAAGCGGAGGCCACCAATAAAACATTGCTCAAAATCATCAAAAAAACCTGCGAGTCTAGTAAGTTTTCAGACTGGCCAGAGAAACTTATCGAAGCCATATGGGCCTATCGCACTTCAATCTGTACCCCCACCGGGCAGACTCCATTTGCCCTTACTTATGGTATGGAAGCGGTAGTCCCGTACGAGATTCTGATCCCTTCTCTCAGGGTACAATTGGACGAGGAATTTTCCCTCGACGATCGTCGTAATTCACTCCTCGCCCAGTTGGAACTCTTGGATGAGAAGCGGCTGGCCGCTGCCGAACACGCGCGTGTGTATCAAAATAGACTCACTCACTTTTACCAAAAGAAAGTCGTTGAGAGCAAATTCAAAGTCGGTGAGATGGTCGTAAAAAGAATTTTTGTCAAACCTGGAGGTCCGCGTTCTAAGCTCCAACCCAATTGGGAAGGACCATTTGTAATTCAAGCCGTGTACCCTGGCAACGCCTATGAGCTAGTCAACGCCGAAGGGACCGAGTTATCCCACCCTTGGAATGGGCTTTATCTTAAGAAATACTACCCTTAGCTTAATGTCAAAACACAAAAAATGATGAAAAGATAGAAAACATCAAAAATAAAAAATATTGAAAATCACTAAAAATATGGAAAATTCAAAATGTCGATGCCTGGTGGTCACCATGTAGTTAAGTCGCTGCATCCAACCTTCATGTGAGGATAGGGCCCATTAAGACTCGGTAGGCACCGGGTCTTGGTTTGCCAGAACCGTGGAGATCCCTGTCCGGCCACATCGGCCTATGCTCGCTCAAAGGAAGCCAACACGTATCCATTTACGTATTTTATCCCAAAAAAGTTGGTAGCATCATCTACGGTGGGGCCTCATCCGGAAGATCTCCAGAAGCTGTAATCTTTATTCTTTTCTCCTCGACCAAACGAGACAGTCGGCGCCCTTAAAATGCTGAGCATGAGAAACCAAAACTCAAACCCCCAAGGGCAAGAGTAGGATCCATTTCCTCGAGCATCGATCAGAGCACGAGAAGAGGGCAGTGTCCCCGCAGGCATACGAAAGGAAGCCCATAACGTCAAACGACTATATTTCCCTCGCAAAAAGAAAACACAAAATCAAAATCAAGAGAAAAGCCTGGTCGGGACCGTGCCTGTTGCGATAAACAGAACCCCTCAAAGCAAAAGTCTGAATCCACAAAAGGGGCCATGGAATGTAAATGCTTGGGATTTGGTCTGAAATTGTCCGAAAGGAAAGAGTTAAATGGACCCTTATTGGCTCACTGGGTTAATGGTTTTGCCGATCCTCTCAAGAGGTTTATCCCCCACGCTCTTCCTTCTTCCTTTGAAGATGAAAGCTAGATGGATTTTCTAAAGGGCGAAACCCGCCAAGGTCCGCGACCTTATTTTAATATACACATATGGTTGCCTACTTTGAAAAGCAAAAGCTATCGCTGCGAAGGAGTCTCTGTGTTTCTGGCTGGTCAAGACACATGTTTACCGCCTTGATGTCTTCTTGCTTAACCTTGGGCTTAGGCCAATGCAAGCACGTCACCTATGGGTGCGACGGCGTCTGATTCCGGGTCAGCATCGCGCGGTTGGTCGTTAGGGTTCCAGGGTGTTCCATCATATACCATCTAGAGTTGTGAGGAAACAGATCCGGGTCGGGCAAATCTCTTACCTCAAACATCTTTTGGGTGAATCCCTATGGTCGGAAGCGACTGGGAGCCTAAGCATGGCATGACGGTATTGTCATTAGGGTAAGTCTTAGCCGGCGGGATCATCATTCGAGGGGTCTAGAGGCCCAAATCAACCTAGATGTGCACTTAGGATACCTGGGAGGTTAGTAAGAAATCCATGTTCTCACGTAGGTTAGGTGCCATTTGGGTGCTTGCCAGGCGTTAGCAACAAAAAATTAAAATGATAAAAACAACAAAAAAGGGAAAAAGAGAAAATGTACATATTTGTAAACAAAAAAAAAATTTTGAATACAACAAACCAAAAAAAATGCCAAATATAAAAAGAAAAACAAATCAATTCTGCATGATTGCACTTGTATGCAGCATTTCACTTTAATATCGTTTGCATTCGCATACTTGTCTGTTGCATCCATCATCACCACATCTTTCCCTTGCCTTCGTTAATAAAGGCTTGGCCCCTTGACCAGTTATCAAGGACAGTCAATGTGACCATTTGCTTATTGAGCAAGGGGCCAAGTCAGAACAGAAATTCTGATTTGTTTGTTTCAGTGATGTGTGCAGGGATTCGAGGCGACAAAAGTAAAGGTGAAAACCAAACAGACCAAACCTTGTATTTTATTCCTTTCCAAATTAAAAAAAATTACATCAAGTTCCGCCCTCTCTCTCTGCATCACTCGTCCCACTACTCTCCGGGCAAAACGCTCTCAAGGGTGCTACCCAACTACGAAAAGCGGTACTCCTACCGCTCTTTATTCCCCTTCCTATTCCCACACACCGGCGTTGATCCACGGAAACAGCGGAGAAGCTACCAACACGAAAGCCACGCTCTCGTGCTCTTCGGTAGCGCTCCTCACCATCTCTCAGCCACTGTTCAGCAAGACCAAGGCTGGTTCGGAGTTTGAATAGTTGGGCCTCCATGGCCCTTCGTTCCTCCCTTTCAGTCAATCTGTTGGCTCTTTCTCTCTCTGCGTCTCTTTCTCTCTCTGCACGTTCTCTCTCACGATCTTCCCTCTCCAACTGGAGAGTGATCCTCAGTTCCACGGCATCCCTAGAGGAGTCATCATCAGGACGACGCCGCAGTTCCCTCTCCAATTCTACTATCCTAACCTCCCTCTGCGCAGCTTGGGCAAGCGCTTCTTCCGTCTCCTTTTCCTACCGAGTGTACCATCTCAGATACGCGATAAGGTGTAAACAAAGAGAACTCAACACTGAAACTTTTACATGTATACAGAGCATCCCTTCTGCCTCCGCAGCACGCTGCGTGGCGTGAGCAAGTTGCTCATGAAGCAAGTCAAGTTCTGAGGTGGGAATCCACAAGCTGGAAGAGGCACCACCTACTCCCATCGCTGGGGAAGCCGCGCCAATCTGGGCATGCTACGACCGGGTGAATTAGCAGCCAACATCTAGAATCTACGGTTTTAATTAGGAACGCACTGTACACCTACCAAGGCGCTCGTAGCTCCGCGGGCATCGCCCAACCGTTGCTCCATCTCTGCCAAGCCAGTTCGTAAAGTCGCTATCATCATATCACGGATATCCTGCAGCCATACGAGTCAGCATTTCCACCAGAAAACTAAAAAAGGGAGAAAGAAGAAAAGAGAAAAAGGGGAGACCTACCTCCGCAAGTCCCCGGAGTTGGAACCGCTCTGCGTACCTTGTCTTGTATAGACGCAGGTAATCCTCGATATCCCGTGCTTGCGATTCCACGATTATGCCACCCCGTTGCCAGTCTTCGTACTGTTCGGGGAATCGCACACGCCAGTCAATGCAGGTCGCCGGTCCCCGCGTCTTTCTCCCGACACGAGGTGGCACAGCCGTATCCACCCATTCTTGAGCCAGTCCTAAAGTCCTCATAACCAATCGTAGCCGAAGCGGCTCGATTTCATTCAGGCAGTACATCCACAATTCCCGTCCAAACCGAACACGACTTCCTAGAACCCACGGCTGGTCGGCATCGACCATGTCTGAGTAGGGTCTCCAGTTTACCATCGCTGCAAGGAATTCCTGTAGCTCCCGCCTTAGCACCATCAGTTGGTAGGTTAGGGGTGCCGCATTCATGATGGGTTCCCACCGCCTGGCTAGCGGCACCATCGCGGGTCGCCAATGCCGAGCTCTCCCCATGGGGAGGTAATAATAGCTCCACAGCTGCTCGGCGCAGGTCATCAGTACCTTGCAAAAATAAAAATATAAAAATACAAAACAAGCAAAACCAAAAATACCTGGATGAATGGTGTGAAACCACTCACAGCCATCTCACGATCTGCTTCTTGGAACAGGCCTGCAAACAAGTGTGCCAGCATGGCAGTTCCCCAGGCATAGTATCCTACTCTTTCAAAGTCTGATAGCAGCTCCAGGAAGCGACATTGGATACCGTCCCCTTTCGAGCTCAGTACCAATCTCCCCAAAAGGAAGAGGAGAAATCTCCTCAAATCTATGTTGCATCTTTCCCAGTTGCCAAAATCTATGCAGTACACAGCACGGCATCCTATTTCCATCCTTTCCATGAACTCTTCTGAGGATTCGTCATCCCGCTGATGAGTGTCGGTGAGCCCTAATGCATCCATGAGGGACGCCCTAGCTACCGACCTATTTTTCCGACCATCTAGGTCCAAACCCAGTAGCTTCCGAGCACCTTATCGGTAATCCGCATAAGTGACCCCGGTCACTGTCTCGCCCTCCACCTTCAGGCTTGTGATCCATACCACATCCTCCAAGCTGGGCACCATGTGCCTCCAGGGCATCAGGAATGCCCGACTCACTGGGTCCCATCTCTCACACAAGGCTTGAATCAGGACCAGGTAGAGCTGGATCGGCTCGATCCAAAGAAAGGCACCAAATCCCATCACGTTTAGCCTGGCCTTCTGAAAATCCGGGAGACCCCTATATGCGGCCACTGCTAACTCCCATTAAATGTGTGATTTCATCACACTCTGTGCGTGCATAAGAAATGGAGAAGGGTGTTGTCAAGAGGAAGGAAGAAAGAATGATAAAAGGGCAGGAAAGCTCAGCTTACGAGTTGTGATTGGGCCCTTTCGCTGAAGTGCCCTTCGAGGTCCGAAAGCCTCCTGGAACTACTACCACTGGACCTGCTTCTCTTCGAGGAGTGGGAAGATTCGCCCTCCATCCAACTCTCGGAATTTTGAACTCCTCCTCTCCCGTGAGAACTCGTGCTCCTCGAGTTAGCTCTCGATATACTTGGGAGGATAAAAGGGACAAGAATTTATAGAAATGGAAGGAGTGCAGGCCAAGATTACCTCCATAACCTTTAATGATAGTCCTCGCCATGAGGCACCTACCATGCGGTCCCGTGTGTCACTTCACCGCTCGCACAGGGTGATTGATTGGACGAAGAATATGACGACTAGCCCCCTATGTTGTCTAGGGATACCCTATCATGTTTTGGAGGACGTCCGCAAAATTTGACACAACATCCGGGAAAAGGGACTAGGGCCGTCATTATTGACTTCGACGGTAGATTCCCGTGGAAAATGGTCACAACAAGACGTGATTCCCCGCTTGGGATGGAGTCTCGGCAGACCCATCACATGGGAACAGTGCAAAGGAGAAGAAGTGTAGGGAAGAAGGAACGCACAAGAGAACAAACAAGTAGCAGAAAATCAAATCACTCCATTCATAATTCTACATAAGCTGTCATAAACACTACAATCATAGTGATGAGGCGGGTCCACTGGCTCACCAACTCGTGCCATTATCTTCGTGCTCGACCCTCTAGACGTCCCTCTCCTCTCCCCTGAGGTGAGGGTCCCTCAGAAGCCTTCTGGATCCCCGTGCAGTAGCACCCACCTCGCCTCGTGGCGCCGGCTCCACAGCAATGACTCGCTACTCCTCCCCTGGCGTGGCGAAGAAGCCACTAGCGGCAAAGTGACCAGACTGGCGCAGTCGCTCCCCGAACTCTTGCGCTCTCTCGTAGCGCGTCTCCTTCGCTCCTAGCCTCTGCACCGCGACCTGAAGGCCCAGCTGGAGCTCCCTCACCTGGGCCTCCAAGGCCCTCCTCTCGGCCTGATCTCGCTGTCGCTCGGACCTTCTCTCGACTTTCTCTCTCTCTTTGTCTCTCTCCTCATCATCTGCAGAAGAACCCTTAACTCTAGGATGTCTGGAGAAGGTCTCTCCTCACCGCGATGTCGCAGCTCTGCTACAGTCGCCACCCAGGCATCACGCTCCTCCTCCGCCCGGGCAGCCCGAGCCACCGCACTAGCAAGTTGCTCACGGAGGGAGGCAATCTCAAGAAAAGGGGGCGAGGAACTGGAAGATGCGCCGCCAGCCACTCCCACCATCGCTGTCTGCTGGGCACGTTGGAACGAACAAACAACAGCCGTCAGCTAAGCTCCACATTTAAAAATAGAAATTGTAGCACTTAGCTTATCAGGAGCGACAGTTCCTGTTGAGTGGCGGCCAGCTGCCGCCTGACCTCGGCTAATTGGGCACGCGAGCCATTGACGTCGCGCGTATCCCCGGCTTGGGGAAGCCCCGCATAACTCTCTCTCTGCTGCCGCAGGAAGTCGGCACTGTCCTGCACCAATATGCTCCCTTGCTGTCCAGGGAGACGTATGCGCCAATCCTTGAGCTTCACCTTGCCGCGACTCTCCTTCCTGACACGGCTTGGCTCATCTGCACTCGCCCATTCATCGGCCAAACCCGGGGTCTCTGCCATGTCCTGCATCAAGAAAGAAGGGCCTCGCGTCATAACAAGAACGCGTCTCCTGTCAAGGACGCGTCCATCATTTGAGTGCAACACTCGCCGAAACCTTTTCCCCCCACGGCTCGCTTCAAAACTCAAAATGGATCAAAGAGGAAGAGATCGGAGGACCTACCAGACCGTGTTCACCTCCCTTCGCGACATCGGGCCCCTCGGGTCCCTCGGGGGCCCGAAGCGGCCCTTCCTCCTCCATGGACGCCGTTCCGTGCTCTTGCGTGTCCCTCCTCAGGCGAGGGGTCCCGCGTCCCTCTCCACCTTCGCCGTGGTCCAGACCGCCGAACTCCATCGATCGAGGGGAAGAAGACAAAGACGGGCGAGCGAGTTTCGGTGGAAGGCGGGCTCATTTGCGGGTAAGGCACGGGAGAAGAAAGGCCACCCAGCGCTTTAAATTTGAATTAGAGGATTAAGACGTGTCCTCGCGCCTGAACGTGCCCAAAAAAGGGAGAAAGGAAATTGAATCCCCTCGTGCAAAGTGCAGTTCCCCGCTGTTCAGGGCAAAGTCTCGTAAGGCATGCCTCGAAAGAACTCGGTGCAGCAGAAAAGTGAGAGAGGAAAGGTACACACAACACAAGAAAGCTATTTTCATTTCATATAATAGTCGAAAGTACATCATGCAGTAAGGAGGGTGGAGTGTACAAGCAACTCTCTAACTCTCGCCATCACCCTCCTGGCCATCGATGGAGTTCCGTGCTCTTGCGTGTCCCTCCTCAGGCGAGGGGTCCCGCGTCCCTCTCCACCTTCACCGTGGTCCAGACCGTCGAACTCCATCGATCGAGGGGAAGAAGACAAAGACGGGCGAGCGAGTTTCGGCGGAAGGCGGGCTCGTTTGCGGGTAAGGCACGGGAGAAGAAAGGCCACCCGGTGCTTTAAATTTGAATTCGAGGATTAAGACGCGTCCTCGCGCCTAGACGCGCCCAAAAAAGGGAGAAAGGAAACAGAATCCCCCCGTGCAAAGCGCAGTTCCCCGCTGTTCAGGGCAAAGTCTCGTAAGGCATGCCTCGAAACAACTCGGTGCAGCAGAAAAGTGAGAGAGGAAAGGTACACACAACACAAGAAAGCTATTTTCATTTCATATAATAGTCGAAAGTACATCATGCAGTAAGGAGGGTGGAGTGTACAAGCAACTCTCTAACTCTCGCCATCACCCTTCTGGTCATCTCTCTCCTCCCTCCTCTGACGGGGATCCCTAGGGGGCCTCTGCGACCTCTGTGAACCCTGAGAAGCCGTGCTCACCTCGCCCTATGGTGGCGCGCCAGCCTCGAAGGTACGGCGACGCTCCTCGGCCGAAGAGACTAGAAAGCTACCCACGGAAAAGGAACCAGACTGACGAAGTCGCGCCCCGCGCTCCTTCGCCCTCTGATACCGCTCCTCACTCTCCCGCAGTCTCCCCTCCGCCGTGCCAAGGCTCAGTCGAAGCTTCATCACCTGGGCCTCCAGAGCCCTCCTCTCGTCCCAATCTCGATGTCGCTCTGCCCTCCTGTACTCCCTCTCTCTCTCGATGCTCTCCCTATCCCTCTCCCTCTCCTCTCTCTCCCTCATCGCCTCTCTCCTCGACAGCTCCAGGGCGATCCGCAGATCCACCACGTCGCGAGGAAGCTCCTCAACCTCCCGTCGCCGCTCCTCCTCTAGCTCCGCAATCCGGGCGTCACGCTCTGCCGCCCAGGCATCGCGCTCCTGCTCGGCACGAACAGCACGGGCCAGGGCCTCCCGAATCTCGGCCACCTGTCGAAGCACGCATGCACCATAAGAGAGCAGTGATAGAAGGAAAGCAGCTAGAAGGAGAGTCGGGGTCAGGCAGACACTCACTCGAGCCGCGCGGTCACGCTCATCCTCCTCAGCCCGAGCCACCGCATACGCCAGCTGCTCCTGAAGGGCAGAGATCTCCGAGGGAGGGCCCCACGAACTGGAACCCGCTCCACCAGCCGTCCCGGCTGCCGCTGCCTGGTGGGCCCGCTGAAACACAGAGCAAACGACAGTCAGAGGCCAAGTATCAAAAATCCAGGTCACAAAAATGCATTGCATAGACTCACCAGGATCTCCAACTCCTGTCGGATGGCCACTAACTGCCGCCTGGCGTCCGCCAGCTGGGCCCGCAGGTCGGCGATCATGTCGTCACGAGCATCCTGCATTGCATATAAGTTAGTATCACATGCATATACGTATAAAAGAGTGAAGCATTTTCATTTCACACTTACCCCTGCCATACCACCAAGGGAGAGGCGGTCCCCGTACGTAGCTCGATACCGTCTCATGTAGTCGGTGCTGTCCTGTACATGGGACACCACGGGACCCCGCCCTGCTGCCAGTCCTGGTACTGTGCTGGGAAGCGCGTGCGCCAGTCCACGATCTTCGTCTTCCCCTTGGTCTTCCGCCCGATGCGGACCGGCTCATCTACATAGACCCACTCTTGGGCCAGCCCCAACGTCCTCATAACCAGCCTCACCCGAAGCGGCTCGATCTCGTTCAGGTAATGGACCCATACGTCCCGCCCGAAACGAGGAAGACCCGCTACAACCCAGGGCTGGCCAGCGTCGGCCATACCCAGGTAGGGCCTCCACACCACCTACATCACCATACATACATCATACTAGTTGCCATTAGGTCACATGCATAAAAAATACAAAGAAATCATACGCATCATACCATAGCCTCGGGGTACTCGCTCAACTCCCGACGAAGTGACGCCAGCTGGTAGCTGTGTGGTGCCGCTACCACGACCGGCCTCCACTGTCGCGCTAGAGGAACGGCTCTCCTGTTCCCCTGCCTGGCCCTCCCTATCGGGAAGTAGTAATAACTCCACACCTGCATCCATCATACATCATTAGCACGAGTAATTGCATATTTAACTACGGTAAAATGCATAAATAAATTGTGTACCTGGAGAAAAGGTGCGAAGCCGCTGACTGTCGTCTCCCTCTCTAAAGTCTGGGAGAGATCAGCAATCAAATGGGCAAGCAGAGCCGCTCCCCACGCGTAGTGCCCCACTCTGTCAAGGTCCGCCAGGATCCCAAGGAAGCGGCAGTGGATGCCGTCACCCTTCGTCCCCAGCAGAAGGCGGCCCAAGAAGAAGAAGAGGAACCTCCGGAGGTCTAGATCCACCAGCTCCCGCTCACTCGGGTCCTGGGTGAAAGCTGCACGAGCGTCTCCCTCGAGTCGTGCCAGAAACTCCGCTCCAGTCTCGCTAACCCGCTGGCGCGGGTCACCGAATCCGAGCGCCTCCATGATCTCCACTCGGCCAACTACCCGGTTGTCTCTGTCAGTCACGCTCGTCTCTAGCCACAGCAGGTCCAGGGCACTCTCTCGGTAGTCGGGGTAGGTGACCCCGCTGACTGCCTCTCCGTCAACTCGTAGCCCGGTGATCCGAGCTACGTCCTCTAGTGTCGGCACCATGTGCCCCCAGGGCATCAGAAACGGCCGGCTCGGTGCGTGCCACCGCTCCCTCAACGCCTGAATGAGAGGAAGGTCGAGTCGGAAGGGCTCGATCCTGAGGAAGGCTCTAAAACCCATGGCGTCCACACGCGCCCTCTGGAAGTCCGGCAGCCCACGGTACGCTGCTACCACCAGCGACCAGCTGATCCGGCTCTTCATCACGCCCTGCACACCACAAAAAATAAACAAAAAGGAACACATCAGCATCATGGATAATAATAAACAACAACATTGTACATAATATTTACTTATTTTTACTTATTTTAAATATATATATATATTTAAAGGCGTCCAACCCCCTGGACGCTTTCTTTTTATTTTCTTTTTATTTTAACAAAACCAAAAAAAATAAATAACCAAAAATAAAAATAAAATATATTTTATCATGAAGGCGTCCACACATGTGGACGCCTCCTTGTTTTTATTTTACATAATAACCTAAAAAAAATAATAATAATAAATAATAAAAAAAGTTGGAGGCGTCCAGGCCCCTGGACGCCTCCTTCCCCCACTCCCCGGCCTTCTCCACTGGCTCTCGGCTGCCTGTTTAGCATATTAAACCAATAAATTTGGGTTCTGAGGGGCTTACCGGGTCATGCTCATCCTCTCCCGCATCGCCAGCACCCGCAGGATCCTCCATAGCCAAAGGAGGCGCCTCCTGTTCCGCGGCTATCTCCTCTTCCGCAGCAATCTCCTCTCCTGCGGCAGCCTCCTCTGCATGATCCCTCGACCTCCTCGGACGACGAGCCCGTCATTTCCGCTTCTCCCCGCCCTGGTTCGGGCCTCCTTGCTCCATTGGGAACTGGGAATGGGTCGTTTAGAGTGAACAAGTCGTCAGAATGAACAGTAGAAGTGGAAAGGGGGGCGAGGCCCCCCTTTATATAATAAATCACCCTTTTTTGGGGCGTCCAGGCGCCTGGACTCCCCCACTTTTTCTTTTTTTTTGAAAATTCAAAAAAAACTAGGGGCGTCCATGCACCTGGACGCCCCCAAACAAAAATTAAACAAAATAAAAAAGAAAAACTAGAAAATTAAACAAAAAAAGGAAATAATAGGGGCGTCCAGGCCCGTGGACGCCCCCAAATAAAAAATAAATAAAAAAGAAAAAAGAAAAATTGGAGGCGTCCAGGCCTCTGGACGCCCCCCATTAAACATAAAACTTTATATATATATATATTTATATATGATCATATTATGAATAAATAGATACATAAAAAGAAAGAAAACACAAAAATAAAAAAATAAAAAATAAAAAAATCATAAAAATAATAATTAGGGGAACAGTGATCTAGAATGTCAAATTCCAGATTTTATTCCATCAGAAAGCAGAGCGAGTTACATCAGGGGCTTAGGCACTCTAGGCCTTAACTTCCCCAGTTCGGTTATATAAGCTCTCCACAGCTCACATTCTTCCCCCACATGTGCTAAGGCCTTTCCCGCTACACTTGTTTTCCAGCGTGCCTTTACGGCTTTCGCTTCCTTCGCATCCGCCTCCGTGCCCAAATCCCTCTTCTTCAAAGGGACGATGTCAATTAGTAGTGGGAACGAATGGCGCGGAATGCCGATCTGGAGGCAGCACCGATGCGCGTTGTAAAGGACAAACTCGGTCGCGACGATCAGTTGGAGATCAACTTCGGGAGAAGACCTCATAAGGAGTTCAAGCGAGAGTAGACATGCCGGTGCGCAAGTGAAGAAGCTTTGTGTCACGGTGCGAAAGCAAGACCGACAGTCTTCACGTTTCTTCAGCCATGGAACACGGTTCGCTACAGTGCCACCGAAGCCTAACACATCGGCTATGTGATGAAGGGGGCTTTGTTGGAAGAGCTTCGAAGCGGTTGGCATTCCCTCACGGTGATCAAATTTGAAATACAAATCAAGCCAGCAATTCGGGACAAGTGCGCAACCGAAAGGAGACTTACCCATGCTTGAGGCAGTAAGGTCACTGTAAAGGTAGGCATGGATGGCGGGTCCCACCCTCTTTCCACTCTAGATCCCGCGAATGGCACTCAGTTGGTCTTCTTCCACTATGTTGTCAGTATGAGGGAACAAGAGAGCTCCCGCTAGACAAATGGTGAACCCTTTCATGATTCCTTCCAAATATTCATCATCTGGTGACCCTCTCAGGGCATCCATAACTCATTCCGTGAGCTTTTGCAAATCAATTCCCTATCGAGTATGGACCTTTTTCGCTGCGTCGGGCCGCATGAAGCTTCCAAGGACACTCTCGGAAGTCCCCCGTGTCAGCATCCGCATAGCCTTCACCTTCCCGTCACTCTTGAATTTCTTCAATCTAAGCAGAAGTTCCACCTCCTCGAGGAGGATGGTCGCCTCGAAGGTCGGGAAGACAAACGTGTGGGTCTGGGGATGCCAGATCTCCACTAATGCGCCCATAGCAGCCCAGTCCATGCGGATTCTCTCATAGTGTTTGGCGTGAATAAGGAGCCCCTGAAGATGCCACCTCGAGAGTATGGCCCTCATGCCTATGGAGATGTTGGAAGTTAGCTTTGAAAGCCATGGCAGTTTGGAAAACTTCCTCGGGCCTGGGAAGAGTGGATATGGCTGGAAGAGAAAAGAAAGAAGAAGAAAGGAAGGAAGTAAGAAGAAGGTTCACGTGGAGAAATTTGAAATGAATCAGCTTACCATATGCGACATGATCGTCCCACTCAGATGACCCTCGAGGTCGGAGAGTCGCCTGATCTCGCTGCTAGGCCTGCTCCTCTTCATAACGCGGGAAGACTCTCCTTCCATCCTGAAATCTCTAGATTCTCCTCTCCTTTTCCTCCTGAGCT
Organism: Amorphophallus konjac; assembly: GCA_022559845.1. Taxonomy (NCBI): domain Eukaryota; kingdom Viridiplantae; phylum Streptophyta; class Magnoliopsida; order Alismatales; family Araceae; genus Amorphophallus; species Amorphophallus konjac. The sequence continues at coordinate 83,285,739 of CM040125.1, forward strand.
TTCAAAACTCTCCTTGGTGCATTTGGAGGAACTAGCCTAAGGGAGATACTTATAGGAAGGGTAGGGCGCTACAGGATGGAACATGTCACGTCAGTGGTCAGTTGTCAGGATTTTGTCTGGATCTCCTTTGTACTGTGGTGCGATTCTGCTATGATTCTACTACTTTCTGATGTTGCTAACCTTTGCTGGTCTGTGCAGGTTTTACTAACGGACGTCTTTGTCCTATCTCATGTCCCACCTTTCAATGGTTGGTCCCACCATGTCATGCATCGTAGTATATGATACCTACGCTACTAGAACATGTCAAGGACCTCGCGGCCCGAACGAATCTGGGATTTGAGTTCCCCTTCAACAAAAACAGTGATGATCCCGGATGAATTTGGGTTGTACGGATAGGCCGTTAACTTGTGATAGCATGGGGACGACGGTTCCATTCAGTGAGTTGGTGCGCGGATAAACGGGCCCTAGCCCAGTGTCGGCTCACCGGATCGGTATCCTGACCCATTCTTAACAAGTTGATAATATTATCCTTGGCTATTTTCTATTTTAGTTTGTTTTAAATTTTTATTTAAACCCAGCATGCATTCATATAGGACTTTGATTTATTGCGGAAGATATTTCAAGCGATTCGATTGTGAAAGCCGTTGTGTTTCAATTCCTACAAATATGAGATATTCCACTCCGAATGAAATATTGAGTTTCCTTGAAACGGCCCTACGCTGCTCTTCCAAAGGAGACCCTTGTTTGGACAGACCCTCAGATATTCCTTTGCTTTTTACCTTGCTTGACCCACCTTGGCCGCAGCACTTCCACGTTGGCTGGTAACCGCTCCCCAAAGGTGAAACCTGCAGGTTTATGACCCAGGTACTTCCACACCGACAAGTTGGTCTCTTTTTGCTTCGTGCCTGAGCGCACATCTCACCCTCCCTTATTTGATCTCCGTCCAAGCAAATCATCAAAATTTGAAAGACCTCCTTCAAGGTCACTTTATTGAAACTTCAGGAAAGATTCCAAACAGTAACGTCAAAAGCGTGTCTCATCATACCTTGGCATCAACTTATCAGTCCGCTCCCACTTCATTTCACTCCACTTCGATACCATTCTACTACGTGTCACTCCCTTGCAAAGCAGACACCAAGGCGGGGCAGCTGTAGACACGCCATTCCTGACATCTCCTGAGAAAATCTCATATTACTATACGACGCCCCGCATTGGCTTTCGCATTTTGAATCGCTCGAGTGTTTCCTATTCTTGAGTCTTTTTCCACCTTTTCGGCATCCGGAAATCATCTCGTTGCGGCATTCGGACGGCATCAACACCAATCAGACTCACCGAAAGGTTCTGAAAGCTGGAAGAGTGTCTGCCGGGCGGTTGCCGACGCCTTTTCAGGGGACCCGGGGGGGTCTTCATGGAGGCGTCCAGGCTCCTGGATGCCTCCATGACTTTAATACATATAAAAATATAAAAACACATAAAAATAATAATAATTAATGGAGGCGTCCAGGTTAGGTCATGCTTTTTTATGGAATCGTAGGTTAGGTCATGCTAGCTACACTGTTTTACACAAATTAAATAAGCATGACATGGTTAGAGGACTTCCTGAAGTCTCATTCAAGAAAGAAAATAAAATTTGTGATGCATGCACTCAATCAAAGATAACTAGAAAGTCATTCAAGTCTAGAACTGAAAATCTGTCTTCCAAACCCTATGAGCTGATACATATGGACCTTTTCGGCCCAACCAGATCTGTCAGCCTATCAGGGAGGAGGTATGGGTTTGTCATGGTAGATGACTTCTCTAGGTATACTTGGGTTTATTTCTTATCTAATAAGAGTGATGCTTTCTCAAAATTTCAGGAGTTCTATGTTAATACAAATCAGAAAATTGAAAACATTTTGTCTGATCATGGAGGTGAGTTTGAAAACTCACAATTTGATGAATTCTGCAGGTCAAATGGAATCAACCACAGGTATTTCTCACCAAGGACACCTGAGCAGAATGGAGTTGTGGAGAGAAGGAACAGAACCCTAGTGGAAATGGGTCGTACACTTCTTGTTGAAGGTGGTCTACCAAGGAAATTTTGGGCTGAAGCAGTGAACACTGCCTGTTATGTAATTAACAGAGCCATGGTAAGACCCTCTACCCAGCAAACACCATATGAGATATTAAAAGGTAAGAAATCTTCTATTGCTCACTTCAAGGTTTTTGGTTGTAAATGTTTCATTCACATAAATGATAAAAAGGACCTTGATAAATTTGAACCTAAAGGAGAACCAGGAATTTTTCTTGGCTATTCTGAAAACACCCGAGCATACAGAGTGTACAATCTGAACTCTAAAACTGTTGAAGAATCTCCACACATAGTTTTTGATGAATCCTTGGCAAATACTAATGTTGGTCAATGCAGGAATGAAACCAATGGTGAAATTCGGAAGGAAGGAGATCCTGTAGACAAATCCGAGGATGAAGAAGAACATAATGAGCTTAATGAAGAGGAGCCTACAGTTCAGGGGGAGGTAAATCAAGTTCATGATAGTCCAATTGCAAATATTAGATATCTCAAGGATCATCCTATAGATAATGTTATTGGAAATCTGCATGACCCCCCAAGGACTAGAGGCCACTTAAGAATTCAACATGAATTGAATGCTTATGCTTTTGTTTCAAACATAGAACCCAAGTCCATTGACTGTGCTCTTCAAGACGTGCATTGGATTAATGCCATGCATGAGGAGCTCAATCAGTTTGACAGGAATAAGGTGTGGCATTTGGTTCCACCTCCTGTTCATGAAACAGTCATAGGGACTAAATGGGTATTTAGAAATAAAACTGATGAAGCGGGGAATGTTATTAAAAATAAAGCCAGACTTGTAGCTCAGGGGTACAATCAGGAATTTGGAATAGACTTTGAAGAGTCTTTTGCCCCTGTAGCTAGGTTAGAAGCAATAAGAATTTTATTGGCTTATGCATGTTCCCTAGGAATAAACCTTCAGCAGATGGATGTGAAATCTACTTTTCTAAATGGGGAAATTAATGAGGATGTATATGTGAGACAGCCTCCTGGGTTTGAATGTTTAGATTTTCCTAATCATGTTTACAAGCTCAATAAAGCTCTCTATGGTTTAAAGCAAGCTCCTAGAGCTTGGTACGACAGGTTGAGCAAATTCCTCACCGACAAGAATTTCACAAGAGGTATAGTTGATCAAACATTATTTACCAAGGTAAGCCATCCAGATATTCTTATCATTCAGATTTATGTGGATGACATTGTGTTTGGGTCAACTAACCCCAAATTGTGTGAGGAATTCTCTCAAATTATGACTGATGAATTTGAAATGAGCTCAATGGGTGAGCTCAAACTACTTCTTGGACTGCAGGTTACACAAACAGAAGATGGCTTCTTCATCTCTCAGTCCAAGTATGTAAAGAACTTATTGAAGAAGTACAAAATGGACGACCTCAAGGAAATAGCCACTCCAATGGGTACATCAACCAGTTTGGATGAAGATTCTAAAGGTAAACCTGTGGACCAAAGGCTATACAGAGGTATGATCGGATCTCTTCTCTATCTTACAGCCTCTAGGCCTGATATACAATTTGTTGTGTGTTTATGCTCTAGATTCCAGGCTAGTCCTAAAGAAAATCACTTTAAAGCTGTGAAAAGGATTTTTAGGTATTTACTAGGCACCCAAGAACTAGGTCTCTGGTATCCTGCTAAGTGTGAGTTAGAGCTTCTAGCCTACACTGATGCAGACTATGCTGGGTGTCGAGTAGATAGAAAAAGCACAAGTGGCTACTGTCAATTCCTTGGTGGTTGTCTAGTGTCTTGGGCATCTAAGAAGTAACACACTGTAGCATTATCCACAGCTGAAGCTGAGTATGTTGCAGCATGTAATTGTGCAGCCCAAGTACTTTGGATTAAGCACCAACTGGCGGATTATCAGATAAATCTGGGATGCATTCCACTTTTATGTGATAATACTAGTGCTATTTGCCTTGCTAAAAATCCTGTTCACCATTCTAGGACTAAGCATATACAGATAAAACATCATTTTCTTAGAGATGCTGTAAATAAAAAGGAGATTGAAATGAACTTCATAGAAACTGACAAACAAATTGCTGATATTTTTACTAAGCCTCTTGCAAATGAAAATTTTAAGTTTCTTAGAAGAGAACTTGGCTTATGTAAATTTCAGCATGATGAATGATTGTTTAATTGCTGTGAATAAAATCTCTGATGTGGACTTGTTTTTGATTGCTTGGATAAATCATGTGAATGTGAATGCGGATGTAGAACTGTCCTGTAGTGCATATATTCAGGGGGAGCTTGTCGAGTCTTTGCAAGTCTTTGCATATCATGCATTCGTGATCTATGCATAAGTTCTCTCTCAATTAATTCTTGCCATGTTGCATGCATATAGATAGGGGGAGTATTGCTAGAAATTCAGAGTGGTTTCAACCGTCTTGAAGTCATTCAACCTTTAATTCTGAATACTTGTCTCCGATAATATGGCAATCTGTTGGTCAGTTCTGATTTCTAAGCAGTAGAAAATGGACTTCTTCATTTAATAAGAATTTGAATTGTTCAAAGACTGATGTATTGGTTTAAATCTTATAATGGTTGGAGTTTAAAGATTGCAATCAGTATATAAGAAAGTTGAAAATTGATAAAACTCTCAACCTTTTTCTTATTTCATGATAGACAAAGCTAATCATATCTGAAATCTGAAAACTCATCTGAAATCATGTTAGAAAGGTTAAGTATGTGTATTGTTCTTGAACAAGTCATTCTGAAACATAAAAAGGACAGCTAAGAAAGCCATTGAAAATCATTGAAAATCAATATTGGCAGAGCAATGACTGATAAATCACTGAGAAACTGAGTGATCCATCAAAGAAGTGGACAACACTCATGTCATGAAGTGTATCAGCTATCTCTGTTTAAAATGCTCAAAACAGCAGGCTGGTTTCACTAAGTACCTGGGGGTAACTGGCGTCTGATAAACGTGTACCTTCACACAAAAAGGTGCAACTCAGTTCTGTTGAATTTGATCATATGCAGAATGATCCATCTTGTTGAGTATCTAGGGGTATTGGCGTCTTATAAACGTATACCCTTACGCAGAAAGACTTGTGGTACCTGAATGCTCAATATAATCTAATATTGATTATGCTGCTCCTTTAAAAGAAAAGTCCATGAGTGTCAATTTGTTTAACTTCAATACATGACTTGATTTCTCTCAATATTTTTATGAGACTATGAAAGTAAGATATTATGAAACTGAATCTTTCATGCAAATATGAGTCTGGTTTATTGTTTTATCATGCACAGTGAACTTATCTATTGCTTGTAGTGCATGAACTCCAAATGTTATCATTCTTAAACTAGAAATCTTTCTGATAGCAGCTTCTAAATTCATATGACTGAAGACTCTATGCTTTAGAATGCTTATTCATGAACTACCTGTTCAGAATGCCAGTCAGTTCTTCTCTTGATTCCTCCATTGTAATTAACTTTTCCCTCCTCTTTGTTGATGGCAAAGGGGGAGAATATTGTCTAGGGGATGTCTAAGGGGAGAATACATAGCATCTGCATGTCATTCTTGCATCTACATGTCAATCTTCATAACACATCATGTCTTTCATCAAACATATATCTATATGACAGGATGTTGCTCTTCTACTTCATATGGGGTTGCCATCATCAAAAAGGGGGAGATTGTTGTGACCCTTCTATGACTGATGATGAATGATGTTGACACTTGCTTTATTTCATTGGCAATACCATTGTTTTGATTGATTGGCAACTATTTTATGATTTGATGAAACTGCTTTATCAGATTGACTATGTGTTCTTTGCATTTAACACACTGCATCTCAATTGATTTGGTTAAGTGTGTACAGCGTTATCATTTGAAGTCTATACACCCATCAGAAGCTTCTAAGTCTACACAACGTGTATCTTGCTCGCATAGCCAAGTCTATACAGACTTCAGCGTCTCATTAAAGTCTATACAACGCTTCAGCATTTAGAAGTCTGTACACTGGCCTTTGCATTAAACCTCAAAGTCTGTATAGCGTGAAATCTAAACATTATTTTCAGGGCTTGTCTTCGTGTCGTTTTGTTCCATTGTGTGCAGAACATTGCAGCACCTCGTGTTGCTTTCAGTGCCACTTGAGTCACACTTCGTGTTGTTTCCCCTCACTAACACGAAAAGATTTCGTGTCGTCTGAGTTTACAACACTTCGTGTTGATTTCCATGCTTGACAGGAAAAACTTGTATGAGGTTATACTTCGTGTCATTCTCTTTTCTATTTCGTGCTGTTTACTGGAGCAGCTCGATCTGTTCTGATGAACTTCGAGTCATTTCCCTGTGAACCTCGTGTCGTTGTAGTCATTCCTGTTTTCTCTCCTCGTGTTGTTTTTCTTAGATCCCGTGTCCTTTTTGCTTTGTGACCACACCTCGTGTAGGGCTCTGTTCTTCATTTTCGAGTTGGATTCAGTCCGTGTTGTACTCGTCTTCGTGTCGTTGTTGTGTTAGCTGTGTTCTCTGTGAACCTCGTGTTGTTTCTCTCTGTCCTTAAGTTGCTCATCTCGTGTCATCTTTTATGTCTGCTTGTTTAACTTCGTGTCTCTTACTGTTGTTCCTCGAGTCGCTTTTTACTAGTGTCACTGCTTCATCACGTGTCGTGATAGCCGTGTCACTCTTTTGTCTTCGTGCTATTTTTCTCTTTAGACTTCGTGTCCTTCTCGCCTTGACCACACTCCGTGTCAATTCCTGTGTTTCGTCTTCGTGTTGTTTTCAACACGTGTCGGTCTCTATTTTCATCTTCGTGTTGTCTTCAACTCGTGACGGTTTCTGTTATCTGTCTTCGTGTCGTGGTCAGCCCGTGTCGCCTCGTCTTCGAGTCATTCATTCGAGCTATTTTGTGCTCGAGTTGTTTTTCTTATGTTTTCATGTATTGTTTCACTCCGTGATATTTTCTTCTCACCTCGTGCTGTTTTCATCTGACTTCGTGTCATTTTCTTCAAAGTGTTTGTCTTGTTATAGTGGTACTTCGTGTCGTACTCTTTATAGTGTTAGTCTTATTATTGTATTTCGTGTCGTTCTTTTCTTATCCCGTGTAGTAGTCACGTCGTGTTGTTATCATATACCTCATACAGCTTTAGCTTTAGTGGCCATACAGCGTGTTAATGGTTTTTATCTCCTTACAGGTACGAGGAAGAATATTCCCAAATAAATGGGCTGCACGTGATCCAAGACAAGAGGAACCAATCCGATAAAGGCACGTGGCAGGAAGGTTCTGGATCGAGCGTGGGGGGCACACGCGTTTTGTGCCCTATCCACTTGCTGCTGCTATATATAGAAGCCTTCGCTCACAGATGAAGGATGATCGAAGCAGAAACCTGAAGAGCAGAAAGCCCTTCGATCCAGAAGAAGAGAAAAAGAGAAAGAGAAGAAGAAGAAGAATAGAAGAAGGAGAAAAAGAGAGAGGAAGAGATCTAGAGAGATTGAGTTGAGAGAGAGAGCTGATCGAGAGTGAGAGTGAGAGTGGTTGTATCTCAGTCTCGTGGTTCAAAATCAGAGCTGAGCTTTTGCTCTTAGAGCTACATTGTTTTTGAGCTTTTCTATTTTCGTTTTGATTCTGTCTTTTACTTCCGAATGATGTTTCTTCAAGCTATGTGTCAGCGGTCTTGCAGTGGTGGTCTCCACTGGACGGGTTAAGCTGTATTTCCCCAGCGGTTGCAGAGGATTAGATCCTCTGGTCGGCAAGCTGTAGTGCCCAGCGAAGCTGTGTATCAGCGGGTTGTTTGGCCAAGCTGTAAAGCCCAGCGGACGCAAGCTGTGCTGCGCAGCAGGAAGCCATACTCGGTTGAGTGTGGGGTGGACGTAGGTCGTTGACCGAACCACCTAAAAGTTGTGTGTGCCGTGTGCTTGTGTTTTTGTGTGATCTGTGTGCGATGAAAAATTCTTGCTTAGCTCATTTGATTGCATCGCTTATGCTCATGTCTAGCTTTTGACCTTTTGTTTAGCTTCCTGTGTTTTGCTTAACTGACTGTTGCCTAAATTCCGCTTTAGAACTTCAATAGTTTTAAATTAGGCAAGTTGATCTATTCACCCCCCTCTAGATCCACAATCTGTGGAGATAGACTGCGTCCATCTAACCCAACACTTGGTATCAGAGCCTAACTCTTCTGCAGGGACTCATCGCCCGAAGAGAATAGGCAGAGATGGATGCTCGAGGGATGACTGCCGAAGGTCACTCAACAACGAAGCCCCCATTCTTTGACGGATCAAACTACGCATACTGGAAGAATCGTATGCAAGTGTTCCTCAGGGCTAAGGATTATGAGATTTGGAAGATTGTCAGCAAGGGACCTTATGAGCTGTCCCCGAATGAAGATGTATGGACTAAGGAGGAGATCAGAAGGTCCACGCTAAATTGGAGTGCTATTAATGCTATCCAGTGCGCTATGCATCCTACAGAATTCTCCCGTGTATCTGCTTGCAAATTAGCTAAGGAGATGTGGGATGCGCTGGAAGTAATTCATGAAGGCACATCTCAAGTAAGAGAGCAGAAGGCCAATCTTCTTGTATCTGAGTATGAAGCCTTCAAGATGAAGCAGAACGAGTCCATCAGCGAAATGTACGCTCGGCTGACTGTCATAACCAATGGCCTCAGAGGTTTTGGGAAACCTCAGGCAGAGTATGATGTAGTGAGGAAAATTCTGCGCTCCTTGACTCCAAATTGGCACACCAAAGCAACTGTGATGGAGGAGTCAAGGGACCTGCGTAATACCAAATCTGATGAGCTGATTGGCTCACTAATGGCATATGAGATAAACATGCCAAGGACAGATGAAGTCGAGAGGAAGAGGAAGCCGATAGTGCTGAAGGCTAGTTCCAGCAAATCAACAAAATCCAGCTCCAGCAGCTCTTCATCATCAGAGAAGAACCTAAATGAAGAGGAAGATGTGACTCGATCTGAGATAGCCATGATGACTAGAGAGTTCAGGCGATTTCTCAGAAAGGGAGCAGGACGGTTCGGTCAGAAGAAATATAGTGGTGACCGAAAGGATAAAAGGTATAGATCTAAACCTGCAAAGAAAAATGAAGCTAATGTTTGTTATCAATACAGGAAACCAGGGCATCTGAAAATTGACTGTCCAGAAAATCAGAAACATAAGGACAGGTCAAAGAAGAAATTCAAGAAGGGAAGAGCTATGATCACCACGTGGAGTGATGAAGATGAAGGCTCTTTCAGCAGCAGCTCAGATAGTGAAGCCGAATCTGAACAGCCCATTTGCCTTATGGCAACAAGCTCCGAAGATAGAGAGGAGGACACAGATGAGGTAATCACTAGATTTGAAAACTTCACAATTGCTGATTGGGTAGATGTTTATCATGACATAGCTGATAGAGCTGATGATATTAGAAAAAAGAATAGGCATCTTAGAAGAAAAATCAATTCCATGCAAAATGATAAAACACTAACTGATAAAATTGCATGTTTGGAATCTGAGATTGATGAATTGAAACTCACATGCTCTGAAGAAGATAAAATCAAAGATGAGTTAAAAGCTTCTAAGAAAGAGAATCTAAGGTTTGAAAATGAAATTGATGAATGGAAGCTGAAGATTCAAAAATGTGAAAGTGAAGTAAAAATCATTTCTGAAAAATATGAAGCTGTCCTCAATGTCAACAATGAGCTAAAAAAGGCTATTGATGAACTTCAGAAAGATAATGAGGATAAAATGAAGACCATTGAGAAAATGACCCAAGGAACAGATAACTTAAATGCTTTGTTAGGGTCAAAGGTTAATTTCAGAAAAGAGGGCCTAGGTTTTAATTCTAGTTCAACAAAAACTTTCGGAATGAAAACAATTTCATTTGTTGCTCAAAAGGAAAAGGGACCTCTAATTAGCATGAACTTAACAAATTTGATGAACAAAACTGCTAATCTGAAAAAGCCCAGTGCTGAGGAGAAAGGCAAACGAAAGGTTAATGAGCCTAGTAGAGCTAGCTCATCTAAGCAGAATCCTAGGGCTCAGACTCAGGTTAGGGGTCAACCTGCACAGACTGGTAAACCCTAGGTCAAGGTAACCCAGTCTCCACCTCTTAAGAAGACCCAATACAAACCTGTGTATAGGTCAGCAGGGTCCAAAGTAAAGGGGAGACAAAGTGCTGCTAGGAGTCAACCCAATTACTTTTATCAATCCAGAGCTCAGACCCACTACAATGCACAGCCAACCTACTTCTATAGGTCAAATTGGTCTAGAACTCAGGGTAAGTTTACAGGTCTTGCACACCAGGGTGCTCAATATCAAAGACCTTACAGTAGAAATTGGGTAAATGGGTATGGTTACTGGACATCTAGAAATCAACATTTTCATAGCCAGCCCAGGAACAACTATGGCCAAAACTTTGTGAACACACCCTGGCCAAGGCAATGGCACAGAAATAACTACACTGTCAATAATCATGCTACCGCCAACAAAAAGAAAAGGAACAACAACAGAAGAAAATCTGTAGGATCCACTGAACAAAATTCATTTAAACAAATGTGGATTCCGAAACAATTGCTCTCCTGCTTTGCTGCTAGTTCAGTTACATTGGAGCCCAATCGGTCTTGGGTTCCAAACTTGTCTACTTAATTGTGTATGCAGGTATGCCTGGCAGCCAAGAACAACTTGTGGTACATGGATAGCGGCTGCTCCAGGCATATGACAGGAGATAAGGCCAAATTTTGCATACTGACTGAGAAAGTAGAAGGCCTTGTCACCTTTGGAAGCAACACAAAGGGTAGGATTATCGGATCAGGTAAGGTAGGTAAGTGTTCTACCTGCTGCATTGATGATGTTATTCTGGTTGAAGGGTTAGCCTATAATCTAATTAGCATCAGCCAGTTATGTGATAAAGGCTACAATGTTCTATTTAATTCTCAATGCTGCAAGGTTTTTGAACCTAATTCTGACATTGTCAAATTTATTGGAAAAAGAATAAATAATACTTACATGATAAATCTAGATGACTTTCAACACACTAACCTTTGCCTTACTGCCAGTAGAGAAGACATAGCTTTTTTATGGCATCGTAGGTTAGGTCATGCTAGCTACACTGTTTTACACAAATTAAATAAGCATGACATGGTTAGAGGACTTCCTGAAGTCTCATTCAAGAAAGAAAATAAAATTTGTGATGCATGCACTCAATCAAAGATAACTAGAAAGTCATTCAAGTCTAGAACTGAAAATCTGTCTTCCAAACCCTATGAGCTGATACATATGGACCTTTTCGGCCCAACCAGATCTGTCAGCCTATCAGGGAGGAGGTATGGGTTTGTCATGGTAGATGACTTCTCTAGGTATACTTGGGTTTATTTCTTATCTAATAAGAGTGATGCTTTCTCAAAATTTCAGGAGTTCTATGTTAATACAAATCAGAAAATTGAAAACATTTTGTCTGATCATGGAGGTGAGTTTGAAAACTCACAATTTGATGAATTCTGCAGGTCAAATGGAATCAACCACAGGTATTCCTCACCAAGGACACCTGAGCAGAATGGAGTTGTGGAGAGAAGGAACAGAACCCTAGTGGAAATGGGTCGTACACTTCTTGTTGAAGGTGGTCTACCAAGGAAATTTTGGACTGAAGCAGTGAACACTGCCTGTTATGTAATTAACAGAGCCATGGTAAGACCCTCTACCCAGCAAACACCATATGAGATATTAAAAGGTAAGAAATCTTCTATTGCTCACTTCAAGGTTTTTGGTTGTAAATGTTTCATTCACATAAATGATAAAAAGGACCTTGATAAATTTGAACCTAAAGGAGAACCAGGAATTTTTCTTGGCTATTCTGAAAACACTCGAGCATACAGAGTGTACAATCTGAACTCTAAAACTATTGAAGAATCTCCACACATAGTTTTTGATGAATCCTTGGCAAATACTAATGTTGGTCAATGTAGGAATGAAACCAATGGTGAAATTCGGAAGGAAGGAGATCCTGCAGACAAATCCGAGGATGAAGAAGAACATAATGAGCTTAATGAAGAGGAGCCTACAGTTCAGGGGGAGGTAAATCAAGTTCATGATAGTCCAATTGCAAATATTAGATATCTCAAGGATCATCCTGTAGATAATGTTATTGGAAATCTGCATGACCCCCCTAGGACTAGAGGCCACTTAAGAATTCAACATGAATTGAATGCTTATGCTTTTATTTCAAACATAGAACCCAAGTCCATTGATTGTGCTCTTCAAGACGTGCATTGGATTAATGCCATGCATGAGGAGCTCAATCAGTTTGACAGGAATAAGGTGTGGCATTTGGTTCCACCTCTTGTTCATGAAACAGTCATAGGGACTAAATGGGTATTTAGAAACAAAACTGATGAAGCGGGGAATGTTATTAAAAATAAAGCCAGACTTGTAGCTCAGGGGTACAATCAGGAATTTGGAATAGACTTTGAAGAGTCTTTTGCCCCTGTAGCTAGGTTAGAAGCAATAAGAATTTTATTGGCTTATGCATGTTCCCTAGGAATAAACCTTCAGCAGATGGATGTGAAATCTGCTTTTCTAAATGGGGAAATTAATGAGGATGTATATGTGAGACAGCCTCCTGGGTTTGAATGTTTAGATTTTCATAATCATGTTTACAAGCTCAATAAAGCTCTCTATGGTTTAAAGCAAGCTCCTAGAGCTTGGTACGACAGGTTGAGCAAATTCCTCACCGACAAGAATTTCACAAGAGGTATAGTTGATCAAACATTATTTACCAAGGTAAGCCATCCAGATATTCTTATCATTCAGATTTATGTGGATGACATTGTGTTTGGGTCAACTAACCCCAAATTGTGTGAGGAATTCTCTCAAATTATGACTGATGAATTTGAAATGAGCTCAATGGGTGAGCTCAAACTATTTCTTGGACTGCAGGTTACACAAACAGAAGATGGCTTCTTCATCTCTCAGTCCAAGTATGTAAAGAACTTATTGAAGAAGTACAAAATGGACGACCTCAAGGAAATAGCCACTCCAATGGGTACATCAACCAGTTTGGATGAAGATTCTAAAGGTAAACCTGTGGACCAAAGGCTATACAGAGGTATGATCGGATCTCTTCTCTATCTTACAGCCTCTAGGCCTGATATACAATTTGCTGTGTGTTTATGCTCTAGATTCCAGGCTAGTCCTAAAGAAAATCACTTTAAAGCTGTGAAAAGGATTTTTAGGTATTTACTAGGCACCCAAGAACTAGGTCTCTGGTATCCTGCTAAGTGTGAGTTAGAGCTTCTAGCCTACACTGACGCAGACTATGCTGGGTGTCGAGTAGATAGAAAAAGCACAAGTGGCTACTGTCAATTCCTTGGTGGTTGTCTAGTGTCTTGGGCATCTAAGAAGTAACACACTGTAGCATTATCCACAGCTGAAGCTGAGTATGTTGCAGCATGTAATTGTGCAGCCCAAGTACTTTGGATTAAGCACCAACTGGCGGATTATCAGATAAATCTGGGATGCATTCCACTTTTATGTGATAATACTAGTGCTATTTGCCTTGCTAAAAATCCTGTTCACCATTCTAGGACTAAGCATATACAGATAAAACATCATTTTCTTAGAGATGCTGTAAATAAAAAGGAGATTGAAATGAACTTCATAGAAACTGACAAACAAATTGCTGATATTTTTACTAAGCCTCTTGCAAATGAAAATTTAAGTTTCTTAGAAGAGAACTTGGCTTATGTAAATTTCAGCATGATGAATGATTGTTTAATTGCTGTGAATAAAATCTCTGATGTGGACTTGTTTTTGATTGCTTGGATAAATCATGTGAATGTGAATGCGGATGTAGAACTGTCCTGTAGTGCATATATTCAGGGGGAGCTTGTCGAGTCTTTGCAAGTCTTTGCATATCATGCATTCGTGATCTATGCATAAGTTCTCTCTCAATTAATTCTTGCCATGTTGCATGCATATAGATAGGGGGAGTATTGCTAGAAATTCAGAGTGGTTTCAACCTTCTTGAAGTCATTCAACCTTTAATTCTGAATACTTGTCTCCGATAATATGGCAATCTGTTGGTCAGTTCTGATTTCTAAGCAGTAGAAAATGGACTTCTTCATTTAATAAGAATTTGAATTGTTCAAAGACTGATGTATTGGTTTAAATCTTATAATGGTTGGAGTTTAAAGATTGCAATCAGTATATAAGAAAGTTGAAAATTGATAAAACTCTCAACCTTTTTCTTATTTCATGATAGACAAAGCTAATCATATCTGAAATCTGAAAACTCATCTGAAATCATGTTAGAAAGGTTAAGTATGTGTATTGTTCTTGAACAAGTCATTCTGAAACATAAAAAGGACAGCTAAGAAAGCCATTGAAAATCATTGAAAATCAATATTGGCAGAGCAATGACTGATAAATCACTGAGAAACTGAGTGATCCATCAAAGAAGTGGACAACACTCATGTCATGAAGTGTATCAGCTATCTCTGTTTAAAATGCTCAAAACAGCAGGCTGGTTTCACTAAGTACCTGGGGGTAACTGGCGTCTGATAAACGTGTACCTTCACACAAAAAGGTGCAACTCAGTTCTGTTGAATTTGATCATATGCAGAATGATCCATCTTGTTGAGTATCTAGGGGTATTGGCGTCTTATAAACGTATACCCTTACGCAGAAAGACTTGTGGTACCTGAATGCTCAATATAATCTAATATTGATTATGCTGCTCCTTTAAAAGAAAAGTCCATGAGTGTCAATTTGTTTAACTTCAATACATGACTTGATTTCTCTCAATATTTTTATGAGACTATGAAAGTAAGATATTATGAAACTGAATCTTTCATGCAAATATGAGTCTGGTTTATTGTTTTATCATGCACAGTGAACTTATCTATTGCTTGTAGTGCATGAACTCCAAATGTTATCATTCTTAAACCAGAAATCTTTCTGATAGCAGCTTCTAAATTCATATGACTGAAGACTCTATGCTTTAGAATGCTTATTCATGAACTACCTGTTCAGAATGCCAGTCAGTTCTTCTCTTGATTCCTCCATTGTAATTAACTTTTCCCTCCTCTTTGTTGATGGCAAAGGGGGAGAATATTGTCTAGGGGATGTCTAAGGGGAGAATACATAGCATCTGCATGTCATTCTTGCATCTGCATGTCAATCTTCATAACACATCATGTCTTTCATCAAACATATATCTATATGACAGGATGTTGCTCTTCTACTTCATATGGGGTTGCCATCATCAAAAAGGGGGAGATTGTTGTGACCCTTCTATGACTGATGATGAATGATGTTGACACTTGCTTTATTTCATTGGCAACACCATTGTTTTGATTGATTGGCAACTATTTTATGATTTGATGAAACTGCTTTATCAGATTGACTATGTGTTCTTTGCATTTAACACACTGCATCTCAATTGATTTGGTTAAGTGTGTACAGCGTTATCATTTGAAGTCTATACACCCATCAGAAGCTTCTAAGTCTACACAACGTGTATCTTGCTCGCATAGCCAAGTCTATACAGACTTCAGCGTCTCATTAAAGTCTATACAACGCTTCAGCATTTAGAAGTCTGTACACTGGCCTTTGCATTAAACCTCAAAGTCTGTATAGTGTGAAATCTAAACATTATTTTCAGGGCTTGTCTTCGTGTCGTTTTGTTCCATTGTGTGCAGAACATTGCAGCACCTCGTGTTGCTTTCAGTGCCACTTGAGTCACACTTCGTGTTGTTTCCCCTCACTAACACGAAAAGATTTCGTGTCGTCTGAGTTTACAACACTTCGTGTTGATTTCCATGCTTGACAGGAAAAACTTGTATGAGGTTATACTTCGTGTCGTTCTCTTTTCTATTTCGTGCTGTTTACTGGAGCAGCTCGATCTGTTCTGATGAACTTCGAGTCGTTTCCCTGTGAACCTCGTGTCGTTGTAGTCATTCCTATTTTCTCTCCTCGTGTTGTTTTTCTTAGATCCCGTGTCCTTTTTGCTTTGTGACCACACCTCGTGTAGGGCTCTGTTCTTCATTTTCGAGTTGGATTCAGTCCGTGTTGTACTCGTCTTCGTGTCGTTGTTGTGTTAGCTGTGTTCTCTGTGAACCTCGTGTCGTTTCTCTCTGTCCTTAAGTTGCTCATCTCGTGTCATCTTTTATGTCTGCTTGTTTAA
This sequence comes from Amorphophallus konjac, assembly GCA_022559845.1. NCBI lineage: Eukaryota > Viridiplantae > Streptophyta > Magnoliopsida > Alismatales > Araceae > Amorphophallus > Amorphophallus konjac. The sequence goes on from CM040125.1 coordinate 83,301,929, forward strand.
CTTCGTGTCTCTTACTGTTGTTCCTCGAGTCACTTTTTACTAGTGTCACTGCTTCATCACGTGTCGTGATAGCCGTGTCACTCTTTTATCTTCGTGCTATTTTTCTCTTTAGACTTCGTGTCCTTCTCGCCTTGACCACACTCCGTGTCAATTCCTGTGTTTCATCTTCGTGTTGTTTTCAACACGTGTCGGTCTCTATTTTCATCTTCGTGTTGTCTTCAACTCGTGACGGTTTCTGTTATCTGTCTTCGTGTCGTGGTCAGCCCGTGTCGCCTCGTCTTCGAGTCATTCATTCGAGCTATTTTGTGCTCGAGTTGTTTTTCTTATGTTTTCAAGTATTGTTTCACTCCGTGATATTTTCTTCTCACCTCGTGCTGTTTTCATCTGACTTCGTGTCGTTTTCTTCAAAGTGTTTGTCTTGTTATAGTGGTACTTCGTGTCGTACTCTTTATAGTGTTAGTCTTATTATTGTATTTCGTGTCGTTCTTTTCTTATCCCGTGTAGTAGTCACGTCGTGTTGTTATCATATACCTCATGCAGCTTTAGCTTTAGTGGCCATACAGCGTGTTAATGGTTTTTATCTCCTTACAGGTACGAGGAAGAATATTCCCAAATAAATGGGCTGCACGTGATCCAAGACAAGAGGAACCAATCCGATAAAGGCATGTGGCAGGAAGATTCTGGATCGAGCGTGGGAGGCACACGCGTTTTGTGCCCTATCCACTTGCTGCTGCTATATATAGAAGCCTTCGCCCATAGATGAAGGATGATCAAAGCAGAAACCTGAAGAGCATAAAGCCCTTCGATCCAGAAGAAGAGAAAAAGAGAAAGAGAAGAAGAAGAAGAATAGAAGAAGGAGAAAAAGAGAGAGGAAGAGATCTAGAGTGATTGAGTTGAGAGAGAGAGAGCTGATCGAGAGTGAGAGTGAGAGTGGTTGTATCTCAGTCTCGTGGTTCAAAATCAGAGCTGAGCTTTTGCTCTTAGAGCTACATTGTTTTTGAGCTTTTCTATTTTCGTTTTGATTCTGTCTTTTACTTTCGAATGTTGTTTCTTCAAGCTGTGTGTCAGCGGTCTTGCAGTGGTGGTCTCCACTGGACGGGTTAAGCTGTATTTCCCCAGCGGTTGCAGAGGATTAGATCCTCTGGTCGGCAAGCTGTAGTGCCCAGCGAAGCTGTGTATCAGCGGGTTGTTTGGCCAAGCTGTAAAGCCCAGCGGACGCAAGCTGTGCTGCGCAGCAGGAAGCCATACTCGGTTGAGTGTGGGGTGGACGTAGGTCGTTGACCGAACCACCTAAAAGTTGTGTGTGCCGTGTGCTTGTGTTTTTGTGTGATCTGTGTGCGATGAAAAATTCTTGCTTAGCTCATTTGATTGCATCGCTTATGCTCATGTCTAGCTTTTGACCTTTTGTTTAGCTTCCTGTGTTTTGCTTAACTGACTGTTGCCTAAATTCCGCTTTAGAACTTCAATAGTTTTAAATTAGGCAAGTTGATCTATTCACCCCCCTCTAGATCCACAATTTGTGGAGATAGACTGCGTCCATCTAACCCAACACGACCACTCTTCCATTTTGGGGTCCTCGACCCCTGGCGATCACATCATAATCTCGAGGCCGCGGCGAGTCACTTCCCGCAATGGCCGTTTGAATTCTGTCATCTATATATCTTGCTATATCTCTTATATTTTGCCATATCTCTCTTCTGCTATACTCTCGAGGCCGCGGTGAGTCACTTCCCCAATGGCCATTTAAATTCCCGTTCTTATATTCTCTTTATATCCTGTTATATTCTGATCTGCCCATATTCTCGAGGCCGCGGCGAGTCACTTCCCCAATGGCCATTTAAATTTCTGTTCTTTATATTTTCCTTATATTCTGTTATATTCTTATCTGCCCATATTCTCGAGGCCGCGGCGAGTCACTTCCCGCAGTGGCCGTTTAAATTCTGCTCCTTTGTATACCTTGTTATATTCCTATTATGCTATACTCTCGAGACCGCGGCGAGTTGCTTCCCGCAATGGCCGTTTCAATTTTTATTATTTAATTTCTGCACCCGCTCGCCCCGCCGGAGCAATCTCCCGTGGTGGCCCCCCTTCTCTCTCCTCTTATCTTTAACATATTGCGTTTGTCCCGCTCGCCCCGCCGGAGCAATCTTCCATGGTGGCTCCTTCTCTTTTCTCTTATTTCTGTGTTACAGCAAATAAAAGGAGCCCGCGCGCTCCGCGTCTTCTTCGCTCCTCGAACCGCGTGACATCGCTCACAACGTTTACTGCCATTAAACGGCCTACGTTAGACCGTTCAGCTCCCAGAGTCCTAAGCTGGTGGATTTTTTAGATAATTATCTATTTATCCTATTTTATTGGATTTATCACCGACACGGTTTATAGCATTAGACCGTGCCACTATTGAGTGGTCTAGCATTAGACCGTTTTATCCTAAAGAGTCCAGCACTGTGACAACCGATCAGTTCGATAGGATAATTGGATAATTTCCCATTTTATTTATTTATCACTGACAGCATTAGGCGGTCTAGCAATGGGTCGTGTACATGACTGAGCGGCCTATCGAACGACCGCGTACAGGCCCGATATCCTGGGTTTTATTGAATTTTCTCTCTCCATCCGTGGTTAAATCCCTAACTTCTCCTACCCATTTCTCCGCGGTTTCTCAACCAAATGGGGTGCCATTTGATCCTGGTGAGAGATAGAAGTATTATCTACGATTTATCTCTTGTTATCACGTCCTAATTTTTAGTGAGAAATCTAATTTCGGGGCTAGACTTTCAGGGGTCTATAAATAGCACCCCTAGTCCAAGCTTGAAAAGAGGGAGATCCATTGTCGATGTCGAAGCTCTGCCAAATTCTTAAGCGAGCTGTAGCCAGGGAGGGAGGCTCTCTACGTCCGCTTGAGCCTCCGGTCAAGGGAGTAGTCACTTTCTTTGTGTTTGGTCTAGGCTTTTAGTTCTCATCTCCATCACTTTTCTTCTACGTTTTTCACTGTTTGCACGTCATTTTCACATCCTCCTATCATTTTTACGCCCTATAGGGGTTTAAAAATCACCCCAGGTATCGCCCATTCCATGCCGTTATGTTGATTTTCAGTTCTATTTTATAGTTGCTACACATTCCAAGGCTAATTTGGGTTGCAGTTTCCTGTTGTCCACGTTGTTTTGTAGGTCAGCATTAGCACAGCACGAGGCCCATCCCCTCTGGCCGACCGGAAGGGGTGGAGGATAAAGTCCTACATCTTGGAGTTTGGCAGCAACACACGGTCTTCATACGTCCGTCTACAAGGATACACGGCCCAGATCGGACCGTGCAACCCCTTCCTGCGGCCTTCCTTGGACCGTGCTGTCGCCAGACCAGTCTTCATCCCGCTTCTCTTTCCAGCGTTGGAGCGGCCTATCGAGCGGCCGTGCCATCCATTGAGCAGTTCATCTTGGACTGTTTATGACTGCCAGCGCTGCACTTCAGGCGAGTGTCTTCTCCCTTTCCAAGGTACGGGTGCATTTCCTTTGCATTCTGGATCTTAGTGGCGATCACGATCATACACACCTCTCCACCCTACTAGCTTCACTTTGCTTGTTTTTATACCTTGATATAGAAAGGTAGAGGGAAGAAGGGAGGGGGAAAATGTGTCAACATCCCATTTTTCGGCGATCACGGTGGGACGCCCAATGCCCATCGTGTTGTTATTTTGCTGACCTGTGTTCTATGCTTGGTTAGGTTTTCTAAGTTGTTCAGGTTGCTATTTCGTCCACCCCGGGTTTCTTATCTCGAAGGTGTACGCGGTTCCTTCATAACCGCTCAAGTCTCCCACGATTGGATGATAGGCCGTGCTGTTCCGGTCTCAATTTCAGCGGTCCTCTCTGGACCGTGCATTGGTTTCCACGGTCTGTTGACAGGCCGTGCTTGTCTGTTGGCTCAGGTACGTTCCTGTCTTTTATACACTTGTGGTTTTTGCTGACTTTATGCGGTCTGTTCAGAACCGTTCCATAGTTCGCACGGTCGATCGATAGACCGTTCAGTTAGGTGTGTATCTGCCTCTACAATTCCACTTCGTTCCAGTTCATGTGCTCTTATTTTTTTTTACTACTCCCTGCTGTTGCACGGTCCTGCCCAGGACCGTCCACCTCCCTGAGCGGTCTCCCTTCAAACATTGTTTTAGTGCTACAGTGCACCCGTGATCACCATTTTGAGGATTATTTGACATTATTTCATACTTGTTTGGGTGCTGTTTTGATCTCCCTTGACAGTCATTTCATGTTTGCATGATTATTGTTATACTTGTTATAGTTGAATATTGATCGTTGATTGTTAGATTTAGGTTAGATTTTGCATGCACTCTGGTGCGCATAGGACCATACATATATTCCATACTAGTTGCATTCCTACCTTGGTAGGGGGTCCTCTCGTCTCCATATTCCTTGGATCCGACTAGGTGACCTTACCCGGGACCTCCGTAAGTCCCCGTGAGCCGTGGATTCCCACACGGACATCGGGCCGGTTATACCTTTCTACCCTTAAGTTTGTATTTGCATACGTGTAAGGGAATTAACCTTAGTCAAACCCAAAGTTTGGATCTTATTCCCTATATGTTTCCTATTTTGAGGGAATTGACCTTAATTCGAATCATTAAAAGGCCCATCGAAACTTTGGAAAAATAAAAATTGACGATCATATCAACTTGTTTGATCTTGGTTGAACCCCCTCACACCCATATTGTTTGTTTGGGCCTGTCCAAGTCCATTTGTGTTATTTCATGTTGCATCCCCCATCATCCATATAAATTTTGTTATTAGGCCCCTTTAGGCTAGACCATTCTGTGCGTCCATTTGTTTAGTCTCATTGTCCTAGGTTTCTTTTTCTTTCTTTTTTTCCTTTGTATTATTGAGTCAATCCCTCTCTTTAATTCTCGAGCCCTTTACTTCCCTCATTGTATTTCCCTAATTTTTCCTGTATAAAGTCTCCATTTGCGCTCATGAAGCGCCATTTTTCTCCTGTATATTACTCTTCCTCTTCCTCGTCTTTCTATTCCCGCGTGGATTCCTCTTCCCACATGGGCCCATCTTCTCATGGCCCTTCCGACCCGCAAGTAAATCTCATGGCCCAACTATCACCTCTTGCTTGCCAAGCGGCCCCAGTCCAGGCACAAAAATTCATCACTAATCTTAATGGGCCTTATTCTCATAATGGGCCTTCCTCTTCTACCCTTAGTGGGCCCCCTTCCTTTAACGGGCTCTCTTATTCTCTTAATGGGCCCCATGTTGTTGTTGGCCCAATCGGTCCTTATTCCCACATTCATGATCCTTCGAGGCCCCCATATCCTTCCACTCCTGGAATGGACTTTTCTTCTTTTCAGTCTGGACCTCCTTACCCGACCCAATATCATAATCCTGGTCCAAATCCACACTCTCTTGCTCCGGTTGGCTTGCATCCTTCTCAGCCTCTCCCCATCGAGGAGTTGATTGCTCAATCCCAACGCCAGCTTGATGAACTTCAACGTTAAATTGATCCCAAATCTTCTTTGAGTGTCTCGGTTGCATTCCAAGGTCTTTAGCTTCCACCGCGTTTACAAATTCCTACATATCGCCGCTATGGTGGAGTCGGTGACCCTTATGTGCACTTGAAGGAGTTTCTTTGTGAGTCGACCCAGTTTCGGCATGACCAACGCTTGATGGCTTATCTATTTGGTCTGTCTTTAGAAGGTTTGGCTCGGGATTGGTTCTTTACATTGCCGCAAGAGCAAGTTGTGGATTTTCAAGTCGTTCAAGAGATATTTCTTCAGCAATATCAAGACCAGGTTGGGCCCAAGTATTCTATGGTTGACCTAGCCCATGTGAAGATGAAGCCCAACGAGGAGTTCTCTACCTTCGCCAACCACTGGCGTCGCCTAGCCGCGCAAGTCCCAAGGCATATTTCAGAGGGAGAACAAATCAAAATGATCATTTCTAATACAACGCCCGAGTATCGCTTTATCTTAGCCTTGAACGATATCACCTCATGGCAACAGCTTTATAGCCGAGCCCGCTTCATCCGCCAACAACTCCTAGTTTCCCTTGACCTCGAGTCCCCTCCACCTTCTATGCCCACATACGTCTCCTATCCATCACCTTCCATGAGTCAGCCATCCACCACATATCCCTCCACAAGTCAGCCTTCCACTCCCCCACACCCATATACCTCCACATATCCCTCCACATATCAACCCTCCACGAGTCAGCCTTCCGCCTCTTCATACCCGCATGAACCTCCACCTCCGGTCAAGGAAACACCATACCCCGAGCAGGTGGATGCCGTCTATATACCCCCTCATCCTGCTCCGCATATGCCTTCACCAAATCCTTCCCTTAGCCATGCGCCATTACCTAGGCAACCTCCGCTTCCATCCCCGCAACCTTCTCCACCACCTTCCCATATCCCTCGGCATCCACCGTGCCCGAAGCGAGCTCCTTCTCCGTCGTTGCCGGAGTCTCTTACAGACATTTTTAGGGCTTTGATGGCCACTCACGTGTTGCAGCTCCCTCCGATTGTGCCATGCCGACCTGTGACCGGGGATGTGTTTCAATATTGTGAATTTCATCGCCAGCAGGGGCATTTGGTTGAGGATTGCCCCGAGTTTCAGGAACTTGTTTATGGTTTGGAAGACAAGAAGATGATCGATTGAGCTGCCATGCATGAAGCTATCTTAAATCTCTGCAATAAGTAGCAGCAATAGCAAGAAGTGTCGCCCAGGCAGCCATCTCCGTCACAAGACTAGGGGCACCCTTGTGACTCTTTGAGTAGTGTAGCACCCGCTCCGTCACCTACTCCACCACCCGATCCCTCACCTATCTCATCACCTACCCTCGTACCTTCACCATCTCCTACTCAACCTCCATCTTCTCCACAGACCCAAGCCTCTGCTCAGGCAAGTGCTACCTCTCCTTCCTCCTCCATTTCCACCACCGCTTCTATTCCCGACGCCACTCAACACGTTGTGTCGATGCGTCGAAGGTGGGCGTCATGACTCTCCACTTCCTCCGCCTCACCACCACTATTACCATCCTCACCTCCACTACCTCCATCGACCACATCACCCTCTCCACCATCTTCAATACCCCTACCGCTATCACCATCATCTTCACCGCCTCCTCCCCCAGTGACCCCTCTTCCATCACTTCCACCATCTCCACCACCTTTACCCTCCCCTTCGCCATCATTGTCCGAGCCTGAGCAGGCTATACCTATACCCACATCTCCACCTTCGCATTTACCCTCTCCTACGCCTCCACCTTTGCCTTTACCCCCACTTACGCCTTCCGAGCCTTTACCCACGCCTTCCAAGCCTATTACCTCTACTTCTCCATCCCTTTCCACCCCACGAAGCGGGTGCGCGCTATCTTTGGTGCCCCTTGGGTCTGGTCCCCAGGGAGATAATGAGCCGATCCAGGTTTCGATTGTACATTTCAAGATTCAAGATGTCATTTGCCGCATGCCAATCCGGGTCCTGGTCCCTGGCTATTTTGGGGATAATGAGCCTGCATTTTCAGAAATTGTTGCAAAGAAGAGTTCACTTGAACTAGTGCCAGTTTCTTCACAAGCGAGGCCGGTCGCAATCTCATTGCTCACCGGGGGATTCACTATCGATGCTGTTATTTCTCCTTGCTCCATTATTGTTCAGTTCACTGGCCGAGAGGGGTTCTCTACTCGGATTGTGCTAACCCATACGGCCACCAGGAGCCTAATGGATTCCCTATACAAGGGGCAATTGGCCGTATCTTCTGCACTTTCCAAGGACATTCTACACTCGTTATGTAATCTCCCTCAGTTTATTGGTGAATCGGCCACGTCAACGCCGCGCATTACTCTCCCTTAGTTTTATCATGCTCTTATGGTAAGGGAGTTATGCTTCATGCCCGATTGCCGAATGGAGATGCCAAATCTCATGTTGCTAGTGCCGAGTGACAAGACTCCGTGGTTTTCTGATGTTCATCCTAAGGAGTTACTTGTTCAAGGATGTCTGCCTATGGTTAGCACCGGGTGTCTAGGGGCAGCCACCCCGATAAAACTACATATTCATGATTGGGCTAGGCCGTCTGCCAGGTGGGCCTGTTATATGAAAAGATGTTTTAAGACAAGAAGGCTGAAGGTCCAAGTCCGTGCCAGGCGGGTTCGTTACAAGACAGTTTCTGCCAAGAAGAGGCGACGGTGCAAGTACAAAGGCCGCACGTTGTGCACTCGAGGGGCCGCTACTTCTTCTTCACCTTTCTTCCATTCATCATTTCTTCTACTCAACTCCCACCCTTGGGTGGTGTATTTACCTTCTCCCAATCCAATTTCTGTTGTTTTCTCATCTCTTTTCGGGTCTGTAAACCCCCATTCTTCTTTCTCCCCTTATCCGGAACCTCCGGATTCTCCATTTTCTCATGATTCTAGGCCTCGGCCTATGTCATTCTTTCATCCCACTTTCGAGGCTTCTTCTGATCCTTCTCCTCTGGTATTCCCGGGTTCTACTTCTCATTCTCTTTCCCCGACCCTGTCGGGTGACCGTCATTCTTCTTCCCCGACCTTGTCGGGTGTCTATCATTTCCCTTCTCCGACCTTGTCGGGTGTTTATGCTTCTTCTTCCCTGCCTCTGGCGGGTGATCGCTACTCTCCTTCTCCGACCATGTCGGATGATTCTTATTCTCCTCTTTCTTCTTACTCCTCCTCCCTTTCGGGGTTCTTGCCCTTTTTCATGTTGTTTTTGAGGCTTTAGCCGACCTTGATCTCAGTTAATCCCTGTTTATTCTGTATCTGGTTCTTTGTTATCAGGGCTTCAGTGCCTTAACGAGTGAGTTCTAGCCCTCATCTCTCTTCCCTTTTATCCCTTCTTCGTCCAGTATGATGTTTGCCACTCATCTATGTCGAGGAATCCAATCCTTTGCTCTCCTATCATCCTTTATCCTGATAAGCAAGGAATACAAAGCTACTCGCGCTCCTCAAAGCTCGATGATCGACATCGCTTCAGGATGTCGATTTCCACGCCATGGATTTGCAAAGGTATCTTGTGCAAGAAACTTGCTTTCATTTCCATTATTTCTATTGTTTCTGCACATGGTTATAATGTTAATTCCTTAACATGATTGAGTGGCTTTAGGAGTCTTTGTTTAATTAGATCTTAACTTTGTGTCAAATAAAAAAGTTAGCTTATGCAGCATCCTTAGGCTGGTGATAGCTCCGCGCTGGGAGTCTAGTTTCTTTCCCCGATTGTTGAGAGTGACCTTTTGTACGGGTTTTTCACACACTTCACGGCAAGCCATAGCCGATTCCTCGAAGACACACCGTTGCTGCTTTGGCCCTACCATGGGTATGCACAAAGGCCTTTTCTTTTCTCTGCTCGGTCGAGGGCAGGGGCAAGAGATTGGCAGATGAGATGACTGACCTACGCGCTCCCTAATACGAGAGAGGTCTCAAATAGGGGAAGTCTTGACCTTGAAAAATGAGCTTTCATGTAATCTCTAGCCAATAAGGGCTCTCAAAATCAAAATTCAATGAATCAATATGCAAAATTATGAAAATAAAGGCATGGCAAGAGTGGCAGTACAGTTCCCCGTGAGATGTCATGAGCCCAGTCGCATGCGTGCCTGATAAATATGGGTCTAAAAATCAAAGACACAAAGCCCCGGCGCAACAGACTGTATCTTTGAGGGGTAGTGTCCTAAAAGGAATTCGAGTCTTAATATCTCTCATCCTGTATGAAGCTTGTCTCCTTTTTTTTCTTCTGCTTCTCCCTCTTAGGCTGGGTTGTATCCCGGGTATGGCCTTAGTAGGGGCACCGTTCTTTAGAGGCGGTTGGTTGTAGTAAGTCACCCTCATATGGACGCCCTGCTCAAGGGAGCTCCTTAATGACTTAGGTGCTGCAGATTGCTGTTTCAAAAATTCTAAAAAATGAGATATTGTCAAAATCTAAAAAAAAAAATCAAATATTATTCAAAAATCTCAAAAAAAAATCAAGGATGTCAAAAATTCAAAAAAATAGATATTGTTAAAAATTCAAAAAGAATATAGATATTGCAAAAATTCCAAAAAAAATAAATATTTCAAAAAACCAAAATCCTAAAAAAATCAGAAAAATTGCAAAAATCTAAAAAAATATGTCTTTTATTTCTCATGCATTTTGTTTTAAGGATGGGTACGTAATTTATTTGCTAAGTGTGCAGGTCGCATGTGTTCAAGCTTTCTGACTCTATCTTTTGCTCTGCCTCATATTCATACTTTTCTGATCTGTCCTCTCTTTCTTCAAACTTGTCCCTCGATATATTCCAAAGCTCATGTCCTTCTCATGCTTTGCTTCGCTCAGCTTTTGATCATATCTTCATGAGAGATGACTCTTTACCTCACGTTTGCGAACCTGGCGGTTCTCCTTCATCAGACCTTGGGCTTGATTAAAGAACATGTTTTGTCATTTTCCGTGTTGTCCCACTGTGGTCGTCGTCCAGGTGTCCTTGTCCCATCTATGGTCATCTCATGTTCTGCGTGTTGTCTCGTTCTGCCATGTGTTGCATGTGTCCTTGTCCCATGTGGTTATTTCACATGTGTTATGTCGTCTCCCCTGTGGTTGTCTTAGATGTCCTCATCCTATGTATTTCTGTCTCACTGCATGTGGCTCCATTCTGCATGGTGTGTTGTCTCGCCATGTGTTGCCATGCCCCACCATTTTCTTCATTCTCATGCTTATTGTTTGTTTATGTGGTGTTTTGCATGTGTTGCTTACTCATTCATTCTTAGTTATGTTGTGTTGTTTCGTTCATTTGGTCGTTATGTTTTTTATTTTGTTCATGCTTGTTTATTCATGTTGTTGGTTATCTTATTTTAAAAATCCATAAATATTAGAAAATAAAAATCCAAAAGAAATGTCGTTTTACCTGCACAGGTAAGTCAGGTATGGCCTTCTATCCCTTCTCATCGTTGCATTACTATATGGTATCTATATTATTATATTATCTCGAGAACCGGCTGGTCATTCATGTGTTCCAAGATCTGACATTCCCCTCTAACAAAAACGATGATGATCTAGGTGCACGTGTTTAATCATCGGATAGGCCGTTAGGTTGGTAAAATTAGGGGATGATGGTTCTATTTTGCACGCCGTAGTTGCGGATAGTGTCTTGACCCTGATTCTTCCGGTCTAGCAATATTATTCTCGAGTATTTTTTATTTTATGGCTTTCTTTGCATTCATTTTTACGATTTCTTTTATTTTAGCACAGCATGCATCATATGCATTCTTTAAGCATTCATGACCCATGGTCTGTCTGAAAGTATCTCATTTGTAATGGATGATTGTGCGTTCATAGTTTCGGGTAGGAGGAAATATTCCACTCAGAGTTGGAAGGTTTTCTCTGGTCTGTTCACCTGGTTTGATTAACTGAAAGTTCATGTCTGGAGTTTTAGTATGTTTCTTTACTTTTTGATGCTTGCTCTGGTCCCCTCATTGGTCCGAGGGATTGTGTCCCCCATGAGGTTGATCATGTGTTTTTCTTTTCTTTTAGTTAGTTTCTCCAGACTGGTGTCATTTTAGTCCGATTATTCCTTGTGTTTGGTTCGGAGTTTTCCAGAAAATTCCTATCGCTCATTGGTGAGGAAATGGGTGTCGTTTGCCTTAACGCCCACTTTTAAGTCCGCTCCGCTTCATTTCCGCTTCATCTCCATGTTCCATTTCACTTTCACTTCACCTCCACTCGCTCCCCTGCAAAGAGGACGTTAAGGAGGGGCATCTGTTGACACCTATTTTTTGCCTAAGAGTTGGGGCATTGCTCTTAACACCATTTGTTGATGTCTCGAGTTGTCCATTACTCATTGGGCTATTTTCAGGCACGTCTTTGGGCTTATTTTATGGGTATCTCCCTTCCTGGCTATGTCTGCTCTTGGAATCGGGCTTAATGGGCCTTGATTTCGCTTGGTTTTTTGGGTAAATGGGCTCGTTTATCCCATTTTATTAATTTCAAACGTCCAAGCTGTACGCGGTCTAGCGATGGACCGTTCAGTGATTGGGCGGTCTGTTTGGAACCGTTTACAAGCTCAAAACGATTTATTGGACATTTATTTGATTTTTTGAATTTCCACCGACGAGCCTTTGCACGGTCTGCGTTCAGCCGTTTACTGCCATTAAACGGCCTACGTTAGACCGTTCAACTCCCAGAGTCTAAGCTGGTGGATTTTTCAGATAATCATCTATTTATCTTATTTTACTGGATTTATCACCGACACGGTTTACACGGTCTAGCATTAGACCGTGCCACTATTGAGTGGTCTAGTATTAGACCGTTTTATCCTAAAGAGTCCAGCACCATGATAACCGGTCAGTTCAATAAGATAATTGGATTATTTCCCATTTTATTTATTTATCACCGATAGCATTAGGCGGTCTAGCAATGGGCCGTGTACATGACTGAGCGACCTATCGAACGATCGCGTACATGCCCGATATCCTGGGTTTTATTGAATTTTCTCTCTCCATCCGTGGTTAAATCCCTAACTTCTCCCACCCATTTCTCCGTAGTTTCTCAACCAAATGGGGTGCCGTTTGATCCTGGTGAGAGATAGAAGTATTATCTACGATTTATCTCTTGTTATCACGTCCTAATTTTTAGTGAAAAATCTAAGTTCGGGGCTGGACTTTCAGGGGTCTATAAATAGCACCCCTAGTCCAAACTTAAAAAGAGGGAGATCCAACGTCGAGGTCGAAGCTTTGCCGAATTCTTGAGCGAGCTGTATCCAGGGAGGGAGGCTCTCTACGTCCGCTTGAGCCTTCGGTCAAGGGAGTAGTCACTTTCTTTGCGTTTGGTCTAGGCTTTTAGTTGTCCTTTCATCCTTTGCATGCTCATCTCCATCACTTTTCTTCCACATTTTTCACTATTTGCACGTCATTTTCACACCCTCCTATCATTTTTATGCCCTATAGGGGTTTAAAAACCACCCCAGGTATCGCCCATTCCATGCCGTTTTGTTGATTTTCAATTCTATTTTATAGTTGCTACACATTCCAGGGCTAATTTGGGTTACGGTTTCCTGTTGTCCACGGTGTTTTACAGGTCAGCATCAGCACAACACGAGGCCCATCCCCTCTGGCTGGCCAGAAGGGGTAGAGAATCAAGTCCTACATCTTGGAGGTTGGAAGCAACACACGGTCTTCATACGTCCATCTACAAGGATACACGGCCCAGATCGGACCGTGCAACCCCTTCCTACGACCTTCCTTGGACCGTGATGTCGCCAGACCAGTCTTCATCATGCTTCTCTTTCCAGCGTTGGAGCGGCCTATCGAGCAGCCGTGCCATCCATTGAGCGGTTCGTCTTGGACCGTTTACGACTACTAGCGCTGCACTTCAGGCGAGTGTCTTCTCCCTTTCCAAGGTACGGGTGCATTTCCTTTGCATTCTGGATCTTGGTGGCGATGACGATCATACACACCTCTCCACCCTTCTAGCTTCGCTTTGCTTGTTTTTATACCTTGATATAGAAAGGTAGAGGGAAGAAGGGAGGGGGGAAAATGTGTCAACACCAAGGAACTATTATGGAGATAGATTTTGATAAATCTAGCTTGTGGCTAAACAGATTTGAATTCCTAGTTGATGCTTCATCGTATTCATTTAAATCGGGTAAAAAATTACTAAAAATTATAATCACCCAATTCACCCCCCCCCCTCTTGGGTGTCATTGATCGTGGGACTTCAGATGAGCGAGATGCTTGACTATGGCATAGCCTTTAATCGCCTTTTGCTGAATATAGGTGATGTCGAACTGAGAGAGAAAGCTTTGCCAGCGTGCTAGCCTATCAGTAAGGATAATTTTTTCCAGAAGGAACTTGATAAGATTCATTCGGGCAATCAAATGGACTTCGTGAGCCAGGAAGTAGTTCTTCAATTTTTGCACTGCCCAAACGAGGGCGGCATAGGTTTTCTCCATAGCTGTGTACCTCTACTCACAGGGGTTGAGAAGTTTGGACAAGTAATAGGTTACCCTTTCTTGCCCTCTTCATTGGCTTGCGCTATGATAGCTCCCACAGAGTCGTCTAGGACTGAGACATAAAGGATCAAAGGTTTGCATGGGGTGGGCGGAATGAGAATGGGCGGACTGGCTAGATAGTCCTTTAACCCTTCGAAAGCTTTTTGGCATTTAGAATCCCAATGGAATTCTACTTCGGGCTTGGTCAACTCATAGAAAGTCATACACCTTTGCGAGTGCTGGGACACAAATCGATGAATGAATTGTAACCTCCCAATCAGACCTTGAACTTCTCTCAAATTCTTGGGAGGTGACATATCCCTGATTGCCTTAGCTTTGTTGGGATATATCTCAATACCCCTCTTACTCATAATGTATCCAAGCAACTTGACCGATGAGACACCATATACACACTTCTTTGGATTCATTTTCAAATTGAATTCCCTCAATCTTTGCAAAACCTTAGCCAAAACTTGTGTATGCTCTGCCTTAGTTCGCGATTTCACCAGCAAGTCATCCGCATACACCTCCAAATATACATGCATCATGTCATGAAATATTGCCATCATAGCCCTTTGATAAGTAGCTCCAGCATTCTTTAAACCAAACGGCATGACCATATAACAGTAAGTCCCCCAAGGTGTAGTGAATGATGTTTTCTCTTGATCCTCTTCTGCCAAACGAATTTGATTGTAACCGAAAATCCATCCATAAATGAAAGGGTTTCATATCCTGCCGTGTTGTCAATCAACACATCAATATGAGACAAGGGGAAATCATCCTTTCGACATGCGCGGTTAAGGTCCTGAAAGTCAATACAGATTCTCACCTTTCCATCATTCTTCATGACCAGGATAATGTTTACCACCCATTGAGGATAAAGGATGACTCTAATAAACATGACTTTGTGGAGCTTGTCGACCTCTTCTTTCATTTTCAAAGCCATCTGGGGGTGGAAACGCCTTAACCTTTTGCTTCACTGAGACGGACCCTAGTTTTAGAGTTAGACGGTGTTCGACCAGGATGGAATCTAAATCTGGCATATCCTTGTAGCTCCATGTGAACGTGTCCTTATACTCCTTGAGAACCTCAATCAATGCCTCTTCTTCAAGTGATGGCAAATTATCGCTTATGAGGATGATCCTAGGGTCTTCCTCGGTCCCCAAGTTTATCTCTTTAGTGGATTCTTCTACGGCGGCTGACGGCTCGTCAAATCTTCTCATTCCACTAGCATATGCGCCAGCCATGTCCTCATATTCTTTATCCCCTTCTTCGATAGGGCATTCCTCGTCCGTAATCTCATAGACTCTATAACGACCGAAGATCTGGATACCGGGAAGAACCAGATACCATTCGAATCTTGGCCCACCACCCACGAGCCGGGAGGGCTCGGAAGGGCTAAAAGGAGTGTGGAGGTACAAAGAAATAGGAAATAAAGCAAGGTAACAGATATAATAATAGAAATAAATAAACAACTACAACAGAGTCCAGTCCAACAGAAAGTACATTCTAAAGTAGTAAAACAAACCACATGCCAAGTGAACACTCAGCTCGGTGAGCTGGCAGCTAAGGACCTCCACGCAACGCCCTCGAACCTCGAGGAAGAACCGCCGCACCTAAAAAGCAGGGATGAGTCTCCAAACAGAGACTCCGTAGAGGTCCCGTGGAACCCCAACCGGAAACAACGGTGGTAGCGGAAAGGAAAGCAGCTACAAATACAGCAGGAACAATGAACCAGTGGTCGGTCAAAACTCGGCACTACAGCTACTCCTACTGTACTGGACAAACACACCCCGATCTCACAATCAGGGGACTACCGAACTAACGAGAGAACCTCTGGCTATGCCGCCAGAAGAAACCGTAAGGACCTCGCAGTCGTGGACCTAACACCATCTAGGGAAACCCTCGGTGACGCTCACTGGAAAAACCCCTAGACCTCTACCTCGGGAACACTCCCTGAAACTGTCGGGGGAACGACGTCTCGTAGATAAGAAAATGAAACCTAAAAATAGGAGAGTCACGTCTCATGTGACAGGAGTACCTGCCCACCAAAAGTAAGGCCGGATGCATCCACTGACGACTCAGACTGCGCCTCAGGTGTCCCCCTTGACCCCTGGTGGAACGGGGACACCGTACTAGTAACCACAGAACAAGAACTAGCTGGGGTCGCGCTCATCAGCGCAGGTCCAACTGCCCCCAACCACGTGTGCACACATAGACCATGCATCTTAGGTCTGGCCTCTGATTGGTTTTCCCCTCAGCCAGACTCTGGCTGCAAGATGTGGGGCGCTACGGTAACCAGTCTAAAAACTATCTCTCGGGTCAGCCTCACCACCACTCCCTAGTGGGACCACTCGCGTGTCGGAAGGCTACGACTAGTGGGGAGTCACTGATGTGACCACTCTCCGAAGAGAAACTCCGAGAACCACACATGCACCCTGTATGAAAGTCGAGAAGAACCAAGTGGCGTCGAGCCACTGGACTCTGGACAATCCTCTAGACTCACTAAATCCAACGGTCCTTGAGTCACAAGACTCGGGGTCAAGACCATCGTACGCAACGGCACAACGCCGTTAATCTAGCCTAATCCCTAGGTCTAAAACCACGATAGCATGAATACCAAGGCAGCTCATGAGCCGCCGAGACCATCCCCTCAAAAGGGAACTCAAGAGACCTCCAGCCCCAGGCTGGGTGACCAGACTCACAGTCCAAGGCCACACAAATGGCCCATGCGGAAAGCACAGAAGCACGATTCCCAAGATAGCTCACAAGCCGCCACGCCGATTCCCCATCCCAGGGAAAAGCGGAAAACCTCCAGCCCCATGCTGGGTAACTGCACTCGCAGTCCAAGGCCTTATGCACGGCCCGCTCAGAAACTGCTTTCCGAAAGAACTCACAATGTGCGGGGAAGCCCCACCGCACTCATGCCGACACACGGTGACCCGATCAAGCGTAACATAAAGCCCGGAACACACACATAGGGTCACCAAACCCCTGAACACATGGGCATGCTAATCGAGGTAACATGGGACCTCTCGACACCCCAGACACACGGACACAGAACCCACGGGGTGTCTGGGACACTCACAAAGCCGATGGTCGACCAGTGGGTCACAACCGGGTCGACCGGAGACCAACACAATGCGAAACAGACATTGCGAGCACGAAAAATTGCCTAATGGTCTACCTCTGGACTACCAGGAAGCCTAGCGGTCTACCCCTGGACCGCTAAGGAAAGGCTAGCGGTCTACCGCTGGACCGCTAAGCACTCTGGAACTCATATACCCCTAGCGGTCTACCCATGGACCGTAAAGCAGAGCCTAGCGGCCTCCTACTGGACCGCTAAAGACCCTAGCGGTCTATCGCGCGACCGCAAGGTCCGAACCGACATACACGGGATGCTAACGGTCTCCACCTGACCGCTAGCATCCTAGCGGTCGCTGGAAGGACCGCTAAGGCACCCCGAACCTGAAACCGGCGAATCTCACAGAAAACCCCATTCCACTCCCCGTTCACGCCCGTGTGAAGGGGAAAACAAGGGGAAACTAGTCCCTAACCTCTCTAGCACCGAGAGGACTCGTTTGAACCCCAAAAATGCAATCAAAACTCTAGATCGGGCTCACACCCCAAAATCATGCATTTTTACCCCGACGTGGAGATAAACCCACTCGGCTCGCCTCGGGCTACCAAATCTGCGGGAAATGAAATACACGAGCTGAGGGTCCATCTCCCTACCTCCATCGAAGATTTGACGTGTCGTGGACGCCGATCCATGAAGAAAATGCCACGAAACCGCGCCGGCATCCCACGCTCACGAACCGGCTTCACCTCGCCACCATGCCTCGATCCTCACCCCATCCACGCCGCTCCTCGCCCCACGAGCACTGCCACCCCACCCTCATCCATCTCCGTCGGCCACCCGGAGAGAAAGGAGGGGGAGAGGAGAGAACGTGAGAGAGAAGAGAGAGGGAAAGAGTGAGAGAATGAGAGATGGGGAGAGAGAGAAAAGGGGGTTAATATATATAGAAAACCCCACAAATTCCAAAAATTCAGAAAATTATGAAAAATTGCCTCCGCGATCCTCAGGAAGAGCACAACACGCTGGTCACATCCCGGGGTTGGAGAACGCCACGGTTCACCCTGTATAGTGTTCCGAAGGCATATTAGGGAAAAACACACGTAAAACACAAAACACACTCCGGGACCCACAAAAGTGATCCGAAACCCACAGATTATGATCCGATAAATATCCAAAAAATTTGGGACATTATAGACTCCATACCCTTCATCAATCGTGCAATTCTCCTCACATTCTATTTTCGACAGTTGGATGGGATTTTCTAGCAGCTGAGGAATGGCTAGGCATGCTTGACACTTGTTGGCTAGATCTAGAAGGAATCGGTGAGGGATTTGCCTTCCCTTAGATTTCCTTTTGGGCACTACCGTTGACTCATTATTCCTAATCCGACTAACCTGTCCTACAGAAGAAGAAGAAGCTGAAGAATGTACAGGAAGAGACCCCTCAGAGGAGGGGTAAAGAAGGTCGCTCAGGGGACCTTGGATGAGTGGCCCGTAAGTCGGGGCGCACTCGTGGGAGATGTAGGAGGTTTCCTCGAAGGAGATGCGATGTTGAGAAGTTTGGAAATTGGCTTTTTTTTTTGTTTTCATTTTCGATGACAAAATAATTAAAAGAAATTGGGGAATGAGAGAAGGGGATTATAGCTAAGGGGTTGTAAGGCTAGTAGAGCAAATCATGATTGAAAACCTGACGTGGGTTGAGAAACCCGCGCAGGAATGTAAGTAGAGAAGGGGACATGGGAAGATCATCAGACAAACGTCTAGCCTAGGAAGGATTCAGTAGCAAAGGCTGAGGAGAATGGTTGGAGAGGATGACGGAAAGCGATCTGTCAATGACAACGTCCTCTTGGCGAGGATTGCTCAGAGTTCTGGCAACAATTATGGCATCTTCTGGCACATCGGAGATGGAAGGCGGCCCTTCTAAGTGTGGAGGCGAGAACACCCGCTGCAGTGCAATGAAAATATCATGTATGTCAAACCATTTGTTCCATTTGCAATCCGGGTCATCAAACTTTCTTTTCTTGAAAGCCCTCGAGCAACCTCCAACTAAGTAGGCAATCTATAACCCCCCATGTGATCCTCGTGGATTGTCCCCCAGTTGCACAATGGGTCCCCTCTTGAAATGAGAGTATATGGTCCATGTAAGGGGTTTCCCGTCTGCCTTAAATGGCCCTTCAAAGCCCAGACCAGCTCTAAGGATTAACCTTGTCTTCTTTGGCGGTCTCAGTCTCCCCAGTAATTCTGCCCCTAAACCTTTGCCTTGCTAGTAGCCCAAGTTCCTCATGATCTCCCATCCTTTAGAACAGGAAGGGAAACATGGCATTGGTGAGGGAAGCGGCTTTTCTTGTGTTGTTGGGGTGCGGCAAGGGTCATACACATCCAGTAGTGAAAGAATAGGCCTGTGGGTTGGCCAAACAGAGGGAAATGAAGTGGTAATAGCATCCACCATAGGGAGAAGGGGCATGCTAAACACTTTGACGATCCGTCCCTTATATGGAAACTTCAAGCATTGGTGGTTGGTGGAAGGGACAGCATTCATTGCCTCTATGTAGGGACGGCCCAGTATGCCTTTGAATGTTGGGTCCATGTCGAGGATGTGAAACTCTGTAGGAACCACAACGGGGCCCACTTCCACATTAAGAATAATCATTCCCTGTTGCGGCCTTTTGCTGTTATCATACACCCTGACTGTGATCGCCGAAGGCCTTATCTGTTCTGTGTCAACCCCACATAATAGGAGGGTGTTCATGGAAATCACATTGATTGATGCACCCGTATCCACCAGGCACGGGTTCACCGACACCCTGTTGATCTTCACCGTAATGCACAACGCATACTTCCGAGCTTCCTAGGGGGCAAGTTCATGATCCTTAAATGTGATAGCTGGGTGTGTGCTTGTTGGCGTTAGCACCAACAAGATATTCTCCATAGGGAGGTCCTCATTCACCATAACTTTCTGAAGGTACTCTATCAAGGCCTCTTGATGGGTCTTGGACCTCTTAATTAGTTCGAGAATGGAGATCCGGGCCGGTGTCTTATCCAGATGTTTCAGAAGATCATACTGTGTCCCATGGGTGGAATCTTCTGGCTGCTCTTCGGTTCCTCTTTCCTATTGAGACTGTTCTTGGCCTTGACTATTCTGGGGGAAAACATGGTGGAAGATCCTTCCACTCCGGAGCACCATTGCTTGCGGCCTTTGCACCTCGATGGGGGTGGTTGTGGGTTTAAGAAGGGGTTTTAAGTGGTGGAGGGACGGTTAGTGGAGCAGGGGTAATAATGGGTGTAGGGATCCTGATGAGGGGTTTGTTTGGGGGAGGTGGAGCGGAAGTGGACGGGGCCTCGGATGGGGGGTGAATGATAAGAGGCCTGGAAGGTGCAGGTGGAGGTACGGTGGAGGTAGATGGGGCCTCGGATGGACGGTGAATGATAAGGGGCCTTGAGGGTAAGGGTAAAGGTATGGCGGAGGTGGATGGTGAGGCAGATGGCCGAGAGAGGATGAGAGGTTTTGAAGGCGTAGGTGGAGGCGTGGTGAAGGATTTTTGCTGGTTGATCAGAGGGGAATGAGTGGTAGGGGCGCGGATAAGAGGGCGCGACTGCTGTGGGAATCAGGGAGGCCTAGTTGTAGGTTATGACACGGGTCGGGGAGAGACGGATGCTGGCCGGATGAGGCGAGGGGGTTGGCTAGGAATATGGTTGGCGGTGAGAACGGAGGTGCTTTCCGTATGCCAACCTTGGCCTCTTCCAACTTCCGGGAAGGAAGATATGGGGTTGATTTGTTGATTGGGTTGTTGGTGCTCCGGTAATGGATTCTGGATGATGCCCATGTTCGGCTGTTATTGTTGGACCTGCTGAGGTTGCTGTTGTTGTTGGGGTGGTTGTTGTTGTTGTCGTTGTTCTTGTTGTTGTTGTGGATGTTGAAATTGGGGTCTGGGAGGAGGTCTCCTGGCCTTTAGGGTGGTGATGTATCACCTTATTTCATCCCAATCAATCCCTCCTTGCTCATTCATATCATAAATGTAGTCTTTGAAATGGAAGCAGTTCTCCACTGTATGGCCTGGCTGTTTATGGAAAACACAGTATCTGGAGGTATCGACGTTCTGGGCCATATGGGCTTTTTCTTGGGCAAAATGAGTGCATTGGCGGCCATGAGAGCATTAAAGATGTCTGGCAACGTTTCTGGCAATGGTGGGTAATGAGCTCTCCTTGGGCCAATCGACCTTCTTTGTTGTTGGGGGCCATAATTTTCAGGGGGTGGAACTTGATGCTATTGAGGAGGTGTCTGGTGTTGTTGCTAGGGACGGAAGGGTTGAGGCATGTTGTCTTGGAGGAGGTTGTTTTGGGGTGGAGGATGAAAAGGTGGTGGACCGTGATGGTTCTGTCGGAAGGGGAGTTGTGGGGCTTACGGAGGCCTTGGGTTGGCTTGCTGGTTGGGGCTGCCAACTGCACTCACTTGTTCGTTCGTGACGACCCCTTCCATCACCCAGCCCGGAAAATCGGCGTTCGTCTTCCTTATCACCCTCGGCCTTGGCTGTTCAAACATATGCAGGAAGGAGGAATCATTTAACTATGTTTGAATGTATCTGGCTCTTTCGTACAATTCCTTCATTGTGGTGAGCTTGTTCATCGCCAAGATGTGCCTGAACTGTGGGGTAGCATTTGACACAATCATTTTTACTTGCTCCAGCTCCGAGAGGGTATCCCTTATCCTCTCTACCAGGGATCTCCATCTATCAGCGTACTGGACTAAATCTTCATCCGACCTCATTTTCTCGGCTACTAGGTCGGTGATAGAAAGAGATCGGCCGACCCGCTCCCGATATTTCTACAGGAATTTCCTCTGGACCCCGTCAAAGTTCTCGCCTTCACTTGGCTCTAAGGCATAGAACCATTCTAGTGCGGGGCCGTCTGTCACGCCCCGAACCGATAGTAGCGGGAAGCGATGCTCGGAACGTGGCAGTTAACAGTCATGATAACAAGAGCGGAAGATAAATAACCACAATTAAACACAAGGAGGCCGTACACACATATTGAAAATACGAGCTCTTATTAATATTAAAAAGGTATAATTTTAACCCACTCTTACAATATTAGATTCAAATTAAAGGAGGAAAGAACAAAAAGAAATAACCAGACTCACGACACTAGCTAGACTCAAGAAGATAAAAAAAAAGACAGACTCCAATCTCTAGGTTCCAGGTTCGCTCGATCACACTGATCCGATTCCCATTTGCAATGTACCGTTAACCGCGTTACCTGAAAAGGATTGGAAGTAGGGGTGAGCAAGAAGCTCAGTATGAATTATACTCTATCATCAGGCATAGTTTAAGTGATTAACCAATTAATGAATATGCATGATTAACGCGATAAAATAAGCAGAACTAAACAATCACTAAGATAGAAAAGGTAACGAAAATTAAATGGAAGAAATAATTGCATGTCGAGATATCAAGCAAGATTAACAAGATTTTCTAGTAAATGGCCATTTGCAGTCAATTTCAAGTCATGTCAAGTAAGCAAGCAAGCAAGTACTTCATACTTTAAGCATGAATAATAATAAGTTTCACGGGAATGTGGAATGTCGTAGACCCAACACGCTAGCTAGTATCGGTGCCAAATGCCACACCTAATCATTCACCTCCCCGGGGATCAAGTACTTTTCGGGTGCTCCTCCCAGGACCAGACTGGGCCCTGCATTTGTTTGCCTTGGCATTGATTTCTTTTTGGATCGTAGATCCCACGAGACTAGACATCCACAATATTTAATGGCCAAGGGTTCCAAGGTCAAGTTCATGTAGTCAAGGTAAAGAACATAAGAATAATGATTCCTTAAGAGTCCAAACAATAAGCTCCATAACCGAGAGGAATAATTGTCCCAAAGGACTATAATTAATGATCAATAGATCTAACAATAGGTAAATTCACAAAATACCATAGCCTACATTGGCTTGGTTAGCTCACACGATTCGAAATTCATGAAATAACCACTTTTCAGAAAACTGTCATATAAACGGTCAGACAAGGGCCGCTCAAGGGTATATACGGTTAATATTGAGCCGCGCATGTCCGGAAGACATTAAGACCCATGAACATGATATACGGTCCATACAGGGCCATATTAAAGATATGCGGTCGTTATAGGGCCACCTATAAGGATATACGGT
Organism: Amorphophallus konjac; assembly: GCA_022559845.1. Lineage (NCBI taxonomy): Eukaryota > Viridiplantae > Streptophyta > Magnoliopsida > Alismatales > Araceae > Amorphophallus > Amorphophallus konjac. The sequence goes on from CM040125.1 coordinate 83,325,132, forward strand.
CCACTACTGGCCGCACAAGCCTGTTCAGCCCTATTCGATCCAAGACTTAAAAACCAGTGGTTCAATCACGTAAATCGATGTTCTGGTGGTTCATTAGGTTCATAACAAGGGTATAAAGAAATCTCGAGATGATGGTAAGTTCGCCGGATGGAGTTTCCGGTGATAAGTTCAAAGTTAATGCAACTTAAAGGGGCTAATGACTTACTAGAAGTCCGTAATTTGGTCAACGTTCTACTGGAATAGAATCGTTATCTAGCAACTAAAAGTTCATGATAAACCTCATTTCCATGTTAAATCATCAAGGATTAAGTTTTACATTTAATGTATTTGCCAAAAGATGAATCAAGATGATAAGATAATGAACAAGATCGTGTAGGAATGAACAACATGCAATTAACAGAAATTTAGTTACATAATTAATCACTAATCATGTGGGTTTCTAATTAACCATTGTGTGCGTTGAAGTGGAAATAGTAATCGGAATGGTTTATACACTTGGAATGAGTGTAGGGACCATTGTTCTTCAATTTTGGATTGAGGAACACCGGGCTTAATTTGAGATCATAGGGTTGCATGCATGGGTCATTGGTTCCTCAAAATAAGGTTTTCAATTGGACCAGGTTGAATGGGTTGATCCCCTCACGGTCCGGATCGATCCTCGGGTCGAAAACACGTAAACCGGGTCTGCCAGCATATGGGTCGACCAAATGGGTCGACCCCTGAAAAATCCAGGGATCTGCCTACGTGTGGGTCGACCCCTGGGGTCGACCCCAGCAAAACAGACTGCTGTCTGCTGAATGGGTCGACCCCCATAAATTCTGCCTTATGGGTCGACCCCATGGGTCGACCCCCACCTGCCCGCTGTATGGGTCGACCCCATGGGTCGACCCCCGCGCGCTGCTGGATGGGTCGACCCCATGGGTCGACCCTCGGGCAGATTGGTTCTGCTTGAGGATGGGTCGACCCCATGGGTCGACCCCTACGTTCACAGAACCGAACGTGACTTCCGTAAACCAACTAATCTCACCCAATTGGGGTCTAATTGGACTGAGATCTTAACCCCATGCTCCTGGGTTCTTGATAGACATACTAGGGTCATAATACAAGAGTTTGGAACACGAAATTCACCGAAAAATCAATCGAAATCACAACCTATCTAGGAAGAACACTTGAAAACCTAGTTTTTTCATGCTTCTAATCAAACACGAAATACTCTAAGCATGGTCTATGAAAATTGGGGCTTTATATATCAAAAGAAAGAGGACTGGATGCTGAACATTTTGATATATTACTTGCGATTTGAGCCTGAGAGAACCTACCTCAATCAGAGAAGAAAGGAAGAAGAAAGGAGGAAGAACGGACGCCGACACGTCACCACTAAACTCCCGAGATCTCCCTAGATCGATCTCCACTGCAACCGCCGCTGCTACCAAAGGATTCTAGGGTTGCATAGCTTCATTTTTATAGCTCATACACCTTCTGGAGCCTTTGGTGCTGGGAGAATTCGTCGAAGCAAGTTGATTGTTTGAAAACGGCGCCGCCATGGTTGACCTCACCAAAGCTCGACCGACACCACATTTTAGGGTTGGGGTTTCGATCAATTAACAGAGGGGAAATGATCCTTAGATCATGGCCTTCCACTTGCCACCGATTTGGGCTTATTTGGTTGAGTATTAAACTCTAATTTCGCATTTTAAGTTAAGGTTAGGTAAGAGTTAGGTAAGTGTGCATTTTTGACTTAATCCACTAATTAGACCTAATTACGGATTTTTGCTGGGTCAACCACAGAAGACAAAGTTGTTAAATAAATGGTCCTTAACCCAATTACCATTTTTCTAGATTTTTATAAGGTAGTCAAAATTTCGCTAGTTCTATTTACTAAGGAATTAAATATTAAATTCTAAAATTTATTTATTTCAATTAAATTTCAGATATTTAAAAGCGGGGTATTACACCCTCCCCCACTTTAAGGAATTTGGTCCCCAAATTCATCGGGTATTACCAATTATGTGAATGTTTGAACTAAGATGATCTTATTTATCAAAATATCATGTTAATTATACAATTAATGCCGAAAGAAATTAGCTATAGCTAGGGATAAAAGAGAACGATACCATATATAATTCTTCATTCGATAGAAGTTGGTTCCGATTCTTCTTGTAGTTTTGCTTGTGGAAGTAACTTAGGACAGTTAGCCATTGTATGATCCTGATCTCCGCAACGCAGACACGCTCTACTCCTTCGCCAGCACTCCTTCGCGAGATGACCAAGTTTGTGACAGTATAAACATTTCTTTTGCGTAATACTACTCTTCTTCTTCTTATTACATCGGGTTTCCTTACGATGGACTCGCCAGCCTCTAGCGGAACCGAATCTTAGCTTACCCATGGAACCACCCGGTTTCATTTTAAGAATGACTTAGAGACCTGCAAGATAGTTATATGGTTTAACTTTTTCATTACCCTTACGCGTAACGCAACGCAATCTTGCATATATTTTATTACTTAACCCAAGATATTACCCAATCTCACCAGGTGACAAGGGATGACACGGGTCTTAAGACTTAGGGTAACCTATACTCTTGGACAAAATCCAAGGACTCAGGCAAGGAGGCTCTGATACCACCTCTGTCATGCCCCGAACCGATAGCAGCGGGAAGCGATGCTCGGAACGTGGCAGTTAACAGTCATGATAACAAGAGCGGAAGATAAATAACCACAATTAAACACAAGGAGGCCATACACACATATTGAAAATACGAGCTCTTATTAATATTAAAAATGTATAATTTTGACCCACTCTTACAATATTAGATTCAAATTAAAGGAGGAAAGAACAAAAAGAAATAACCAGACTCACGACACTAGCTAGACTCAAGAAGATAAAAAAAAAGACAGACTCCAATCTCTAGGTTCCAGGTTCACTCGATCACACTGATCCGATTCCCATTTGCAATGTACCGTTAACTGCGTTACCTGAAAAGGATTGGAAGTAGGGGTGAGCAAGAAGCTCAGTAGGAATTATACTCTATCATCAGGCATAGTTTAAGTGCTTAACCAATTAATGAATATGCATGATTAACATGATAAAATAAGTAGAACTAAACAATCACTAAGATAGAAAAAGTAACGATAATTAAATGGAAGAAATAATTGCATGTCGAGATATCAAGCAAGATTAACAAGATTTTCTAGTAAATGGCCATTTACAGTCAATTTCAAGTCATGTCAAGTAAGCAAGTAAGCAAGTACTTCATACTTTAAGTATGAATAATAATAAGTTTCACGGGAATGTGGAATGTCGTAGACCCAACACGCTAGCTAGTATCGGTGCCAAATGTCACACCTAATCATTCACCTCCCCGGGGATCAAGTACTTTTCGGGTGCTCCTCCCAGGACCAGACTGGGCCCTGCATTTGTTTGCCTTGGCATTGATTTCTTTTTGGATCGTAGATCCCACGAGACTAGACATCCACAATATTTAATGGCCAAGGGTTCCAAGGTCAAGTTCATGTAGTCAAGGTAAAGAACATAAGAATAATGATTCCTTAAGAGTCCAAACAATAAGCTCCATAACCGAGAGGAATAATTGTCCCAAAGGACTATAATTAATGATCAATAGATCTAACAATAGGTAAATTCACAAAATACCATAGCCTACATTGGCTTGGTTAGCTCACACGATTCGAAATTCATGAAATAACCACTTTTCAGAAAACTGTCATATAAACGGTCAGACAAGGGCCGCTCAAGGGTATATACGGTTAATATTGAGCCGCGCATATCCGAAGACATTAAGACCCATGAACATGATATACGGTCCATACAGGGCCATATTAAAGATATGCGGTCGTTATAGGGCCACCTATAAGGATATACGGTCCACTACTGGCCGCACATGTCTGTTCAGCCCTATTCGATCCAAGACTTAAAAACCAGTGATTCAATCACGTAAATCGATGTTCTGGTGGTTCATTAGGTTCATAACAAGGGTATAAAGAAATCTCGAGATGATGGTAAGTTCGCCGGATGGAGTTTTCGGTGATAAGTTCAAAGTTAACGCAACTTAAAGGGGCTAATGACTTACTAGAAGTCCGTAATTTGGTCAACGTTCTACTGGAATAGAATCGTTATCCAGCAACTAAAAGTTCATGATAAACCTAATTTCCATGTTAAATCATCAAGGATTAAGTTTTACATTTAATGTATTTGCCAAAAAGATGAATCAAGATGATAAGATAATGAATAAGATCGTGTAGGAATGAACAACTTGCAATTAACAGAAATTTAGTTACATAATTAACCACTAATCATGTGGGTTTCTAATTAACCATTGTGTGCGTTGAAGTGGAAATAGTAATCAGAATGGTTTATACACTTGGAATGAGTGTAGGGACCATTGTTCTTCAATTTTGGATTGAGGAACACCGGGCTTAATTTGAGATCATAGGGTTGCATGCATGGGTCATTGGTTCCTCAAAATAAGGTTTTCAATTGGACCAGGTTGAATGGGTTGATCCCCTCACGGTCCGGATCGATCCTCGGGTCGAAAACACGTAAACCGGGTCTGCCAGCATATGGGTCAACCCAATGGGTCGACCCCTGGAAAATCAAGGGATCTGCCTGCGTGTGGGTCGACCCCTGGAGTCGACCCCAGCAAGACAGACTGCTGTCTGCTGAATGGGTCGACCCCATGGGTCGACCCCCACAAATTCTACCTTATGGGTCGACCCCATGGGTCGACCCCCACCTGCCCGCTGTATGGGTCGACCCCATGGGTCGACCCTCGGGCAGACTGGTTCTGCTTGAGGATGGGTCGACCCCATGGGTCGACCCCTGCGTTCACAGAACCGAACGTGACTTCCGTAAACCAACTAATCTCACCCAATTGGGGTCTAATTGGACTGAGATCTTAACCCCATGCTCTTGAGTTCTTGATAGACATACTAGGGTCATAATACAAGAGTTTGGAACATGAAATTCACCGAAAAATCAATTGAAATCACAACCTATCTAGGAAGAACACTTGAAAACCTAGTTTTTTCATGCTTCTAATCAAACACGAAATACTCTAAGGATGGTCTATGAAAATTGGGGCTTTATATATCAAAAGAAAGAGGATTGGATGCTGAACATTTTGATATATTACTTGCGATTTGAGCCTGAGAGAACCTACCTCAATCAGAGAAGAAAGGAAGAAGAAAGGAGGAAGAACGGACGCCGACACGTCACCTTTAAACTCCCGAGATCTCCCTAGATCGATCTCCACTGCAACCGCCGCTGCTACCAAAGGATTCTAGGGTTGCATAGCTTCATTTTTATAGCTCATACACCTTCTGGAGCCTTCGGTGCTGGGAGAATTCGTCGAAGCAAGTTGATTGTTTGAAAACGGTGCCGCCATGGTTGACCTCACCAAAGCTCGACCGACACCACATTTTTGGGTTGGGGTTTCGATCAATTAACAGAGGGGAAATGATCCTTAGATCGTGGCCTTCCATTTGCCACCGATTTGGGCTCATTTGGTTGAGTATTAAGCTCTAATTTCGCGTTTTAAGTTAAGGTTAGGTAAGAGTTAGGTAAGTGTGCATTTTTGACTTAATCCACTAATTAGACCTAATTACAGATTTTTGCTGGGTCGACCACAGAAGACAAAGTTGTTAAATAAATGGTCCTTAACCCAATTACCATTTTTCTAGATTTTTATAAGGTAGTCAAATTTTCACTTGTTCTATTTACTAAGGAATTAAATATTAAATTCCAAAATTCATTTATTTCAATTAAATTTCAGATATTTAAAACCAGGGTATTACACCGTCGGATGATCTCCTAAACAGATATGCCAGTGATCTCTTATCATTTTGCCAGAAAGAGGACTCATACATGAAGTCCTTGAGATGGGTAAAGGGGTTGCTGGTGCCGTTGTACCTACGATACATGGGAATTTCAGACGGGGGAAGGTGGAATACCGGGAGGACCGGTAGGGAAATCTGAGGGGCAGACTTTACATCCACCATTTTATTTAGGTCCCAAAATTTCTCATCCATCTTGTTCAGCTTGGTGAGGAGAGACTGGGTGAGCACATCGGTCGGTGAAGGTCGCGCTTGCCATGGAGGAGGGACGGGCCTTCCGGAGTCCTCAGAAGGAAACCTCATGTGAGAGGGGTATTAGGGGCTACCAGTGGATGGACCCGGTTGAATTGGTGATCGATGGATGGATGTAGTCGGAGACTGTGAAGGGAATCGAAAAGAGGGAGGCTGTTGACTTGTTTGCCTGAGAGGTGAGGGGGAAGGAATAGCCTGTGCATGCTCTTGAATAGGGGTGGCAGCCGGAGTTGGCTCTTGGGGAGAGGGGGAGACAGATTTCCCATTTAGAATGGCCTGAAGGGCCTGGAGTTGCTTAGGACTGAGCTGGGTGTTGGAAATGACACCTAGCATGGAGGAGATGTCCGGGGAAGGGGATGCTTCCCCAGCAGCGGTTTGCACCTCACAAGAGGCCTCGGAGGATGGACTGGCATCCACAGCGTGGACATGTGGCTCACCTTGGTGCCCATGGTCCGGGTTGTGCTCTCCATAAGAATTGTAGCTTGGATCATAGGTTTGAGGCTCATAGGCGAAGGCCTCGGCCTCAAAATCATCGTAACTGTATTCAGCCATCCTTAGCACTTTACCAGAACGTAATAATATGCACTAACAAACAAATAACAGAAATTAACACACAAGTGGATGCTTTACATCCTTTTTTTGTTTTTGTTTTTTTAAAAAGTTTTTTAATTTTTTTAACAGATCCGAAGTTCACACCAAGGGGCAGGACCATAGTTGCAATTTCAATTTCCACCATGCCAACTATGGTCTCTCGCCTCACCACGAATGGGTAACTAACTCCAGGGAACTTTAGTGGTACAACCGGTCCAGTGAACGAAGAGGGAATCCTTCGCTATCAGAGACTTACGGAGATCCCAATGGAGGAGATTCTAGTCCGTCGAGAGGAATTCCCAAACAGAGAGTCCTTCCTTCATCGAGAGGGGGTGATCCTTAGAAAGATGAAAAGAAGGGGGGAAGATGCATGCAACGCAGTGCTGTATAACAGGGGTATATGAAACAAAAACAGAACAAAGATTATGCAGGGCATAGCAGAATTGAACATTTTTTTCCAAAATGAAAAAGAACATGTCCACAATGGGAGATGCCTTTGAAAGAACGCGTCCACTTGTCAAGATGTGTCTACACAAAGGCCTGACAGTTGCTAAGGGCGATGATGTTGGGTATGCACCTGGGGCTCCAGACACGTTCTCAGGCTGAGGCCCGCTTTTCCGAAACAACAGAAGGAAGAACAAGAGGATCTCCACACTTCACCACACTCAAATATGGCAATCAACTGAAATAATAAATTGCTTAGAACCGGATCACCTTTTTCCACAACACGTAAATCTCTCGATAAATCACAAGGGACTATGGGGGTAGTGCATGAGGGATGAAAGTAAAACTGCAAAAGTGCTGCTGAGAGCACAACTATAGCTTGGATCATAGGTTTGGGGCTCATAGCCAACCTCTTGACGGACTAGAATCTCCTTCATCGGGATCTCCGTAAGTCTGCGACAGCGAAGGATTCCCTCTTCGTTCACTAGACCGGTTGTACCACTGAAGTTCTCTGGAGTTAGTTACCCATTCGTGGTGAGGCGAGAGACCTTAGTTGGCACGGTGAAAATTGAAATTGCAACTAGGGTCCTGCTCCTTGGTGTGAACTTCGGATCTGTTAAAAAAATTAAAAAACTTAAAAAAAACAAAAATAAAAAAGGATGTAAAAAATCCACTTGTGTGTTTATTTCTGTTATTTATTTGTTGGTGCATATTATTGCGTTCCGGTAAAGTGCTAAGGATGGCTGAATACAGTTACGATGATTTTGAGGCCGAGGCCTTCGCCTATGAGCCCCAAACCTATGATCCAAGCTATAATTCTTATGGACAGCACAACTCGGGCCATGGCCCCGCGTCTGGCCGAGGGGGACGCCTTTTTTAAAAGGCTTCAGCCACCCAAGACGCCTTCTTGAGCCCACATATAGCACGCCGTCGACGCCAGCTATGACGTTCAGTAATAAATCTAAAATAAGAACACGTCTTGCTGACCAGACGCGGTCTTAAAAAGTCAAGGTTAGGCACCGAAACCACCCACTTTCAATGCTTTCGGTGCCTTTTGGGGCGTATTTATGGACAGGTATGGACGCATCTAGGACTATGGACTAGTTTAAAGAACGCGTCCAGGGTACCGGACGCGTCCTTTTAAGCAAATTTATTTATTAATTGTTGAACGCGTCTGGTCAATGGGACACATTCAAATGAACGCGTCCCTGGCCATGTACGCATTCATCACAAGTTTCCCTATAAATAGAAGACTGTTGACACCTTGAAAATGAACAAAGGTCGAAGCATGATTGAAAAGAGGGTCGGACCAACAGTGAAAGACCATTGATGAAGCTCGTCAACCATTCACCCGGCTAAAGCCCTTGTCGGCCAAGCTGATGCCCGGTGCCGATGTCACTCAGACGGCAGCACTGGTAGAGCAGCAGTCACTCGACTGATGAGACCTCCTGGCACACTTTAATGAGAGCCGCACTACTGCTTCGTCCAAGAATCCACGGATGATATGTCAGGGTAAGTCAGATGTCGGCTTCATGACAGATGTAATATGAGATAAAGATGAAGCCGGTACCGGCAGATGAAGATTGTAAAGGCTTTTGCAAAGTCAAAACAGAAGAGGAATCATCTCCACAGATTATATACCCGGCTGAGGTCTTCCCAGACTAAAGCTGATGTCCGAGCTCGTCACCATTCAAGTGACGATATCGATAAGATGATACCCGGTCTTGTCACCGTTCAGATGGCAATACTGATAAAACCCCTGTCTACGGACTGATGAAACCCCTGTCTACGGACTGATGAAAACCGTAATAATGATCTCGATACAAGCTGTGTCACCAATGGAAGACCCTTTTGGGTGATGATACCCTTGAAAGACCCAAATGGGCCTGTGTGAAGGTGGCGCCGAGAATCACTTGCCAAACCCAAAAAAGGGCGCCGAGAGGCTGAAGGCAGGCGCGCCGGGAAGCTTCAGGTGGGGCGCGCCGTGATGAAGCCTGCCGAGAAGGGGGAAATGGTTATAAAAACCCCCTCCCTTCGAACAGATAAAAAAAAGGGGAGAGAACCGATCAAAAAAAAGAGAAGAGACAGCAAGAAAGAAAGAAATCCATCCAGAAAAGGAGATAGGAAAGGAGAGAGAGAGAGCCTCCGCTGAAAAGAAAGAGAAGAAGTCTGAGAGAAGAAGAAGAAGAAAAACCCCAGGTGGGCTGCTCGGGGGAGGGAGAGGAGTCAATGCTCCACCCTCCCCCCCCCCCATGTTTGCTGTTTTCTTGATCTGCCTCCATATGTAATAGTCCATATCTTCGTGTTTGATTATTCATACGATGTCGAGAGTTATCTTTTCGCTTCCCCCTGTTCCCCTCCTCTTCTGTTCTTTGGCTTTTGCCTTGCAGATAATGTAAACAATCCTTATGAGATGAAATGAAATGGGCAATTGAAAGCCCTTCCCTTCGTCCCTCTGTGTATATATATACGTCTTCTATCTGAAATGTCCGATGGTTCATACGCTCCCGGTTTCAGAGTCTCCCTACGAATCTGTTCTTCAGAGGAGCGTAGATAGGATCCCTATCCCTATCCAATGGGCTACTGGGTTCTGTCTTCTTCCCCCCTCCTGTCTCGATGGCAGATTCATCGCATATGTGTGAGTCCCTCTCAAGGCCCTCAATGCCCCTTGTGCTGTTCAGGAACCAGAGACATTAATCTCTTGGTTCCTTGAACTGCTCCCTACACAAGGATATGTTTACTCTGCAGACGGATGCTATTCCGCGGATTCTAGCGAATGACGATCTCGATCTCTCGACCCTCCATTCTAACCCCTTGGATGACTAGGGTCTGGAGTTTCGATGCCAAAGGTTCCTCAGTCACCGGTTTTTAGATGCTATTGGGTTCGTCTAGGGGATCAGAGACAGTCATCTCTTGATCCCCAGACGGCCGGCGGCAGAAACAAATAAAGTCTTCAGAAATCCAGACGATGGTCTCGTTCCCCGTCGATTCTACCCTCCAGATCCCCCTTGGCCCTTTCTCAGGGAAGCATCCATGAAATCCCCCCTTCTGCACTTCAAATTTGGCTTCAATCGCAGCCAGAAAGCTCAGGAATCCCAGAAGCAGAGTATCGTTTGAGCTCTGTAAACCCTGAAACCCTGTAGCAATTCCACCTTCTCGGCGTACAAAATTCCCCGCCGAGAACTATCCTACCGAGAGGCCTCCCTCTTCAGCAAACCGACAAAAAGCCATCTAAACCCTTCATGCACACCTCCCAGCCCACAGGCTCTCGGCGCCAGGCTCCCGGCGCGGCCAGGAGCGCGCCGGGAAGCCACCCGCCGAGATCCCCCTTTCTTTTGCTAAGGAGGCCGCGCCGAGACCCCCTTTTTAAGCCAATAGACCATTGCCGAGAAGCCCCCCTTTTGGCCAACTAAAACCACGCCGAGAGCCTCTCCCTTTTGGCCAACTAAAGCCACCGCCGAGACCCTTCTTCTTGGCCAAATGAAGTCCAGTCAGAGGCCCATCTCTGCAATACCGTTCATCAGCCTTCTGATCTCTTCACACATATGTCTCGGGGATGTTCAGAGACCGTCATTGATGCCTTGAGAAGACACATTATTGGGGAAGACCTCCCCTACAGTCTTCATTCTCGATCCGGATTTCACCCTCATAAACCCAAAGGGCCATGTCATTGCATGAGTTCTGAGGGGTTTCGAGGGGATATTAATCGATGGTATAAAGGCAAGCGATGTCCCGGGGCCCGGTGCCCATCCTCTTTCGGTTGTCATCCCGGCATTCTGTGGATGATGACCTATCTTCTCTTGGCATAATCCAAGTTGAGGGGACATGCTGCCGAAATTCACACATACCTTGCCAAGTAAATGTGATGCTTTCTATCTCAACCCCACCAGCCTGTGGAGTTATGTCCTTGCATGCTCTCCGATGGCCCTTTGAAGGGGGATATAGATGCAACATCGCGTCTGCACGGAGCGCGTCATGTTACGCCAGTACTTACTCGGATTCCGGGTCAATTATGCCCGATCTTTTACGGATCCCACCCTGCCACTGCATGGGTGGTTTCCTATTCCCCACTTGGCATGGTCCAAGATGGTGGGAATATGCCGTCGGTTTTATCCCGAAAATAACCAACCCCTGCTTCGTCTAATCCATTTAACGTCTTGCAAGTGAACGACTTCCGTCTCTTTTGAGCATGCGACTTTACCGCTGTCATCCTCCTATCTTTAGCGTTTAATCAAGGGTTGTCCTTCCTTGGAAGGGCATAATTAACGTCATAGCCTTTATGGTATGATGGACTTCTGGTCCAGACACGATCACTCACAATCGACTGACCAAGTCAGATCGAGCGCACAATAAAATCGTCACTCCGGTGGCTGGCACGCCAATAAATCAATAAATAATAAATCAATCATCAATAAAAAAAAATATAGGATAATAAAATCCACGTTCCCACAAGTCTGGCACGCCCGGTGGGACCTAGTCTCCCTTCATCTTTACGCTAAAGTAGGAGGCCCAACGGGCCCCCCTCAAACTTCTGATTTCGTCCACTTTCCTCATTTTCAGGAATCTACAATGACGGCTGGAATCATGTCTGTCTGCTTCGACCAGCAGCCGATTGACATGCATGTGCGAGAGGACTACCTGGCGGTACCTCTTACATTCGGATCAATGCCGCCTGCCGTTGGGCTACCCAACTGCCTGGGCCTCGTCTTCACCGACCTTTTGCAGGTCGACAACGATGAGCAAGGCACTGCTGCGAGTGCCCTGATGAAGACCACTGTTGAGAAAGCTAGCTTACTGAAGAAGACAGCTTCCACCGTTGTCTCCTGCTATGTCCATCATGTCCAAAGGAAGGACATGGTCCCCGCTGCTGCCCAGAAGGGGAAAAGAACCAACCGGAGAAGCCGGTGTGCCGCTGCTAACCGTCGTCTTTCCAATTCCGGGAAGACGATGATGATGGGTGATATTAGGGCGAACCTTGACGGCCGCCCCAGAGAAGTCCGTCCGGACAGGATTATCCCGACCATCCCAACCAACAACAAGTTCCAAGTTCTGGCCACCAGGAGGGCCAACCGGGAAGCTGATGAAAGGAAGATGCTGGCACCCAAGCCAGCAAGATACAAACAGGTCTGGCGGCCGAAGAAGATATAGAGCTGGGTCCCAGCTCGAGACAGAGAGAATCTTACTGATATCACTGTTGCCCGCCTCAGAGCAGGGGGCAGAGGGAAAGAGAGAAAAGATGAAAGAAATGCTACTGCTGTCTGTCCCGGGACCCGAGGGAGGAGAGATGAGACTGAGGGTCAAGGAAGGAATATGACTGCTGCTTGCCCCATGATGAAGGGTAGAAGATATGAAAAGAAGGAGGACTTTACTGCCACCCGTTCCAGGGCCGGGGGCAGAAGATGGCAAAGAAAGAACCGTGATGTTGCTGCCAACTGCTGCCAAGTTGGCAATGTGAGAAGGAGTGAACCAGTCACTGTGATTGCTGCAAGAAGACCAAGAGCCTGTGCCAGACAGGCTGATATCTTCAGATACTCCAAAATCGAGCATTTGAATGCTCAGGTGGCAAGACTGGCTTACCAGCAAAAGAGCCAGGACAGATTGATACTCCAACCTGAGCCACAAAGGCATAGCCCAGAGGAGATGAAGCAAGTGGTCCAAGACTACTTCCATTACCTAGGGAACTCTGCCCTAGGTCAACAAAGATTGTCCCGTGCTTTGGGCACCATGGATGAAGAAGAAGAAGAAACTCTGCAAGAAATGATAATCGGAGTCTCCTCCTCCGATTCAAATGATTATGAAGAAGGCTTCAGGGCCGGATATGACGAAGAAGACCTCTACAGGGAGGAAGTCAAAGAAAGAGTATCGGTCTTTGACCGACTCGAATACCCCGACCAGGCAAAAAGAAAAGTTTACAGGCAGAAAGGAAGAATGCAAATCTTCGCCTGTAACATGGCTGGAATTGCCAGGGGGCAAGGCATGTTACCAACTCAGCCAGATGAGTTGCTCAGGCTGGCAACCAGACCTGGTCCCGTCACAAGAAGAAGCCAGGCAGCCAAAGATAAGATGAAAGCTGATGATGCAGCCCGCAGAGTTACCACTATGACAGTCAACGTGGTGACAGCGGAAGAAGGGGATAATCCCTTCATTGATGATGCTGAAGGGACTTCAGAAGATATACAGATCCCATCAACCCTGGATCCCATGATCCAGATGATGTTTAGAAGATATCAGCAGGAGATCAGTGCTCTCAGAAGACAGCTCAATGAGAGACATGAAGCTACGCCGGTCTCCAAACAAGCCGAGCCTGTGGGGCCAACTTCCAGCTCTGCAGAAACGGCTGCCCCTGCTAATCCTCTCCTGGCTGATAAGGGCAAAGCACTGAGCCAACCTACTCCACAGCAGACAGTGGCTCAGCCCTCTATATCTCAGACGCAGCCTGCCGCGCCCATCTTGCGCGCAACTGTGATGACGACTCCTCACAGCCAGCAACAAGCTCATTTCTTCCCAGAAGAGGTAGATCCAGCTATAGTCCACAAACTGATGATAGAAAGAATTGTGGAGATGAAGCTGTCTGAGAAGACTGGTGATGGTGTAAGTACCTATGACGTGTACAAAGTATCGTATCCTCCCCAGTATGCTGCTAAAAGACTACCCCCAGGCGTCAGTAAGCCGCCAAAATTTGAGAAATTCAACGGCCAGGGCTCCCCCAGGGAGCACATAGCTTACTACACCACAATTATGGGTGATTTGGCAGCCGACGAAGCTTATCTGCTCAAATTCTTTGGCTCATCCCTCACTGGGTTAGCCTTTGAATGGTATTCAAGCCTGCCAGCTGGGTCGGTGGTTGACTGGCCTGATATGCAGAGAAAGTTCCGTGACAGATTTCATGTCACAGAAAGAGAGATCACTATAGCAGAACTATATGCAACCAAGCAGAAACAGGATGAGACAGCACTAGATTACATCAAAAGGTGGAGGAACTTGGCTATGAGATGCAGAAGACCTCCTCATCAAGAAGATGCAGTGCAGATATGTAAGCAAAGCCTCAGGAGAGAGGTGCTAGAAAAGATGATCGGTGCAGATGTCAGAACATTTGACCGACTGAACAATATAGTGGCCGAGGTCGAGACGTTCTTGTCCAAGCGTCCGACCGCCAATGCTCCCACTATGCTGAAGGGAAAATCCAATGATCGACGGCCATCACATTCTGAGGCCAACACCGTCGATTTCAGGACCTTTGAACAACAAAAAGGGAAGAAAGGGGCAGATGAAGCTCTCCCGATGGCAGACACAGCAGAAAGAAAAGACAAGGTCTCCTGAGAGACAAGATGAAAAAGGCTTACTCTTTTCCCAAGGATAAGACGGCAGCACTATTTAACTGGGCCTATAAGTTCAATAAGGTAACATTGCCTGAACCGAAGAGACCCGAAGATGCGGAAAAGAAAGATGATCCGCTGTTCTGTCTATTTCACCGTGCGCTGGGGCACGCGATTGAGGACTGTTATGTCTTCAAAGATATCATGGAAGGAATGGTTAAGAAGGGTGAGCTGCAGCTGGGAGATTACCAGGTGAAGCCGCCTCGCCCACATGAGCCTCCACCTTGGAGAATGGCTGCCAATATGATCTCAGTCTACCAACAGCTGCCCAAGGAAGCCGCTGAAGAATGCACCAGGCATACCTATGAAGCTTGCTTCCTCACCCCACAGAGAGATCAGGAGGGATGGCAGATGATACCCATAAAGAGCAGAAAGAAGACTCCCGCAGCCAGTACCAGCGGAGCAGTTATCCGGGGTGTCACCCCAAGGCCTGAGCCGCCTCCAATAAAGCCAGTATGGCGTACAGCTGAGACCGGACCAGTCATCAGGATCCCTACTCACAACCGGAGGAGGTAAACTCCCCTCCCTGCACATAAAGAAGTAAGTCCTGCAGCCAGGCGTCTACAACAGTATATCAATGAGCTCGACGAATATGAGCAAAAAGAGCCCAAGCACCTGTTGGTGAAAGACTGTATACTCTGGGAACAGCTCGAGGAATTGAAAATTGAAGAGCAGCCAGAGGCAGAACAAAGAAAAGATGAGACTGAGCCCTTCTGGGGGCAGGAGCCAGCAAAGCCAAATTCCCAGAAGAAGAAGAGACGACCCAAGTCCAAAAAGGAGAAGAAAGTCGTGACAGTACAGTGCAATACACTGTCGGTACTCTTTTCCTTGCCCGGGGAGAATGGTGAGGATGAAGCATCAAATGCCCCGCTAGAAGCCAACCATGCTGAGGCCTCTACCTCAGCCCATGCAACACGTTCTGGGAGAAGATGGGGACGCCCACCACCAGCTAACCATAACATCATGTTCAGAGGGGAGCAGCCCTATCAAATCCCGGAACCAGAGATGCGAGGCGTCCAGGTTCCTCCCCCTGCCAGCTTATACCAGGAGGGAAGAAAAGCAGATGAAGCCCCTTCATTCCTGGAATTTCTGTCCAGTTTGGAGAACGAACAGTCAGTGCAGGTTATGCCAGCTACAAACAACAAGTGCCAGCAATCGGCAGATAGAAAGCAGAAGCAGCATGAAGAAGATGAAAGATGTAACCCTTTAGCAAAGTCAAGGGCCGTTGCTACAGAAGAAACATCCCAGGGAATCGACCTAGAGGATGAAACTGGCGCCAGGCATCAAAGGCCACAGGCACCACATGAACCTCCAAGACCCCGTTGGGTGGAGGAGATGAGGCTATCCAATGTCCGGGTGGGTAGCCGGATCATGAAAATGCTGAAGAAGCTCCCTACCAGGTTTTCCATCTGGGAGATCCTCTCTCTGAGTGAAGAAGCCCGCCAAGCCATCATTGATGCCTTGCAGTCGCCGGCACAATATGAAGCACTCTTGACAGAAGTGAATTCTGGGCCCTCGATCACGTTCACAGAAGATGATATGTTGATCCCAAATTCCAGTCATAACAGATCGTTGTATATGAGGGGTTCCCTGAACTGTCAGCCATTGAGCAGGATATTGATAGATCCAGGGGCTGCTGTGAATATCCTCCCATACCGCATCTATCAGAAATACTACTTTGACCTGCAGCTTACCAAGGTCAGAGATATGAAGATTGCGGGGTTCAACCAGAAATGTGAAACACCTCTCGGGGTGGCTGATTTCAACCTCACACTGGACGACCTCACTACCGTGGTACGATTCTATGTAATCGACTCCAACACCACGTATAAGGCCCTGCTGGGAAGACCGTGGCTGCACGAATATCAGATAGTGCCATCCACACTACACCAATGCATAAAATACTGCCGTGAAGGAAAAGAAGAAAGGGTGTTTGCAGACCTACATCCCTTCGAAGTGTTCGAGTGCCATATGCTCGATGCATCCTATTACACCGAGATGTCACAGAAGGATGAAGAAAGAGAGGCTGTGGTCAGCCAGAAGAGGCCGGTGACAAAGACAAAAAGTTGGTCTCCGCCGCCACCCAGGGGCTACATTAAAAAGCATGAGGTATCCCACATCTCCTATGCTGGAGACTTTGCTCGGATAACTCCTCCCAGCATCCGCCCGGATGATACTGATGAAGAAATGAAACAAAAGTACACTCAGGTGGAGGTGCCGCAGGGTTTATTTAAACCCATCGTCAGCCTTGAGTACCAAACGGTGCTACCACTGAAGACTATGGAAATCCCTCGCTTCTGCGAACCCCCTATTATATTCTACACCGGGGAGCCAGTCGAAGAAGATGATCAAGACTGTATGGCCCCTGAAGAAGCTGCAAACCTGATGGTACCGATTACAGGCTTGGATTATACTACCCAACGGGTTTCACAAATGTTCTCCAAGATGCAAATGCCATCGATGCAGCCTGCTGCTCAGAAGAAGGCATTCAAGGAACTGTGGGATCCGCCTCGAGATAGTAAAGAAATGAGGAAGATCACTCAACACCCAGGATTGGGTTATACCCTCCAGGAATACTATGAGGCTGAGGTAGACGTCATATCTGTCTCCTACCAGCATGAAGACCCTCCCGAGGTGGGATATGATCAATACCCCTTTGAAGAGGAAGAAATTATGTATCAATCCATAACAGACAATGAAGCCCAAGACAACCAGCCGGAGGCAAGGATGTCTGATGAGACTAAGAAGGGTTGGTGCTGGGAGAATCCATCTTGCAAAGAGGATCTGTTCCAGGCCGAAGCACAATTTGACACGGGGACCCCGGATGAAGACCAAGTAGCCAAAGAGCTGAGAGAATGTCTAGAGTTTGAACGCATTCTAGAAGAATTCCGGGCTCTGCAGAATGATGACCTGTCAAGGGAGCCCACATCAGAAGAGCCTCTAAGAACGAAAGAGTCTACTTTTGAATTTCCTGGTGAACTAGCCTCATCCTCGGGACAGACTGAACAGAACCCCAGTAATATTGGCCCTATATGATGCACCAGCATCCGCTGATGACCAATATGATGAAACAGAGGAGCATGAAACTGAAGAAGATTACATCCCGGGAGGCTTTATTGATTTGCAAGAAGCCCCGCCCGAAGTCGAAGACGGAGGCCAAGCCACCGTCGATGAGCTGATAGAAATAAATTTGGGGTCCACGGATGAACCAAGGCCGACATTCCTCAGCGCACTGCTGGAGCCAGATGTCAGGGAGCAATATATACAGTTCTTGAAAGAATTCTGAGACTGTTTTGCATGGACATATGATGAAATGCCGGGACTGAGCTCTGATGTGGCACAGCACCGATTGGCAATAAACCCAGAGGCTAACCCTGTAAAGCAGCCTTCCAGGAGAATGCGTCCTGAACTAATAAATCAGATTAACAAAGAGGTTGATAAGCTGATTGATGTGGGGTTTGTCGAAGAAAACCAGTATACCACATGGCTAGCCAATATAGTGCCCGTGAAGAAGAAGAATGGGCAGATCAGAATATGTGTCGACTTCCGGGACCTTAATAAGGCTTGCCCAAAAGATGATTTCCCAGTGCCGATCACTGAAGTCATGATTGATGCAACTACTGGTCATGAAGCATTGTCATTTATGGATGGGTCATCCGAATACAACCAGATATGGATTGCTGAAGAAGATAGGGTGCACACTGCATTCCGCACTCCAAAAGGGATATTCCATTACAAAAGGATGTCGTTCGGCCTTAAGAATGCCGGCGCTACCTACCAAAGAGCCATGACAAAGATCTTTGATGATTTGCTCTTCAAGAAAGTAGAGTGCTACATTGATGATCTGGTAGTGAAAACCAGCAGAAAAGAAGACCATCTGCAAGACCTGAGGATAGTATTCCAGAGGCTGCGCAAATATGAACTCAAGATGAATCCTATGAAATGCGCCTTCGGCGTGTCCAGTGGAAAATTCCTCGGATTTATCGTCCGGCACAGGGGTATTGAAATTGACCCCGCCAAGATCAAGGCTATCCAGGAGCTCCCTCCACCAAGGAATCTGCACGAGCTGAGATCTCTGCAGGGGCGTCTGGCCTACGTCCGACGATTCATATCAAATCTGTCGGGAAGATGTCACCCCTTTCATAAGCTCATGATGAAAGATGTACCGTTCCTCTGGGACGATGGGTGTCAGGAGGCCTTTGAGAAGCTAAAAGAATATCTCAAGACCCCTCCAGTACTGGGGGCACCTATTAAAGGCAGACCCTTGATACTATATATTACAGCCACACACTGTTCCCTGGGGGCAATGCTGGCACAGATCGATGAAGAAGGTAGAGAGCAAGCCTTGTACTACCTAAGTAGGAGGCTGATTAGGACTGAAGAAAGTTACAGCTATATAGAAAAGACATGCTTGGCACTAGTCTTTGCTGTTAAGAAACTCCGACACTATATGTTGTCACATGAAGTCAGATTGATATCTGCAGCAGATCCACTCAAATACATATTGACCCAGCCAGTACTCAAAGGCCGGTTGGGCAAATGGGCAGTGATTCTGATGGAATTCGATATTACCTATATACCCCGAAGGGCGATAAAAGGACAGGTCGTGGCTGATTTCTTTGCAGAGCATCCCATGCCTGAGAATGATATGCTGGGGACTGAGTTACCCGATGATGAAACACTCGAAGCCTGCCAGGCTCAGTCAGCTATGTGGCAGCTATTCTTTGATGGAGCATCCAGAACGGAGACAGATTCCGATGGAAAAACCAGAATACGGGCCGGAGCCGGTATTGTGCTGAAATCACCAGAAGGGGAGGTGGTACATACTTCCTGTTCTATAAACAAGCCATGCACCAACAATGAAGCCGAGTATGAAGCTCTGATAATCGGACTGCATGTCAGCCTCAACATGGGTATCCAAATGTTGCAAGTATTTGGGGATTCAATGTTGATAATAAAACAGATTCAAGGGGAGTTTGAGGTGCGAAAGCCAGAGCTGAATCCCTACCACCAAAAAGCTGTGCGCCTCATGGCGAAATTCTATCATATTGAGCTCAAGCATGTGGGCCGTGGACATAATGCCCAAGCTGATGCACTGGCAAAGCTAGCCAGCTCAATAGCAGTCCCACCAAATGAAACACTGAACATTGTTGTTATAAACCGGCGGCAGGTCCCCAGCATGCTAGAAGGGTGCCCCGAAGAAGAAGAAGTTGCTACTATCAGCACATTACAGGCATCTGATTGGAGACAGCACTTGCTACAGTGGTTTCTGCATCAACAGCTGCCGCAAAAGAGAGAAGAAAAGATGAAGCTTCTGAGGATTAAGGATTCTTATGAACTCAGAAATGGGACTCTATTCCGAATAATGGCAGATGCACGCAAGAAGATTCTGCTCCGCTGCCTGTCCACTGAGGAAGCTTGGCAAGCGATGAAAGAAACACATGCTGGGACAGCAGGTGCCCACCAGGCCGGTCCCAAGATGAAGATAGAGATTAAGAAGCTGGGCTACTACTGGCCCACCATGTTCGAAGACTGCTGTAAATTTGCAAAATCATGCCAGAAGTGTCAAGAGCATGCTACTGTGCCTAGAAGGCCACCCACAGCTCTGCACCCTACAATCCCTAGCTGGCCGTTTGCACAATGGGGAACTGATGTAGTCGGGCCATTGCCAACTTCCTCAGCCGGACATAAGTACATACTGGCCATAACAGATTACTTCTCCCGATGGGCGGAAGCTATAGCATTAAGAGAAGTGACTGGGGAGCTGGTCTCCAGATTCATCAAGCAAAACATTATCTTCCGGTTCGGGATCCCCAACCGAATAATATCTGATAATGGAAGTCATTTCAGAAATCAGAAAATCTATCGGCTTGCCGAGAAGTATAAGATTGAATGGAGAACCTCCACTCCCTACAATCCATAGGCAAACGGGTTGGCAGAAGCTTTTAATAAGACCTTGTGTACATTGCTGGCCAAAGTCGTCAGTTCCAACAAGAAGGATTGGGAAGAGAAAATGTATGAAGCTTTATGGGCATATCGCACCATCTTCAAAACACCCACAGGGTGCTCACCATACTCATTGGTGTACGGCTCAGAGGCAGTGGTCCCGCTGGAGCTGGAAGTCCCGTCACTCAGAGTGGCAGTCCAATATGACCTAGCCCCTGGCGAACAGACTAATACAGAAAGAAGATTAGAAGAACTGGCTGAATTGGAGGGGAGGCGCCTCCAAGCTCAAAAGAATATCCAAATGTATCAGGCCCGCATGGCCACTGCATTCAACAAACTCGTAAAAGGACGAGAGTTCAAGAAAGGTGACCTCGTTATGGTCAAGAAAAGAGAAGTCATGGCGTCCAACCCAAAAGTAAAGTTAAATGCTAATTGGGAAGGTCCCTATGTGATACAAAGGGTCTACGAAGGTGGGGCCTATATGGTTGTCAACCATCGAGGGGAGATCCAATTCTCGCCACTCAACGGTAGGCACCTAAAGCTGTATCATGCTGCACAACCAACATTCTCCGAGTAATCGGGCCAAAAGCTACCCTTCTTTCTTGGTCTAGTGGCATTCCGCCCTAGCCGGGCTACCTTCTTTCTTGGTCTAGCGGCACTCTGCCCTAACCGAGCTACCCTTCTTTCTTGGTCTAGTGGCATTCCGCCCTAGCCGAGCTACCTTCTTTCTTGGGCTAGCGACACTCCGCCCTAACCAAGCTACCTCTTCCTTGGTCTAGCGGCACTCCGCCCTAACCGAGCTACCCTTCTTCCTTGGTCTAGCGGCACTCCGCCCTAACCGAGCTACCCTTCCTTCTTGGGCTAGCGGCACTCCGCCCTAACCAAGCTACCTCTTCCTTGGTCTAGCGGCACTCCGCCCTAACCAAGCTACCCTTCTTCCTTGGTCTAGCGGCACTCCGCCCTAGCCGAGCTACCTTCTTTCTTGGGCTAGCGGCACTCCGCCCTAACCAAGCTACCTCTTCCTTGGTCTAGCGGCACTCCGCCCTAACCAAGCTACCCTTCTTCCTTGGTCTAGCGGCACTCCGCCCTAACCGAGCTACCCTTCCTTCTTGGTCTAGCGGCACTCCGCCCTAACTGAGCTACCCCATTTCTTGGTTTAGCGGCACTCCGCCCTAACCGAGCTACCCTTCTTCCTTGGTCTAGCGGCACTCCGCCCTAACCGAGCTACCCTTCCTTCTTGGTCTAGCGGCACTCCGCCCTAACCGAGCTACCCCATTTCCTGGTTTAGCGGCACTCCGCCCTAACCGAGCTACCTCTTCCTTGGTCTAGTGGCACTCCACCCTAACCAAGCTACATCTTTCTTGGTCTAGCGGCACTCCGCCCTAACCGAGCTACCCTTCTTTCTCGGTCTAGTGGCACTCCGCCCTAACCAAGCTACCTCTTTCTTGGTCTAGCGGCACTCCGCCCTAACCGAGCTACCCTTCTTTCTTAGTCTAGTGGCACTCCGCCCTAACCAAGCTACCTCTTTCTTGGTCTAGCGGCACTCCGCCCTAACCGAGCTACCTCATTTCCTGGCTTAGCGGCACTCCGCCCTAGCCGAGCTACCTCATTTCTTGGTTTAGCGGCACTCCGCCCTAGCCGAGCTACCCATTCCTCGGTTAGCGGCACTCCGCCCTAATCAGGCCACTTCATCTTGGTCAATGGCACTCCACCCTGATCGAGCTACCCTCTCCTTGGTC